>JARGCV010000051.1:4540000-5252432 GCA_034064705.1 Bothrops alternatus | reverse complement strand
ATTTTAAGGATCTTTGAGAGGGAGAGAGAAATAGAGAGAGGGAGAGAAAGAGGGAAAGAGAACTAGAAAGAGGGAGAGAAAGAGGGAAAGAGAACTAGAAAGAGGGAGAGAGAGAAAGATGGAGACAGAAGAGATGGAGACAGAGGGAGAGAGAGAGAGAGAAAGAGAAGAAGAGAAAGAGAGATAAAGGGAGACAGAGAGAGAAAGAAAGAGAAAGAGGGAGAGAGAAAGAGAGACGGAGAGAAAGGGAGAGAGGGAAAGAGAAAGGGAGAGATAGAGAAAGAAATGGAGAGAGGGAAAGAGAAAGGAAGAGACAGAGAGAGGGAGAGGGAGAGAGAGAGAGAGAAAGAGGGAGAGAGATTAAATTAGTAACATGGTTATTCAGTGAATCTGGTTTCCCCACTAACTTTGCTTGTCACAAGGTTGCAAAAGGTGATCACGTGACTCTGGAATAATTTTATGGTTGGGGGTCACCACAACATGAGGAACTGTATTAAAGGGTCATGGCATTAGGAAGGTTGAGAACCACTGCTTTAGAGAGTAATGGATGTTGGCATGTGTCTAAGTCCTACCGATGACATGAATGATGCATGAAAATCATGGGAAGCTGTGAAAGAGTTAAAATGAGGCATATCTTCTTATACACCAATTGTGTTCCCACTTGCCAAGAAATACATTCTACTTAGTTCAATAAATAGGACTGACTTCTGAATACCCATGTAGAGGATTGTACTGTTAGGTGATTGCTTTGAACCCAAATGAATGTACAGCATGGCTGCTTTATCTGATTTGCTTGACCTCTAAATTTCTTCTCTCGTTTGTGCTCTGTAAAGATTGGATTAGTTTTTTTCTGAATTGGATCCTCTCATAGTATCTAATTTGGTAGATTGTTTTGTGTTGTCTGCTATACTACTTTTTCTTTGTGGTTTCACCCCATTTCCTCTCTAGTTTCCTAGAATAGTCCCTCTTCCTGCATTATATATATATATATTTCTGTCTGTGTGTCTGTTTCCTCTCTTTGTGCTTTTCAATGGTATCTCTTTCCTAATAATGTGTTCATGTTGAAATTCATTCCATTCCTGCTCACCCAAACTATATTTCTTCAGGATCTCCATCTGATTTCAGCCTTACAACAGCTTTGCAAGGAATGAAGGCTGAATGATAAGACTTTGTAGAGAACTTCCAGTTCAGGAACTATCTGTAGCTTAAGTCTGGCCTTAATCCAAAAGAACAGGATAAAAAATTATCCATCTTAAATCCGATGCCTTGTTTGCTGGTTTCTAGATCACTCAATACTTATAGTTTTCTGGGTGGCTTACACTTCAATTATACAAACAATATGCAATCAATCTATGTCAGATGATAAAACAGTAGAATAACAAATATAAAAAGCAACATGTAGTAGCAGTAATAAAAACATGCACATAAAATCATAATGGAACAGACATCCAACAATATCCAACAATTTTAAGATGGCTTTCATCCGGCTAGGAATATAAAAGCTGGTGCCTGAAAAGACCATAATGCAGGCTCCAGGTATAATGTTGAAAAAGTCATGGGTGTCTGTCTGCTCAGTTCCATTGGCAAGTTGGTGGTTGAGTCACTGAGGTTTAAAGTCTTAGGATATTTCCAACTTGCACCCAAGTGATATTGAATCATGAGCAATTCAGAGGTTTATGGTCTTTAGATCTGGTTTTTGTCTTGGGACACTTGCAATGTGATTGGAAGATGAAGGAGATCATCATCAGTCCACTGTCATGGTCAAGTTAGTCTGGGTAATTTTAAGCTTATTTGTAGGAGATTACCAGCCTGAGCCCGAGGGCAGAGGCAAATATGTTATCAGTTTGGAGTTGCTATGCTCTCACAAGACATCTAGGTCCAGCCCCCAATGAATTCAGTTGACTCTTATCTAGCACCAATTTGCCTTGACTGGTAGTACATCAGATTATTGTGTGGAGATAGCATGGAATAAACCTGTAGTACTTTTGAACTCTATCGCAACTCCTGGTCTCTTGCGCCTGACATATTAGTGCTACTGGTTCCCCAAGGAAGGTGGGGTACCTAGTGGGGTTCAACAGGTATCCAAGGAACAAATTGGTTTTGCAAACTTCTCCAGGAGATGAAATAATGGAACAGATGCCTAGAGCACTGTTGAAGGAAGACAAAGAACCAATCTTACCAAACATGTATAAAGGCTGACATCATGAATTACACTGAGGCAATAAGAGCAATGAAACAGTCCTGTTTTTCTGCCCATATTATATTTGTAGGTACTGTAGCTGTCCAGCAGCCCTCTTTAAAACCACTCACTCTTTGCTGGGTACATATGAGCCACAGGAATATCTGCAGGTTTATTGTGTGGAATATTCTTAGTACCTCCTAATGGATGGACACTTGGGTTCATTTGAGTTGGATTCTAAGCAGGTCCTACTGAGTGAGGCTTTGTCTGGTTCTGTTATCTGGGAGATGTCTGATACTATAACGCCAGATGAAGTAGGCAAGATCTTCAGTTCCATCAGCCTGACAACTTGTTTACTCCATATTCCTGGTTGAAAGTTCCTGAGAGGTGGCAAGTGGTTGAGTCCATACGGTAATCGAGCATTTTTCTGTGAGGGGGTGGTGCTATGCCATAAAAAGAAATGATAGCACAGCCCTTCTTAAAGAAGACATTGTGGGACCCAATAGTTTTGGATAATTGTTGTTCAGTCTCCAATCTTCTGACCCGTTGTTGAGAAGGGGCTGGATTGAAGCTTCAGAGAGCCCTGCGTGAAGCAGTGTCTGTATCTTTTCCAATTGGATTGAGTTGGACAGCTCTATAACTTCGATTAAACAAATAAAACAATAAATAAAAAAAATATTTCAGTAAAAACTACCCTAACATTGAAACAATTGTAATTTGGTGAACTGAATATGTATATCAGATGTTACTGGATGACAGTTCTCAGTGTGCTTTATGCTGGTAGATGTTATTGGGAGTTGCAGTTCAAAAATATTGGAGAATTTACTGATCCCCCAAATCTGATCGAAATATTCTCAAGAAAAGATACCTAACATGATCTCCAGGCTGTTTCCCTTGAGTTGTGCTGGACTATGATTGCCATCCTTCCTGGTGCTGGTGAAGCATAAGTTGTGTAGTCCAACATAGTTCACTAGCACACCAAAAAAGAGCATATTCATAGAAATTTCTTCGAGTGAATTCATGAAATATTAACTGATTTTAGTCACTTTTTATTTTAACGTTTTGTTATATTGTTTGCAATTGGGTAATGGGCCAAGCCTCTTTCTTCTGACTAGATTAAATTTGACCCACAGGTAACATATAAATACAGATAAATGTTTGGGGATGACTGCAAACCCGTTTCGGATCTGAACAATGTGGCCAGTTTGGTGAAATTTCAACTGATAAAAAGAAAACAAAGTATTGAGTCTGATGGTAATTAAAATAAATATCAGATAAACTAGTAACTTGTATTAATTGAAAATATAAGCAAGAAACATTTTGTTAGAAAAGATGTTACTTTTTATATAAAAGTGATAAACAGTACTCATAGCTTCGTGGAAGCCCAGATTCAAAATAAAATGAGTTCAGAACCAATTTAAATTATTCCTCTATTTTCTATTCAGAAGGGGAAATATTTGAGTTGGAAACAATTGCTGATGTAAAACAGGATTTTTCCATACATATTGGCTAGCTTTGCTTTTTGTAATCAAAGATTTGGATTATCATGATGATTATGATGGCTGCTCATTTACCATATGTTTAATCTATGGGGAAATTCTGAGTTAATTTGTTCCTATCCACAGTTAGGCAGAAATACTAGAATCGGGCATACCTAGATATATATATATAAGGACACATTTATTTTAACAATACAAGTAAACGTATTAGAGTTCAATGGAATTAACTCTTAGGAAAGTGGATATAGAGTTGTAAGCTAAATGGCTTAACAACAGGGCTGTGAAAGCTTCAGAGGAGCAACTTTACATGGATGATGTGAGATAAGTGCATGGATACAGTCACCAGGAATGGATATTGACCCAAGAGTAGCTTGATCTCCTGGCTGGTGGTAATTCCTGGCTTACCTTGTCTAAGCTCATAGAAGAAGCAGATTGGGCCTGGTTAGTCTTTTCAAGGAAGATGATCTAGCAATAACAGGATATTAGTCACAAGTTTGAATCAATGCAGGAGTTACAGGAACTCATTGTTTTTCTTTTTGTGTCCTGCAAGATAAACTCACCTTGAAGGAAAATAGACTTAGAATTCTTTTAGAATTTTTAGAGGTCCCTCATCTTTGGACTCCACATAGAAGCATTTCAAAGTAACCAAAAGATCACTCCTAACACCTGACTGATGTCATCAGAACTAAGCATTTTGTACAGACAAACAAGGAGAAAAGTCTATTCTAACCTTTTGTGCCAGAATTAACACTGAAATGTTTTCATATTTTGGTTTCACTTAGAAGCATTTATTTTGTTTTGATTAATTGCAGCTTATTGGTTCAAAATTTGCATGTTCCTGCAAAGTCTCCCTCCTCACTTGCTTTCTTGTCAGCCTTTTATCATTTTGTCATGGTTTGATTCAACTTTAACAGGAATGAAGAAGTGTGTGGCTCCTAGTATTTCTCAGTATTGCAAGTGCTAAATAGAGCTGTTGGCAGTGGTGGGATTCAAATATGTGAACAACCAGTTCTCTGTGTGGATGCTGCTTCCGGAAGTCCATTCTGGGCCTGGGCCAGTGTGCCTAAATATTCTCTATTTTTATTGCTTCTTATAAAGTTTGAATGTAAATGAAAAAAGTAATGATATACTATAGCCATAATATTGGAGTTGTTGAATATTTAATCTTTAAAGTGATGTTTGCTCTAGGATAATATTTATTTTTTTCAATATATGTTTTATTTTTATCCCATTTTCTGTGTGAGGATAGCCCACAAAGTTTAAATGGGTATCTTCATTGACTCAAAGAGAGGTATATGTTTGCATCCCATTTGTGTATTTTAAATAAAGAATACAACTACACCTTTTCCAATCATCAGAAATTTAGATAAAAATATAGTTAATCTCTCCATCATTAGAATGATTGTGAGTAGACGGTTTATATGTTGTATAGATGATAACAGCAAGCAATTTGAAGATGCCTGCTCTTTTTTTCTTGTAGTTATTTATCCTTAAACTGAACTTGGATAGGACAAATCTTCAAGTAAAGGCATGTAATTTGTTAACTGGGTTAAGACTAATGTGTTTTAACCTGTCCTTGTTTGAATCATAAAGGTGATTTAAATATAAATCACAAATGCAGGATGTTTGGACAGTATGCTTAAAGTTGTTGACATTTATATTTTTAAAACTATTTTAATTTTTTAAAAATTAATATATTTAAAAAATTGTATGTCTTCATTTTCCAATGATTTTATTTGTGATTTTGGAAAAAATAAAATAAAACAGCAAGGAAGCAAAATAATTAATTTCCTAAAAATGCATTTTGGATTTCTGTTCCGTTGAGTAAAAATCTGGGCCCAACCTAAATATAATCTAAATGAGCCATTTAATTTGGTTCTTTAGTGCTCTGTATTTGCAGATAGAAAAGTTATGTACTGATTAAGACACTAGGCTAGAAACTAGGAAACTATGAGTTCTAGTCTCACCTTAGGCATGAAAGCCAGCTGGATGACTTTGGGCCAGTCCAAACCTACTTCACAGGGTTGTTGTTGTGGGGCAGATAGGAGAAGGAAGGAGTATTATGTATGCTCACTGCCTTGAGTTATTTGAAAATAATAAAGGCAGGATCAAAGGAATCTAAAACACATGATCTGTGAATGGCTGATCACATTGCTGGATGTATTTGATTAAAAAATAGGTGCAGAAATATGTATAGCAAAATATGGCAAAAATATTTTAATGATGTTGCTGAAAATATCATGACCACATTGATATACTATGTAGTTATTAACAAACTACAAGCTCAGTGGATGTTTTAATTTGTTCCTACCAAACAAAACTTAGCAAAATATAAGATTTTATAAAACAGCTATGCACATCTCTTTTATGTGCATACTAGGTAGAATTTCAAGACAGAAATAGCATTTAATTCCCAAAACCTTAAATCCCATATCTGGAATAAGTGCCATTAAATTCTGTGGGACTGGCGTCTTATTAGAGATGCTTAAACTGTATGAAAGTTTCAGAAGGTCCAATATGCTACTGCCAGGCCATTGAACAAAAATAGCAATCTACTGTAAGATATTAATGAACGATTCTTCTTTATCTCTCAGGAAAAAAATGAAATAGATTTGGTGCAAAACTGAATGAATTTTACTTCAGTAGCTGCTTCCATGCTCTGGAATTATATGACAGCAGCTATACTGAACTGGGTCCAGGAGAGATCAGCAGCAGCCAAGAACCAGCAGCCCTGTAATATTCGGCCTTCAGCCTAATTTCAAAATCCATCTATAAGTGAGTGATTCAAACTCCTGACCTTAATCAACAGTTTTTCCTTGTAGACTGATAAACTGGGAGGGAAAAGTGAGGAAGATGGAGGAGAGGAACTATCATAAACAGAAACTGAAAAAAGGAGCACTGGGTCCTTTTTTCAATTCCCCAAATTGAAATCAAATTGTCTAAAAGGATATAATTTCTCATATGAACTTACTCCAGCTGTGAGTTTCCAAAAACAGTCTCCTTTTTGCTTGCCAATTTGCAAAGCAGGTGGAGGAGGACTCAAAAGAGGAGCCCTATCTAGGAATCTGACTCAATGTTTGAAGGAGGTGCAAGATGGGGTTCATTCATTGGCTATACCCTCTACTTACTTTGATCTCCACACATTCAGCCTGAAGGCGGAAGACATGGAATCTTCAAGGAGAGAGTTAAAAGGACAAGATGGTGATCACATCTAAACATGCATCTAAAACAGGGATGTCAAACTTGCAACGTCACATGATGTGTTGCGACATATCGCAACTTTTTTGCCATTGCCGGCAATGGGGTGGGCGCAGTTTCACTATGATGCATCCAGTCTGCATGCCGGCAGTTTGACACCCCTGATCTAAAACACGCACTGTAACATCACTTGGTGCTTATGTACTTGTGTGTGATGTTGTGATGAAAGCACAAAAGGATGGAGTTGCCATCACAGTGTCACAATACATCTTTAATCATTTTGGTATCACCCTACTATGTTTCCAGTATTTAAGATTTTGCCAGAGGAACTTCCAGTACTGGAACAAGTTCTGTGAACAACTAGCTTTGTGCCTGGATATCACATCTAGCTTTATTTTCTGAATATCCTGCCTTTTGACCAGACCGAATCATATTTGGCTGCTGATCATGAATCGTGTGGATTTCAACTTTGGTTTTTTTTTTTTAAACCCCAAACCAGAGTGGGATTCAGCTAGTTCGTGCCACTTCAGCAGAACCAGTAGCTAATTTTTTGTTGCCCAGGCTCAGAATGGACTTCCGGAAGCGGCATCCACACAGAGAACCGGTTGTTCACATATTTGAATCCCACCACTGCCCCAGACTATATGATTCTCCTCTACACTCTCTTATAAGAACCCTGGGATTTAACAGAATGAATGGAATTTGTAGAAGTGGAACATCTTTATGGTCCTATTCTCTACACACTTTCAAGCCTTAACATCAGAACACAACTAGGGCTTAAGGACTCTGAGACAGCATTCCCTGGTGCTAGGTAGAACTACTTATCAAGAGAGGCCATTTTCTAGTGTTTTTCAATTGGCAAAGATGTTTACAATCAGACAGGACTTTGTTCTTGTAATTATGGCTGTGAATAGTGTGCATTTATTCATTATTTACAGATATAAATTTGAGATAACTTTTTTTTTACAGAATTGCACTGTATGGGATAAATTTTCATAATCATATGATTACATTTGGGGTGTTTATCCTCAAAAAGATTGTCCTGCAATCTTGAGTTCTACTATGATTCAGAATTATTTTTTTTTCACCTTGCATATCAAATAGGGGGGGGAAGACTACTGTAATGCCTAATAGTTCCCTCTTTGCTTATAATACCTCTTTATTTTGCATACTGATAAGCACCAGTAAAATGTTTCTGTCACCGATGGCACCGTATAGAAGGGCAAAGAGAATACTTAATTAAAAAGAAATGTTAAATCAAATGAGGATCTTTTTTGTCGTACTGCTATAGGCCAAACTAAATGAAAGATAGGAGAGGTGTTGCTAGAATTCTCGATGAATTTTTATTTGGTTAAAAGGAAGGAATTTGAATGCAGATGAGAATGAAAACCTCAGTTAAAAGAGTTTAACCCTCTTTTTGATGCGTTGTTGTTCCAGAATTCTCCTGTCTTTCTCCTTTGATGGCGGGCAAACACAGAATCTGTCTTTGTTCTCATAAGCTAATTTGCTTGAGGATGCTGTCCCATTTGGGATACTCTCAGGGGGAAAAAAGTTGAGATGGCACCTTCAACTGCACAGATGAAGCTCCAGTTCTTTTTTAAAAGGGATATGACTTTGATTGCATGATTGTAGCAGTCCCATAGCTGCCCTGATCAGCATTGGCCTTATTGAAAGAAAGTGCTGATTCGTGTGGCTTTTGTCATATTTCTTTGCTTCTGATGGGAAGAGTTCTTTAGAGAATTCTGACTATAGATCTTCCAAGTTAAATCTACTTTGGCTAGAAGTTTTCTTTAATCTCACAGAGCTGTGTTTAAATACAGTTATTCGGTTGGAATAAAATTGGACATGCAGCCAATGCTTCTGTATTTATAAAAGCAGTTGAAAGATAACTGTAGCCCTTCTATAAAGACTGAAGCGGAAGTCTTGGACTGGATGGCAAATGGCTTGGATCCAAAGTACAATTATATGTGGTGGCAGCATCTCTTCCTGGAAACACATGACACTGGCTTTTGCAGACTACAGTAGCCCATCCAACCAGTTAGGAAGCAAGGGGCATGTGATCAGACGTGAAAGACACAGTCCTTTTCCACCTGCACATAATGCATAGCTGCAGAGGATTTTTCATTAGCATCAAACTGCTAACCTCCAAACCTATCTTATGTTTTTATGTTTTTTTCCTTCCAAGTTCAGGTGTAACGCTTCATAAGATGCTATTTATATGCTGTAGGGGGACAAAGAATGCAAACAATATTAAAGTCATAACCACTTTTCTCTGGGCTTGAAGACCATTTCAACCTCAGAAGATCCTGCCTTCTCTTCATCCTCAGCCTTCTCAGAGTGTTTTTATCAAGTCAGGTTATTTCTAAAAGGGGACAAAGTGACCAACATCTCCCCCTCTTTACTTCTGCTCTGCTGTCAACGGTGCACAAATGTATAGATCTGCCGGAATACTGGAAGCAGAAAACAGAATTAAAGTAAATCTTCTCCATTGATTTGAAAGTTTGTTTGGAAACGTTGGTGTCTTAGCAGTACTCTTAATCTTCTCCCTGTTTCTGACTTGTGTGCAGATTCTCTAAGCCAGGGGTAGGCAACCTCGGCTCTTTTATGACTCATGGACTTCAACTCCCAGAATTCCTGAGTCAGCTCAGGAATTCTGGGAGTTGAAGTCCATGAGTCATAAAAGAGCCGAGGTTGCCTACCCCTGCTCTAAGCTAAATGAGTAGTGATTCTTTCTCTCTGAATGTAAATGTTCAGATAATAACGTAAATCTTCAGATAGCTTTGTTTCAATGTAGCAAGACAAAATGGACACTTGGATTCTATTTTGCTGCCAGAATGTTTTATCCAGCTTTCCTTTGTGTAATTTCATTCATTCTCAATAGTAACTTACATGTTTGGTTTTGTTCCACCCCAATCCCATCAAGTTGTTTGGAATGAGATGGAAGACAGAAAAGTTGGAAGCAGGGCGGGTTTGGGATCAAGCTCAAAGAGTCTTTGGAGAGAATGGCTATATTTTCATGATTAGGACTGCTACTTTTTAGCACTTGAAATCTAAATAATGTTATGTCTAGCCCCTCTCAGCTCCCAAGAATCCACTTAACGAGGTCGTTAAGAGTTGGTCAATTAGCACACTTCACACGAAGGCAGTTCAAAGCAAGCTGCCGGCATTTGTTGTTGGTCTGAACGGCAAAAACTGCTTTATTCGACAGTTAAGACAAACACACTAGGAAACTCAGTTACAACTCACTGCGAAATCCCCCAGGCCACTCCTTGAGTAAACGTTGCTCGTGACTAAGGCTGAGGCTCTCGTTCCCCTGCTAATATAGCCTCCCATATGTCACTTCCTTCTTCCACCCAACTGACCCCTTCGCCTATCAGACCGTCTGAATCGTGGATCAATCCAGCTAGCTTCCTGTTCCACATCTGAGTCATCCCCCTGAGAGTCTGACTCAGCATGTATACCAAGCTCCTCGTTATCTAGCTCGGCTGCCGGGAGGGGAAAACACCCAGAAGGGCCTGCCTGTGCTGAGTCATCATCTGAGAAGTACCCAGCCTGGCCAGAGACACTCACAACAAATAATGAGGGTATGTTCTGCTGGGCCACTTCCTCCATCAGTGTGTTGGTGGGTTTGCATTGCATTGAAGCAACAAAATTTGCAACAGGTCCAAATGGATCTAAATATCCTTTTAACTTTTATAAAGCTCTTTAACAATACAATATTATTGTAGGAAATTAAAATGGCAATTAATTTAACGGGCCCCAAAGTGGACATCCACAGTAGGCCCCATTTAGAGTATTGGTTGGGACCTTGCTACTGTTAGGCACAACAATCATACAATAAGTTCTAATTAAGCTGATTTATTGCTCATGCCTACACACTAAAATCTAGTCAACTGACAGTCAGCACTAAATTGGTGCTAGATAAGAGTTAATGGAATTCAAGAGGGGTTGGACTTAGATGCTTTTGGGAACATAACAACTGTAGGCTGATTACTCTCTTGACGCCACCCCAGCCTCTATAGGCCTTCCTGTAACTAAATTTACTCTTAATAGAAATTCACCCTGTAACAGTTGCATCCCAGGTAAATGTTGACCTGTTATTCCCTTTCACATTATAATATTTCTCATTGCTTGGAGAAAACACCACCAACTTGTGAATGCTTCACATGGTCATATGACCCAAAGCTACCAAATGAAGCATTTCCATTGAGTCTTGATTATTCATTATGGAAAGATTCTGAACCATTAAAAAGGAAAAAAACCAATAAAATGCATTTAATAAGAAACATGACAAAGAAAAAACCAAAAATCCATTTTTCAGAATACTTAGCTTCAATGGACTGACATTCCCTAAATTTGATTCATCCCTTTACAAAGGCATCTGGGCAATTGCAACCACCACATCTTCAGGATGCAGATCCATAAATTAACTGTGTATTGTGTAATTAAGGGAAGAGGGGAAGATTTGGGGGGAGGGTTGTCTGTCTCCTCCATCTGGAACATTTCCTGTGGCTTTCACTGGATTTGAATATTTGATTGTTAGGCGGCAAGAAATGAATTAAAAGTCTTTTGATTTGTTTTAAGAAATCCACTAAGGTAAGAGGGTACTTCATTAAATGAACACTCAACAACAACTGAAAGTAATCAGCTCAAAATATTTAAACTTGCATGTTAAAATTTGGTTTTCTGAATTTAATTATTTTACATTATTATAAAAAAAATAGAGAGCTAGTTTTATGTAGTGGGTAAGGGACTAAGTTAGAAACTGAGACACTGTGAGCTTTAGTCCTGCCTTAGGCTCCAACCAGCTGGGTGACCTTGGGCCAGTCACACACACACAGCCCTGGGAAGGAGGTAAACCACTTCTGAAACACCTTGTTAAGAAAACTACGGGAACTTGTTGAAGCAATTTCCAAGAATTGAACACAACTGAATGGATAAAAAAAAATGCATATGTGTAAAATCCAAAGGCTTCAATGAGGTGTCCATCTATCTAAGTATGCATAGGGGTGTTGCTTAAATCTCTTAAGACCAATGATGTTTAGTAATAGCATATGATTTATATTACGTCAGCAATTATATATGTTGTTCCTTTTGCAGATCCAATCTAAGTTGGTCACCAGAACCAAAGATTTATTCTTCCAAGCTTTGGGAATTCCCCGAGGACGGGCTCCAGTACGAACTTGAAAGTTTGGAAGAATAAACTTTGGTCCCAGTGACTGATCCTACAACATTATCCTGGGACATGTATATTTATTTTCGTTGTTCCTTTTGTTTTGTTTTAACACAGTGCTAGAAATAGTGCTGGAACTTCCTTTACCAGAGAGCCATTGTGGGTTTATTTTGGAGGAGGTGTTTTGGCAGTATTTTGCTTATGGTTTGATTCTGCCTAGAATATAAGCTTTGAAACATGCCATCTTCAAACACTGAAATGAAGTTTATTATTTTTCCAAAATCAGTGCCCAAGGAATGTTGTGAAAGTTATATATCCTTATATATGGTTTCTTTCTTTGTTTTTCAGTTAAAGATAGTTCTAACTGCTGCTAAATTAACAAACTATGGTTTCTTTCAGAATTAATAAACGCACAAAACTCCAGGTGTTGTATAATCACTACCACTATGGGTGGATTTTGTATTTATTGAGAAGTAAGTTCTGCTGAATTTTATAGACTAATTGCAAAATATATGGCAGATTCTATGACAAAATGGGTCATAGAAAACCTTCGGCTTGAGTGTTTTCTAGGGCTACCAGATCCGGATTGCAAAATTCTAGATGAGAATTACATACTGTAGCTACAAAGAATTAAATGACTTTTTACTCTTTGCTGCCATCTTATGGTCCTCAGCATTTTGGGAATTCAGATTGGTATCTGATATATACATGCATACATGTTCCTAATATACATGTGTGCACATACTCACATTCTTTTCAATGACACAGTTTAGTAGACATAAACATGGTCTACAAACCGCAGTGATTAGGTTCGTGTAATACACAAAATGAGACAACCCTCTTTATGGTTTACTGTGATGTAGGAAACCAGCCAGTGATTGTAGCAACTTTCCCCAACTAGGCAGCCTCTGGGTGTCCCCCACTCAAATTCCCCAAATTTAAAGTCACAGACAACATAGTGATTGAAGCCCAAATGTCTGATTGGCCATATTATGGAAAGGCCAGTTTTTAATAGGTAACAAGAACCAAATTTTCTTTTTAAAATGCAATGAATGCTTGAATTTTACAACTCTCGTTCACTATCTCAAAAAGGGTAAAGGAAAAGAACACAGGTACTTTGTGCTTGGGAGGAAAGAGTCATGGACTGTCCTCCTTTTCCTGTTGTTCCTGTAGTTATTATTAGATTTTTGTTGACTTTCTGAGGTGTCTGGAATACAGGATTTGTTCTAAAGGCAGGAACATTGTTAACATCCTGCTTCCATCAATAAAGAATATCTAGCATGTCCAGGGGGAAAAAAGGTCATAATTTTTTTTCATTACAATCTTAACCATGTTGTGATTGCATGCACAGGACAGTTATGGTTTTAAGCTGGAGTGAAGCATTTTGCCACGTTTTTAACATTGGGCTGAACATAGGGATTTTATGCTTGTATGTCAGATGGAAAGGCTTAAGAATTAATGTGATATCAGGAGGCACCCCCACATTGCAGGGTCCTAGGGCTCGACCTCTCCTCTCCCACCAAAACCATCTGGAACCAGCCTTGGAGGAAGGATGAGAACCACCATAGCACATACCTCCGTCTCCCAATCCCCAAAATTGGTCCCAAAGGATACCATGATTGACGGTGTCAAAAGCGTTGAGAGGTCCAGGAAGGCAGTGATTCAACTATCTTCATCCCGAGTCCTCTGAAGTTTATTGAAAAGTGTGACCAATGCCATTTCAGTGCTGTGTCCTGACCTGAACTCAGACTGAAAAGGGACCAGATAATCCAGTCTCATTCTTTGCATGAGAGAGAAGGTATTTCCAGTGTGGTGCAACTACTGCTGGCTGGAAATTGCTGGTATTCACATGGGAAAAAGCCATAGGCTATGCTATTGTCAAGCACCAGGAAAATCAGGAGATACAGACAGTTCAAATGGTTATAAAAATTATTGTAAGCTTAAACTCTTTACAAGAATCTGAACTACTAATGGCCAAGGGAAATTAGCGGGAGATAAGAAATTCAAAAGTGGGCTGGACTTTGATATTTTGTGGGTGTGAGCTGATGATGCATTTGACCCCTCCCTCAAGCTCAGCTGGTTCATCTCCTACAGCTACTGTTCATACACAGTCATAAAGAAATAAAAACAGTGGAGAGTTATACCTAAGGATATAGGCAAAAAAAATTCCATTCTATCAAGTTGCTCTTTGACAATATGGGAAGGTCTTAAAATTTAAGCAATTTCACCTCCTTCTAAATCTGCCTCTTTACTAGTGGCAAATATAGAAAGGTGCATTTCATTAATACCTTGTAGCTTTTTTCCCTAAGTATTTAAATTAGTGATATTATCTTACGCATCAGTAGTTTTGCAGAGTGCTAACAGCCTGCTATAAAATACTGGCAATTTGCACACCATGTGTGACCCTTTTTAATAAAATAGTAGTTACAGCATTTCCAAAACTGATCCTCTCTGTGTCATTCTGTATTTTTAAACTGTGAAGATAAGTAGATCTCAAGCAGATTTTTCTGGCACTTAATGCCTTGCTTTGTTTATTTATTTAAATTTATTTATATGGAGCCTTTTTTTCCCATTTCCAAACTGATTCTTATGATGATATTGGAGATGCCACCAATGGATCCTTAAGTGATGAGCTATGAAAGTGGGTCATTGAAGGCTGGTGAACAAATGCATTTTTTGTCCCTTGATACTTTGTAAAGGTAGAATACATTTGTGTAGTCTGAGGGTGAGTAGATTTCAGGATGATGGGATCTAGATTTAATAATATTGAAAGTTCAGCCAGCTAGAAACAGGTGAAATATAGTGGTTTGGAATGGGAAAGAAATATAAATAGTTGTAAAAGAAATGTTCCATATGACCTTCCAGGTAAACTCTGAAATATCTGAAAACAATCATTGGTGTGGAGAATATTTATGTCACCTAGCACTGGTGTTCTAAACTTTTGGGAGAGGAAAAAAGGAACTCAGGAAAGAAATACGGTGTCAACTTCCTCCCAATCTTTTATTAAGCATAGTACCTATAAAGCAGAAAATGCTTTATCTTCTAATCTTACAGGCATCTAGCAATGTGCCTTTGTACAAAAAATCCTTGCTATAATTCATTTTTAAATTAAAGATCAGAGAGCAGATAAACACTTCGAAGAGGTTCACTTATCAAAAGAAAATAATTCAATCAGGTTGTCAGGACTGTAGAGACAAGACTAAGAAATATGAGATTGGTGGTGGTGTTTGCTTCAGTCATTATTGGTCTTGTAATTTCCCTGTAATGTTATATTTTTTTTTCTGCTTTGCCTTGATAGCAACTTTTAAAAAAAAGAGAGGGTGGGATGCAAATAAATCTCAATGTAGTAAATATGTTGCACCCCTTCTGGATAACTGTTAGAGATGTGGTCTCTTAGCAAAAATGGGATGGGTTCAACATCTGCTTTTCCAAACTGGTGCCAGAAAATACTTTCTTCAGTACTTGCCAGCTGTCTTGATCCACTTAATTTGTTTTTACATTTAGAAAAAAAAGGATGATCATGATGACGATGTTGCTTTTATGTGAAACTGGCACATTACAAAGCACTCTGCTTCAAGCATCATCATTATTTGCCAGACATCCAGTGAGCCTTAATTTTTTTATTTAATTATTATTTGAAGCTATCTGGCTGTCTACCAACACAGTATGGGTAAATGATGGATGAGTGCAACTCAGGGCTCTGGATAATGTGGCAACCTGACTTTAAAAGAAGATAGCAGATATAAGAAAATGGGTTTCACACTGGTGGAATAACAGAATAACAGAGTTGGAAGGATTGGAAGCCTTCTTGTCCAATCCCCTGCACAAGCAGGAGACCCTATACTATTTAATGCTACTACTAATGGTTTGTTAAACTTGTATGCTACCTAACTCTCAATGACCAATAAACAGATCCTTTTGGAGGTATCTACAAGGTATAAGGGGAAAAATCAAGATGGTGCAACAATGGTACGTGGTAGCCATGGCTGCAGGAAAGGAGGTCTCTTTATTTGGTAGCCAGAAACGTCAGTGACAGCAGCATGTTTCTGGGGTAGCTGACAAAATGGGGTTGAGAGTAGGTGGGGTTTTATACATTCTATAAAATAGTAAAAAAATGATTTCTGTGTTTTCAGATTTTAGTAATAGCCTATCCTGCTGTGGATGAGTGGTTTATATTTTGAAGTGACAAATAATTATGTAAATGTTTTGATTCACATATCAGATTCAATATAATGTAGTGGCTAAAGAGTAGAAACAGCCAGCCAAGTTCTATCCTAACCTCAACCCTGGAAGCTTCATGGGTGACCTTCAGCCAGTCATTTCTCCTCAACCCAACCTATACTTACCAAGTGCTTGTTGTGGGCCAGATAGGAATAGGGAGCACTATTATGTATACTTCCTTGAACTTCTGTATGAAAGGCAAGATATACTGTAAATCTAATAAATATTAGATATAACTCTCACCAATAACAATAATCATGTGGCAGTTCAAAATTAGATCTGACGATGGCGGTTTTCTGACTAAAACTGAGCTACGCAAGAAAGCCTTACTTATACAGTACATATCTAAGCAGTAGAACTTATTACTAAAGATACAGCAATATTACAGACATTTAACCACTATTGGTTGTAGTGAAATTCTGTCTCTGATATCGCAGAACTTGCTTCTGTTCAGGTCCAGTTGCTTGAGTGTAAGAGGAAGAAAGAGGATGCAGCACCCATGCCCTACTGGTGGATTTAATAATAATAACAACAACAACAACAATAAAAAATAAATAAAAAATAAAAAAATAAAAATAAAGTTGGAAGGGACCTTGGAGGTCATCTATCCAGCCCCCTTGCTCAGGCAGGAAACCCTATGCCATTTCAGACAAATGGCTGTCCAATCTCTTCTTTAAAACTTCCAATGTTGGAGCATTCACTGCTTCTGGAGGCAGGTTGTTCCACTGGTTAATTGTTCTAACTGTCAGGAAGTTTCTCCTTAGTTCTAGGTTGCTTCTCTCCTTGATTAGTTTCCATCCCTTGCTTCTTGTCCTGCCTTCAGGCGCTTTGGAGAATTTTCCAGAGGCACCAGTTAGACCATAAAAGGATCAAATTCCTAGCTGAGGGAAGCCTCTCCTTTGACTCAGCAGGGGATCTTCTTATAAACTGGGTTCATGCATTGTGCAAAACCTTGCTTAAGTATGGTTTGTTGAATAAACCGTAATGGGCTGAGTTTGCACAATAACCCCCCAGAGGGCTGCTTGAATCATCTTGACAGGGTGCTCTCCACTAGTTCCTGATTACAGTATTTCATAAATATTATTTAGCTCCTTGGTCCAGTGCTCACAGGAGGCATGATGCTTCGATTAGCTGGATGTGATATAGCTTTTTTACCGTGAATGCAGCGAATTGGAAAGTTGACAAGTTGCTTTGCATGACTATAAACTAGCGTTTTTCAACCTTGGTAACTATAAGACAGATGGACTTTAATGCTGGCTGGGGAATTCGGGGAGCTGAAGTCCACCTGTCTTAAAGTTGTCAAGATTGAGAAACACTGATATAAACTAACAACAGAATTCTCTGGCTGTAGGCAAAAATTTGTACTCGAATGCATTTATTTCTTTAGAAATTAAGGCAAGGAGAAAATCCTTACTAAACACAAATCTTCTGCTTCTGTTATAAAAACCTTGTAATGAGTTAAATGAAATGGCCTGAAACAATGACTCTGGGAAGTTATGTTGCACTCATAAAAATCCACATCAGAGTGAGCTTTTCTTCCAAGGTCATAACCCAAGGCTGAAATTGGGATTTCCAAAATTAGAATACTTAGCATAAAGTGTAAACATCCATTTTTGGCAGTAATACTACTAGTTAGCATTCAATTCAGGCGGCTTCAGATTAGGATAGATGAAAGCAATTGGAAGATGTTCACAGAGAGACACATTTAGAAGTCTTCCGACTATCCAGGTCTGTCGTGCATGAGAAAGAGCAGACTTGTTCTCGGTGACTCAGAGGGCAGGACTAGAACCAGGTGGTACAAATGACAAATCTGCCTTAAGTGTTGCACTATTATGAGCTTGGGAGGTGGTGGTTATCTTTTGGAGGAGGATTAAAGCAAATCCTGGAGGACAGCAGTCAGCCAGGAAAACTAATTGTACTCTTATCCTGCAGATTCGAGGAAATGGGAGTGCTTAGCCTTGAAACAAAGAGAAGTGGGAGAAAATACGGTGGGCATTCTTCAAATACCTAAAAAGAGACCAAACAGATGGTTAAGACTCAATTTCTATCCCTCTGGAGTACAGAACATATATCTACGGACTCCAATTTCAAGATGGCACTTCCCATTTTAATATTACCAGAAAAAAACACTACTTCTTAATGCTTATAACAATTGACAACACAACCAGTAAAACCGAAAGAAGTAGAGAGGCTAATCCACTCTATCCCTTTTTGCTTGTTGCCCTCCTACATAGCTACTACCTAGATAGTATCTTTTTGCAGTAGTATCCTCTCTTTAGGATTTTATCTGCAAGGTTATTTTTGTGTAGATGTGGACAGCCTGATTGTGTGGAACTCTTCATGCAAACTGGTGTTTGGGTGTAACTTTCATCAGTGCATAGGCTCATGCCAACATGTAGATGGGAGGTTAATAGTGTGCTCAACTCTTGCAGGCTGCATAAAGGGGTCAAGAGACAGAAGAGTGAACAGATTTCCTTGAAGCATAATCATGTAGGACCTTAGTTGTTGGTAATAACTCAACCAGATAGGTTTATATAGAGCAACAGCTCTTCTTCTTTAATATTTCACTGTTAGTATCAATGTCTGGCTTATGGTTTCTTCCAGCCTTCTCTATTTTATGGGCTGTGATAAAAACTGTGATCCCAAAACCCAATTAGTTACACAGTTGGTTTGATTCAGTCACCTCTAGTGATGAATTTGTTCTTCTTTGCTTTATCTTTTAAAAGCTGGTTATTTGTCTCCACACTGCACCCTCTCTTCTCTCTCTTTCTCTTTCTCCTTCTTTTTTTCCTTGGCAGTGATATTAATTATCTATTTATTTTCTTATGAATATCCATTTTAGCCTCTCCTACTTTCTCTCTTGGATGGGACACCGACCATTTTGGTATTTAGCACAAGGCTACGTTTATCTAGGTTGAATTTTTCCCCTCACTAGATAGAACCACTTAAAACTTAAACAATCTGAAAAAATGATAATTATCTATCATTTTTAATTTTACTTTTTTCATTATAATGTTCAGTTCCCATTAAGTTTCCACTATTCTGCAACCAGAGATCCAAAAGGAAGTATCAAGAAACAAAAACCCAACAATTCAGTACTAAATATTGAGGTTTACTATATTCCACCCATTAACTCTCCAGCCGTTCTGCTGGAACTGTTCAGAGGGGAGATACAGTACATGTAATTGCATAACATATCTCAGAAGGAGCAACAGAAGTTTCAGCTGGGCTGAGTCTCCTCTGTTCTAAGTAAATCTCAGTCAGTGACAATGCTAAATTTAGAAGACCCATTTTGCATCAAGTTTATTTTTGTAATTTGTCTAAATACCAAATATTTGCATTTTTTAAAAAAAATACATAATATATTCTAAAATTGCTAGTCATGGGAAAGACAAATGAAGATGGTTTATCAGCATTTCTAACATGCTACAGCCTATACAGTAGAGTAATTGCAAATGTCAGTGGTCCATCTTCTTTCTAAAATTAGAAAGGCCTTACTTATACATTTTCAGCATGGGGCATGATGGCTCACTTGTTAAAGATACAAAGCTTGTCAGCTGGAAAGCTGACAGCCTGGGTTTGAGACCCAAGCACCACATGACAGGATGAGCTCTTGTTACTTGCCCCAACTCCTGTCCACCTAGCAGTTCGAAAGCATGAAAATGCAAGTAAATAAATGGGTACCACTTCGGTGGGAATGTAACAGTGCTTCGCATGCCACGGCATATAGTTATGCAGGCCCTATGACCAACAATGTGTCTGTCTAGCTGGCTCCCTCGGCTAAGAAAAAGAGATGAGCACCATTCCTGACTCCACAGGACAGGGGAAACCTGTACCTTTATACATTTTCAAGCATATCTTTGTGTTCATAAGGACTGGTGATTGTTTTTGAAAAAAAGGAAAGCTTGAGATTTTCAAGAAGTTGAATTTTGCACCTAGTATACTGTGTATTTTTTTCTTCTTCTCACAATCCTATTTTAAATAAAGCTCAGAAAGCAGATTAAACACTTTCTTTGACCTTTATATGCTATTCTTGCCAAAGTGCCAAAGTGTAACCTAAATTTAGCCACTCCTGAAACTCAGCAATGATTCTGTTATTCCAGGGATAATTGGAATTGTTGGATAATCATCCTTATCAACCAAAATGCTCCCATCGTAGTGCAGAATAGAGGAGAGAATGCAGATAGTCCTCAGCTTAAAATCACAGTTGGGGCCACGGTTTCCATTGCTAAGCAAGGCAGTTGTTAAGTGAGTTGCACCTGATTTTATGATCTCTTTTTCCACAGTTGTTAAGTAAATCTGTGCAGTTGTTAAATGAATTGTATGGTTGTTAGTGAATTGATTTTGTTTATTGGAAGCCAGCTGGCAAGGTCACATATGAAGATTACATGAACCCAGGACACTTTGTTTGATGTCCTCCTTTCCATTTTTTTCCCACTACTGTTATCCACAGCAGGGGTCCCCAAATCCCGATCCGTGGACCAGTACCAGGCCACGGCATGCCAGCAACCGGTCCGCACAAACAAGCAAAGCCCCATCTGCGGGATGCAGGCAGCACACAAAATCACACACCCTCCAGTCCATGGAAAAACCTCTCTCCATGGAACCGGTCCCTTGTGCCCAAAAGGTTGGGGACCTCTGATCTACAGCAAAGGATTAATGCTGGAATAACCAAAAGCCACTTCTTTTATGACTCCATGTGAATAACCACACTCATATTTTCTGTGGCTTGGGAGAGTTTTGTGCCTTTTGAGATAAGGATAAATTACTGTATTGCTTGTTGTTGGCATCTCTCTTTTCCTCTCTTTTGCCTCTCCTTTATCCTAGCAATAGCAGCTAGACTTATATACCACCTCATAGTGCTTTCTCTAATCAGTTTACAGAGCATATTGCCCCCCAACAATCTGAATCCTCATTTTACCGACTCGGAAGGATGGAAGGCTGAGTCAACCTTGAGCTGGTGAGAATCGAACTGATGGCAGTCGGCAGAATTAACCTGCAATACTGTATTCTAACCACCATGGTTTTGGCACCACTATGCCAAAAACCTATTTATGTTAAATAACTGTTTTGGTGTTTTGCTGATTTTTAATAAATAAATTTGAAGTCCTATTTTTGCTAGCTGAAGTGAGCGATGGGTCTGCTTTTTCAGATCTGGATATAGGGAGTGATTGGGAGAATGATGGGCACAAACTAAAATGGAAATTACCGACCATAATTTTTCCAACAGAAAAAGTAATTGATTTCCAAATAGTCTTAGATCTGATTTATACATTGTACTAAGCCATAATATAGTTTGTTTGCTTTTGGCTTAATATGATATGTGATTCCATTCATTCTGTCTTAGTGTCATATGTGAAGCACATCATTGAGCTTTAATGGCTAAAAACTATTATAGAGCTTTGGAATTGGAGATGGAGAAGTGCCCTCAAGCAAAGAAGGAGAATGGTGGAAAAGGGGAGTTAATACTTTCTTTGTTTTATTAGGAATGGATGGAGATCCTGCAGAGAAACCCTCTGGCTTGTGATAAAAAAGATTGAGGCTACTTTATGACCAAATTAATTCTCCCCTCAGCTACCTTTTTCTTGGATAATTGCAGGAATGAGATTTTGTGGGACCGTGTGATCAGATTTTGTGACAGCGTATGTGCTTTGGTAAAAGGCTGTTGTTGTGTCCTCAGCCTTTTTTTTTTTTAGAGCAAGGCTAGAAAACCTGTGACTTGAAGCCTGCTGAAGCCAGCATAGATGTCTACAAGTAGGCAGATGATATGCAGATAGCACAGATGATATAATTTGTGGCAGTCATTTGTGTAATGATACCATAATATAAATGGCATCCTGCTTGGATGTGAACACATTTGAACCCAAAGATCTGGCTCAAGGAATGTGTTGATTTATCATAAATATCCTCATAGGGTTAGAGGTTGTGAGGTCTGGATGGGTAAAACAAGTTTTGGCTCAAAGTTTTGCATCAGAAAGCAAGACAGGACCCAATGGAGAGAACCCTAACCAAGAAGAGAAGCAACCTAGAACCAATTATTTGTTAGAACAATAATCAGTGGAACGGCTTGCTTTCAGAAGTTGTGGGTGCCCCATCACTGGAAGCTTTCAAGAAGAGACTGGGCAGTCATTTGTCTAAAATGGTATAGGGGTGTCCTGCTCAAGCAGAGTGTTGGAGTAGATGACCTTCAAGGTCTTTTCCAGCTTTGTTATTCTATGTTCTATGTTCAATCTGATAATACAGAGTGAGTGTGGATTTTAAGGTTATCAGATTTGGAGATTTTCATGTATTAAACAGGTCAATATAAGGAACCTCCCTATATTTCTAAAGTCATACAATACACCTTTCACAACATTAGAGCTACATAAGTGATGGAATGTAATGCTATACAGTAGTGGCCAAAATTGTGGAAACCTTTTGGGAAAAGTGTACAGTAGAAATGCCACCTTTGGTTAAGTTTCCACCAATTTTTCTTCTAATTTCTTTATAACTGTAGCCTTGTTTACTTAATAATACTATTTTACATCGCTTTCTGGGCAACCAGTCAACTATTTGCATCATTACTTTAATTTTATTACCTTTTACAACTGTTTCTCAACCTTGACAATTTTAAGGCATGTGGACTTAAACTCCCAGAATTCCACAGCCAGCATTGCTGGCTGTGGAATTCTGGGAGTTGAAGTCCACATGCCTTAAAATTGTCAAGGTTGAGAAACACTGTTTTACAAGCTCACTAAATGAAAGAACACAAAAAAAAACCCAACCAACTTGATAGCAATCACATAACACATTGACAAATGTCCTCCTCTCAGCTTCAATACATGACATCAATAACTGAATCCTACTGTGATCTGATTGGCCCATTGCCAAAACAAGATGACACCTGATTGGCTCTCTAAACACTCATGCTCATTGGCTACAATCAGATGAAGGAAAGCTACCTGATATCAACCTAAGCAAGTTATGCTTCCTTTTTCTGGTTAATTGGCTATAACTTTTCATAGAATACAGTATGGATAATTGAACAAACTATATTGCATTACATTCTTGATTAAATTATCTTTCCATTGATATATAATTTTATGGTACTACTCCAAAGAAAAGTGATGTTATTAGCCATCAAACCTCAAAAATACACTTTTCCCAAAAGGTTTCCACAATTTTGGCCACCACTATAAATATGGATTTCCATGTGATGACAAGTGACATCACACACACAAACACACACGCACCAGGGAAATGATATCATGATGCAATTTGCCTCTGCTGGGTTGAGTTGCATAATTGGCATCATTTGCCTGATGTCATTGTAGTTTGTACTGGATGCCTTTGACTATAAATGAACAAGGTGGCTTCTTTCTTTGTTGTCTATGGACCCAGCAGAGCAGAGGACAGAGGTCAAATTTTCCATTGATGAACCAGATTGTGAATGGAAAGCTGCTTTTTCTAGTAAGTCTTTAATGGAGGAAATGAGAATTGCTCTACTGGTAGAGGGAAAAAACACAGCTGAGAAAATGCACAGGCAACCAATTGGGCAGGATACATAACAATAATACAGTACAGCTGGAGGATATTCCACTTCTGTAGACACTGTTATCATATTGTGCATTTCCTTCCTTCCTTTTCAAAACTGGAGTAAAAAAAGCTTAAATGTCTGTTTTAAAATCATGCCTTTCATATGGATCACATGAAATGTTAATACCACTTTACAATGCCTTGGTAAAATCACACTTGGAATACTACATCCAGTTTTGGTCACCACGATGTAAAAAAGATGTTGAGACTTTAGAAAGAGTACAGAGAAGAGCAACAAAGATGATTAGGGGACTGGAGGCTAAAACATATCAGGAACGGTTGCTGGAATTGGGTATGTCTAGTTTAATGAAGAGAAGGACGAGGGGTGACATGATAGCAGTGTTCCAATATCTCAGGGGCTGCCACAAAGAAGAGGGAGTCAAGCTATTCTCCAAAGCACCTGAAGGCAGGACAAGAAGCAATGGATGGAAACTAATCAAGGAGAGAAGCAACCTAGAACTAAGGAGAAACTTCCTGACAGTTAGAACCATTCCAGAAGTTGGGAATGCTGCAATACTGGAAGTTTTTAAGAAAACAACCATTTGTCTGAAATGGTGTAGGGTTTCCTGCCTGAGCAGGGGGTTGGACTAGAAGACCTTCCAACTTTATTATTGTTATACTCTCTCAACACTTCCACAATAAACACTCAACAACAACAGCTGGACAGCTCCTGATCAGGTTTTCCTTTATGCGTTGGCCACTTTAGATGCATTTTTCTTGTTTATTTATTGATGGGACTTATATGGTTGCCTATCTCATATGATTAAGCAGCTCACAAGAATCCATAAAAAAGTAGTTAAAAACAAAAGTGCCATTTTGTAGCTTTGTGAGAATTGGGAGGAAGTTAATTTCTTTGGTTGGGCCCAGGCCTCCATGGCCTTTAAAAATCATAAAAACCTGGCCTTTAGAAAGCTTTTCAAAAAATGAGTATTTCCTCAAATGTTGGGCAAAGAAAAATTAAGTTCGCATCAGAAGAAGGTAGGAATGCAAGCCAGGTTGCATATTAGTAATTCACACTGTTGGAGTTCAGCAGCCATATATGTTCTTTAAATGAACATTACATTACATTAATAAATAACCCCCAGACATTTTTTTTTCCACATGCATTTGAAGCTGCTAATGGCATTCACACTGAACGAGGCAAATGCTAGGAGTTTGCAAGAGAAGAGAGATTCAGCAAAAAAAGAGAAAATCATGTTAAAGTCAGGGGCAGGGATTGTTCTGGATTCAGTCTGTTTTGTGGCTCTTGTTTGAAAATAAATATGTGATCCCAACTCCAATCAAACATTCTACCAATCTGATTTTATGAGAATTTCCACAAGTCTTAAAGTTGCCAAGGTTGAGAACCCCTGGCCTATTGGGAAGTCTGAACCCTATTTGAGTTAATTTCTCTGCAAATAGTCTTCTTTAACCTGGTACCTTCTGAGGTACAAGAATGACAAATCCCAGGATTCAGAATGCGCTTGCTGGCTTTAGGTCTCTGGAGTTGGAGTCCCAAAACATCTGTAAAGCATCCAGTGGAGGGGAGGAAGATGTTCACATAACAACCTGGCAGACCTACAGAAAAGGAAACAAGCCTCAGCTTGTATGATTCGGAAGCATAATTAATATTATCAGTCTCCTGCTCAAGCCTTGTAGTCCTTACCGTGTGCTTTATACTCGCTCCCCCAGTTCCAGAGAGAAATTTAATAAGAGAATCAAAGTGCAGACAAGGAAGATACTGTAGGTCTGAATCAGAACCAGACAGGGAATCCTGGATGGGGGATTTTCATCCATAGAGAGAAAGTCTTATCTCCTCAAAGACCCAATTAACATGGTTTCTCTTCATTCTCTCCTCCAACTGAGGTACTTTTCTCCCCTCATTTTCAAGGAACCTTGGCATCTCAGCGCCCCACAGGAGGCATCCATTCTGATTATATCATTTTAATGATGCAAGACACATAAAGCAGAAGGTGCCAAGAATCTCTCTCAACAGCTTGACCTTGCTTCCTCCTACACGCGCGTGCACACACACACACACACACACACACACACAGAAAGAGAGAGAGACACACACCACTATTCAACAAAGAAATCTGCTGGTACCTTTTTTTTTTTTTTTTGCTTGTCCTTTTGAACCCTTTTCCATTGTTTTTCTCAGTGCCTCTTTTTGCTTTTGGTCAGTTAAAGACAAAACTTTGGAACAAAAGCTTCATATAGGAGACCCTGCTTTGTGTATTCTTGTCATATGATAACATGTCTATTATTAAGGTATTACTTTGATAGCCTGAGTGAAAGGAACTCTGTTGCCCTTACAGAAAGTCAGCTTTGTTTTTTCAAACACTGGGAAAATAATGAACATCCCAAATGCTTTCAAAATTCATGAAGTTTTTTTTTTAAAAATCTCAGTAGCACCAGAAGGCCTAAAAAGGAAATGTAGTTAGAATGGAAAAATCATCCCTAAAAGAACAATCTTCGCCTATCTATGCGTTTCAAATAGATTTCTTCTTCTCCCTTCAGGCAGTCACGTTATTGGCATGATAGGGAATTCTGGCACCACAGAATTTTCAGTATAGATGCAGTCATGAATGCGTACACATTCATAGATATGAAGGCTTGTTGTCAGCCTTGTGATGTAGTCCAAACAAGAAGCACACACAGAAGTATTAGGTCTATCTTTATTGTAAGGTTACATTAAGCGACTTTTTGCCAGTCTGAAACACATCTCTTTCCCCCCCCCCCTCACCTTTACAGTCCAAGAAATTAGGAAGGTAACTTCTGAGACATTTCCCACATCCCCATTCTTTCTTCAGGGTCATTTGTGACCATTGCCTAATCTGTGGCTCTTCCTTTTGTTGCCCAAGATCCTTTTCACATACATTATGTTTGTATTATATTAATCATGGTGAGGTTGAGAACAGATCAGTCAGCTCCATGGGAGAGGAGGAGAGAGGAAGAGAGAGAAATAGAATGAAAGTGGGAATGCCATGAAGATTTAAACCTTCAAGACTTTCTGAGATCTGTAATCTGAGAGATACCAACTTGTGGATCTGATATATCTTCCCATTCTTACAAAGATTTTCAGAGCAAGATAGGATCAACTTGTGACAAAGCTGTCTCTCCTCTCTTCATCAGAGCTGAGCTTATGCAAGGCACACATTAAATGAATATTATAATTTGGTGGTTCCCGGTTTAAAATTAGATTTCTGCTGAAGATTAGTTACCTTCCTATGCCTTGTGTAATTATATTTTTGTTCATATTTTTTCTTTGTATTTCCAACATGGAACACGCACTTACATTGTTTACCAGATACTGTGTGAAGCTAAACTCAAGGAGCCCTAGAGAATGTCCTTGGAGCTGCTAATTACCTAAAAGATGTGCCAGTGTTAGCTGGTAACAAGGGACAAAAATGCAGGGTTTTTTCCCCCCTGACATAACTAAATGTAGTACATGCAACCTCTAATTTATTCTCTCCAATCACATTGAAGGCTAGTGGAAAGCAATATATTCTTTCTACTGGCCTTCCAATATAAGGTGCTGTGGAACACTGCCAAAAATAAAAATGTTCCATCATTTTCAAATTTCATGAGAAGAAAAGAACAACAGAAAGTTTCTGACATGAACACAGCAGGCTTGCAGAAAGATTTTAGGACAAAAGTCCAAACACTTTTATGGAACTAATAATAATAATAATAAATTTGGAAGGGACCTTGGAGGTCTTCTGGTCCAACCCCCTGCTCAAGCAGGAAACTCTATACCATTTCGGACAAATGGCTGTCCAGTCTCTTCTTAAAAACTTCCAGTTTTGGAGCATTCACCACTTCTGGTCACAGGTTGTTCCACTGGTTAATTGTTCTAACTGTCAGGAAGTTTCTCCTTAGTTCTAGGTTGCTTCTCTCCTTGATTAGTTTCCATCCGTTGCTTCTTGTCCTGCCTTCAGGCGCTTTGGAAAATAGCTTGACTCCCTCTTCTTTGTGGCAACCCCTGAGATATTGGAACACTGCTATCATGTCACGGTTAGTCCTTCTCTTCATTAAACTAGACATACCCAATTCCAGCAACCTTTCCTTATATGTTTTAGCCTCCAGTCCCCTGATCATCTTTGTTGCTCTTCTCTGTACTCATACTTCCACTTCTACACATTGTGCTACACCATAATTTATTTTAGCCACAATTTGTTGAATATGTTATAATGACTGTGTATACTCACTGCACCAAACCATGAACCATGGTGTACAATGGATATGTATGTAAATAACATGAAAAGCTAAGGCCAGATAAATGGTATCATAGTTTAGCAACCTCTATGAATTCAAGTTGAAAATCTGTAGTTGTATATCTGGGAATAATTTCCACAAAACTCAGTGATGCTTATTTCTTGGTAGACTTGTATTGGTTTTTAGGGGGGAGGAAAGGCTTATGGTAGATATCGGTAAGCCAAGTTACTGATAAGATCAGCTTTCATGATTGAAACAGCGAAACATTTTACCAGGAAGACAATTGATTTGCAACATTTCATTAGCTTTCTCAATGGTTGATTTCTCCCTCCTTTGAGATACTAGAAATAGTACTGAACGCTGATTGACCCAGGTAAGTACACAAGGCCACCTTCTTAAGCTCTGTTTTATATTATCCATATTTCTAGAGATATGTCATGTGACAAATCAATTTTCTTTTATGTTAGCCTGTTGGGATGAAAGGGCAAACCAATTTCATTATGACCCTATAAAATGACTTTACTTCTGCCACATATTTATATTAACAGCATTACTGCAATCTGTCCTTCACTTTCACAGAACTGCAAGCCCTACTATTCCCTCATTGAGTTAAACGTACAGCCAAATGACTGCAGAAAGCATCAAAGGTTTCATGATCTTGGAAATGTTTTTTATTTTCCATATGTGTGTTCATAAGAGCCTACACACAACTATAAAGAGGGAATCAAACATCTACTCAGCCATACTACTATAGTTGGTTTGGTTTAAATTAGAATGCTGTGCAAATCCAGCCAACTGTGGTTCATTTAAAAAATTCCATAGCCGACAAGAGCGGAGAAGCAAGAGGCGGAAGCGAACGAAGCCGACAGGACGCCGACAAGAGAGGAGGAGAGCAGAGGGAGCAACAGAGAAAAAGAATACCTGCGGGAGGTGAGCTCTTAAAGGCAAAGAGGGCGGCTGAAAGACCAGAGGGGGAAGAGGAAGTGGAAGGCCTGGGAGAACTGGGAGAGAAAAGTGAGGAAAGAAGCCCATCAGCTGAGCCCCCTAAACCAAGGGACCCAGAAGATAAAGAAGCACCAAGGAGGGAAGAGGAGGTGGAAGGCCTGGGAGAACTGGGAGAGAGAAGGGAGGAAAGAAGCCCACCAGCTGAGCCCCCCACTGAAAGGACAGAGTACTGGATCATCACCAGATCACAGTCTAGTGTCAAATTTGGTCTCATTTGGAGACCAAAACAGTGCCAGGACAACAAGAGGATAAGCTCAAGATGGCCTCCAAACAGACCAAACTGACACAAACGAAGGGAATTGTTTCCTCCCCAGCCCAGCTTACTAAACCACCAGGAAACACTTTACCCACCCCCACACCCTCCCATCCAACTACAGGCCCCCAGACCCATCTGTTCCCACAGGCCAGCCCAACAGCACACATGATACAAGGATTAAAAGAGGTAATAGAAACGCTGGTACTAAGGATGGATGGAATGGATAAAAAGTTGATGGAAATGGACACAAGGATGGAGAGGAGGTGTGTAGAGGCAGAACAAAAGATGGAGGAAAGATGCAATGACATAAAACGAATGCTGAAAGACCAGGGTAGAGAACTAGAGAGAAAATGGGAAGAGCAACGCAGGGCGATGACCGCGGACCTGGACCAAATGAAGGAGGCAATGCA
Source organism: Bothrops alternatus (assembly GCA_034064705.1). NCBI lineage: Eukaryota > Metazoa > Chordata > Lepidosauria > Squamata > Viperidae > Bothrops > Bothrops alternatus. The sequence continues at coordinate 5,222,719 of JARGCV010000051.1, read as the reverse complement.
AGCACACTACAAGGGAATAGGGGAAGAAATGGAGAAAAACTTCCAGGAGATCAGGGAGAATGTGGACAAGCGGATGGAAGAAGTGGAGAACCACGTAGAGGGACAGATAGCAGAGATGAAAGGGGTGGCCCAAGACCAATCCTCCATGATACAATACTGGCAAATGGAGTCCGCAATCAGGTTTAGAGGTTGGAAAGAGTCACCAAACGAAACCCAAGGGAGCCTGCTCGGAACCTTTATAGAGGCCCTGGCAACATTCCTGGGAAAGCAAATCCCAGAGATCACATGGCAATTTGACAGAATCTACAGAGTGGGCGCATGGACGGCAACAAACAGGCGTCAACCAAGGGATGTGGTCATCCACTTTGCGACACAGGGGTTCAGGAACCTCATCTCAGTCACATCTTACAACAAGAGATTATACATGGAGGGGCAGGAAGTGAAAGTACTGAAAGAGATCCCCCAGACGATGCTGCGAGACAGAAAGAACTACAAGTTCCTGGTCGACGAACTGAGACTACGCGCTCTGCGATACCGATGGGAAGCCCCAACGGGGATGTCACTTTTCTATAAAAATAAAAGATACTATCTGAACTCGGTCCAGAAAGCCAGAGAATTCCTTGCAAAGGAACTGACATCGGATGGACCTCAGTATACCACGAGAGAAGACGCAGAAGGGCCACTGGAACGCGGAAGGGATCGAGAACAACGAGCAACCCACCCAGAAATACAGACCGATGCAGTAGCAAGAGAAAGGAAAGGACCAACTCGAGACACGACGACACAGAGAACAGAAAGCAACAACAACAAGGAAACAGGACAGACTGCAGAGAGCAGAATACTAAGATCCACTACCAAACGCACGGAGCAGCAAGGCACGACCCCTCTACGCAACATGAGCACCAACCTGGATACCATGGGAATGAGACCAAAGAAGAACACAAGAGATAGAACAGAAGCGGTCTTGCAAGAGTATCCTGAAACCGACAATGACAACTAAATACTTGACATGGAACGTTAATGGACTAAATTCCCCACAGAAAAGGAGAAAGATATTTCATTATCTGCATCAAGGAAGAAATGACATAATTTTCCTACAAGAAACACACATCAGAGCAGCAGACCAGAAATATTTAATCAACAATAGATTAGGTACACATTTTGTCACAGCGGCGCCACGAAAGAAGAACGAGATTGTTATATACGTGAAGAAACATGTAATAGCTAAGCTAATAGAGTCGGACTCCCAGGGTAGATACCTAGCAATCGAAGTGACACAGGACGACAAGAAAATTCTAGTGATGGGCATATATGCACCAAATCAACAACAAGGAAAATTCTACAAAAAGATATACAAGAAGTTAATACAACTCAACTACAGATCATGTATTATTCTGGGAGATTGGAACGGGGTCATAGAGATTGCCCTGGACAAGAAGAAAACAAAACCTAACCCACAGAAGCACTCCAAGTTGCCTAAATCTTTCTTCGACATGAAGGAAGACCTTGTACTGACAGACGTCTGGAGGGAACGGCACAGCAAAGAGCAAGAATTCACCTTTTTCTCCGACAGGCATCAATTATTTTCCAGAATTGACTTCATCCTGGCATCTAGTGACTTGCTAGTCCACCTAAACACTGTCTCAATCCTACCCAAAGTACTAACAGACCATAACCCGGTAGGGATGGAATTAAGACAGGATCGGAAATCGAGGAGATCCTGGAGAATTAATGAAAACCTGTTTAGACACGAGAAAGAGGTGGCTGAATGCAAAAGCGCCATGAAGGAATTCTTTAGTATAAATATGAACAATGAAACACCCATTGAAATGATTTGGGACGCTAGCAAGGCATTTATGCGTGGGATCCTCATGAACATGAACGCCAGGCACCGACACAAACAAGAACGAAAAAGAAAGGAACTAGAGGAGGAGATAAAGAAACAGGAACAATTATTAATAAAAAGACCGGAGGACAAAGCCACAAAAGAAGGAATTAAGATACTAAGAAAACAATTTGACATGCTGATGGTGGATCAAGTAGCATGGAATATACAATATGCAAAACACAAGACATTCTGTAGCACCAACAAACCGGGTCGGTGGCTGGCTTACACCATAAGAAAGAAACAGAAAGCCCGCATAATTGAAAAGATAGAGTACAAAGGCAAGGAAGAATTCAAACAGGAAACCATTAAGAAAGCTTTCACCGAGTTCTACTCAAAGCTATATGCCGAGGAGAAGATACAGGACAAAGATACCGGCAAACTATAGGCCCATCTCACTATTGAACACAGACTACAAACTCTTCACAAAACTGCTAGCCAACAGATTAATGACTGTATTACAAAAAATAATTCACCCGGATCAAACGGGATTTATACAAGGACGTCAGATGAAAACCAATGTGAGACAACTGTTGAACATAATAGAGTACTTGGAAAGGCACAACCAGGTACCTGCTACCCTCATGTTTGTGGACGCAGAAAAAGCCTTTGACAGACTGAATTGGCCATTCCTGACGAACCTAGCCCGGGGGATGAAAATGGGAAAGCAGTTCCTCAACTCCATAATAGCAATCTACCAGAAACAAACGGGCCAGATCATTGTGAACGGCGAACTAAGAGACCCATTCAACATAGAAAGAGGCACGAGACAGGGCTGTCCGCTGTCACCACTGTTATTTGTCTTAACGATGGAGATTCTGCTGAACAAGATAAGAGCAGCAGAGGACATAAAGGGCATACAGATTGGACAACAGGACTACAGACTGTGTGCCTTCGCAGACGACCTGCTGGTGACAGTATCGCAACCAGTACAATCAGCAAGGAGTTTGATGGAGATAATGAAAGACTATGGCAAGGTATCAGGTTTTAAAGTTAATATATCAAAAACGAAGATGCTAGTTAAAAATCTAGACAACAAAGCAAAACAGGACTTGGAAAGAATAACAGGTTGTGAAATAGTTAAGAAAGTTAAATACCTGGGAGTGGAGATAGAAACAACGAATGCGAAATTATACAAAAATAACTACGAGGTGCTGTGGAACAAGATTATTATTATTATTATTATTATTATTATTTATTAAATTTCTATGCCGCCCTATTCCGGGAACTCAGGGCGGCTTACAGCATAAATAGAAATCCAATACAAACTAAATAGTACATTTATAAAAATAAATATATAAAAAGAAGAACCCCTAAATTAAGAACCATTCATTCAGCAAACATACACACAGACATACACTGGCTAGGGGCAAGATTTCAACCGCCCCAGGCCTGCCGGCAGAGATGGGTCTTTAGTAGTTTACGAAAGGCGGAGAGGGTGGGGGCGATACGGATCTCCGGGGGGAGTTGATTCCAGAGGGCCGGGGCCGCAACAGAAAAGGCCCTTCCCCTAGGCCCCGCCAGGCGACACTGTCTAGCCGACGGGACCTGGAGAAGGCCGACTCTGTGGGCCCTAACCGGTCGCTGGGTTTCGTGAGGCAGCAGGCGGTCTCGTAAGTAACCTGGTCCGATGCCATGTAGGGCTTTATAGGTCATAACCAACACTTTGAATTGCGTTCGGAGACCAATAGGCAGCCAATGCAGCTCACGGAGTGATGCTGAGATGTGGGCATTTCTGGGCAGGCCCAACACTGCTCGCGCGGCTGCATTCTGCATTACCTGAAGTCTCCGAACGTTTTTCAAAGGTAGCCCCAAGTAGAGAGCATTGCAGTAGTCGAGCCTCGAGGTGATAAGGGCATGAGTGACTGTGAGCAGAGACTCCCGGTCCAAATAGGGCCGCAACTGGTGCACCAGGCGAACCTGGGCAAATGTCCTCCTCGCCACAGCCGAAAAATGATGTTCCAAGTTTAGCTGTGGATCGAGGAGGACGCCCAAGTTGCGGACCTTCTCCGAGGGGGTCAAAAGCTCCCCCCCCAGGCTGATGGACGGATAGATTGAATTATCTTTGGGAGGCAGAACCCATAGCCACTCCGTCTTGTCGGGGTTGAGTTTGAGCCTGTTGGCACCCATCCAAACCCTAACAGCCTCCAGACATCGGCACATCACTTCCGCTGCTTCACTGAAATGACACGGGGTGGAGATGTAAAGCTGGGTATCATCAGCATACTGATGATATCTCACCCCGTGTTGTCGGATGATCTCACCCAGTGGTTTCATGTAGATATTAAACAGCAGAGGGGAGAGGACCGATCCCTGAGGGACCCCACAAGGGAGGAACCTAGGGGTCGACCTCTGACCCCCCGCCAACACCGACTGTGACCGACCAGTGAGGTAGGAGGTGAACCACTGCAAAACAGTGCCCCCAACCCCCAACCAGTCGGTGCAGAAGGATACCATGGTCAATGGTATCGAAAGCCGCTGAGAGGTCAAGTAGCACCAGGATAGTGGAAAATCCCCTATCCCGGGCCCGCCAGAGATCATCCGTCAGCGCGACCAAAGCAGTTTCCGTGGAGTAGCCGAGCCTGAATCCTGACTGTTGAGGGCCCAGATAATCGGCCTCATCCAAGGACCGCTGGAGCTGGAGTGACACCACCTTCTCAACAACCTTCCCTATAAAGGGAAGATTGGAGACAGGACGGTAGTTGTTTAAAACAGCTGGGTCCAGGGAAGGCTTCTTGAGGAGGGGGCGCACAATTGCCTCCTTGCAGGGAGCCGGAAAGGACCCCTCCCTCAAAGAAGCGTTGACAATCTCCTGAACCCAGCCCCGCGTCACCTCCCTGCTGGCCGAAACCAGCCAGGAGGGGCACGGGTCCAATAAACAGGTGGCGGAGCTCACAGCTCCAATGGCCTTGTCGACTTCATCAGGTGCCACCGGGTCAAACTCCTCCCACACAACAGGATCAAGACGAGTCCCTGTCATCTCGACTGAATCATTATCAGCCGATACTGCATTCCAATTGGAGTCAAGGTCCATCCGAATCTGGGCGATTTTATCCGCAAAAAACTTATTAAAGTCCTCAGCACTACCCTGCAAGGGTGCATCAACCCCCCCCTGATTAAGGAGGGAGCGAGTTACCCTGAACAGGGCGGCTGGGCGGGATTCCGCAGATGCAATCAAGGCGGAATGATACGCGCATCTTGCCGCCTTGAGCGCCACCTGATAAGTCTTGATATAAGATCTTACAAGTGTTCGGTCAGATACGGATTTACTTTTCCTCCATCGCTTCTCTAGGCGTCTCTTCTGGCGCTTCATCCCCCTGAGTTCCTCAGTAAACCAAGGAGATCTCCTGGGTCTGCTACCACAGAGAGGTCGCAGCGGCGCAATCCGGTCAAGAGCCCCCTTCGCAGCCATATTCCAGGCCGTAACCAGGGACTCTGCCGAACTGTGAATGAGAGAGTCCGGTATTTCCCCAAGCGTCCTCTGAAAACTCTCTGGATCCATCAGACGTCTGGGGCGGAACCACCTAATCGGTTCCGCCTCCCTGCAGGGGAGGAGTGGAGCCTTAAAAACAAGCCGCAGCAGAGAATGATCTGACCATGACATAGGCAAAATATCTAAGCCCCTTAAATTCAGATCATTGCTCAACTGTTCTGAGAGGAATACCATGTCGGGAGTGTGTCCCCTCTCGTGAGTCGGACCCTGAACTACCTGAGTCAGGTTCATGGTTGCCATGGTGGCCATGAACTCCTGCGCCAACCCAGAGGATTCGCCGAGCGACGGCAGATTTAAGTCCCCCAAGACAATAAGCCTGGGGAACTCAACCGCCAGCCCAGCAACCTCCTCAAGTAGCGCAGGCAGGGCTGTTGACACGCAGCTGGGAGGCAGGTACGTAAGCAACAAGCCCACCTGAACCCCTAGGTCCAACTTCACAAGAAGCAACTCACAACCCGCAATCTCAGAAACAGCAAGCCTGCGTAGACTAAAGGTCTTCTTGGCTATAATAGCCACTCCTCCCCCCCTTCCCTGTATGCGAATACTTCCCTTGTTGTATCTAATGTTGATTGCTTTAATATTGGAAAGGCGTACTGAATTTTTACCTCAGGATACTGAATTTCTACCTCAGGATCTTTTGTTAGGGATCATAAAAGATTGCACTACTACTGAGATGAATTTACTTCTAAAGCTCGAATGAACAACAGGTGTTAGACTAGAAACAGTAGATAGACCATGTATAAGAGAAATACCAATCAAATAAAATGTATCAGGCGTATAGTTGAGGCTGGACGCGAGGAGTGAGGAATGTTTGCTAAACCAGACGTTTACAAAGACTGATCCTTAGAGTTGTATTGCAGGTTATATGATAATTGCTTTTTGATATGATCTTATGTTTGGTGTTGATGGTTTTAATAAAATAATTTTTTTTAAAAATTCCATAGTAAAATAAGCCATGGCTTAATGGGACATGTGAATAGATCATAGAGAATTGTATTGCTCATGGTTTGACTGATAATTCAGTTTCAACTTAACCTCCCCCCCCCTTCCCTTTTTTTCAGGATTTAATCAAGCAAATACCCCATGAAACAATATGTAACCTTTATATTCATAAGCAGCCTCTGTGCACAAGGCTATCTTGGGTCAAGAGTCCCACTTGGGGGATGTATGAGTGTTTCACTCACACACACCCAAAAAATGACCTTTTGTTTTTATTTATTTGAAATTAAATAAAGTTTATTTAAAAAATTCAATTTTGTAAAATTTGAAAACCAATTTTAGAAAATTCTGGGAGTTGCACCGAAAACTTTCAGAGGTCATTGTACACATTTGATGTATACTAAGAATGGAGTCACACAACACACTATTGTGGTTTGACTTTTATCATAGATGTTGTGTGTGAATCACATATGCTCATAGAGGTAGTTCTCAACTTACAACCACATTTGGGATCAGAATTTCTGTTGCTAATCAAGGCAGTTGTTAAATGAGTCACATGCAATTTTACAACTTTTTTTTTTACCATGACTATTAAGTGAATCACACATCCGTTAAGCAAATCCGACTTCCCCAATAATTTTGCTTGTTGGAAGCCAGCTGGGAAGATTGCAAATGTTAATCAAGTGAGCTGGGCTATTGCAAACATTGTAAATACATGGCCTATTGCCAAGTGCCCAAATTTTGATCACATGACTGTAGGGGGGGTTACAATAATCATAAGCGTGAAGTCCAGTTGTAAGTCACTTTTTTTTTAGCACCCTTGTAACCTTGAGCGGTGGCTAAACAAATGGTCCTTAAGTCGAGGGCTACTTGTATACTTACGAATCATCCTGCTATCTTAAATCAAGGTCTATCTAAGGTTATTTCTTTTTTTCTTTTTTTTATATAAAAATTCCTTTATTAAAATAATCAGCATTGAACATAAAATCTTTGTATGCATCAAACATCATAGCATCTGATATACAACACTACGTATTATTCTTTGTAAACATCTGGTTTGGTAAACATTTTTCACTCCTCACTTCAATCCTCTATTATACACCTGTTACATTTTTTATTCTCTATGATCCCTAACAATAGGTCCTGAGGTAGTAGTTAAACATTAAATATAAGATCATATTAATAATCAATCATCATAGAACACAGCATATAACACTAGGTATTAATCTTTGTAGACGTCTGGTTTGGTAAATATTCTTTACTCCTCACTTCCAGCCTCAACTATTTGTCTGTTGTATTTTATCTTTTATGATCCCTAGCAAAAGATCCTGAGGTAGAGATTCAATAACCTGGGGTAAGAGTTCAGTCTGCCTCTTCATTATTAAAGCAATCAACACTAAGCATAAGATCATATTAAGAAGCAATCATATTAAGAAGCGGTCATTGTAGAACATAACATACAACAATAGGTAGGCATTCTTCACTCTTCACTTCAAGCCTCTACTATACACCTGTTACATTTTTTAGCCTGTATGGCTTAAATCAAGGTCTATCTAAGGTTATTTCTAATAGCAGCCAAACTGACTTAAACAATATTAATAGTCATTCATTAAGAGTTATACCGACAGAGGGGAAAGGCTAGGTCTCAGATACTGCTGAACCAGAACTCCAGCTGAAGCATACATTGCCTTCTACACAAAGTATCAGCTGCACCAGCTCTGCATTTTAATTTCTTAAGAATATTTAGAGACTTACTTTTCTGTATGAATTGTACAATCTGCCTCTATCTCAGAAAGCAACAGTGGCAATACCATGGTAGCAATACAATAAGTAACTTTTCCTAATAGAAATAATGATAACATTCACACCTGGTATCCATAATATGAATCAAATCCCAAAGGTCTCACTAAAGAAGCTTTTGGAAAGTTGTAAAAGTGGGACCAAACTTACCTTGCAGGCCAAGTTATTCCAGACGAGGGTAGCCCTCAAGAAAATACCATTTTGGAACCCTCTGGATAGACAGGGGCCTTCAATGTGAAATTTCTGTTCACTTGGATTAGGTGAACTGGCTAAGTCAGACTTGCTTGCTTTATAGATCAGGGGTTCTCAGCCTTGGCAACTTTAAGACTTGTGGACTTCAATTCAATTGCTGGCTGAGGAATTCTGGGAGTTGAAGTCCACAAGTCTTAAAGTTGCCAAGGTTGAGAACCCCTGCTATAGATACTCAGGCCCTGAGCTACATAGGGCCGCTAGAAAAGAGTCAACATCTTGAGCTGCACTTAGAAACATACTGGGAGTTAGTGCACTTCCCACCACAGAAATACCACACAACAATACAAGCTTGTTCAGTGAACACATGGATTGGGACATGGGATAATGCTAGAGAGTGACATCCTGTAATACAGTTTTCTATTTAATTTTGTTTTAATGTCAACGATCTACAAATAGGAAAGGCAGATTAGGCAAGGAGCTTAATGGACATGAAAAGAAGACTCCATGAGTATTACACAAACATATGATTGGAAAAGACCTTGGAGGTCTTCCAGTCCAACTCCTGCTCAAGGTAGGAATGCTCAGACCATCCCAAACAAATGGTTGTCCAACCTTTGCTTGAAAGCTTCCAGCGATGGAGCACTCACAACTTTGTTACTTAATAATTTTCATGTTCAGGAAATCCTATAAGTTTGGAGCTCTCTCTGTGAAGGTTATTCGCATTTGAAACTATTTTTATTTATTTCTTAATTTATGTATTTCTGTTTACTTATGTACAGGCAACTCTAGTCAACTGAATACAACAACATACAACTCAATACATAATTGGGATAAGGGGAGGGAGGGAAGGAGGGAGAAAGAGAGGAGTGTGTGTGTGAGAGAGGGAGGGAGGGAGGGAGGGAGGGAGAGAGAGGGGTCTGCAGGCAGGCTGTGGTGTGGTGGTTAAGGCATCAGGCCAGAAATTGAAAGACCATGAATTTTAGTTCCGCTTTAGGCACAAAGCCAGTGGAGGAACCTTGGCCCAGTCACTTCCTCTAGAAAGGAAGCACTGCAAACCATTTCTGAAAAACCTTGCCAGAAAAACTTCAGGGACTTGTCCAGAAAGTCACTGAAAATAGGAAATAATTGAACAGCAGATAAATAGATGATATACTGTAGAGATGGATGGATGGATGGATGGATGGATGGATGGATGGATGGATAGAAATTCTAAGCCTTCCAATGCTTTGAGAAATAAATTCACACCCTCTTCCCTGCGACAGCTTTTCAAATATTTGAGATCTTGGTCTTTTCTTCTTTAGGCTAAACACACCCAGTTTCTTTCACTCTTCTAGCTATGTGGCCTCCAAGCTTCTCACCATCTCTGTAGCTTTTCTTTGTGCACTTTATTGCACAAACCTAAGATCAAACCTTAGCTTCTCCCTCTGTTACATAATCCAAAGTGGTCTCATTATGCAGTTCTCATCTGATGATACACTGGTGGACAGTGTGGTAAGCCATTGGTATTCAAAATTATTGTGTTAATTATTATGTGATGAATGCTTTGCTAATTATAACATGATTTCTTCTGTTTCTGGCATAGCTCAGTAGACCATTAATGTCTCAAGAGGGAGTTCAACAATTCACCTCTGCTTCTCACACTATTTTCTGCCCCTAAGCATCAGGCAAAATTAAAGTTGCCTACACATTTCCATTTGAAATTATTTGATTGAAAAGGTTACTACTTGTTTTCAAAATGCATTTGGACTGGGAGTCAGTTAATGTGCTTAATGTGCATCAGAGTATGGCATCAAATCCTTTCTTACTCTTGTTAGGCTCCCATCATCACCAACATGCCCCAAAGCATGAATGTTAATTGTCCACATTATTACAACACACACACTCCAGCAGTTTGCTGAACAGAAATCCTCACTGCATTGTGATGGGCCACCTGTCTCTTATTACTGTCAGCTAGAAAGGGACAAGCAGTCTGATTAATGTGATTCAGCCACCATAAAATGTGTGGCTTGTGCTGTAAGAGTTTGGTTATTGAGATTCAAATGAGGTAGCAAGTCCCACCCATTTGGCTTCTGAGCTTCAGAGAGGAAACATCACCATGCACACCAGATGAAGTCAATATGCCTCATATATGTTTCTGAATTTATCCATAATTTCACTCTTTTTGGAGGGCATTGCCTTAGTATTGTCAATATAAAATTAACACAGGACAACGCCTGCTTTTTAAAATACTATTAGCTTTAAGATGGAGGAAGAGAGGACAGTTGAAACTGTAGTACCCCAGCTCTAAATGGAGCACATGGAGGATGAAGGAAAAACCAAAAGAGAATATATCGGGTATACACATAATGTGAAATAAAATAAGGTGATCACCAGGATAAAATCATAAACACAAATATTTAATCTACAAAACCGTTAGCATGCCAGAGTCTCATTCGTTATCGGAATTAACCAGACAAATCGCTCCACCAACTAAGACTCTGGCATGCTAACGGTTTTATAGATTAAACATTGGTGTTTATGATTTTATCCTGGTGATCACTTTATTTTATTTCATATATATATCGTAGATTTTCATGGGTATGAGTATGCAGGTTTTGCTTTATTCGGGTCTTTTTCCATGTAAGATTGAGAGTATCTTGGCAACGTTTTGACGAGGTCCCACTCGTCATCTTCAGGCTGGGGTCTTTGGCTTCGTGCTTGTGCGAGCAAAGTGTGATCGGAGCTGCCGTCTCTCTATAAATATTGGTGGGGGTGTGTGGAGTGCTGGCTTAGTTGCTGTAGATGGGTTGGTTGGCTGTGTTGGAGTTATTGTTTGCAGATTGTTCGGCTGTTTTGTGACATCTTGAGTAGCTGAGGTGCTGGCTGTGTGCCTATTAGTCTTTTGTGTTGTAATGACCTGGGTAATGGGCTGTGTGGTGACATCCTGAGATCTAGTATAGTGATATCCTGAGTTCTGTGTTGCAACATCCTGGGTGGTTGGCTGTGTTGTAACATCCTGAGCTTTAGCATTGTAACCTCCCGAGTTCTGTGATGTGATGTCCGGAGCAGAAGGCTGTGATGTAACATACCGGGCTTTGGTTTGGCTCTGAGTTTGTGGTCTAGCTCTGTGTTCATGGTATGTGTCCGTTTACTTTGTGTGGGGGTCGGAGGGAGGTGCAGCAGCTGGTGATGTCATCGTGGTTTGGCTTCTGGATAGTGGTTGCATTTCGTCTGAGGGATGGGTTTGCGCTTGGGTTTGGGTCTGGTGAGGGTGAATGGTGGTGGCATACTGTGTTGTTCTGGATCCGGAGTCAGTTTTCGTGGCTAGGACTCGTTTGTTGATTAGGGCTAGTTTCCAGATGTCTGGTAGGTGGGAGGTATCATCACGTTTATTCATGTTGTGGGGGTGTTTCTCTATTTCGATGGCTTCCATAATTATTCTCTTATTGTGGTGTTCAGTTTTGGAGATTAGTTTGGTTCCTTCAAAATCAATTTCATGTCCTGTAGTTTTGAGGTGCTGGAAGAGGGAGGAAGTTTTTTCTTCTTTTTTGACTGCGTTCTTGTGTTCTGCAATGCGTTCATTTATTCTCCTGTTAGTCTGTCCAATGTATGTGGCTGGGCAGATTTTGCATGGTATTTCATAGACTCCTTGGTTTTCTAACTGGATCATGTCTTTGGGGTTTCTTAGGATGTTGGCTATTTTTTGGTCGGTGCCAAAGGCTGTCTTGATATTGTGTTTGTGGAGAATTTTGCTGATTTTATCTGTGGTGCCTTCGGGGAGGAGGGTGATGTTGTTGTACTGTTCTATGTCTTGGTTCTTGGGGGGTGTTTCCCTTTGGATTAGGTTGGTAATTGTATTTCTTTGGAATCTGTTGGAGATTAATACGTTCGTGAGAGTGTGTAGTTCAGTTTTCAGGTGGTCTTTGTCAGCTAGGCGTTTGGTTCTGGAGATGAGGGTCTTGGCTACGGAGTTGATCTGTGCAGGGTGGTGATGGGATTGTGCGCTTAAGTAGCAGTTGGTGTGTGTTTTTTCCAGTAGATGGTGTGTCCTAGGGAGCCATTGGGTTTTTTGTAGATTAGGATGTCCAGAAAGGGGAATTGGTTGTTGGCTTCCATTTCCATTGTGAATTGTATTTTGGGGTGTAGGCTGTTGAGATGTGTGAGGAAATTTTCCAGTTTTCTTTCCCGTGTGGCCAAATTACAAAGATGTCATCTACATATCTGAGCCAGAGTTTGGGTTTGTGTTCAGATTTGTCTAAGGCGCTGGTTTCGAAGTGTTCCATGTATAGGTTTGCGATGACAAGTGACAGGAGTGATCCCATAGGTGCTCCTTCTATCTGTTTGTATCTTTGTCCATTGTGGATGAAGTATGTGTTTGTTAGGCAGTGGTTGGTCAGATCTAGGATGTGCTTAGGGAGGTTGTATTTGTTATGGATAGCTGTCAAGACTTCTTTGATAGGCTCTTGGGTGAAGAGGGATGTGACACCGAAGCTCACGAGTAGGTCACTGGGTTGTATGTTTTGTTTCTTAAATTGTTTCTATGAAGTGGAGTGAGTTTTGTATGTGTGAGGAGATGGATTATGTCTAGGGCTGAAGTTGTTTGGCGAGAAATTTGGCAAGATTCTGTAGGGGTGAGCCTATGGAGCTGACTATGGGTCTGAGTGGTGTTCCTTCTTTGTGAATCTTGGGGAGGCCATAGAGCTTGGGGCATCTGGATGATTTCTCTCTGGGTATGATTCTTTGCTGGATCTCTTCACTGATGGGAGAGGCTTTTATTTTGGATTTGGTAGTTTTTCCCAGGTAGGTGGTGGGGTCTGTGTTTAGAGATTTGTAAGCGGGGTCTTGGAGTAGGTTGGATAGTTTGGCTTGGTAGTCTGATGTGTTCATCACTACCGTGGTGTTACCTTTGTCTGCTGGGAGAATGATTATGTTGTTGTCTTTCCTCAGGTTGGTGAGTGCTTTATGTTCTTCTCCAGCATGATTGGATGTAGAATCCACCGGTGGGTAATTATAGCCTTCCTGCTCAGCTAGACTAAGTCAGAACTTTAGCCACGCCTCCTTCAGGAAGTGTCCTCCAGTTTTGACTTAGTCTACAACTCAACAGCAGCAAAATTTGGGCCTTTGGGCCCAAGAGCCTGAGAGGCTCGGGCCGCAGGGGTATTGAGGGAATCTTTCCCTCGCTTGTTAGCTGCCGCCCGAGAAAGGAGTGTCCCTGGGGAGGTTTTTACTTTGCCTTTCAGTCAGACGGATGAAGCAGGCGTTCCGGATAGCAGCGCTGCTGCTACAACGAAAAGCAAGTGCCTTTCGGAGTGGGGGAAAGCAGCCCTGGTTGCCATGTAAGGGGTGGTGGGTTCCGCAACTGTTTCCCGCCTGTTTTTTTGCCGCTTGAAGGCATCGGAGATTGCGGCCGCTGTTGGCCGCATGTAAGAGTCGCAGCCGCCATTTTTTAGTACAGGTGCGACCACCATTTTGGGGGCAGGTGTGGAGGCCAACTGACAGGCACGGCCACCATTTTAAGAGGTGTGGCCGCCTTTTACAAGAGGCGTGGCTGCCATTTTGTCCTTGGGTGTGGCCGGACATTCACGGAGGCCGGTTGAAGGGCCAGTTGAAACAGGACGTGCGCCTGGTTTTCTGTCACAGTGCCTGCTGAGTCAGGCCTTACCGGGGGGAGAGAGCAAAAGGATCGCTCTTCTAAAGTGTGAAATTCTTTCACTTGTGTTTGAAGGGTGTTTTATGGCCAGTATTTAAGAGTATAGAACTTTAGCTGGTGTACCTTTACAGCAACTCACCTGTGCATAGGGGACTTTCATACCACCTGTTGTGATTAGTTGTGACCTTTAGTCACTTGGCTTTGCAAACAAATTTAGAGATTTGTTTGACTGTGACTGCCATTGCACCAGTGCAGAACAAGGGTCGGTTTCCCATCTCTGCCAGTAGGATCTGCGTCCTTGGGTTCTCCCCCCACTGTCTGGGTACCTTTACTGGATTATCCAGACAGCATGGCAGACAGTACATCGCCCCAGGAATACCAAGGCTCAGGCACCCCCCCCCATCAAAAAGTGCAGATTGTTGATTTGGAAGCTGGGGAGGCAAGAAGAAAGCTAAAACTAAGCACCTGGTTACAAAGGAGCCGTCGAAGGCAGCCGAGCGAGAGGCCACAAGGAGGCACCAGGTGCTGGAGAGGGAGTTCTCCAAGGCCCAGAGGCTCAGGGCCAGAGGGGCTGAAGTGGTTTTCCCTGCCCCATTGGACACTCCTATTCCATTTGAGCCGCAATTGGAATCTGGGCAACAGCCTAGGGCATGGTCTCCTCCGGGGGAAACTGAGCAGGTTGGTTCCCCTCATTCAATTTCATCCTCACCCGAACACCCAGGTTCTGCAGCCACTCATGCTGAGGCAGGGGACAGCTCTAGGGATCAGCATAGTCAGTGGTCACAACAATTCCACTTATTTATGCAGCAGGCATTTGACCAGTTCATGTCTTCCTCTAGGGGTCATCCTCCTCCTCAAAGTCCCTTTCCTCCATCTGTGCTCCCTCCCTGTATGTGACGGGCCGCAACCCAGGCTTCTGGCATCTCAGAGACTTCTTCGCAGGTAGCAGAGGAGGGATCTGTGGACCTGGAGATGACTGACATCCCAATGTCGGAGGATGAGGAAGCAGCCCCAGAACAGGCATCCACCTCAGGGTTATTCGACCCCTCCTTATTCCGTTCCCTCCTCCTTAAGGCCTGTGCTACGGTCAATCTTTCCTCGGCCAAGGTGGCTAAACCCACCACTTCAGACAAGGAGGATGAATCCAATCCTCTTTTTACCATGCAGATGGCAGAGGAGAAACAGATTCCTTGCCCAAAGGTTTTTCGCTCCACGGTGCAGACACAGTGGGCGTCTTTAGCAACTGTTCTCTCTCCCAACAATACGGAGAAAAAATTGTTTAATGTTTCATCCTCTTTTGCATCTCTCTTGGAGGTGCTGTCAGTGAACGATCCCTTAATTTCTCTCTTTTCCACTTCCGCCATTCCAGGGGACATAGCCGAGGCCTTAAAGACGGAAGATAAAAAATTTGAATTTTCCCTTCGTCGGGCACACCAATCCTCATCATGGTCAATTAGAGCCGCCACTTCGGTCTCTTTCTTCGCAAGGGCCTCTATTATGTGGCTCCGAGAGCTCCAATTGAGTGTTCCACCCAAAAAGGTACGCACGCACCAAACACTGACAAAGTTACTCACTGCAGCAGAGTACATGGCTGATTCTTCCTTATACGCCACAAGGTACCCAGCCAGATCAATTGCAGCAACTGTGGCCTCACGGAGGCTTCTCTGGCTAAAACAGTGGAGGACAGACTTAAAGTCTAAGTGGCGCCTGTCCACCTCCAAGTACACAGGTTCAAAATTGTTTGGTCCCATTCTCGAGCCACACATCATTGAGGGTAAGGACAAGCGAAAAATTCTAGCTCACCCTTCCAAGAAGTCTGATAGACGACCACAGCAGGAGTTCCGCAGACAAGGGTTTCGCCCGAGCAACTCCTGGGAATGGAGACAGCCCTTTCATGGCGGGCAGTCCTGGGATTGGTCCAGAGGCTCGCGACCCTTCCCCCCCAGGCAGGATCGCAACCAGGACCGCCCGAACACAGCCAGGGGCCAATTCCAATCGAAGCGACCCTTTAGGGGTGTTGGAGGTCGCCCGTACAGGCGGTCTAAGTGACGCCAGAGACAGCGCTCCCATTGGAGGTCACCTGGCGTGGTTCAGCGACATGTGGCAAGTAACAACTACCGACTCTTGGGTGAGGGACACCATAAGAAAAGGACTAGTCATAGAATTTTACTCCCCTCATCCAAGTTGCTTCATAAAATGCCCAGTCTCATGCAACCCAGCCAGCAAGGCTGCTAAAATTGGCAATAGACCACCTAATAGAAATCGAGGCAATAGCACAGGTGCCACAAGGTCAGGAAAAGCAGGGGTTTTACTCCATCCTGTTCATTGTGCCCAAGGCATCGGGGGGTTGGAGAGCCATTCTTGACCTAAAAAGTCTAAATCACTTTATAGTCTACAAAAGGTTCAAGATGCAGTCCCTCAAATCCATATTGACCAGCATCAGGAAAGGGGACTTGCTCTCATCCATCAATTTAACAGAGGCATACTTACATATACCAATTCTTCAGGAACACTGAAAATTTCTCCGCTTCTGTTACGCGCACTACCAATACAGGGCCCTTCCATTCGGCCTATCTTCGGCCCCTTGAGTATTCACAAAGGTACTGGCCGTCTTGGCGGCCTACCTTCGCACGTTGCCAGTGCGCATCCAATGTTATCTGGATGACATTTTAATCCAGTCCAGCTCCGTCCAGTCAGCCCAAGCAGATTTACAGGTCACGCTACGCACCCTTCAGGCTCACAGCTTTTCCGTGAACTACAAAAAAAGTCACATCGTTCCCACAAGAAGATTACTCCATCTAGGAGCGATCATAGACTCCAACTCATGCATGGTTTATCTTTCCCAGGAGCGCCGGGTAAGCATCCGACAGCTCGTACAAGCCATTCGGAGACAAAGATTGGTCCCTCTCGTGCAGCTGTCCCAGCTCCTGGGAAAGATGGTTTCGTGCATGGGGATCGTTCCCTGGGCCAGACTTCACTCCAGAAGTCTACAATGGTTCCTTCTTCCCTTCCAAAGGCAGAACCTCAGTGCATCCTCAAGAAAGGTCAGGGTCCCTCAGCACACCCTGTTATCTCTCCTGTGGTGGGCCTCGTCAGCAATGTCCAAAGGGACACTCTTCAGAGAACCATCCAGAATCACGGTGACCACGGATGCCAGCCAGTTAGGCTGGGGGGCTCATTTTCAAACACATCTCACACAGGGCAGGTGGTCAAAACAGGACTTAAAACACAATATAAATTGGCTTGAGCTCAGGGCCATACACTTGGTCCTCCTTCGCTTCTCTTCTCTTCTGGTGGGTCGTCATGTCCTGGTGCTAATGGACAATGTGGCAGCTAAGGCCCACGTGAACAAACAGGGAGGGACCAGATCGGCAGCACTCATGCAGGAGGCCCGAGATCTGGGTCTGTGGGTGGAGTCATTCCTAGGTTCCATCAAGGCGGAACATATCTCAGGGGAAGCGAATCGCCAAGCGGATTCACTCAGCAGAGTCACAGTGGATCACTCAGAGTGGAGGAAGGATCTGGCTCTGTTCGAGGAAATCTCGGACAGGTTCGGCCACCCTCACCTGGATCTCTTCGCGTCTCCGGCGAACACCCAGCTTCTCTGGTTCTTTTCCAGGTTTCCAACAAGGGGAGCGGAGGGAACGGATGCTGTAAGGTGCAAATGGCCGCAAGGGCTGCTTTATGCCTTCCCTCCACTCCCGTTGCTGCAAGCAACAATCTGCAAACTATTACTGGAGGGGGCAGAGATAATATTAATTGCTCCGCATTGGCCGGCACCCGTGGTTTGCAGACCTTGTAGACCTATCGCTCTCGCCAGTGTGGAAGATCCCCCCGCACGGAGTGTCTCTCAGTCAGGGGAACCTTCAACATCCGGACCCTCAGTGGCTCCAGCTAGCCGCTTGGCACTTGAGCGGGAGGGTCTAATTAGACAATCCTATTTGGAAGGGGTTATTTCGATCATCCAGTCTTCAAGACGTCCTTCCACTAATCGGATATATGACGCTATGTGGAGGAACTTCTCCACCTGGTGCAGCAAGCACAAACTAGCACCCCTTTCTGTCACTATCCCTAACATCCTGGAGTACCTCTTGGAGGGCTTGAATAAAGGTCTGGTGCTCAACACCATCTGCAGACAGGTGGTGGCCTTGCAAACAGTCCTTTCCTGTGATAATCTTGCTCCCTTGTCACAACATCCAGCTTTGAGTGCCTTTTTGAAGGGGGCTGTTACGGTAAGGCCACCTGTAGTCCATCGCTTACCATCCTGGGACCTGCTCAAAGTCCTGCAGGCATTGACTTCGCCGCCATTCGAACCCCTGGGTTCTTGTTCGCTTTGCTATCTTTCCCTGAAAGTGGCTTTTCTCATGGCTATTACTTCAGCTAGGAGAATTTCAGAATTGGCAGCTCTTTCAGTTCACAAGGACTTGTGTACATTTTCCGAGGATAGGGTCACCCTATGTTTGGATCCCTCCTTTGTGCCAAAGGTTAACTCTTGGTTCCACAGGTCGCAAGACTTCGTACTCCCCAACTTTTGTCCGCATCCTTCCCATCGTCTGGAGAGACGATGGCATACATTGGACATTCATAGAGCCCTGCTCCATTACGTCAAGAGGACTTTGGCTTTCTGTAAAAATCGGAGGCGTTATTTGTCTCCTTTCAGCCATCGTCCATGGGTCAGAAGGTTTCTTCGTCAACCATTGGCAGGTGGATCAGGGCCTGTATAGCTAAAGCTTATGTTTCTTTGTCATTCCCGGTTCCATCAAACATTACGGCCCACTCCACACGAAGTGCTGCCACTTCGGCAGCCTGGCTCACTCAGGCCTCCATGGAGGAGATTTGTAGGGCGGCAACCTGGTCTTCTCCCTCTTCCTTTGTCAAGCATTATAAAATTGACAGGTTTGCCGCAGCAGATGCCTCATTTGGCAGGAGAGTGCTGCAGCAGGTCGTTTCTTCTTGGGAGACACTAGCCTAGACTCCCACCCGTAGGGACATGTAGGGCTTTGGTATGTCCCACCGGTGGATTCTAATCCAATCATGCTGGAGAAGGGGTGTTGTCTTACCTGAACGCCTTTTCTCAGCATGATGATGTAGAATCCACACCCTCCTCTAACCAGTCTAGGCAGGTGTGTTTGTTTGTTTGTTTTTTGTTCTGGAGCCATTGAGTCAGACTTTCGTCATGGAAGCTTTGCCTCGTCAAAACTGGAAGGCACTCCCTGAAGGAGGCGTGGCTAAAGTTCTGGCTTAGTCTAGCTGAGCAGGAAGGCTATAATTACCCACCGGTGGATTCTACATCATCATGCTGAGAAAAGGCGTTCAGGTAAAACAACGCCCCTTTTTTCACTCTTTTGTCTTTCCTTGGCAACTTCCTTGGTGGGAAGTTAAAATGCCTATTAGACATGAACTTGATGGGGATGAAACTCTAATAAATAATAACTGGAGAAGACAACAAAATACAAAGATCTGCAAATAGGAATAGAATGACTGTGACAAAAGAAAGCAAAGGTAGTACCAATAGTAATAGGTGCCTTGGGTGCAATCCCAAAACACCTGTAGCATCACTTGAACACCATTGGCATTGACATATTCATCATCAGTCAGTTGCAAAAGGCAACTTTACTTAGAACAGCTTACATCCTGCAACAATACCTTTAACCCATCAAATATCCATATCTGCCTATTCCAGATCCTTTGGAAAGATTCAGTAGGTGAACAAAAATGCCGAATCCAGTCTAAACACCTGGCTGACTATGCAATGAACCATAATGGAGAAGGAGTCAAAATATTGTAAATCTGGTATTCTCTTTCATTCTGAATTAATATGCATATGGTTGGGCTGCATATTGGTATACTAAGTAGAAAGTAATGGCTTTTTCTTTAAAAATCCCAAGTAGTTTTGCTTTTTGATTAGCCTTGTTTGTTCACTTTTTGAAAGGCTTAATTGTGTTCTTTGTCTGGAATATTTGCTATATCCTTTGCAAAGAAGGTTTGTATCCCAGGATTGCATAACTCTAGGAATTGTTTTGGCATTAATGCCAATGAGAATGCAGTAACATTTCTGTCTTCTGAACAAATGCCAGTGGAGTTTAGATTTTGGAAAAATGCCCACCAAGCAAAGCTAAGTAACAATGCATTTGGAGGAAGAACAGACGGTCAGAAGAAAAGAACACAAATCTGCCAAGGCCTTTATGCCAACTAAGTGAATGTTTTTTCCAACCTCGTTAACTATGGCACTGACTATCCATAAATCCAAAATGCTAGCATAGAGAAGAATTTCTGCCTCACTCAACTCTCCAGGAAAATGAAAGGCAAGTCCAGTTCAAGCAAATCACCAGGAACTAAAATGGAGCTATTGTCATCCTTTAGAGACAAAAGAAGCAGAGGATATGAATATATCAGGTTAGCTCATTCGTAACGAGATGGTATTAACTATTATGCTCAAAACATCACCACAGTAATGAATTTGAGATATATAAGTAAAAGTTCAGGCTCACTAAGTCAACTCAATTGGTTGTAAATGTGAATTAAGCATACAATTATTTTCTAAGGCACCATCTTGTTGTAACAAGACTTGTGGAAGGAGATGCTAACAGTAAGAAAATATTTGTTGTTAAGCTTCATTTATTGCAGTTTGTTTTTCTCTTCCATCTTGCTCAAAGTTTGGGGGCATTTTTCTATCCTGCAAAAGAATGAAATGGAAAAAATCTTGAGAAGAAAGACTGAACTGTGCCACATGACTCTGACAAATAGGAGCCCCGCTGACTGTAAATGCAGATCTCTGTTTTAAAATGCTACATTGTAGAATAAGTCCATAAGTCCATATTATTCGCTTTTGTCTTTGTTTCTTCTTCAAAGAATTTTCACATAGGAAAACATTAATTTTTTTAACCAAGTGGTACATTCTAACCTCAGTCTTCTTTCTCAAAGCTAAACAACCCCAATTCATTCACTGTCTCTTGATAGAATTTAGTTTCAAAATCTCCTGAATATTTTGGGCTGTTCCAGGTGTTTCTTTTGTTTTTGGGGGGGATCTTTGTCAAAAGCTCTATCCATTCTGAGCAAGCAGGTGAATAGACTATTCATGTCTTGCAGTCAATGTGTATATGACTCTCTAACAAGTACTGACCAACAGGGCTGGTGATAGAACATCTGTCAGGTACAGTGGTAACAGCAGTGTGACTACCTTATACAACCCGCCTTGCCTACCCTACAAGGTTCCATCCAAAAAAGGTGCCGGAACTCCGTTCTGGGCGTTCTATGACAAAAAAAAGCCCTACTGTATGTGATGGAATGTGCGTCTGGAGAAGGAGTATGGGGAATGTCAGCAATACCTCCCTTCCCAGGGACAGAGGCAGCACATTCCAGAGAAAGGCCGTAAACAAGAGACTGCCTAGTCCTGAACTGGATGGGAGAGAAAGGGGAAAAATTCAAGACAGCCATACCCTAGAATCTCCCAGGTGTTTCTATTAGCTTAAAAGGCTTAGTCTGGCAAGATTTTATTGATTAACTGTAAACAAATAAAGAACAGGACTTAATTAGATCTCCCTGTGTTGTCATTGAACTTGGACTTGACAATAATGCTCAGATCTAGTCTTTGGCGGTATAGTTAGGCTGAGGAGTTATCAAAATAACATAGAATAGATGGGTCAAGAACAACCATACCAAGGGACAATCCTGGACTAGTGTAGTCGGATGCTATTGTGCTCATTATTTAATTAATCAGAATGGCTGGCTCAGGAATTCTGGGAGTTGAAATCCACGAGTCATAAAAGAGCCAAGATTGCCTACCCCTGCCCTATACCAATTCAGACAGGTGGCTGTCCAGTCTTTTCTTAAAAACCTCCAGTGTTGGAGCACCCACAACTTCTGAAGGCAAGCTGTTCCACTGTTAATTGTCCTCACTGTTAGGAAGTTTCTCCTTAATTACTTAATTACTTTCACATTTTCCCCTTATTATTTTTAGAAGGATTTTAGAGTTAGTAATTGATAGCCTAGATCAGGGGTAGGCAACCTTGGCTCTTTTATGACTCATGGACTTCAACTCCCAGAATTCCTGAGCCAGCATAGCTATCCCTGACCTAGATATATACCTGATTAAAGGTGTTGTGATCTATTTAATTACTAAAATATATTATTCTTTTCTACAGTGTGTAAAGGCTCCAAATGCATAAAATCTATGTACTGTCTTAGAGCAATATAAAAACAGCCATGTTAAATACCCTATGAGACTTAATAAATACGTTTTTGCCTGGAAGTACAAAAACAGAAAAATTGTCAAATATCAGGCAGACCACAAAACTTGGCTAGTGCACTGTGCTTGTTGTGGAAGTTGGCCTGCTAAGGTTTCTCAGATTGAATTGTTTCTACTATATATCTTTTTTCTCCTGGAGCTGACAAAGAGGGAGATGAGAGCATTAAGGAAACATGGGGAAGGAAGAACCCATTTAATTCTCCTAAAAATGGCTTTAAATATAATTCAGAATAGTTGAAATATATTTTATTATTATGGTTCATCATACAGTCAGCCAGATGTTCGGATCTGATTAGGCATTTTTGTCTGCCTATCGAGTCTTTCCCTAGGACCGGGGATAGGCAGATGTTGTTTTATGGTGTTAGAAGTATTGTTGCAGGATGTAAGCTGCTGCGAGTAATTATTATTATTATTATTAAGACATCTTTCTGAGTTAGGGAAATCTAAATTTGTTTCTTCTTTACAGCCACTAGGAGAAACTTGAAGGAATTCAGCACTTGGCCAGGAGGCTGCAGAAAACCTGTTGGCTCTTTCCTTCTTTGCATTGAGTTTAACTGTAGCTCTAAAAGGTTTTAATGCTGTATTAGTATCCGTATAGTTAACGCTAACTAATAATATAGTTTTAATATTATATTTTGTTTGCTAATTATAATGTCGCTGGCTTCAGCATTTTAAAGTTTCCATAGGAAGACCTTTCTCTTGTCGATGGTATAAATTGTTGTTAATTCACTAAGTCAAGTCTAACTCTTTGCAACCCTATGGACCATAACAGGCTAGGCTCTTCTCTCCTCCCCTGTCTCCTGTAGTTTGCCCAGATTCATGTTCATTGCATCAATGATACTATCCAACCATCTCATCCTCTGCTGTCTCCTTTTCCTTTTGCCTTCAATAGTATAACCAATAGGTTATTGTTGCTTGTTATTAAACAACTGGAGAGAAATACTTTAGATTTGTGATGGTCTAATTTTTTGTCTGGATCTGGAGCATGGTGGAACACGTACTCTGTTTCTTCTTTTCTACATCAAGTTTCCAGTAGTGGGAAGAACTAGCCAGAGCCAAGAGCTAAGAAAGAAGACAGAAGGAGGTTCAGAACTGTATAGGTCAAAGAGCTTTAAAACAAGGAAGGAAAGGACAATGGCAGCTCCTGATGATCTTTATATATTACTTCTAGCACTGGAGTTCTTTCTGGAAAGGCTCTTATACTTATGTCCTACTTGTGGGTCTCCCATAGCATCTGGCAAACTGCTGTGGGAACTGAATGCTGAACTAGGTGGCGGTTGGTCTGACCCAGCAGATCTCTGATGTTATTCTTGCATTCTTAGGTCTTGAAAGCCAAGTTCATGCTTTCACTGAACTTTTGAAGATAAGCTAAAGAATAAAATAAAGACAAGCCAGTTTCAGCCTGTTGAGCAGTTCAGTACATGCCTTTGTACTGAGAGTATGGTACTTTAGTTATTCCACATTGTCTTTACACTGCCAACACTTTTTGTTTTGAGTGTGACCGCACTGGAAGTCTGCCTGGTCTTGACATTTCTCAGGCTTTATAAAAGGAGTTTTTGGGATGAAGCAGTTATTTTTTTTTAAAAAAATGGCATCATCATCATCAGGGACAATCTCTGCTTGTTTCATCCATAAGAGGTAAAATATTTGCAAATGTTACTTTGTAGCATATTTAGTTTTGGATTGTTTCCTTGAGGATAGTGTGATTTTTCTTTTCTTTTTAAAAAAAACTTTTTTTTTTATTAATTATTTTTATTAAATTTTATAAAGTTTTAACAAATATTAACACAAAAATATAATAACTCAACTGATAACAGAGAAATAACAAATTTAACAAGCAATACAAATAGCTGCTCGGAACCCCCCCCCACCACATCCTCCCACAACCTAACCCCTAACCTCCAAACCACCTTCCTCGCCATCCAATGCGGTGTAAAGTTTTCCCGAGCACCTTAGAAAAAAAAAGAAGAAAAAATCTATTCCCTTAATATCCCCAACTACAGTTGAGAAACATAATCTATTACTTATTATCTCCCTCCCCCCTCCCCCCCAGGCTTCCCGGAGTGAATACAGAGTAAAAAAAATGCAAGAAACCCCGCTAATCTACTATTTAGTAACTATTTATCTATATATCATATCTAATTCTTTCAATTGATATTTCTTTTGCATATAATCAATCCATTTTTTCCAATCCATCAAAAATGTTTCATTTGAGTGGTTCTTCAGGTAGGCTGATATCTTAGCCATCTCAACCAGATGGGTAACTTTTAATGTCCATTCTTCAATAGATGGTATTTCAGATGACTTCCAATATTGACCCACCAACAGTCTTGCGGCCGTAGTCAAGTTCAAAATCAACTTAGTCTCTGTGGTGGAACAATCCTTTGTTATACCCAACAAAAATAACTGTGGTACAAACTCAATACGCTTTTTCAAAATATTTTGAAGAATCCACCATATTTTTATCCAAAAAGCCTTAATTTTTTTACATGTCCACCAAATGTGAAAATAAGTTGCATCCAAAGATTCGCATCTCCAACATTTGGGTTTCAAATTTGGATACATAAGCGACAATTTTTTTGGGTCTAAATGCCATCTATAAAACATTTTATAAAAATTCTCTCTTAAATGCTGAGCTTGTGTAAACTTAACATTTTTCACCCATATTCTTTTCCAAGTTTCCATCCTGATTGAATATCCAAAATTCCCTTCCCACTTGATCATACAGTCTTTAACTAATTCCTTTTCAGAATCAATTTCAATTAAAGCGTCATATATTCTTTTAATATGCATCGCTCTTTGGTCTCTAATCTGTATAATCAATTTTTCATCCTTTAAAGAAAAACCCATCTTAACATCTTTTTGCCATCTGGCTTGAAGTTGTGCATGATGATACCAATTATGAGCTATACCTTCCTCCCTTAATCTGTCTAGTGATTTCAATTCTAAGCTATTCCCATCTTTATTCAAGAGTTTATCATAGGGCTCCACGTCTTGAATTTGTTGTATACCCACACTCTGTATTGCATGTCTGGGAACAGTCCATAAAGGAATTTTACCATTTAATTTATAATAATACTTTTTCCAGACACGCATCACAGAGTTTCTTAATATATGCTCTTTAAAACCCCTATCCAATTTTTTATCATAAACTAAATAGGCGTGAAACCCATACACTAACCCATATCCTTCTATATTCAGTATTCTTTCATTTGTTAAATTAATCCAATCACTTATTGCCACTAGAACTGCTGCATAATAATATAATTTGAAATTAGGCACTTTCATTCCACCTCTCTCTCTTATATCTTGAATAATTTTAAGTTTAACCCTTGGTTTCTTGCCATCCCAAATAAAATTGTTTATACCTTTCTGCCATTCATCAAGATTCCCATCCTTTTTAAGTATTGGCAACATTTGAAATAAAAATAAAAATTTCGGTAATACATTCATTTTAATAGCGGCTATCCTACCCAGGATAGATAATTGTAGTTTTTTCCAATTCTCCATTTCTTTTTGAACTTTACTCCTTAAGAACTCATAATTATTCTTATATAATTTACCATTTGAGGCTTCTATATAAATTCCTAAATATTTAACTTTTTTAACTATCTCACATCCCGTTATTCTTTCCAAGTCTTGTTTTAATTTATTATCACAATTTTTGACCAACATCTTTGTCTTGGATAAATTTAATTTAAAACCAGATACTTTTCCATAGTTTCGAATAATTTCCATCAAACTCTGAACCGATTGCATTGGCTGAGTCAATGTCACAAGTAAATCATCTGCAAAGGCACATAATCTATAATCATGTTTTCTAATTTGTACCCCCTTTAATTCCTCTGATGCTCTAATCCTATTCAATAAGACCTCTAAGGTTAAAACAAACAATAAAGGAGATAAGGGACAACCCTGTCTAGTACCCTTTTCAATGTTAAACAAATCTGTTAATTGACCATTTACTATAATCTGTCCTGTTTGTTTCTGATATATAGCTGTTATAGAATTAATAAACTGGTCCCCCATTCCCATCCTTACCACAAGCCTTTGCAGAAATGTCCAATTCAATCTGTCAAAAGCTTTTTCTGCATCTAAAAACATTAAAACAGCCGGCACTTGAATATGTTTATCCAAGTATTCCAGTATGTTAACAAGTTGTCTGACATTGGTTTTCATTTGTCTCCCTTGTAAAAAACCAGTCTGATCCGGATGTATCCTCTGTGTCAGAACTGTCATTAATCTATTGGCCAAAATTTTTGCAAAAATCTTGTAATCCGTATTTAACAATGAGATAGGTCTAAAATTTTCTACTTGTAAATTATCTTTACCCTCTTTAGGAATCAAACAAACATTAGCCGTTTTCCAGGAGGGTGGAACCGGACCACCTTCTTGTATATTCACAAATAACTCCCTCAAATGTTCGACCACTTCCTCCTGTAAACACTTATAATAAATCGTAGTAAAACCATCAGTTCCTGGAGATTTTCCCAATTTCAATTGCTTAATTGCGTCAATAATTTCTTCTGATCTAATCACAGCATTTAATCTATCTCTTTGTTCCAAAGTAATTTCCATAACATTTTGATTTTGTAAAAAGGCATCTACCTCTTGCTCTTGAACTTTTTCTTCAGCATACAATTTGGTATAGAACTCTAGAAAAGCCTTCTTAATAGCATCCTGATGAAATACTTCTTGCCCCTTATATTCTACCTTCTCAATTAAACGAGATTTTTGTTTCTTCCTTAATATATAAGCCAACCATCTGCCAGGTTTATTAGCATTAAAAAAAGTGTTATGTTTAGCATATTGTATATTCCTGGCAACCTGATCGGCCATCAAAATATCAAATTGTTTCCGTAAAACCTTTATCCCTTCTTTAATATTACTATCATCCGGTTTATCTATTAATAATAACTCTTTCTTTTTTATCTCCGCTTCTAAAACTCTTCTCTTTTCCTCTTGTTTACGTCTATGTCTTGCATTCAATTCAATTAAAATACCACGCATATAGGCCTTGCTAGAGTCCCACACCGTTTCTATTGGTAAGCCTATATTCAGATTTAACCTGAAAAATTCCTTGATAGCCTTTTTACATTCTTCCACATACATTTCATAATTAAACAAATTTTCATTAAGTCTCCAGGATCTGCATATATATTGACCAGTCCTTAGTTCCATCATAACTGGGTTATGATCAGACAATACATTAGGTAAAATTTTAACTTTCTTTAAACTTAACATAAAATCACTCGTAGTTAGAATAAAATCAATTCTAGAAAATGATTGATGTCTATCAGAGAAAAAAGTAAATTCTTGGTCCCTCCCATGTCTTTCTCTCCATATATCTAGCAAATTAAAATCGTCTTTAATATCAAAAAAAGATTTAGGCAATATTGAACGCGTTTGAGGAACAGATAAGATTTTTTTCTTATCCAAACTAGCATCAAGAACTCCATTCCAATCTCCCATTAAAATACAAGATCTATAATCCAACTGTATTAATTTTCTATGCAATGCTTTATAAAATATACCTTGTTTTTGATTTGGAGCATATATACCCACCAACAAAACTTTCTTCCCATCCAATAAAATTTCTATAGCTAAAAATCTTCCATGTGTATCTGCTTCTATTAATTTAGCTTTTATATGATTTTTAACATAAATAACAATTCCATTTTTTTTGTCTAAAGATGATGCCACAAAGTGTGTACCCAGTTTGTTATTAATCAAATATTTCTGGTCCAAAGTTCTTATATGAGTTTCTTGTAAACAAATTACGTCATTTTTACATTGCTTCAAATAATGAAATATCTTCTTCCTTTTTTGTGGAGAATTTAAACCATTGACGTTCCATGTCAAATACTTATTTGACATGATCTTTTCGTGAAAGCTTCTGCAGGGCCGAAGCTACCTCTTCCTTCCTCTTAGGCCTTGCTCCCATGGCTTCCAAAGATGTCAGATCAGCTTGCTTGGTTTGAATTAATTCACGTGGACCCCTTGGATCTTTAGGCTTATCAGCTACCAGAGGTTGAAAAATATCAATTAACTGCACTGGTTGTTCAACTGCTTTATCCATATCCGTCAAAAGAATTGTACGAGGTTGTTGAGATTCCGAAATTTGCAATGATTCTAGATCTTTAACCAAAATTGCCCTCTTAGATTTTGGGGAGGTAGATCTATCAGCCATCAATATATTATCAAAGAAATCCTTTGCTTTAGCAACAGTAGTCAGACGATATCTATTATTTTTAAAAAACAAAGAAAGTCCAGTTGGAACCTCCCATCTATATTGTATCTCTCTTCTTTTGAGCTCCTCTGTCAAAAAAGCATAATCTTTCCTTAACCTCAGCATTTTAGGAGGTATCTCTTTCAAAACCAGTACTTCTTGACCAGCAACACTCAGTTGTTTATTGTAGGCTGTTGAGAGAACCCAATTTCTGTATTTTCTTGTATTAAAATATATCACAATATCTCTAGGCAAATTTCTTTGTGCTGCAATGCGTGAGTTCATTCTAAACAACCGTTCAATCTGCCAGTCTACATTCTCAATTGAGTCATCCAAAAATTTTGATAAAGCTTCAATAACAATTTTTCTTAAATCCTCTTGGATCCCATTTGGGGCTTCTCTAAGTCCCCTGATTCTAACTGCAAACTGCATCTGATGAAATTGTGTCAAAGTAGCCTGATCTTGTACATCACTTTTAATTTCTTCTAATTTTTCTTCAAATTGCTGTTCAATATTCTCTAATTTCTCTTCAACACTGATGGTATAATCCCAAACACCCTTGATAGCCTCGACAATGTCTTGTCTCATCTCCTGGTTAGATACTTCCGTCATAGCTTTAAAATCTTTTTTCTGTTCAGCCATCTTTTCCTCTAACTTATAATCCATTTTATCCATTCTGTCTTTAAGTGAGGATAATGCAGCACTTACTGGGGATAATGCTACTGTTAAAGCAGTCTGTAGATCTTTAATTGTAATCATTTCTGAAGCAGGCTGTACAGGCTCTTGAGACTCTAAAGGAGCAGACTGTGATTTTACAAGCTGCCCTG
Organism: Bothrops alternatus; assembly: GCA_034064705.1. Taxonomy (NCBI): domain Eukaryota; kingdom Metazoa; phylum Chordata; class Lepidosauria; order Squamata; family Viperidae; genus Bothrops; species Bothrops alternatus. The sequence goes on along the minus strand of JARGCV010000051.1, from coordinate 5,193,477 downwards.
GAGAGGGCATAGCCGCCTTAGCAACTGCTGCCTTATGTCTCGTTGTCATGATTAAAAAAAAAAAAGAGGGAGAGAGGAAGAAGAAAAAGAAAAAAAAATAGCTTAAAAAAAAAAAGATTGCCACTTCCTCCCTTTTAAATTTCTTTTAAAATCCAATTAGATCAATTTCTTTTAAAGTCCAAATAAATCCAATCCAAATAATCACTCAAACTTCTCTTTAGAAAGAGGAAAGAAATTTCACTTTCATTTTCCTGCACAATCCACACTTTAGATTTTTCACTTTCACTAGGTAGAGAAAGCGATCGCCATTTTAAGAAAGTTTTTGTTGATTCAAGAAAAATTATAAATACAAAGGCAGAAACAAAATAGCAGTATACTTGCAATAATCAAAAGACTTCTGTATTCAGACCGTCTGTTTAAAGTCCTTGTAAGTCAATCTTAAGAGCAGAGGCGGTCACGGCGTCTAATTCTGTCAGCCGACAGAAGCGTCTCTGAGCAGGAGCATTTCAAGTGCCTGGGGAGCACACCTTCTCTGCCCCTGAAAACTTGTTCCAGGGGTCTTGGAAGGGCTCAACCCGGCTCTTGAAGCTCTACTCCCCTTCTTTGCCCGAAGAGGAGTTTTCCGCTGCAACGAACAGCTGGTGAGCGCTGTTGTTGACAGCTAACTGACACAGAGATCGGAGCCTCACGTTAGAGACTCCTTCGACGCCGGTGAAGCCACCGGAAGCCTTTTAAAAAGTACTTTGGCCATCTTCTCTGCATTTTTTAATTCTACATTTTAAAAAAAAATAACTTCAAAACCCAGTGCAAAAGTCAGATGTAGCTATCTATTACTAACCTATTAGTATTCAGATAGTAAAAGTCTTCAAAACACTCCAGCTTGTAGATCTCAAACTATTTCTTCATGAGTCTGCGACATGTGCAGAATTTATTGGCAATTTATTCTGCCCTTAGCTTGCTTCTGATATCAGAATAGATCCAGAAGAGTTGCTTAATAATGTAATGTAGGAATAATTTTCAAAGAAATATATATCTTTTCTTTAATTTTTCTCTTGTCACTGCCTTTCCCTCTGCTCTAATTTCCTTACTCCAGTGCAGAAAAGGCCTTTAGCTTTGTTATTTTCTGAACATTTCTGTAATTTGTTACCTAAAACTAGTAATAAATACACGTAATGTGCTACTTGGATTACCAGAATGAAGGCTACAACATCTGTCCTAATATTCAAATTTTTATACTTTTCCCCTCATTCTCTGCTCTTTTTTTATACCACTTAAATTAATGAAGAATCCTTGAGCAATTGAAAATTTACATGCTCTGATAAAGATATTGCTTAGCAGTCGATTTTGAGTGCTTTATTTTTCTCAGCTTCATTTAATAACTTTAAATGAAAGAAAAGAACTCATTTAAAATTAATTCTGTTAGTCGCTTTAAGCTGGTATCCTCTCCTTTTAATAAATAAATCAAGTGCAAAGTGGTTATCAGTGCACCCTTAACTTTTAAGACAGTATAGTCTTGAATATAAGCAATAGCACAGGGGTTCTCGACCTTGGCAACTTTAAGACTTGTGGACTTCAACTCCCAGAATTCCTCAGCCAGCTTTGCTGGCTGAGGAATTCTGGGAATTGAAGTCCACAAGTCTTAAAGTTGCCAAGGTTGAGAACCCCTGCAATAGCAATACAACTGAGACTTACATACCGCTTCACAGTGTTTTAAAGCTCTCTCTAAGCAGTTTGCAGAGTCAGCATATTGTCCCCAATAATCTGGGTCCTCATTTTACTGACCTTCGAAAGATGGAAGGCTGAGTCAATCGAACTCCTGCAGTGAGCAGTGAGTTAGCCTGCAGTACTGCATTCTAACCACTGCGGCACCATGGCCCTTAACATCACTCAATCGCTCTCAAGATCATTTCACATTAATCTTCATTTTCAGCAAACCATATTTAAGGATGTATATATTTTATGACACAACTGTGGACTTTGGTGAGTAAGTGACCATGAGTCATAAACAGGCCCAGAATCACACAAATGAGGACTTTCCCCTAGACCAGGGGTTCTCAACCCTGGCAACTTTAAGACTTGTGGACTTCAATTCCCAGAATTCCTCAGTCCACAAGTCTTAAAGTTGCCAAGGTTGAGAACCCCTGCCCTAGACATTTTGATTTCACAGTAGAAAGACTTCATTAAAAAAAAAGTCTGCATGTGATCCCAATGTGTTCAGCCTGCATGAATCCCAATAACCAGTTATCCATATTGTTACAGCAGTGTTTGTCAGCCTTGGCAACAGCCGAGTCCTTTGGGAGAGGGGCGGTATAGAAATTTGATTAATAAATAAATAAATAAATAAAGATAAGTGGACTGCCTTATAGTGTCAAATAATCATTAACTTTGAGTCAAAGAAATAGCATTAAATAGGATCTACAACACACACACACACACACACACACACACACACACTTAAGAACAGGTAGTCCTTGAGTTATGCCCATCATGGTGACAGTTGTAAAACAGGCAATCATATCACTGATTGCTTATTTTAGGAATCCCCATGGCCATTAAGCAAATTCATGGTTAGATAGTTTGCTATGGATTAAGTTTTGCTGAAAACTGGAAGTAAACACTGGTTTTCAATAAAATTGTCAGCCCCATGACCACACGATGCTGCAGATGACTGCAAAAGTGGCTTGGTTGCCAAGTGTTCGAAGTGCAGTCACATGACTTAGGGGGGGCATGGCTGTCGGAATTTCAAATCCAGGTTGTAAATATCCCTCCAGGTACTAAGTCCATTGGAACTTTGAACAGCTGCTGAGGAACTGGTCATCAGTTGAAGACTATACACACAGACAGACACACACACACACACACACACTTTTAATGCATAGCTTGTTTTAGTTTTTCTCACTCCTGCTGCTAAATGCACCTCTTGTTGCTAAGTGCACATAGGCAAAGCAGATTAAAATCCTGAGTGAATGAACAAAGAAGCTGATCTTGTGGTGTCTGTATGTGTGCTAATGATAATTTTACTTTGGTCCATTTGTATTTTCTTAATCAGAGCAGAAGAGGCAACACCATTCCTGGATATGCGATTTCCCTCTCTACCTTTCTTTTTTTCTGTAAATTCTTACTGCATTTTGAATTAAAATTAGAAATAGAAATAACCCAATAGAGGGAGAGAAGATGCATATCCATAATAATAGAAGAGATAACTAAAAAAATACCACATCCCATAGATTTTAATTCTTCACATAGCATGAATAGGCCAGATAAAGTTCAGAGACTAAGGGATGCTAATTATATAGTATCTTGCCTTCCTAGCACGGCCATTGTTTAGCATAAACCCACTAGCTTGTTTCTTAGACAAATGTATATGGCCTCCCATCTCACATGAGGTCACTCTGGGTGGTGTACAATAAAACTTACAGTTAAAACATACTATAAAAACAATTAAAAACAATTTAAACAATAAACATGGATGAAAACAAGACCATGAGAGGGAAAATATTACAGATAATACAGCCAATTATACTTCATTATTAGAAATGGAAACATTTTAAAAATGTCTGTGAATATTAGAACTGATGGTCTCACCTTTTTTAAAGAAAATATTTATTAATAAATATATTTCTATCTTGCCACAATCAATAACCTGTCTTATATCCAACTCCAAATGACTCTGGGGAATTTACTCTTCAAAAGCAAAGAAAAAACAAAAAACCAATGAAATGAAGAAACTGGTGATATGTGGCCAAAGAGATAAAACTGTGCAAACAGGCACAAAATAGGCACAGGGACTCAACAAACATTGCTAACCCAATTTTTCAATACTTTCCTGAACAACACCTTGGTGAGGCCCCTGTGGGTCTTCAGAGGAATGCTGATCTAGACCAACGATCCCCAACCTTTTTGGCACCAGGGATCAGTTTCCTGGAAGACAATTTTTCCACGGACCAGGCGAGGGGGGAGAGGAGGAGGAGAGCGCAACCTAGATCCCGCGCATGCGGAGTTTTGTTCACCTGCTACTCACCTCCCAACTGTGCAGCCTGGTTCTTAAAAGGCCACAGAGTTGGCTCAGGAGTTGGGACCTCTGATCTAGAGGACAACCACCAGGACAGAGAAGGCACCATTTGGACATCTTGATAGATAGATTGCATGACCAAAGGAACTGGAGTCCACTTTGCCAGATTTTACCAAATGGGCTGAAATTATCAGAGATAGGTGGTCCCTCAAATACCCAGACCTTGGGCCATGAAGGCCTTTATAAGCAATACCTTGAGTTACACCCGGAAACTGACTGGCAACCACTGTAGCTCTCAGAACAGTTGTATCATGCAGGCATACCATGGCATGTTGCTTTCTACCTATACCAGGGGTAGGCAACCTTGGCTCTTTTATGTCTCGTGGACTTCAACTCATATGCTGGCTCAGGAATTCTGGGAGTTGAAGTCCACGAGGCATAAAAGAGCCAAGGTTGCCTACTCTTGACCTATACCATTGGGCTAGCGGTAACTTTTAAGTGATTTTCAAGGGAAGTCCTGTGCAGACTGCATTGCAATAATACGTTTATGAGGTGACTAGGGCATTAATGATTCTGTAAAGTGTCGCCTAATGTAGGAATGGGCATAACTGATGCACTTAGTAACCATTCTTTTGTTACTAAGCGATTAACCATAGTCGTCACTTGGTAACCATTCATTTAACATATTATTCAAAGTTACAATCGCACTCAGAAAAGTGACTTATAACAAGTGCTCACACAGCTGTCACAATGTACCCATGGTCACGAGATCACGATCTGAGTGCTTGGCAACCATCACGCATTGACAACCGTTGCAATTACCTGTGGTGATATGATTGCCATTGGTGACCTTCCCTACTGACGAGTAAAGTCAGTGGACAAGCCAACAGGGAAGGTTGCAAGTTGTGGTCTCATGTTGTCTTGCTTAAGAACCACAGCAATACGTTTAACACAGGGGTTCTCAACCTTGGCAACTTTAAGACTTGTGGACTTCAACTCCCAGAATTCCTCAGCCAGCTTTGCTGGCTGAGGAATTCTGGGAGTTGAAGTCCACAAGTCTTAAAGTTGCCAAGGTTGAGAACCCCTGGTTTAACAACCATGGCACAAAGATCAGAAACTCAGGTGTGGTGATGTGATGGCTCACTTAATAAATGTGATGTCTCACTTAATAATCATGCCTCTTAACAATGAATTTTCCAGTCCCTGTTGTGGTCATAAGACTGAGGAGTTGGATCTATCTCTGTGAAGGTCCTCTTGGCTACTGCTGCCACCTGCTGTTTATGGAGTAGCTTTGAATCCAAAAGGATTCCCAGATTGTGCACCATTCTTAAATACATGAATGCTGTCCCATCCAAGACTAAAAACTGGAAAGTCCCCAAGGCCAGATGGTTAAATATTCACAACCACTTAGTCTTGTTAGGATTCAGCCTGAGTCTGTTCTTCCCCAACCAGATCCCCACATCCTGCAGCACACTGGGACAGGATATGGATGCTATAACCAGTATTTTGCAACCATGAACCACGTCTGAGAGGCCCAGGAGAGCAGAGAAAGGTGAGACAAAGCTAGGATAGCTGGTAGAGGTAGACCTTGACTTACAACAGTTTGTTTAGTGACTGTTCAAAGTTACAACAATACTGAAAAAGTGACTTATGACTGGTTTTCACACTTAACGACTGTTGCAGCATCCCCATGGTCACCAGATCAAAATTTGGGCACTTGGCAACCGGCAACTGGCATGTATTTATAATGGTTGCAGTGCCCCATGTAGTGAAGTGATCGCTCTTTGTGATGTTCTGACAAGTAAAGTCAATGGGGAAATCAGATTCACTTAACAGCTGCGTTACTAACTTAACAACCGCAGTAATTTATTTAAGATTTGTGGCAAGAAAGATCGTAAAATGGGATAAAACTCTCTTAACAACTATCTCACTTAGCAACAGAAATTTTGGGTTCAGTTTTGGTCATAAGTTGAAGACCACCTGTATTTCTCCCTCTGAAGACATGCTATCCTGTTCTGTGGCCGGTCTGGGTTAAATCTGCTGGTATAAGAAACTATTTCTCAGTGACACCCGAGGTGGGATGGCTGTTTGTGTTAAAAAAACAACTGACTAGGACAAAAATTCTGATTTCTGCCACTATATGTGCCACTGTATGTGCAACATCAATTTCTCATTTCTTCTATCCCAGCATCTTTGATTGCTATGAGTTATTACATCGATGAGAAATTATTAAAATCTAGCAAAGCTTTGCCCAGCAAAGGCTTTGGGTTTCAGTCAGAATGCATTATTACTCTGTCCACGGTGATTTAGGAGGAGAGAGGGACTGCTGGGATCAACATGTAGGCAGCCCATTTTTCTTAACTCTAGATTAGACTTGACTTTGCTCTGCCATTTCTCTTGTTATCACTTTGCCTTGATGATAGGAGCTAGAAAACAAAAGCAGAGCCAATAGTTTATTGATGTGTCTTCAGAGCTGCTCCTGAATGTTGTTGATTGCGCTTCTTTCCTCCTATCAAGCCAGCCCTTAAATAATGAAGCTCCTCTCAGTGAGCAGCCTCAAATACTAATGAGCCCATGAACTTCATGAGGCCGCATGCCCCACCTAACTTACTTGGAGAGATATTTGGAAAATAAAAAAGAGGTTATTGTGTGTCCTTTTCCTGAAAAAAGGAGAGGTAAGCAGAGTTGATTAAGAACACATTTTGGCAGATGGGAGAAGATGGGGAGACACATTTCAATCAATCAATCAATCAATCAATCAGAATAGAGCTGGAAGGGACCTTGGAGGTCTTCTAGTCCAGCCCCCTGCTCAAGCAGGAGACCCTATACCAGGGGTTCTCAACCTTGGCAACTTTAAGACTTGTGGACTTCAACTCCCAGAATTCCTCAGCCAGCAAAGCTGGCTGAGGAATTCTGGGAGTTGAAGTCCACAAGTCTTAAAGTTGCCAAGGTTGAGAACCCCTGCCCTATACAATTTCAGACAAGTGGCTGTCCAGTCTCTTCTTAAAAACCTCCAGTGGTGAAGCACCCACAACCTCTGAAGGAGAGCTGATGACTCATTTCTGTGATTTGCCAAGACAGCCATTAGGCCCACTTAAAATTCCAAAGGTATCCAATAGACGCCCCCCCAATATTTGTAAAAATAAAAAGGGTAGAATACAAATAAATAAATAAATATTGGGGACCACTTTTTATTGAATGGGAGCATACTAAGCATAATTATCATTATTTTATTGCCAACCGAACAAATTTTTTAACATTAATTCAGGAAATACGGTACTGAGGTTTTGCCTTTACAGGTGGTTCTCGATTTACGAGCATTCAAAGTTATGAACTACCAGAAAAAGGGTAGATCTGAAGTTCTGACAGTCACCCACCCACCCGCTGCTGCAGTCACATGACTATGCTTCAGGTGTTCAGCAACACAGTTGTATTTATGGCTGTTTGCAATGTCCCACGGCCACGTGACCACGTTTTACAGTGGTTTTGCCAAAAACTGGCACTTCTGGTTTTCAACAAAACCATGTCATGGGTTTGCTTAACAACCACTGTATTCGCTTAGTAACTGCCCTGTTCACATTTACAACTCCCATGTTCACTTAACAAATGTCACAAAAAAGTCATAAAATCGGGCCAGTCACATGACCAGTTTTAGACCATTATGACTTACTCTCTAACAGGTACCATTATAGTCATAACTCAAGGGCTACCTGTATTTAAGAATTCATATAATAACAATAAATGAGAATATTTGTAGATAAGGATTAGAATAAGGGGTCCTTGGTGCTATCTGAGCATGGTTGTTTTCTTGCAAACATTTCATTACCTAAACTAGGTAACATCATCAGTGCTAGTAAGAGGCAGTAAGAGCTAGTGTCTACATTTCTTTGTTCAGTATGTGGCAGAACATTCCATGCTAACATCGGTCTTATCAGTCACCTACGGACACATCGCTGATGGCCCATAATCCACAAGATGCCAAGGTCCTCATCGAACTCGATGGACGAACAACTAACTAAGAGCTAGTAAGAGCAAACCCCACTCTTTACTAGTACTGATGATGTTACCTAGTTTGGTTAATGAAACGCCTGCAAGTAAACAACAGAGAGCACTAAGGAACCCCTCAGATAATACCATTCGGTCAGTTATAAATCAGAGGTGCAAAACCTGCACATCCCCAAACTTTGGGCATAGCCCCAGTATCCCTCCAATTATCATTAAATATATACAATTTCAAAATATTGTATTTCGTTTTAATTTAAAGCAATTAAATCACATTTAATTTTGGCCTCATTTTGGCTTCTTTTTTTTAGTATCTGTCTCTCTCTCTCTCTTTCTCCCTCTCCCCACCCCCCCCCCCAAAAACCTGCACAGGACAACAGTTATGGATTGGGACTTGTGACAGTTTGAAGTACAGCCAATTAGTGTTTGCTATTTAAGCTTTCACAAGTGTGGCTATAAAAATAAAATCTGTGTGCAACATACCCATTTTGCTAATTAGTTGCTTTAAATAAAATAAGCTGGTAGAAATGTAGTATTGCACAGACTGCCCTCTGGTGTGTGGACAAAGATAATACCGGTAAAATGGCAATATCTAAATTTCCAGAGATTGGAGTTTGTTTAAAAGCAACCTAGAACTAAGGAGAAATTTCCTGACAGTTAGAACAATTAAGCAGTAGAACTTGCCTCCAGAAGTGGTGAATGCTCCAACATTGGAAGTTTTTAAGAAGAGACTGGACAGCCATTTGTCCGAAATAGTATAGGGTTTCCTGCCTGAGCAGGGGGTTGGACTAGATGACCTCCAAGGTCCCTTCCAACTTTATTATTATTATTAAATACTTTCTCCAGCAATTTTTTACTATTATTATTATTATTATTATTATTATTATTATTATTATTATTATTATTATTATTATTATTATTATTATTATGGATCATTGCACAGTCAGCCAGATGTTCAGACTGGATTTAGCATTTTGTCTACCTATCGAGTCCTTCCTAAGGACCTGGGATACGCAGATGTGGATGTTTGATGTTATTACAGATATCGTTGCAGGATGGAAGCAGTTACTAGTAAGGCCGTCTTTTGCAGTTGACTAATGGCGAATTTGTCGATGCCAGTGGTGTTCAAGTGGTGCTCCAGTTGTTTTGGGATTGCACCCAAGGCGCCTATTACTATTGGTACTACCCTTGCTCGCTTTTGCCACAGTCTTTCTATTTCTATTTGTAGGTCTTCGTATTTTTGTTATCTTCTCCAGTTCTTTCTCATCTATTCTGCTGTCTCCAGGCACTGCCACGTCCACTATCCAGACTTTTTTGTCTTTTTTATCAACAATTGTTAAGTCCGGGATGTTATGTTGCAGGTGCTTATCTGTTTGAATTCTGAAGTCCCAGAGCAGTTTAATTTTATCATTTTCTATGACTTTCTCTATTTTATGATCCCACCAGTTCTTGCTTACAGGCAAATGATATTTCTTGCAGATCTTCCAATGCACCATGGTTGCTACTTTGTCATGCCGCTGCTTGTACTCAGTCTGTGTGCGATCTTCTTGCAGCAGCTTACCAGGTGGTCCACTGTTTCTTCAGCATCTTTGCATAGGTGGCACTTATTGTCTATTGCTGTTGTTGTTGTTGTTGTTGTTATTATTAAAACTCTTACTACTTACTTTTCTCCTTCCCATCTCAACTCTTTAGGAACAATGCCTTATTTGACTGTCTCATGGCAATTCATGAGAGCAGGAAATAATTGCCTAGGAAGAATAAATTAAAATCTACCTTGAGAAGGAGATAGATTTCTAAGACTTCCTTCCCTTAGGGCAGGGCTTTTCAACTTTTTCACCCATTGTACCACTTTTAGGATATGGCAACATCCGAGTACCACCAGTCGCCTAGCAAGGTGTCAAAAACTTGATGACCAAAAAAAAAAAAGGAAAAAAGTGATAAAATACAGGTAGTCCTCGACTTACAACAGTTCACTTAGTGACTGTTTGAAGTTACAATGGCACTGAAAAAAGTGTCCCCCAAGCCAAAACTGAGCAAGACACCTGCCTGCCCGCCCGGCGGCGCTCTTCCTCCTGTCTGAGGTTTTCATTGTTGTGAGCATTTCTGTTGAGGATTGGCAATGGGGATTGGGTGGGGGGGTGTTTGGTTTTTATTCCCCCCATCTGCTGGGTGGTCTGCAGGTTTTGGTCACTTCACATGACCCTGGGACACTGTGACCGTCATAAATATGAATCAGTTGCCAAGCATCTGAATGTAAATCACAAGACCCTGGAGATGCTGAAACATTCCAGCTGATCGATGCGTCTTCTGGGCTCAGCAGAAGCACCAGGAGCCTGGCGTTGATCCTGGTGTTTCCACTGAGCCCTGACAGCCCTGAAAAAGCACCGATCAGCTGGAAAGGGGCACTGATCCTGGTGCTTCCGCTGAGCCCTGACAGCCCTGCAGCTCCAGCCATCTCTCACTCAGGCTTGTGCAGTGCTGCCACCGGTTCAGCTCATTCCCGTCCCCCACTACCACCTGCCAGGTGCCAATGTACCACAGGTGGTACCTGTACCACTGGTTGAAAAGCCCTGCCTTAGGGTACTCAAAGGTGCCTTTTTTCCCCAAAGGCAACTGGGCTGTTTTTTTTTTTCCTTGAGGAGGAAGAAGAAAACATTTTGCTTTTCATCCAAGAAGCTTCATCAATTCTGATGGTGGGGAGTGGCGGGGGAGGAACTGGATGTAGCTTTTTGGATGAGAAGTGAAATGTTTTCTTCTTCCTCCTCAAGGGAAAAAACAGTCCAGTTGCCTTTTGGGGGAAAAAAAACACCTTTGAGGTAACCGGATGACTGAGAATCTCCACAGACTTTCCCTTAGAAGGCTGTGTTTTTCAGTCTCAATAATTTTAAAATTATTAAAATGCTACTGAGGGATTCTGGGAGTTGAAGTCCACACCTCTTAAAATTGCTAAGGTTGAAAAATACTAAATTAGGCTGAGCTTTCAGTTTACAGGTAGTCCTCAGCTTACAACTATTTGTCTAGTGATCATTTCAATGGCACTGGAAAAAGTGACGTGATCGTTTTTCACACTTATGATCACAGTCACATGATCAAAAATTGAGTGCTTGGCAACTGGCATGTATTTAGAATAGAATAGAGCTGGAAGGGACCTTGGAGGTCTTCTAGTCCAGCCCTCTGCTCAAGCAGGAGGACCTATACCATCTCAGATAGGTGAATGTCTAATCTCTTCTTTAAAATCTCCACTGATGGAGCACCCACGATTTCTGGAGGTAAGCTGTTCCACTGGTTGATTGTCCTCACTGTCAGGAAGTTTCTCCTTAATTCTAGGTTGCTTCTCTCTTTGATCAGCTTCCAACTATTGTTTCTGCCACCTCTTCTTTGTTGGCAGCCCCTCAGATACTGGAACACTGCTATCATGTCTCCCCTGTTTCTTCTTTTCTTTAGACTGGTCAAACCTAAGTTCTGCAGCCATTCTTCGTATGTTTTGGTCTCCAGGCCTTTGATCATCTTAGTTGCTCTTCTCTGAATTTTTTCCAGGCTCTCAACATCTTTTTTGTGATGTGGTGACCAAAATTGGCTGCAGTATTCGAGGTGTGGTCTTACTAGGGCTTTATAAAGTGGTACTAGTACTTCACGTGATCTTGATTCTATGCCTCTGTTTATACAACCCAGGATTGTGTTAGCTTTTTTGGTTGCTGTTGCACACTGCTGGCGCATAGTTAAGTGATCATCCACCAGGACTCCAAGGTCCCTCTCATAGTTACTGCCTCCAAGCCAGGTCTCGCCCAGTCTGTATTTGTTCCTTTGGTTTTTCCTGCCTAAGTGTAAGACTTTGCTTTTCTCCACATTGAAACTCATTTTGTTGGATAAATTTGGATTTGATATGAATATTGTTTGTATATGTTGTAAGCCGCTCCGAGTCCTTGGAGAAGAGCGGCATATAAGTGTAAACAATTAAATTAAATTAAATTAAATTAATAGGGCCCATTGTTCGAGTTTGTCAAGATCTTTTTGGATCCTGAGTTTGTCTTCTGGGAGGTTGGCTACTACTGCCAGTTTGGTGTCATCTGCGAATTCCCTCATCTAAGTCGTTTATGAAGATATTGAAGAATACTGGTCCTAAGACGGAACCTTGTGGTACCCTACTGCTTACTTCTCTCCATGTGGATGTAGTGCCATTGAGGACTATTTGTTGAGTACGGTTTGTCAGCCAGCTACAGATCCATCTGGTGGTGATGTTGTCTATTCCACCTTTTTCTAGCTTACCAAGGAATAGGTTGTGGTCTACTTTGTCAAACACCTTACTGAAATTCAGGTATACTATATCCACTGCGTTTCTCTGGTCTACTAGTTTAGTCATTTAGTTTAGTCATTTATGACAGTTGGACTATCCCGGGGTCATCCAATCATCACTGTAACTTTCCCATCCAGCTTTCAACAAGCAAAGTCAATGGGGGAAGCCAGATTCATTTAATGACTGCATGATTCACTTAACAACTGCAGTGATTTGCTTAACAACTATGGCAAAAATGGTTGTAAAATGGCTAAACTCACTTAACAACTGCCTAGCATACCAACAAAAAATTTGGACTTATTTATGGTTGTAAGTCAAGAACTACCTATAACAAGTTACACTGGCCTTGCCCAAATGCAGCTTTCATGTTGTTGTTATTTTATGGATTAATCCACTAATCCATGCAGGGTTTTTTTGTTCTTTTCTTTGCAATATGAACAATAGATTATCTCAACTAGGAACTAGCATTCAGCAAACTAGGTTACATTAAATTTCACTATACATTATTAAACTATTCCTGGTTTGTATGCTTATGTGAGGAAAAAGAACATTCTATCTTAATCTCATTGGATGAAAATATATTTGTCCAAATTTACTCATGCTCTTCACTTCCACGGAAATTGTCATTTATTTATGTGCCATTGAGTCCCATTATGAAATCCATTAAAAGATATAAAAAGGCCTGAGTGAGAAGTTCTTTCTGTACAAATCAGCCCTGATTTGACTTGAACTGGAGATTCAAAATTCAAAAAAGGCATAATTCAATTGTGATCTGAAAGAAAAATGATTCAGTTTGACCTGTTTCAAAAAATGATTTTAAAAAAAGGTTCATCCCTAGGCTATAATTGAGAAGCATCAAAATGCTTGCAGCTGCTTCATTTTATGACAGAAGGAGATGAAAATAGCACAAAAGATAGATTCGTCAAAGGACATTAATTTTGTCAGGTTTCAGATGGATATATTCAAGAGTCTCATTGTAATTAATTTTTAAAATAGTCTTTGCAACTCTTTCATGATAAAGATAGAAGGGATGTTACAAGACAGCCCTACATTCTCCAGAGCGATCAGAAAAAAGATTTAAGTTGTATAGAACTATTGTAGAAAAAAAATCTTATATCCATTTAGAGAACATTTTTTTAAAAATCCTTGAAAATAAAACTTTTCGATTCATTTTCCTTAGGAGCCAGGCTTAATATGATGGTTGAGTCAGGAGATTCTCTGTTCTCTTTGTTCAACTATTTCCATTGCTAAGCAAGGCAATTGTTAAGAGAGCATTACTTCATTTTATGACTTTTCTTGCCACAGTTATCAAATAAATCACTGCAGTTACTAAGTTAGTAACACAGTTGTTAAGGGAATCTGGCTTCCCCATTGACTTTGCTTGTCAGAAGGTTACAAATGGTAATCACATGACCCCTGGACACTGAAACCGTCATAAATACATGTCAGTTGCCAAGTGTCTGAATTTTGATCAGGTGACCATGGGGATGCCGCAACGGTCATAAGTGTGAAAAACAGTCATAACTCACTTTTTTCAGTGCCACTGTAATTTTGAATGGTCTGAGATGATTTGATGAAAGTTTGGCTAAATAGAAGCCAAACCTAATTCATTGAGCTCCCTTGTAAACTCAACTTTAGCAGCAATTTCTTTATAAAATGAACTTCTCTTGGGTTGCATTGACTCTTTTAGCATAGTCATGTTGATTCTTATAGGCTGAATTCTCCAAATGAGGCAAATGAGTTTCCTGCATCCAGAAATGCTTATACCTAATGTAATGTATTGGCCACAACTGTTTTAAATCACTTCCTTAATGTCTAACCTACATTGCTGCATTGTTTAACAGTTGCTGTTACTGAAAGCCAGACTGGCTGTCTCCAAGCTGATAATGAGGTTTGGGGCGGGAAACTGTTACTTTAAACCTATTGGTTGCCACCTAGAGGCTAACTGTATAAATAGCTGTGCAGCAGCCTTTAGGGTTGCTTCTGTTCTGAGTTAATAAACTTGTTGCTGTTTGAACACTGCCTCATTCAATGCTTAAAGAAACGAAGATATAACACCTAAACCTAGGATTTTCTGTATACAAAGGTGGTTTTTTTTCCCCCCTGAACAGTTTGATTTCACTTTCCAATTGAATGTTAAGGAGAAAAAGATTGTTAAGCAGGAAAAAAAATTCAATTACTCAAGAGAGCTGGTGATCTCCTCACACTGACTTCAAGCAGAAATCAGTCAATCATGTCTGTCAGGAATTTTTTAATTTGGTTTTTCTGTTTTGAATAATGGCTTGAAGTCAGTGGACTAAAAGCCTCTTTTCCAACTCTACAATCTCCTGTGATTCCAATGGGAATCGTCAAGCCATTCCCTTTATAACCTTCTGGAATGTACTGTGCTAATTCACAGGTTTGAGAACTTCATCTAAGTAAACTGAACTGAGAATTAGCTGGACTTTTTATGTTAAGCTGAATAAAGAAAAAAAATGGATAGATAAGGATGAAAATGAGAAAGTGTCATGAGTTATGGAAGGATGAGAAGGATTGCAAGGTGGGAACCGCTGCTTAAAAACTAAGGTAGGGATCCAGGTGAAAACTGCTTCTATATGATTTTGCTGCTGCAGTATAATGTAGCCAATATAATTTTTCACCTATGAAATATATGAAATAAATAGCCACCCAGAATTACCTGTGGTAAGATGGGCAGCTAATAAATTTTATAAATAATAAATAAGTAAATGTATAAATAAATACATGAAGCAGAATTCTGAAAAGCCAACTGGAATGGAATATTTTGAGATAATTTGGCACACTGAGAGAATACTGAAGGATTGTTATACATCTTTAAAATGTGTTTAAACATCCTTAAACATGCCACAGAAACTTGTAGCATCAATTCCAGTGCTGGACTACAACCCTACTATCTCTAGCCAGGACAACCACGGTCCAAAACATCTGGTGGCTATTAAATTGGAAAAGGTGCTAGAAGCGCTGGATTATTCTGACTAACATTTTTCAACTTTTTAGGATTTTCTAAGTAATTATGAAAAAAAAATCTCTTTGGGATCTACGGACAATTTTCTTCACGATCTTGACCCTTCACTAAAGATGATGTGAAGTCTAGCAAGAAGATATTTTATGGAGTGAATGAGGAAGGTATCTGAGATTGGCAGATGGCTGCAGTACTTTCTCTTTTTCATCCCTGAATAAAGGATCTTTTCAATAAGTGATACCTTGATTTCTTTTTCATTGTTAATGATACTAAAGTCCAAAGAAAGAAATTGCAGCTTACTTTATTTATTAAAGCAAATTCTTTTTAATAATGTGCCAACTCATTAATGCATCCATGCCGTTAATCAGGCTCATATCGAAGCCAAAACAAGGCAAGATTGTTTTTAGATATAATGTACCCAGCCTCCTGCTTTAGTTGAAACCTTTCTTCTACATAACTTTTTTTTTTCCAGGACAAATTATTTTAATTCGTATAAACCATAAAAATCAGTACTAGACAGAAAAACCTACCACATCAATCTTGTGTAACTATTGAAAAGGCTTCTTTTGCATACAATTAATATGGAGTCCAAAATACCATCGCTACATTATCACTAATTCTATTTACAGTTTAACAGCAATTTGTATAGTGCTGTTTATCACACTGAACTATACTTACAATGACCCATACATATGATAAGTTCAAAGTCATTCAGTATATTATTATAAAACATGGACATTTTTAAAATATATTTTCAAGAAGCAAGATCAGGGAGAAACTGTAATTATCTGAAAGAAGTCAGTTCTTACTTAGAGGACATAATCACTTTAAAGCATGCACAACCTTAACAATTACCATTCTTTCCGTGGCAGCTCCTTCATTTTGTACAAGTCTGCAATATTACATATCTCTAACTCAGTGGTGGGATTCAAATGTGTGAACAACCGGTTCTCTGTATGGATGCCACTTCCAGAAGTCCATTCTGGGCCTGGGCAACAAAAAAGTAGCTACCGGTTCTGCCAAACTGGTGCGAACTGGCTGAATCCCACCACTGCTCTTAACTCCTTTTCACAACCCTTTATATGGGGTAGAGCGAGTGGATGGAACTGGCTAGATGCCCTTCCTGACGCTACACGGAGTTCAAGCAGATTTTTTTTTCTTTGAGCCCTAGGACAGAAACTTCTGGTATCTAAGATTGAACTGTATATCTCTCAAAATAATAAAAATGCATGTTGTTCCCTTGTATGCATTTAGTAATTCACAAGATACAATAGTTGAACTTTGGTTGAGAAACAAACATATATTTTAAAAAAGAAGAGTTTAAAAAAAATCAAAAAAGTTTTGAAAAGTGCTCATTTCACCTCAATATTTATGGTTGTAAGGCATACATCTTGTACAAGTATATGCGTATACACTGTCTTCTTATAAGAATCAAGGTACTACCTTGTGTAATTCTGGATTTTTGATAAATGAAATAAATAATTAATAAATTCTGCTTGATTTCTTTCTTTTGTTTCTTTTCTTTTCTTTTTTCTTTCTTTTTTTTTGCATTTTGGCACATGTAACATTTAATCTGGTCTTTCCATTTTAATTGTTTGGAGTGACCACAAGAGGGAGCATTAAATACTACAGAACACTTGGTATGTTTTGTTGTACACTGCAGAGAATCTACACCTATAAAACTTGTTTTTTCTTTGAGTAGTCATGTTGGACAGACTGGCTCTTATTTTTAAGTCAGTTGTATCTCTCTTTCCTTCCGACTTATATAGAAGGCAAAATATATCTCAAATAAATATTGCCTTTGTTCAACACAAAGAGAGAACTTTGGGAGAAAATGTGGAGTCCATCCAATCTTGAAATAAGGAAGTCAGGGCCTGATGCTTTAACATCAAACTGTTTCATTTACCCTGAAATGACAGAAAAAGAGAGCACCCTATATTGATTTAGTACTCAAAGTGGATTTATTTCAATTATACTTAGGGATCATCTTTAAAAGCCAAAGATGTTTCTTTGTTGCATTTCATATAAGCTAGGGGTCCCCAACCCCCGGTCCATGGACCAGTACCGGGCTGCAGTATGCCAGCAACTGGGCCACACAAAACAAGCAAAATCCCGTCCGCAAGATGCAGGCAGCAAACAAAACAACGCACCCTCCGGTCCACGGAAAAAAACCTCTCTCCATGGAACCAGTCCCTGGTACCCATGATACGAACCAACAATTATTGGGGGGTTATATGAAATATAATATAGAATAATATTTAAAAATGTGATTAAAAATAAACTAATACAATAGCAATCACACTCCTTCAAACAAAATAACCCAATGCTAGTGGATATTCAAATCTTTTCTTTTATTCTTTGTTATTTGTTAAATGGCCCTAGCTTTGTTCTGTGAATTTTGTTATTAAAGCATTTTAATCTGGGCTGCCTGAGGATTTAATAGCTTTAAATGTTTTTATGTCTTTTTATGGTTTTCACCCCACCCAGAGTGCACTGAAGTTGGGTGACCAATAAATGTAAATAGATAAATAAATAATGATGCCATTCCAAGCAACTGTTTTATGTGCAAGGGTCCTTATTGGTTCTCCTTGCTTATGTTTATGCTAATAGATGAGGGAACAGCTTGGAAAAGAATGTTTGGGAATCAGGTTTGCGTGACAAAACAGGGTAACCAGAACACCTCCCATTATTACCAGTGAACATAATATAGTTCACCACAATGTAAAAAAGATTTTGAGACTCTAGAAAGAGTACAGAGAAGAACAACAAAGATGATTAGAGGACTGGAGGCTAAAACATCTAAAGAACAGTTGCTGGAATTGGAAATGTCTAGTCTAATGAAGAGAAGGACGAGGGGGGACATGATAGCAGTGTTCCAATATCTCAGGGGCTGCCACAAAGAAGAGGGAGTCAAGCTATTCTCCAAGGCGCCTGAAGGCAGGACAAGAAGCAACAGATGGAAACTAATCGAGAGAAGCAACCTACAACTAAGGAGAAACTTCCTGACAGTTAGAACAATTAACCAGTGGAACAACCTGCCTCCAGAAGCGGTGAATGCTCCAACACTGGAAGTTTTTAAGAAGAGACTGGACAACCGTTTGTCCGAAATGGTATAGGGCTTCCTACCTGAGCAGGGGGTTGGACTAGATTGACCTCCAAGGTCCCTTCCAACTTTATTATTATTGTTGTTGTTTTTGTTATTTTGTTGTTGTTCAATGCATACTGCCCATGTTTGTTTTTTTCTTGTTTTCTATCACAATTTATTATTTTTATAAACAACTCAAGGTGGTGAACATACCTAATACTTCTTCTTCCTCTTATTTTCCCCACAACAATAACTGTTAGCTGAATTGGGCTGAGAAAGGGTGACAGTTCCAGAATCATCCAAATAGCTTTCATGATTAAGGTGAGGCTAGAACTCACAGTCTTCTGGTTTCTAGGCCAGCACCTTAACCACTACACTAAACTGGCTCTCATGTTTCATGTCCATTGATTTTAATGTTTTTTTAAAAACTGTTTATTATTGTTGTTTATTATTCACCTGCAGCTTTCTATTCACGTAATCAGAAAGCACAAGTCAGCTAGCAATATTTAACCCAAATTATAAAATGTACAAAATATAAGCCCTCTTGGAAAGAAGAAATTCAAACCAAGCATAATAATTTCTTCTCCTCGCTCCTAAAATCTTTATAGTGACATCTGATGGAATTCTGGCAGCTTGAAAATAGGCCGGCTGGTATTCCTATGTTTTATCATGGAAAACAAACAGCTGGAACCTCATTCTGCAGTATTATCCAGACATGTACCATCATCAAGCACTATTCATTAGAGCTGGCATTATGCACATTATAGTCAATATGCCAGCAAATAAGTAAGCTGTTATCCACTCACCAACAGACAGCATTCCAGATGCCTAGCGTACTGGAGGCAGATATATTGCTCTGGTGGCAGAAGCCACCCATTGGGGGTCGGGGTTTATGGATTTCTGTACTGTGATTTTTTTTTTAATTTTGTAAACCATTCTGAGTCACTATGTGTGAGTTGGAAGTGGGTATTTTTCCTATCAAGTGGAAAGTGGGTACAAAATGTCATACTGGAGACTTTTTGAAGCTGCTTTCATTCTATATTACAGAGCACTACTGTACAAAATTCTTTTGTGTTTACTTTTCCAAATATGTTCAGTTAATATTTTACCTTCTCTTTGGCCAGTTAAGGGCACTAAGTCAAGAAAAAAATGACTAGAATTTACTTTACGCTACAGAGTGTACTGCAGTGGCATCTGACCAGCCAACCAATTTCCCCTGCCACTTAGAAGACAGTAGCTGCCTTTTTTATTCTTTAGTTTCTGTTTTATATTTATTTATTTAAAATATTTGATACTATCCTTCATTCCCTTAAGAATATCTTGGTTAATTCTCAAGTCTTTAGATCAGGGGTCTGGCTGAGGAATTCTGGGAGTTGGTCCACAAGTCTTAAAAGTTGCTATGTTTGGAGATCCCTGCTTTAGATCATGTCTTCCAGTGGCTTTCCCGGTACAGTTCAAGGTGCTGGTTATCACCTTTAAAATGCTATGGGGCACAAAGGTAGGTAATTAATGGAGCCACCTTTCCCTGAGGACACCTGTCCATCCCACTTGGTTAAATAGGGTGGGCACACTCCACCCTTAAAGTTGTCGTGAGTTGCCACATATTTTTGTTTAATTTGCTGGAGAAAGTATTTCATATCTGCAACAAAATGAATTAGGTTGGATAAAAAAAAATTGTAGTCCTAGCAGTTCTAATTGTAGTGAGAAGGAGAAGTGGAAAGAAACAATAGAACAGCGGTTCTCAACCCTTTTCAGGCCGAGACCCCACCTGCGCCGCCCATGCGCGGTGCGACCCCGACCCGCGCTGCGCACGCACGGTGCAACGGGCTGATCCGCGCATGCGCGGCACGATGGGCTGATCCACGCATGCGCGGCTGACGACCCGAGCCGTGCATATGCGGTGCGCGCGCGACAGCCCGAACCGTGCATGCGTGGGGCGATGGGCCGATCCGTGCATGCGCAGCGCGCACGTGACGGCCCAAACCGCGCATGCGTGGGGCGATGGGCCGATCTGCGCATGCATGGCGCGCACGCGACTGCCCGGATCGCTCATGCGCGGCGCGGCGGGCCGATCCGCACATGCGTGGCGTGCGCGCGACGGCCCAAATCGTGCATGCGCGGTGCAACGGGCCGAACGGGGAAAAAATGGCGGACTGTGGCGTCCGGCGACCCCCGCGAAATGGTCGTTCGACCCCAAATGGGGTCGCGACTCACAGGTTGAGAACTGCTGCAATAGAAGGTCCCTTCCAACCCTGTGATTCAGGGATTCATATTGCATGCAATACTGTTGAATCAGAATTCATCAAACACACAGTTTAATTATCATCAATTAGTAATTGGATAAGCTTTTTGGCCACTGTGCTCTACTGAACTAGTATGGATTTAGTCCCTCTTTTCCCATATTTTTGGTGTGTCTCTAATTCCTCCCTTTTTTATTATCTTAGTTGATTCAGCTGTCAAGGACAATGACTACACTACTATATGGGCAGTGCTGCCCTCCACCTCTTAGAGTTTCCTTTTTTGACATCCTTTCTCAGTGTGACTTTTCTAAATGTCACAGTTCCCACAAGACCAAACTGCTACTGCTTTTAATCCATAGTCCTGCAAAATAAACTTTTCCTCTGTTTTAAAACAGAACTGAAATTTCTACCCATTAGTATAGACTGTACTAAATAGTACTGAAACTATGTGCTCTTTAATTGATTCTGCTGGAAATACTGGCCAGAATCTATTCTATACATACACACAGGCTCACCTCTCATGCTGACCCTTTTGGGGTAAGTAACATTATTCAACATGCAGGAAAGAAGTAAAAAAAATGTAAACCAAACAAACTAAAGGCATAATATAATAAAAAGAGATAGAAACATAGCAAAAATTAGGTCAGACCACCACTAGTCACTGAAGTTTTCCATACCTTTCTATCTTTGCAAATGCCCGCATCCACTGCATTTGCTATCACTATGCCTATAAATCAATTCATACATTACTATTTGTTCCATAAATTTCTCATTTCACTACTTTTTGAGTTTCTCCTTCTTCATGACTCATTTACTTTTTCTTCATATATTTGTTTTTGCAATGTGATCCTCTTTCATTCTCTTTATATGGCCAAATTACTACTATGGACTCCTTTCATACCAGTTACTCAATATTGCATTTAATATACGTGTATTTGGCAGAAACTCATTCCTGCCCCTCTCTCTTCTCACTTTGCTATTCCCACTGTAATCAATTTACTATTACGTTCCTCGTGATAAACCAAATTCTTATGTAACGAAGTAGGCAGAAGCGTGTTCTTACATACCTATTTTGACAACAATTTGAGTATAGGTAGTCCTCAACTCATGAGTACAATTGAGCCCACATTTCTATTGCTAAGCAAAAGTGAATTTTGTCCCATTTTACAACCTTTCTTGCCCCAGTTGTTAAGTGAATCACTGCCATTGTTAAGTTAGTAACACAGTTGTTAAATGAATCTGGCTTCCCCATTGTCTTTGCTCAGGGGTCTTCAAACTTGGCCCTTTTATGACTTGTGGACTTCAACTCCCAGAATTCCTCAGCCAGCTTTGCTGAGGAATTCTGGGAGTTGAAGTCCACAAGTCATAAAAGGGCCAAGTTTGAAGACCCCTGACTTTGTTTGTCAAAAGGTGATCACGTAGCCCTGGAATACTACGACCATCATAAATACGAGCCAGTTGCTAAATGTGAATTTTGATCACGTGACTGTATGGATGCTGCAACAATTGTAAGTGTGGAAAAAACAGTCGTAAGTTATTTTTTTCAGTACCACTGTAACTTCGAGTAGTTACTAAATGAATCATTATAAGTCAAGGGCTATCTGTAATGCAATTGATAGTAGTCAGCTGAGACAGAACAGCACTACAAACTGAATAATTTTAGGGTCTCCTTGAGAGATGTGAGGTATTAAACTAGGGCCCGGGTCCTGTCCTATGATGGAAACTCTTTTCATATAACTGGAGCTCTTGTTGCATTGGTAACATTTCAGTCGGAACAGAGCTGGAAGGGACCTTAGAGGTCTTCTAGTCCAGCCCTCTGCTCAAGCAGGAAACCGTACACCAGCGGTTCTCAACCTTGGGGTCGCGACCCCATTTGGGGTCGCACGACCAGTTCGCGGGGGTCGCCGGACACCGCAGGCCGCCATTTTGTTTTTTTTATTTTTAATTTTTTTATTTTTTTATTTTTTTATTTTTTTTATTTTTTTAATTTTTTTTATTTTTTTTTTATTTTTTTTTTATTTTTTTGGCGCGCGTGCCGCGCATGCGCAGATCTGCCCGTCGCGCCGAAAAAAAAATTAAAAAAAATTTAAAAATTTTTTAAAAAATTTAAAAAAAATAAAAAAAAATGGCGGCTGCAATGGGCGGATCCGCGCATGTGCGGCACGCATGATGGGCCGATCCACACATGCACAGATCCGCCCGTCGCGCTGAAAAAAATTTAGAAAAATTAAAAAAAAATTAAAAAAAATTAAAAAAAAAACAAAAAACAAAATGGCGGCCGTGACGGGTGGATCCACGCATGCACGGCGTGCACGACGGGCCGATCTGCGCATGCGCAGATCCGCCCGTCGTGGCCGCCATTTTTTTTATTTTATTTTATTTTATTTTTTTAAATTTTTTTTGGCGCGCGCGCACGCGCACACACCCAGGTCGGGGTCGCGGCGCGCATGGGCGGGGCAAGTGGGGTCTCAACCTGAGAAAGGTTGAGAACCACTGCCCTACACCATTTCAGACAAGTGACTGTCCAATCTCCTCTTAACAACCTCCAATGATGAAGCACCTACAACTTCTGAATTAGAATTAGAATAACAGAGTTGGAAGGGACCTTGTAGGTCATCTAGCCTGACACACACACCCCACCCAAGCAGGAGACCCTACACCATTTATGACAAATGGCAGTCCAGTTAATTGTCCTCACTGTTAGGAAGTTTTTCCCTAATTCCAAGTTCTTCTCTCCTTGATTAGTTTCCATCCATTGTTTCTTGTCCTGCCCTCTGATGCTTTGGAAAATAAGTCGACTCCCTCCTCTTTGTGGCAACCTCTCAAATACTGGAATACTGCTGTCATGTCCTTTTTATCTCTAGACCAGGCATATCAAACTGTTGGCCCATGGGCCAGATGCGTCACGCTGAAACCACACCCACCCAGCAATGGGGGAAAAGTCCTGATATCACTCACGTGATGTCGCGAGTTTGATATGCCTGCTCTAGACTAACCAAACCCAAATCCTGCAACCATACTTCATATGTTTTAGTTTCCAGGTTTTTAATAATCCCAGTTGCTCTTCTTTGCAGTTTTTCCAAGGTCTTGACATCTTTTTTGTAATGTGGTGACCAAAACTGGATGCAGTGTTCCAGGTGTGGCCTTACTAAGGCTTTATAAAGTGGTACTAATACTTCACATGATTTTGATTCTATGCCTCTGTTCATACAACCCAGGATTGTATTAGCTTTTTTGGCTGCTGCTGCACGCTGATGGCTCATATTTAAGTAATCATCCACTCCAAGGTCCCTCTCACAGTTACTGTTTTTGAACCAGGTTTCGCCTAATCTTAATAATAGTAGTAGTAATAGTAGTAGTAGTAGTAGTAGTAGTAGTAATAATAATAATAATAATAATAATAATAATAATAATAAAGTTGGAAGCGACCTTGGAGGTCATCTAGTCCAACCCTCTGCTCAGGCAGGAAACCCTGTACTTGTACCTTTGATTTTTCCTGCCTAAGTGTAAAACCTTGCTTTTCAACTTAGCTATTTACAGAGTGTGGGAATTCTTTTTTTTACAAAAATCTCAGAACAAGCTTTGCAAGAGTCGTACTTGTCTATGATGCCATGATATACATAAAAAAGAGATGAAACGTATTTTCATTAGGCCCCCTCCTTCAGCAAACCTTTTTCTATATAGGCGCTAAATAATGTCCTCCCCCATTGAGATTAAAGCTTGACGAATATCTTAAGTTTCCCCTTTAGAAAGCAAATTGCTTGAACAATTCCATTTTTCAATGGAAAATATGATGCAAGCACAATTTTAAATGAGCTGGCTGTGATTCTTGGCACAATTCATTGCAAATAACCTTCGTTAGGATTGAAGATATTTTATGCTGTTTGTCAAAGCATACAAATAGAAGATTATATTGTTCTGGATGGCCAGCCCACTCTGCAAAGACCTAGTGTCGCCTTTGAGTTGAGTTTATAAAAATAATAAAGGTGGGATATAAAAATAAATAAATAAATCTACAGCTCATGTAGAATTGCCAATTATATAGGAACCCTCATTTACAACTGATTTCCCTTCTCAGGGAAATTCCCAGGGTATTCTGATTTGTTTTACTCAGATTACTTATTAGATAACAAAGACAAATCTGTGTCCTTAAATATTACTGAATTCTGTTATTCTGTGTGTAAAACTCTACCCTATTATAATCGTCAACCACTAATGATAATGCTATGTTTATTATGGTGGTTTCATTCTCTCTCTCCCTCCCTTCTTCTTTTTCTCTCTAATGGATATGTCAGAAAATTACTTTCAAGAATGGGGAGAAATGTCCCAAATTCCTCTTCTGAAGTATGGACAACACCAAAATTGTCTATGATGAAAGCATCAAATTATGTGTTTAACGAACAAGCAAAAATATCTTCCAACACCAGTGTTTTCTCAGAAAAACCATCAGCAACCCTAAATCACCTTTAAATAAATCCTTCCACAGTGAATTCCTGCCACTTTTTCTTTTCTAAAGAGGAATATGAGCTCTCATGCTTTATCCTGTGAACTTGCCCAAACATCTCTTTGCATGCCTTCCCTCTGTGGAAGGAACAAGGGGGGGGGAAATCATTTTAGAAGCAAACTGTATTTCTGGGTGTTAAATTTTGAAAAGTGGAAACAATACTATATTCCATAGTAATGTCGAGTAATGTCATATACACAGGGGAAGTGAATTACTAGTTAGGAGTTCCCTCCTTTTCTCTGCTGTTATCCCTTATATCAGGGGTCTTCAAACTTGGCCCTTTTATGACTTGTGGACTTCAACTCCCAGAATTCCTCAGCCAGTGTGCCTGGCTGAGGAATTCTGGGAGTTGAAATCCACTAGTCATAAAAGGGCCAAGTTTGAAGATCTTTGCCTTATATGCATGCATGACTGCATGCCTGATCATGCAGTAGTCCAAATTATAGGGAAGCATACCAGTAGTTTTTGGTGACATAGTGGAAAGATTCTGTGTTGCCTCATCACTCCATCACATCCATCAAGTGGATCAGCCTCACTTGATTAATCTCTGTTCTTACAGCACAGATTTTGAGTTCCCACATAAGAAACTTATTTTCTCAAAAACCTCTTTCAAAATGTCTCATGAATGTTTCTTGGTTTTTAAATAAACTTTAAAGTAATAAGGCATGAAAATCAATGTACTGTAGAATTGTTCTCTGTAAGTAGGGTTCAAGCTCAAAGTTCACGTTTGCAAGCTGTTGCAATGCCCCAGATATTCTAGAGATTATTATTCTAGAGATGTGTTGTACAGCAATGCAGCATTTAGGCCAATTTTAATCTGCTCTAATAAACAACAATTGGTTTATTCTACCAAATATTCACTGTGCTATAATCTCACTATTTGTTGTGATTATTCTTATCACACATGCATTCATGTAGACAATTGTAAGTACCACAGGATGTGAAATATGGACTTTCACTGATCTTGTTGAAAATTTATTTATTTATTTATTTATTTGGGTTTGTATGCCGCTCCTCTCCGGGGACTCAGAGTGGCTAACAACATATATATAACAATAAATTACAATAAAAAACCCAAACAACGATATCTAAAAAAAACAATAAAACACACATTCAATTCAACAATCAACCACAATCATCCCCAGGCCTGCCGGCAAAGATGAGTTTTTAGATTTTTCCGGAAGGCCGGGAGAGTCGGAGAAACGCGGACTTCAGGAGGCGCCACAACAGAGAAAGCCCGCCAGACGACATTGTTTCACTGACGGGACCCGGAGGAGGCCAACCCTGTGCGCTCTCACCGGTCGTAGAGAAGTATGTGGCAGAATAGACATTGCCAGCTTAATTTCCTATCTTCAGTTGGTTTAATCATTTGGCAGGCTGTGGATGATGGGCTTTTTAGGGTCTCTTATGACCTGGTGATGCCGGCAGGCTTCAGGATCCCAGGAATGAAGAATGGGTGAGGTGGGTCTGTTATTATTAGTATTCATCTGCCTATTATTTACTCTTTTTGTTTTAGCTTTACTTTTATACAGTAGTTTTAATGCTTTTAATAACAATTATATAATGGTTTTAGATAATGACGGTTTTATATTTTACTATTTTAATGGATTATTCTACTCCTCCCAGAGTCACTTTCTGAGACGCGCAACTTTATTCTATTGATTAATAAATAAACTACATATACCTTTCCCATGAGCATCCCAAATTCTGGTTTTAAATTAGAGACAACTAAATTTGGGGCAAATTTTAACATTAACACATTTATTGTGGCATAGGCTTTGAGGATTTTTGTTCGTGAAATGTTGTCATCTGGCTTACAAATACATATATTTATGTCTATCTCTTTGAAACTGGCTATGAACTGTATGACCATTTAACTTGTATGCAATGATACAGTTAATGAACTAGGCTTATATTTCTTTTATTTGTACATATACAAAGATTGATGATTCATGGCATTAGGTCTGTAGGTAGTCCTCATTAATCAATCCATCATTCATTCATTCAATGACCCTTGGAAGTTATAATGGCTCTGAATGAGGGAGACTTATGATGAGTCCTTGCAGTTGTGGTCATCGTGGCACTCCAACAGTCGTATGATTACGATTTGAATGCTTGGCTGATTCACAATTACAATGTTGCAATATCCTGTGGTCAAATGATCACCATTTGTGACTTTCACTGTTGGCTTCTGACAAACAAAATCAGTGAGGTAGCTGGCAGGAAGCCACTAATAGCACTCCTTTGACTGTGGGACATTGTGACTGTGCAGGATTTGCCTAATGATGGCCATTGGGACTGTGGCAATTGCTGTCATAAGTCAGCATGGTCATACTGCATGACGTGGTGCTTTTATGACTGCATTGCTTAGCAAGTAAGTGGCCAGTCCCAATGACCACTGTTAAGTGAGGACTAGCTGTACAATTTAAAGACCTGTATAATTTAAAGTCCTTCATGAGAAGGAAGTCATGAAGGAAGTGGGGAGAAAAAGTTAACAATAGCTACTAGAACAGCGGTTCTCAACCTTTTTCAGGCCGCGGCCCTGACCTGCGCCGCACGCGGCGCGATGGCCTGCATCGCGCATGTATGGCGTGATGGCCCGCATTGCGCATGCGCGGCGCGATGGACCGCATCGCGCATGTGTGGTGCGCACGTGATGGCCTGCATGCGTGGCGTGACGGCCCGCATCGTGCATGCGCGGTGTGACGGCCCGCATCGTGCATGCGCAGCGTGGTGCGACGGCCCGCATCGCGCATGCATGGCGCAGCGTGACGGCCCGCATCACGCATCAACGGTGCGCGTGCAACGGCCCGCATCGCGCATGGACAGCGCGCGCACGACGGCCCGCATCGCGCATGGACGGCCCGCGCGACGGCCCGCATCGTGCATGGATGGTGCGCGCACGACGGCCCGCATCACGCATACGTGGCGCGACGGTCTGCATTGCGCATGCGCAGTGCTACCCCGCGCATGCACGGTGCTGCCCCCTGCGCCAGCCGAAGGGAAAAGGGGAAAAAATGGCGGACTGCAGTGTTTGGCGACCCCCGTGAAATGGTCGTTCGACCCCAAATGGGGTCGCGACCCACAGGTTGAGAACCGCTGTCCTAGAAACAGTACACTTCTATCTATCATCTTTTTATCTATCCAAACACTTCCCACTCTAACAAGCCAAAAAGCTGAACGTATCTGATGGAGATTTTTGAAGAGATGATAATACAGTACTCAAAACGAAATCAGAATAGAGCTGGAAGGGACCTTGGAGTTCTTCTAGTCCAGCCCCTTGCTCAAGCAGGAGATCCTATACCATTTTTACAAGTGGCTGTCCAGTCTCTACTAAAAACCTCCACTGATGAAGCACCCACAATGTCTGAAGGCACGCTGTTCCATTGGTTAATTGTCCTCACTGCTAGAAAGTTTCTCCTTGATTTTGTTAATGGGCAGAGAGGGCCGTAGATGACATCCCTGTGGAGAACATTTTTTTGCATGGTTCACAAGATATGGTCCAAAATGCAAATGAATTAAAAGAATTGATTTACTTAAATAAATCTTAGTAAGATTCAGCAGAATGATCAGAATAGATTTAAGGGTTGTTTTTAATCTCTGTGGGCCAGAGAAAAGTGCATATCCCTCAGACAAGTATCCGCAATTCAAAGTACTGTTATGATTAATAGAGCTGGGAGTTATCATTTGCCTTTGGTTAAGTATTTTAGGATGTTTTTTTTAGAACTTGCAAGGATACAGGTACAGTTTTGGAGATATGTTATGGACCTTCCCAGAAACAAATAAAATGTTAGGATACCTAAAACTCCTGCTTGCAAAATGGGCAAAGATTAACTGGATACATTATGGAAGGTCTGTTAGCAAGCAGAAATGCCAAGAGGCAGCTTGCCAGATCTGTAAGAGCAAGAAAAGTAGCCAATTCTGAACAGATGGTGCTGGCTATGGTGAGCAAGTGGTGAAATTACAACATTTCATAAGGAAGAAAAAGCCTGCTTGCACCATCTCTTTGGCAAGAGCTAGTCTGACTTGGAAGGTTTCTCAGAACCTTATTTGAGGGACCAACTCTGTCCAATCTGATTCAAGTCCTACCAAGTCCAGCAAGAAGGACATGTGGCAGACCCCATCCAGAAATTAATGCCATCTGACAGGACCAAGGAGTCTTTTCTGCCATGACACCCTCCTCTGGAATATCACCTCCCCTGACGTCAGATTGGTTCTGTCACTATTGGCCTTCTGTCAGGGCCAACTTTTTCATATGGCCTGGAGATCTGGAAACATAGCATGAGCCTCCTGCCTAAGCAGGGGGTTGGACTAGAAGACCTCCAAGGTCCCTTCCAATTATTCTATTCTATTCTATTCTATTCTATTCTATTCTATTCTATTCTATAGGGACTGTATTGCTAAGAAAATGGTTGTCTTACAAGGGAGAGTATATTATCTCCGATATTATATTTTTAATGGTTCTTTTTTCTTATAATGTTTTAATGATTTTTGTTGTTGTGTTTTTCGTTATTTTGTTGTATATTTGGGGGTTTTTAATTTTGTATGATGCTCAGAGTCACGTATGTGAGACAAGTGGCTATATAAATTTACCCAATGAATAAACAAATGAGAATCAGCAAAAGACTACAGCAGGCAGATTTTTCTCTTATTTACTATGTAAGAATGCTAATTTCTAATGTGGAATTCAGTGATAAGACAAAAAGAAATAGATTTAACAATGAATCAGTATTAAATAAATAACAGTGACCAGTATAAAAGATCCATGTTGAGCTTTGTCATGTAGAAAGCATGAATAAAATCAAGACAAATGTAGGAAGTAAGAGTGAAGGGGTCAAGAGGAACAGGAAAACCAAGACAGGTGTGGTTGGGTGGGGTTAATAATATTATCCAGGAGAGAGCTGTGTGCAGTTTAAAGAGCAAAAGTCAGTGTTTGACGTGGTGGAAGCAATGATAGCTTGCAAAATATTGTGAAGCATGAATGGTGTTGGTATCAGATTTAGCTAGGTTTCCTTTTCTTATTCCATGCCTTTAATTTCTTTGGCTGGTTATTTTTATTCACTTTCTGAGCTTTGCACATTATTGCTTACCTTTAAAGAGAATAATACAAACATGTATATATGTATGCCTTATAAAAGATTAAACTAATAAAACCCAAACCCACTTGAGTTTCAATATTTTATTTCAGCCATTAATAAACTCCATGCAGATATATCATTTTCTGCCTCCTTTAGATTCTTTTTGATATTTTATACATCTTCAAAATACCCAAGGCACCTCACATTCTCAGTTGTGCCCCAGTGGTAGAAAGGACACCCACGGTTATTCCTGTTAAATTATTTCACAGTGATTATCAGCAGGATCACAAGAGATCCCTTTCTCAGAAATTGGATGGAGATAGTTGGAAAGAAAGAAATGATAAAACTTAGCTTGACATACCTGACCATTGAACTTGAAGAGTGAGCAATCCCCCAACCCAACAGATGGTTTGAGTGTATTTGTTTGTTTAGCTTGTTGTAATTATAAACTGACTCCTGGTTGTTTACAATAACAGTGAAACACACACAGAATAAAAAAAGTTCAACCCAATAAAATCCTATAAACAACCATCAACTGCCATCTCAATCCCAATTTTCTTCCCGTAAAAATTGGTCTATTAGAAATAGAGAAAAGATAGCTGCAGATACTTTAATCATATCATTGCTGCAATCTTGCACCAATTTCCTTGAAGCTCCATTAAAGATAAAGATAGATATAGATACCTAGAATCATGCTGTTTATCCAAATGATCTCTAGTGTGCTTCATTGCACTGTATCACAATTATTAATATATTTTTGGAAGTCATATTTATTCTCCTTCAAAAAATATTTTCATATATCAAGAGAATGCCAGGAAAAAAGCAAGGTTTGGCTGTTTTTTGATATCTGGTTTACATTTCATAGATGCATAGCTAAATTATATTTTATTCTCATGCCAGTGTAATAAATGATGAATGTTGTTACTGCTTTTCATTCCATTCCTAGAGAGAGTCTTTGGATAAATGGGCAGCCTTCACTGTAGATCACATTTTGCTTTAATTATGATATTATGTGAAAATATGTTTGGTCTAGTGATTAAGGCAATGAGCTGAAAACCAGGAAACTGTGAGTTCTTCTCTAGTTTTAGGCATGAAAACTGGAGGAAAGTGATCATATTGACTTTGAAGTGACCAATTGATAGATGATGAGGATAGATTTTTTAACATACGCTATGCTAAGAGACAAATATCATATCAGATGTAATTCAGTGACAATATTTACAAGAACAACATCTGTTAATATTGCTTGGACCTGCAGGATTTTCAGCTTCTGAGATACATGAAATACTAGAACAACTAATTAAATGTTTTAAAATTAAAAAAAAATACTATTTGTTTCTAGTAGTAGTAGTAGTAGTAGTAGTAGTAGTAGTAGTAGTAGTAATAATAATAATAATAATAATAAAGTTGGAAGGGACCTTGGAGGTCATCTAGTCCAACCCCCTATACCATTTCGTACAAATGGATGTCCAGTCTCATCTTAAAAACCTCCAGTGTTGGAGCATTCACCGCTTCTGGAGGCAGGTGGTTCCACTGGTTAATTGTTCTAACTGTCAGGAAGTTTCTCCTTAGTTCTAGGTTGCTTCTCTCCTTGATTAGTTTCCACCCGTTGCTTCTTGTCCTGCCTTCAGGTGCCTTGGAAAATAGCTTGACTCCCTCTTCTTTGTGGCAGCCCCTGAGATACTGGAACACTGCTATCATGTCCCCCCTCGTCCTTCTCTTCATTAAACTAGACATACCCAATTCCAGCAACCGTTCCTTATATGCTTTAGCCTCCAGTCCCCTGATCATCTTTGTTGCTCTTCTCTGTACTCTTTCTAGAGTCTCAAATCTTTTTTACATCGTGGTGACCAAAACTGGATGCAGTATTCCAAGTGTGGCCTTACCAAGGCATTGTAAAATGGTATTAACACTTCACGTGATCTTGATTCTATCCCTCTGTTAATGCAGCCCAGCACTGTGTTGGCCTTTTTGGCAGCTGCAGCACACTGCTGGCTCATATTTAAGTGATTGTCCACTAGGTCCCTCTCACAGTTACTACTATTGAGCAAGGTATCCCCTATAC
Organism: Bothrops alternatus; assembly: GCA_034064705.1. Taxonomy (NCBI): domain Eukaryota; kingdom Metazoa; phylum Chordata; class Lepidosauria; order Squamata; family Viperidae; genus Bothrops; species Bothrops alternatus. Next base: position 5,161,217 of record JARGCV010000051.1, on the reverse strand, counting down.
TATACCTATGCATTTGGTTTTTCTTGCCTAAATGTAGAACCTTGCTTTTTTCACCATTGAATTTCATTTTGTTAGATAGTGCCCAGTGTTCAAGTCTGTCCAGATCCTTCTGTATCTTAAGCCTGTCTTCTGAAGTGTTGGCTGTTCCTGCCAGCTTGGTGTCGTCTGCAAATTTGATGAGTTCCCCATCTATCCCTTCGTCCAGATCGTTGATGAAGATGTTGAAGAGCACTGGGCCCAGAACAGAGCCCTGGGGCACCCCACTACACACTTCCCTCCATGTAGATGCAGTTCCATTGAGGACCACTCACTGAGTACGACCGGTCAGCCAGCTACGGATCCATCTGGTGGTGGTGCTTTCTACCCCACATTTTTCTATCTTGTCAAGTAGTAGGTTGTGATCTACTTTATCAAATGCCTTACTGAAGTCCAAGTAAATTATGTCCCCAGCATTCCTCTGATCCACTAATTTTGTCACTTGGTCAAAGAATGCAATAAGATTTGTCTGGCATGATCTATTTTTGACAAACCCATGTTGCCTTTTAGTAATGACTTTGTTTGCCTCTAGGTGTTTGTTGATTCGTTGTTTGATTATCTTTTCCAGGATCTTCCCAGGTATTGAGGTCAGGCTGATAGGTCTGTAATTTCCTGGGTCCATTTTTTTTCCTTTTTTGTAGATGGGAACTACATCAGCTCTTTTCCAGTCCTCTGGTAGTTCCTCTGTGCTCCAGGATCTTTGAAAAATGTATGTATATATATGTATGTATATACGTATATACATATATACATACATACATACATATATACATACACATACACATACACATACACACACACATACATACATACATACATACATATATATATATATATATAAAATATATATATATATATATAATATATATACATACATACATACATACATACATACATACATACATACATACATACATACATACATATATATATATATATATATATATATGTAGGTCTTTGGTTCTTCGGGTTTTCTCCCACGTAGAATTTGAAGTGTCTTGGCGACGTTTCGACGAAGTCTCATTCGTCATCTTCAGGCTGGTGCTTTCGGCTTCTGCTTCTTTATGGTTTTAATGCTTTTAATGCTGTAAGCTGCTCAGAGTCACTTTGAAACGAAATGGGTGGCAAATAAATCAGAAGATAGATGCTCCCCTGGATAAGAAATATGAAACAGCACCGAGTTAGCTGCATATCTTCAGCCTCTTTGATCTCCTCCTTAGCAATCTAAGAGAGCTCTGTAGTGCCTCCTTGTTTTTGTTTGGTGTGTGTGTGTGAAATAGTTATATATAAATAAATATAACTGTTGTTCTAACAACTTTATTATATACTTTATATCGATTTTTCTGTTATATTTTTGCATTTACATTTCATTTATTTACTTTTAAGTACTTATGCGGTGGGGGGTTATATAATATATATTCCTTTTGCTTTTGTTTTCTTTTTCTGTTTTTATGTCAAAAGCAATAAAAAATTATATTAAAAAAGCAGCTGGGTGACTTTGGGCATCTCTCAACCCAGTTCAACTCACAGATTTGTTGTGGGCAAAATAGGATTTAAAAAAAAAAGTACCAATGTCAGAAGTTTTATGACCCCCCAATTGCTATTCAAAAACAGATTAAACGATCGTGTATTTAGCACTTCTTCTTTTCACCTTCTATATGAAATCTATAATTCAGGCTTTATCTGGAAATGAGTTTCACCATCAGCACAGGGAATAAACAGGTCTCCTTACTGTTTTGTGCTGATAAGGCAGTTATCTTTTCTGCTATGCCAGTACAATTAGGGTGATGCTTGCGAGCCTTTGCTATTTATTATAATAAAGAGGAGCTTGTCATCAGCTATCCTAAAAACAAAAGTACCATTGTTCACAGCAAGGCTCTGATTGCAACCACATTTGGATGAGAAACAGCATCTACACAGACCAAACTCAAGATTTCAAAGACTGTATTTATCAAATAGATGAAAGAAATAAAAGCTGTCTCCTGTCTGAGCTTAAAAATCTGCTAACCTAATTTTTCAATTCAGCAGCACTGACAATTTTTACAGTGTCCTTGTGGCCCTAAATGTGTTTAAGGTTAAAATATTGTGCTATGGTTCACAGATTTGCTTTCACATAATGTAAACTTTCTAGCAATAATCTGCTCAGAGTTTGTACAAGCTATTCTTCATCTTCTTTAATGTGTCACTAATGTTCTGTTGAACTTGGACTAGATTTTGTCTAAGCTTACTTGAGTCTTTGTTAACTAAAGTTTTTGCTAGGCTAGGTTTTTGTGTCAACCCTGAAGACAATTGCACATCCTTTTAGAAGTTAGGTTTCATTGACCTTAAATGTTGTAGCTTTTTGTCCATAATTTAATTTCATTCAGCTTTGAGAGAACCAGTTTAAAAATAAAACTGCTCCTTGACAGTGGCTTTCAGAAACATATGCATTTCTCTGTTTTGCTCAGAAAACACTTCATTCTTTCTAATTGTTACACAAATATTCTGGGATAAGAGACCTATCTCTGGCCAGATTCAAAATCCTTCTAATATATTAAAGGAAGATGCAGTATTACTATTTTAAAGATTACCTCTATTCCTGCTCAGAATGGATGATTAAATCCATCTTATATGCCCATTCTACCATGCTTGGTGCTTTGACTTATCAATGCCTCTGCTTGTCTAAGTAGGTGAGACAAGTAAAATTCAAACTTTTTACTAGCAGATATATCAATGAAAATTTCAAGAAATATTGAGAAGTTGTTGGATTGTAATCACTAAAAGTTCACTTTTAGACTAGCTTTGATTAGTTAATTGAACCCCACATTTGCTATTGGGTGTTGGAATAGGTTTTTTTAATAGTTTATTTTATTGTCTGATTAATTTAATTTGATCAATACCTTTTTGTTTATTTTGCCTTTTTCTAGTTGTCCAGTAAATCTGTATTTCAGATTACTGGTCTCTTAACAAATGGCCATTCAAATAATATGAACTTGAGTAGATTAAAGACAGAGAGAAGCTGAAGGACTTTTTAGTATATGTTTCAATTCCAAAACAATGGTAATTCCATCAAGTTATTCCTTCTGTAGAGGACAGCAATGGAAAATGGCTTGAAAAATCTGGCAGATTCCTTGATTATTGAATCTTGAAAGGACCTATATCAGGTCCTACAGTTTTGAGTTGGTGTGTTATTGTTCCAGAGTTACATTAGAACAGCGGTTCTCAACCTGTGGGTCGCGACTCCATTTGGGGTCGAACAACCATTTCACGGGGGTCGGCAAACACCGCAGTCCGCCATATTTTTTTTGGTCGGCTATTTTTTCCCCTTTGTGATGCGGGCCATCGCGCTGTGCATGCGCGATGCGGGCCCGCCATTTTTGGGGGGGTCGGCCATTTTTTTTTGGTCGGCCATTTTTTTTAAAAAAAATTTTGGTTCCGCCATTTTTTTCCCTGTTGCGATGCGGGCCGTTGCGCCACACATGCGTGATGCGGGCCCGCCATTATTATTTTTTTTGGGTCGGCCATTTTTGGGGGGGGTCGGCCATTTTTTATTTTTTTTGGGTCCGCCATTTTTTCCCCTTTGCAATGTGGGCCATCGCACCGCGCATGCACGATGCGGGCCTGCCATTTTATTTTTTTTTGGTCGGCCATTTTTTTTTGGGTCAGCCATTTTTTTTTATTTTTCGGGGGGTCCGCCATTTTTTTCCCTTTGCAATGCGGGCCATCGCGCCACGCATGCGCGATGCGGGCCCACCATTTTTTTTTCTTTTGGTCGGCCATTTTTTGGGGGGGGTCCACCATTTTCTCCCCTTTGCGATGCGGGCCCTCGCGCCACGCATGCGCGATGCGGGCCGGGGTCGAGCCCCGGAAAAGGTTGAGAACCGCTGCATTAGAATCATTGCACTGGGAAACAATCATGTATTGTTCAAGACTAATTACTGTATGTGACTGGTACCAATAAAGGAGACTATTTGTAACTTGAGGTGACTTGCACTAATGATGTTATCTAGTTTGGTTAAAGAAATGTCTGCAAGAAAACAACCAAACTCAGAGAAGACTCCTCATTATATATCTAGCTTTTTTAAGAATACAGCTGTACAATTTGCTCATTTTAGATCTTTTAAATAATTATTCAGCTTTATTTTCATTGCCACTGATATTTCAATTATATTCTATTGTGGCTTAAGTAAACAAAATTGTTGGATGCTTGCTGTGCTCACTGCAGAAAGACCAATGACACTCACTTTTCCCTAGTGCAGCGGTTCTCAACCTTTTTCAGGCTGCAACCCCGACCTGCGCCACGCATGCGTGGTGCTACCCCCTGTGCCGCGCATGCGTGGTGTTGCCCCCTGCGGTGTGCATGCGTGGTGCTATCCCCTGTGCCGCGCATGTGTGGTGCTATCCTCTGCACCGCGCATGCGTGGTGCTGCGTCGCGCATGCGTGGTGCTGCCCCCTGCGCCAGCCGAGGCGTAGGCCGCCGCCCATTCGGGGCCGTGGCAGGCAGGTCCAGGTGCTCAGGTGCTCCTGGGCGGCCGCGGCGGTGACGGTGCAGGGTAACCATAGGCTGGGCCACCAGCTGGCCCAACCCAAGGGAGGTAAGACACCCGCTGGGCCCCACGCGTGCCAAAAACCCTCCCTGCGCCCGCCGCTGCCCCACTAACCTTACCTTCGCTGCTGCCCATTCGGGGCGGCAGCAGGCAGGCCCAGGCGCTCCTGGGTGGCCGCAGCAGCGACAGCGCAGGGCGACCACGGGCTGGGCCACCAGCTGGCCCAGCCCAAGGGAGGTAAGCCACCCGCCGGGCCCCATGCGCGCCAAAAACTCTCCTTGCACCTGCCGCTGCCCCGCTAGCCTTACCTTCGCTGCCGCCCATTCAGGGCCGCGGCAGGCAGGCCCAGGCGCTCCTGGGTGGCCGCGGCAAGCAGCAGCGACAGCGCAGGGCGACCACCGGCTGGGCCACCAGCTGGCCCAGCCCAAGGGAGGTAAGGCATCTGCCGGGCCCCACGCACGCCAGCTGCCCTCCCTGCGCCCGCCGGTTTCCCACCTCCCACCCCTTGCGTTCTTTTACTTACATTTTTAGTAGTTGCTCAGCAGGGAGGGGTGGAAAGTTCCGGACCGCTCGCCTTCGCTGCAGACAACTTGCAGCACCGTTTGCAGGCTGAGACTTTTGGCGTGCTCAGCAGGGCAGAGACAGCCTGGACAATTCCTATTGGCTTTTGAAAGCCAATAGAATTAGACTCTATGCAAGAGAGTCTATTCTATTGGCTTTCAAAAGCCAATAGAATAAGAGGGAGTAGCACAGCTAAGGAAAAGCAGGGGAAAATGGCGTAGCACAGCTAAGGAAAAGGGGAAAAAATGGCGGACTGCGTTGTTTGGCGACCCCCATGAAATGGTCGTTTGACCCCAAATGGGGTCGCGACCCACAGGTTGAGAACCGCTGCCCTAGTGGGAACTTAAGCAAGGGCACACCTGGATATTCATCATGCTATGGTCAACAAAACATATTGTATGTTGGACTGAAGAGTCAAAATGACTTGGAATTCTGGAAGTTATGTTCAGAGTTTAAAGATAACTAGATTGGATATCACAATATTTTAACAAGGTATTTAACTTTGTTCAGGTTTAGAAGTAATTGTAGATGGCCCTTAAAAGACAATTATCTTGACCTTCTTACATGGAGGTGATTTTATTTACATTAGCAAATATTACATTCTAGCTGCAAACAAAAATCTTAGTTTCTGAAAACAATGTTTATCTCACAGAACTTTCAGTTCCCCAGACTGCATCGGGGAAAGTGTGTTCCAGATTTTAAAGGCATGGGTAATTAATTAATCAATGTGAGTTTTCAGAAATACAAGCATCTACAGTAGACCTTTCGGATAAGGAGGATTAAGCTTTCTTTGCAACCTGAACTATTATAGCACTGTTCCTAAACATCCTCTCAACAGACTGCTCTTGCCTAGCTGTAGTTGTTATGACACAGAAACCAAAGGATCACATTGCTTCAGATGATCCAGCTTAGAAAGGCGGCCTCACACATGATACGTGGGAATAAAGTTTCACCTTTTGTGGGCCCTTCTCCTTTCTCAGGGATTTTACATTTAAGAACTAAAGGGAACTAAAAAGTAAGACTACAGGGTTAAAGTAGAAATACTTTATATCACATTTTTGTGGGGGTTATTGGAACTGTTGATTTCATTAAATGTTCATCTTATATAGTTTCATTATGTGACATTTTATGTTTTAATCCCATGTAATCAGATTGGTGAAATTGTTCTAACATGGAAAATACAGAACACTGAGAAGAAATATCCAATAATTTATTCAATGTTCAAAACAGAACTCCCCCACCAACAATGGGAAAGCAAAGATTTTTTTTTTTTGCTTTAAAACATTTGTATTAAGGCTAAATAATCCCAGTTTTTATACTTGTTTATCTTTCATATTGACTGTTTCTTTCAACAATATGTATTTTAATACCCTCAAAATGTAAAGTTACAAAACATGTAATTTTTTCAAAAGCTACAACTGAACATGTATTTTACACATTAAAAAACACAAGATTTTCCAACATTATTCTCTCATTTCTCCATCTTCTTCTTCTACACCCCTTATGTATAGGACATTGTTGCACCTTATCAGAACTTCACCAAGATGTCCCGACAATACAATATTCCTCTATATTGGCAAGCTGCATATTCATGTAGCCATCAACTGATACAAGATAGCCCTTGTATTCCATTCCCCACTTCAATTTCACCATTACTGGCTTCCCAGTTAGCCCATTTAGAAATGGCTTTGGATTGAGAGGCAAACTCATAGCAACCCGGCCAGGCAATGGAAATTGAGGACTACAGGATGGGAAACCCTAAGGCAGTGGTGGTGAACCTATGGCACGTGTGCCAGAGGCGGCACTCAGAGCCCTCTCTGTGGGCACACGTGCCGTTGCCCCAGCCTCACCTCCCCCCATGACCCCCTTCTCACCAGCAGCCCCCCTGGAGGAGAGTCGCCCCCGAGTGTGGCCCACACAAAGCAGAGCATGGCAGCCAGGCAGCGTAGACAAGACTCTGTCCTCACGCCCCATCCTGCACAGTTGATGCTGCAGGGTGCACGCAGAGGGTGTGGCTGCCATGGCACTGCTGGGTACCTGGGCAATCGGTGGGCCCTGGAGACGGTGAGTAGCCCTGTGGGCAGGCGGGATGGGGGACAGGGTGGGGGAGGGGGGTTCGCCATCACTGCCCTAGGGATCTGATTTGTAGCAATTTTGAGTGAAACAGATTCTTGAGAGCTACTTTAATATATAGGTAGTCCTTGACTTACAACTATAATTGTGCCCAGTATTTTTATTTTAGGTCATTGCAGTTGTAAGTTGAGTCATTATATAACCAGACTCAAATTTACAACCATTTTGCAGGACCCAATCTGAGTCAGTCACCAGGACCATTGGTTTATTCTTCCAAGCTTCCGAGCTTGTGCTGGAGCCCATCCTCAAGGAACTTCTCTCTCTCCAGAATGTGTGCAACCTTTTTTATAAAACAGATTTTGCTTACGAGTCACAAATGTGAAATAGATGGATGTACAAATAAAATAAAATAATTAAAATATATCTATTTTCTTCACAGTTCACTTGAAATAGATCAAAGGCATGCTGAATTCCTGGTTTATCCCCTGCTCATTGAAAACTAGCTTATAAAGTAAATAGCTTTCTGTTCTCTTTAACTTCTCATGACAAAAAAGCCTCTTTGTTTATGAACATTGCAATTTTAATATTTTCAGCAAAACATGGAACATGAGCAAAGGGTGAGAAAGAAAGAATGGGGTGGTTTTCCCCATTAGACAACTTAAAAGGAAGCAGTGAGTTAACCAGAGATCCTGAGAGTATTGGTGTGAGTGGTAGTTGAAGATGATCAGAACATACTGAATATGCCCAGGTTGTGCACGCTTTTATAAAATTTTGGACCAGGTCCTTTAGATCTCACATACACAGATGGAAGCTTGAAAAAGGACATAATTATTTATTATTATTATTATTATTATTATTATTATTATTATTATTATTTATTTGACTTCTATGCCGCCCTATTCCGGAGAACTCAGGGCGGCTCACAACATAGTAGAAATCAACATATAAAAATACATGTATATAAAACCCCTTAATTTTTTAAAAAAAACCAATCATTCAACATACACACAGACATACACTGGCTTGGAGCAAGATGTTAACTACCCCAGGCCTGCCGGCAGAGGTGTGTTTTAAGTAATTTACGAAAGGCGGAGAGGGTGGGGGCGACACGGATCTCCGGGGGAAGTTGGTTCCAGAGGGCCGGGGCCGCAACAGAGAAGGCTCTTCCCCTAGGCCCCGCCAGGCGACACTGTCTGGCTGACGGGACCTGGAGAAGGCCGACTCTGTGGGCCCTAACCGGCCGCTGGGATTCATGGGGCAGCAGACGGTCCCAATTTTCTTCCCTACATTGTCTTCTATATTTATATCATTTTGTTTGTTCTTACGGCTTATTTAATAAAAGTTGCTTTAATTAGCATCAGAGAGAAATGCACTCATGGAAGATTTGAAATATAACTTCTAAGTCGCTTTTGATGGATGTACACAGTCAGGTTTTCCACATTTCAGATATGTTTTCTCCTCTCCTGGCTTAATTGGCAAACAGGTTATAGTGCATCATATTGCTCAAATGAATACTGAATATGTACAATTATAAAGCGGTCTAATGACAAGAAAGTCAACGAAATGCCGCATGGTGATAAAAATTGTATAAAGAGTCTTTTCTCACCTGGTGCTTACCCAGTGTGTTGGGACTGTGGACTAAAGAATTCAAGAACATAATGAGGCACTCAGATTGGTTAGATAAAATCATTAGCAAGCTTTAGTTAAAACATTTCCTTTTTTTCTCCAGTTCCAATTTTCTTCCCTACATTGTCTTCTATATTTATATCATTTTGTTTGTTCTTACGGCTTATTTAATAAAATGAAATGAAATAAAATGAACTAGTGTCATACAAAGTGCTCATCTTCTGGCTGAAGTTCAAAAAGTATGAAGCAGCCATTTTTTTTCTGGTCTTTTCAAAACGATGTATACCTCCCGCTGATCTTTTCCCACCTACCCCACAGAAGACTGACATAATTACAGTAAGCCTTTTTCTTTCTTTTCGGTATCCTAGTTCTTTCTCTGCTGCTTCATTTAAGATGCCCATCTCATAATATGAAACAGTGTTCCTTTTAAGATTTTGCTATAAAAAAAAGACAGCGACCTCCATCAAAGCAAAGAATCTTGTTCTAAAGTGTGCCCAAAATATCTACAAGTAGATTAATTGCTAATCAGAATGTCAAGTTATTTTTGAAGGGTGATTGATTTTTGGTGACTCATTTGGACCATTCAGAAGTGGTTTAGTTCCACCTTCTTTTAAGATGTCCGATATGAGTGAATTTACCTGTTAAGTATGAGTGATTTTTTTTTTCTGTGAGGACTCTAGAAAATGCATAAGTGGCCATTTTGTCTGCTTTTCCCAATAGGCAAAGGATAAGACTATGCAGATACAACCACAGTGGTATGTGAATACTTCATTGCCAAGTATTGCCACAAGATAGACCCAAACATAGACTCATACATTGCTTGACCATATTTATGTTTTGTTTTTCTTATCTTGAACTGCTTTGTATTTTAACTATTCTGGACTTTGTATTGATTTCTATCGCATAGCAGTGATGGAAATTTGTACATTCAAAATAAAGTTGCTTTCCATACCAGGCTGCAGTGAGCTAGCTTGGATGGTGAAGAATGGTAAGTTGTTCTTTCTTGAACCTGCATGTATTTGTGCAGAGACATCTTACTTTCCAGCTGTTACATAAAGCTAACCAAATGAATTAAAAAGGGCTTTTAATTTGCTAAAATGTTTACTTATCTTGGAGTAAGCTTTAGTGAAATGAGAGTTTTCTGACTAGATGTATAGAGAGTTATTCTTTAGCTGAACTGTTGTGAGATTGTTATTATTATAATATTTACCTGGGCCCTAGAAGACCCAATTCCCATTAATTTGCTGCCAAAATTCAGCAGAACAATTTCCATACTTGTGCTAAACTACTTTGGGATAGTTTCTAATTATTGGAAAGTTGTACGGTTAGGAAGTAAATTAAAAGAAACCAGAATTCTTGATATTTAAGACTTATGTATTATCTCTATATGAAATAATAATCATAATCATAATAGAGTTGGAAGGGACCTTGGAGGTCTTCTAGTCCAATAACCTGCTCAGACAGGAAACCCTATATCATTTCAGATAAATGGTTGTCCACTCTCTTCTTAAAAACTTAAAAACTTCCAATGATTAATTGTTCTCACTGTCAGGAAATTTCTCCTTAGTTCTAGGTTGCTTCTCTCCTTGATTAGTTTCCACCCGTTGCTTCTTGTCCTGCCTTCAGGCACTTTGGAGAATAGCTTGATTCCCTCTTCTTTGTGGCAGCCCCTGAGATATTGGAACACTGCTATCATGTCCTCTCTTGTCCTTCTCTTCGTTAAACTAGACATACCCAATTCCAGCAGCCGTTCCTTAAATGTTTTAGTCTCCAGTCCCCTAATCATCTTGGTTGCTCTTCTCTGTACTCTTTCTAGAGTCTCAACATCTTTTTTACATCGTGGTGACCAAAACTGGATGCAGTATTCCATGTGTGGCCTTACCAAGGCATTGTAAAGTGGTATTAACACTTCACGTGATGAAATGAAACTTCAGAAAAATTTGGGAATTGATAGGATTATCTTTTAATGATTCTTTTTTCTTCTTTGAAGTGCCCTACTTGATGAGAAAGTTACATGAATATGTTTGTGAGCACTTACAAAAAGAGAGAGAAAACTACATATAAAAACTCAAGAATATGTATTCATTTTGAAGGGGGAAAAAAGAAAACAAAAGTGTGGGAATGTGCTATCTTCTGAACTTAACGTAGAGCAGGACTTTTTTTTGTCATAGAACGCCCAGAACGGAGTTCCGGCATCTTTTTTGGATGGAACCTTGTAGGGTAGGCAAGGCGAGTTATATGACGTGTGTGAGTTCCGGCACTTTTTTTTTTTTTTTTACAAAAAAAGCACTGACGAAGAGTATGATTGGCCAGTGCTTGCTTTCATTATTCATTTTACTTAATTAAATATTAATATACTGACTGTTTAGATCTAGCCTCATATACCTGCTCACTGTTGAAAATTTCCATGGGCACAAAACACATGACTAAATATTGAACTGCTTACATTTGTCATATTGCTTTTTTAAAAAAATTGAAATTGAATTACGAATTCCCCTTAAAATTTTTCTCTTTTATCTCAATTCTTTAAAAATGGATCCTACCTTTGCAATCTTTCATATCTGGTGTTCTTCAAACATACTGGATTACCCAGCTGCAACACTCATTATCCCAATGGGAGTGAGAATCTGATATATATTTGAAGGTACCACCTTTGAACCAAGTTGCTGTACTGTGTTTATACAATATTGTACCCGTTTCTCCCTTACATAATGTACAGAGCCAATTAAATAACTTCTATGGGTGAGTCATAGATTATTTTTTGTAATTGATGTGTTTTAATCATTAAACATGGTTCTCTGGTCTGGAATCAGAATGTGATATTTTTTTGTTTTAGGCATGTTGCTGTAAAAGTAGCACTGCTGTGCAAACAATAAACATCTAAATAGCATGGAATCTGACAGAATGCCAGAAAAAACATGGGGCTTTGCAGTACCCATTAATTATGCTGGTGATACTAACCATCTTTATAACAATTGGCATTCTTCAGCCATATCTTTTATTTTTTTATTTCTCTTGAAAAGTTTCTGTGCTGTGTCTAGACTCCTATTCCTCCTCCCTCTTAAGGCAACAGCTTCTCACTTCATGAATAATAAAAGGCAAAATCTTTTCTCTCCTTAGCTGACTCTTAATAAAGAATTAGCTGGTTAAAAAAAAAATCTAGATTCTATGAAAGTTCTTTTTTTTTAAAAAAATCGTTCAATTCTGCCAGTATCAAACAACTATTCCCCATCAGATCCTTGTAAGGAATTGCCTGTACAGTGAAAGACGTTTTCTGGTGCTAAGGTTGAAATCTCCAAAGGGCTCCGCCGTGCAGCTTAATTTTATACCCAACTACAAAAGGGAACCCGGCGATTCTCTTGGGGCTGCCATTTCCCAAAGTGTTTATTTACCTCAGTCTGCACGGAGAAAGGCTCAGCTTCTGTTTTCACCTCGCGCTGCGTGTGTGCTGCGTTAATAGGATTATCCTTAAGTTTCATTGGGAGGGGTGGGGGCATCGGAGTTAATTCCCTTTTATAATGTTCCGAGTGAGTTTTAGACAGACTCGGGGGCGTTCAGAAACTCTTACCTTGTTTTCATTGGGATCGGCTCAATGGGTTTTAATAAACAAAGCCGGCTAACGGGGAAGGGGGGGGGAGAGAAAAGGATGCCCTCTTTTGTTTTAAACATACGATTTTGAAGTTTTTTGCATGCAACAGATGGGGCAGAGAGAGAGAGAGAGAGAGAGAGAGAGAGAGAGAGAGAGAGAGAGAGAGAGAGAGAGAGAGAGAGAGAGAGAGACGGGACGGAGGAAAGAAAGAAAATAAAGAGGCGCTGAGATGGAGCTTGGGGGCGGGGGGGGGCCGCTCATCTGCCGCACCCTGCCGGAGTGAGTTTCCCCACGGAGTGCACCAGAGGGAAGGGGATTGAATTAACTCGAAAAGGGATTGTTTGCGGCTCTCTTGCACTCTGCACTCGCGCGCGTCCGCCCGCCCCAGAGCGACCAGCCTTCAGACGAGGGACGTGGGAGAGGCGTGCGGTCCAGAAATGGGTTAAACGTGTAATTAGAGCCCGTACTGGTAGCTCCCGAAGGCTTAAAAAGGGAGATTTATTTAAGCTTGTTCCGAAGGGCAACAAGGCTGCTCTGTGCGCTCCTAGCCAGGGGGGAGGCACCGCAGCCGTTGGCCGGACTTGGAAGCCACGCCAGTCAGCCCAGGAAACAAGGGAGAAAGAGGAGTTTGTCTGGATGGGCTTGACCTCACAGCCCCGCTTCGCCACCCTTTCCCGTGCTGCGCGGTGTATAAAAAGGCGCCTGTCCTAGCAGAAGTTTGGAGCTTTTTTTTAAAAAAAGAAAAAATCTTAAAAGAAAAAATCGGAGAGACTCGAGGCAGGAAGCAGCGTGGCTTCGAAGCAGCCGGTCCGAGATAGACCATGGCTTCGGTTTTCATGTGTGGAGTGGAAGATTTCCTTTTTAACGGCAGCCGTTTCGTGTGGAACTTGACCATCTCGGCGCTCCGGAGGTGGTACACGCAGAGAGTGAGGGGCTGCCACCAAACCCTGAGCACGTGGTGTGGGGTAAGGGACCTTTACCAGGTAAACCCACTTTAGCGATTCGGGTTGGGTTGGATGGGTGGGTGGGTGGTTTTTTTCCTTCCTGATGCACCTTCAGAATGGGAGGAAGAGGAAGAGCGGGAGGGTGTATCTGAAACAGGCTGACCAATTCACCTGTAGGACACTCTTGAATGAAAAGACCCGTGCCTCAGACCTCTGCCTGAAAGACACATAATCTGCCTTCGGATGTATACTTTGTACACCTCCTAAGACAAGTGGTGATGGGATTTGTGTTCCACATCTTCTTTTTAAAAAATGCAATGCCTTCCAGGAGTCTCTCCGCATGACAAGATTCCCTCCTGCGTTTATTCAGAGCTATTAGGTGGGATTGCCTCTGCTTTCTGACTCAGGGCCATTCATCAAGCTTGCCATCCCTCGCTACTTCAAGCGCTTACCTGAACTAATGGGACTTGTTCAGTTTCCATCAAGTAAGCATGCAGAGCACTAAATGCAGTGGCAGGAGAAATTTATTTTATACTCCTTAATTCTTTTCTCCACCCTGCTACAAATTCTTCTTGTTTCCTGAGTAATTACTTGTTTCAAAAGATCTCGTGCTCTTCCTCTTTTTCTTACCCCATTCTTGGTTGTTTTATCTAGTTTGGAGACCAATGATCAAAAGGTGTCAATACTTTGAAAAGAAAAAGATAGGGGGGGGGAAAGTTGTCATTTTTATTCAGGAACATTTCCATATTATTGGATCGTATCGTTCCATAAGATCCTTTCAAATTAACTTTTTTTAAAGAAGGTGTCAGTCACTTTGAGAGGTCCTTGATGGACTGAGCTTGTCTTCCTACAGTCCTTTCATTATCCAAAGTAGGTAACATCAGGAGTGCACTGATGATGTTACCTAGTTTGGTAAATGAAACGTCTGCAAGAAAACAATCAAGCTCAGAGAGCACCAAGGACCCCTCATTTCAACCCTGAGCTACAAATATTCTCCTTTCTCAGATGTCAGTTTCTACACAATTTCCCCTTAACTTCTGTGACAGTGTGTATTTTCATATGTGTACATGTCTTTGGCTTTAAAACGGAATGCATTGGTGGTTTAGAAGGGAACTTCCTGAGATTATAGGACTTTTAGTATATGATGAAAACAAATAATATCCTTACGGAAATAGACTCTGTTCGTCAATATTAATCAGATAAGGATGCCGAAATAAATGGTCTATGTTTTTTTAATTAGAATCATTTTTTTCAGGATGTGACAAAATATAAGTTTGGAGTCCTACTTACTGTATATATAGACTATATAACAGTGATGGTGAACCTTTTAGAGACCGACTGCCCAAAAACCACCCCATCTCTGCCCTGCCCTGCCCCGCCCCCCCACTCCACCCCTCCACCCCACCTGCCCGTAGGGCCACTCACTGCCTCCATGGTCTGCTGCAGATCAGCTAGGTGGCCCAGCAGCACCATGGCGGCCATGCCCTCCGCCCGCACCCCACAGCATCAACTGTGCGCAATGGAGTGTGAGGACGGAGTCTTGTTCCCACTGCCCGGCTGCCATGTCCTTGGCTGCACTGCTCTGCGCGGGCCACACCCGGGGTGACTCTTCTCCAAGGGGGCTGCTGGTGAGGAGGGGGCTGTGGGGGGAGGTGGAACTGGGGCGACGGCACGCATGCCACAGAGAAGGCTCTGAGTGCTGCCTCTGGCACACGTGCCATAGGTTCGCCACCACTGCTATATAGTGTAAACATCCTAACCAATGCACTGGGGGGAAGAGAGGGGGAGATGGAATGCAGGCTCCCGACAATAAGCTTCAATCATATTATTGCCTGGACATGGATGTCTTTATGTAGTCACTAGCACATATGCTCAGTTGAAGAGAATTTCTGCCCTTAACTTCCCACTATCAGACGCATGCTAATTAGTAAGTGAATTAGATGTTTAAACAAAGTTGGGAAAGCACATAGGGCATAACTTCTGGAATTCTGTCCAAGTGATATTATACCAAAAAGATGTGCAGAGGTGGATGGATTCAGGTCCTAAGAAATATGTGAAATTCTAAAATTGTTTACTCAGATATGACTCGCTTTGTATAGTAGTCTTTGTGGCAAGCTCGAAGCACGCATATGATGTTGCCACTTATTATTGCTTCTCAGCTTGCCGACGCAGTAGCCAATGCACTGGGGGGAAGAGAGGGGAAAATGGAATGCAGGCTCCCGACAACAAGTCAACTCACATGAACCAAAGACGTTTCAGCAGGTGTAAACCCACAGAGACACTTTTTCATAACAATATTTTGACACTCGATTGGACCATGCGACCTGCACTATTAGGGGGAGGGAGAATCTATACTTTAATTATAGTGGTTTGCGCGGGAAATAAACCAGAGCTGGTTTTGATTTCATCTGTGCTATAATGATGTACTCAATAAAGTTTTGCATTAAGAGATTGGATCGTCTCGATGGTGCTTACTCAGTTAAATTTGTCAGTCAGAACCATGACACTTTGACTTCTGACTGGACTCAAGAAATATTACTAATGATCTGTTCTTGAAATGATGATAGCCACACTACCCTGCGGTCATGTGATTACACCTCGGGTGCTTGCATTTACTATTGGTTGCAGTGTCCCATAGTCACATGATCAGCAAAAAATGTCCATTGGAAAAGCTGGAGTTGGACTTATGATCATGTGATTCATTTAATGACCACAGTGACTCGCTTAATGAGTGTCATAAAAGCAGTCATAATAGCTATTTAATAACCGAAGTTCCTGGTTCAATTGTGGTTGTAAGTTGAGGATTACCTGTAGTACATTATTGTTCCAGTTATAATTTAGTTATATGTCTTTGTAAGTACATAATAAATTAAAGTACTACTAATTTTTGCTTTGTGGCATTGTCACTGGAACAGAAGAGAGAGAAGAGAACACATTCCAGCAGAAAATTTCCCCAGTGCATTTTCCCTCTTTTATATGGGTGCACTGAGTGATTTTTTTTTCCGCTGGAATGCTTGCCTTCTAATAATAATAATAATAGTAAAGTTGGAAGGGTCCTTGGAGGTCATCTAGTCCAACCCCTTGCTCAGGCAGGAAACCCTGTACCATTTCGGACAAATGGCTGTCCAGTCTCTTCTTAAAAACTTCCAGTGTTGGAGTATTTACCGCTTCTGCAGGCAGGTTGTTCCACTGGTTAATTGTTCTCACTGTCAGGAAGTTTCTCCTTAGTTCTAGGTTGCTTCTCTCCTTGATCAGTTTCCATCCGTTGCTCCTTGTCCTGCGTTCAGGCACTTTGGAAAATAGCTTGACTCCCTCTTCTTTGTGGCAGCCCCTGAGATATTGGAACACTGCTATCATGTCCCCCCTCATCCTTCTCTTCGTTAAACTAGACATTCCCAATTCTAGCAACCGTTCTTTATATGTTTCAGCCTCCAGTCCCCTAATCATCTTTGTTGCTCTTCTCTGTACTCTTTCTAGAGTCTCAACATTTTTTTTACATCGTAGTGACCAAAACTGGATGCAGTATTCCAAGTGTGGCCTTACCAGGGCATTGTAAAGTGGTATTAACACTTCACGTGATTTTGATTCTATCCCCTCTGTTAATGCAGCCTAGCACTGTGTTGGCTTTTTTGGCAGCTGCAGCACACTGCTGGCTCATATTTAAGTGATTGCCTACCTGTAGTCTTCTGTAGTCTTTGTCGAGATCTGGCTCAGTTTTGAACTTGCCTTTTCTTTTGCCAGTTTTCATTACACACTAAATCTAATTCAAATCAAGTCAAATCAAATAAATTCAGTTCTGTTCTGTTATCAGAGAGATATCCTTCTGATGTTCAGATGGAAGACCCAAGTTTCTTTGCATAATTTCTTTCCAGTATTCCCTTGAGTTGAAAAAACAAACAAAGAAAGAAAACCAGAAGCCATATTTGTACTAATTTTCAGAGTTTTCTCTCTCCACCTTTGCTATTTTATACTTGTGTATAAGCATCCAAAGTTTTACAGTTTATCTGAAAAATAAATAAGCAGACTGCCTCCAGGTGGTTGAGTTCAACTCTTAGATATTGCTGCATAGAGCTGATCTTCCCAATAGAGAACTGAAGACATAATTCAAATTGAGTCCCCAGCCATTGCAGGTGCTTCATTGTAGGCTGAAAAAGTTTAAAAGTTTCCCAGTTAGAACTTATTTTTGTTTGCAGTAACAAAAAATGAATATACTACCCAAGATTCTATTCTGTTCTAAATGACAGATTCCAATTTGAGATAAAAATCAGGACTGGCAAAGAACAGTTAACAGATTTATTTAGAGCAGTATAAAATCAAAGAGTAAGACTCAAAATTTTGCAAAATTCAAACAAAAGAAGCCAAAAAAGAAGAATATTTGTAGCTCAGAGTTGAAATGAGGGGTCCTTGGTGGTTTCTGAGCTTAGTTGTTTACTTGCAGATGTTTCATAGAGACGTCTTAATAGAATAGAATAGAATAGAATAGAATAGAATAGAATAGAATAGAATAGAATAGAATAGAATAGAATAGAATAGAATAGAATAGAATAGAATAGAATAGAATAGAATAGAGCTGGAAGGGACCTTGGAGGTCTTCTAGTCCAGGGCTTTTCAACCAGTGGTACGGGTACCACCTGTGATACATTGGCACCTGGCAGGTGGTATGCGAATATCCTAGAAAAGTGGTAGCGGGGGAGGGGAATGAGCTGAACCAGTGGCAGCACCGCACAAGCCTGAGCGAGAGATGGCTGGAGCTGCAGGGCTGTCAGGGCTCAGTGGAAGCGCTAGGATCAGCGCCAGGCTCCAGCTGGAGCTTGGCACTGATCCTGGTGCTTCTGCTGAGCCCAGAAGAAGCGCTGATCAGCTGGAATGTTGCAGCATCTCCAGGGTCTTGTGATTTACATTCAGATGCTTGGCAACTGATTCATATTTATGATGGTCACAGTGTCCCAGGGTTATGTGAAGTGACCAAAACCTGCTGCAACCACCCAGCAGGCAGAGGGAATAAAAACCAAACATCCCCCACCCCACCCCCGCTGCCAATCTTCAATAGAAATGCTCACAACAGTGAAAACCACGGACAAGAGGAAGAGTGCAGCTGGGCAGGCAGGCAGGTGTCTTGCTCGGCTGTGACTTGGGGGGCACTTTTTTCAGTGCCGTTGTAACTTTGAACAGTCACTAAGTGAACTGTTGTAAGTCAAGGACTACCTGTACTTTTTAACTTTTTTGCTTTTTTGGGGGGGGTCATCAAGTTTTTGACACCTTGCTAGTGACTGGTGGTACTCAGATATTGCCATATCTTAAAAGTGGTACAATGGGTGACAAGATGGGAAAGCCCTGTTCCAATCCAGTCTCCTGCTCAAGCAGGAGAACCTATACCATCTCAGACAAGTGACTGTCCAGTCTCTTCTTAAAACCTCCAGTGATGGAGCGCCCCCAATTTCTGGAGGCAAGCTGTTCCACTGGATAATTGTCCTCACTGTTAGGAAGTTTCTCTTTAATTCCCCTGGGTTGCTTCTTTTTTTGGTCAGTTTCCAACCATCATTTCTTGTCCTGCCCTCTGGTGCTTTGAGAATAGTTTGAAATCCTCTTCTTTGTGGCAGCCCGTCAAATACTGGAATACTGCTATCATGTCGCCCCTGTTTCTTCTTTTCTTTTCACTAGCCAAACTCAAATCCTGCAGCTGTTCTTCATATGTTTTCGTCTCCAGGCCTTTGATTATTTTAGTTTCTCTTTTCCAAAGTCTTAACACCTTTATGTAGTATGGTGACCAAAATTGGCTGCAATATTCCAGGTGTGATCTTACCAGAGTTTTATAAAGTGGTACTAATCAAGCGTGATCTTGATTCTATGCCTCTGTTTATACAACCCAGGATTGTATTAGCTTTTTTGGCTGCTGCTGGACGCTGCTGGCTCATAGTCAAGTGATCATCCACTAGGACTCCAAGGTCCTAGTCCCAGCAGAGTCTTTTACAACTCAATAAGAGTTTGTGCTAATAGTATTTGGCTTAACTCCCAAATGCAATACTGAAGCTTAGGAATTTCTAAGAATGTTATTTGTATATACCTCATGACACATTTTCCTAGAAGAGATTACTTTTATGCTTTGCAAATATCCCCACACTTTTCAGTGATAATTTTGTTCCTCATTATTATTGGCTCCTCTGCTTTCTATAATACGTTTAGCCTAGTATCAAAGAAATGCTCAATATTCAATGCTTCTTATGTTTAGATATTTACTGATGTTAAGAAACAGTTCAGTTAATGCATAAGATTATTGCAAAGTGTTTGTGCTTATGTTTCATTCATGAAGAGATGGCCCAAATCTATCACTTATCTGAATCTTTAAACAGTTTATGTCAGCTTAAACACTTGTCTGATCAATCACTGCACAGATAGAGAACTAGAGTGGTGTAAACGATAGGATTGAAATAGGATAGACTATATCCAAGAGAGACACCAATCAAACAGAATGCAGCTGGCGTTTAGCTAAGGCTCGATGGGAGGAGGGAAGAAGGGTTAACAAATCAAATGTTTACAAAAACTAACACCCAATGTTGAATGTATATGTTCTATAACTAATGCCTCTTAACATAACCTTAGGACTAATGTTGTTTGCTTTAATACTGTTAAAGCGGACTGAATCTCTACCTCAGGATATGAAACTTTTACCTCAGGATCTCTGGTTAGGGACTATAAAAGATTGCACTAGTAATGGGATGAAGTCAATTCAGAAGCGCAAACGAACAATATGCAATAGACTAGATACAGTAGATAGACCATATATAAGAGAAACACCAACCAAACAAAAGGTACTGGGAGTATACTTGAAGAGGGAAGGGAGGAGGGAAGAACGTTTACTAAAACAGATGTTTACAAAGATTAATACCTAATGTTGTATGCTATGTTCTAGGATGATTGTTTAGCAATAGGATCTTTGGTTTAATGTTGATCACATTAATATGGAACCAGATAAGAGAAACACCAATCAAACAAAGTGTAACAGGAGTATAGTTGAGGCTAGAGGCGAGGAGTGGAAAAAGGCTTACTAACTCAGACGTTTTCAATGACTAATACTTAGTATTGTATATCAGTGCCATGATGATTGCTGCATAATATGTTTTTATGTTCGGTGTTGATTGTTTTAATAAAAGAATTTTATATATATATATAAAAAAAAAGAAGGGAACCTGGACAGGTATAATTGGAATTAGCTTAAATAAGTATTGACATATATGAAAGGATATATAAAAGCAAGCATGTTTGTGTATATAAAGCATCCTCTGCAGTGCATTATCAACTGATGATCTGCCATACTGATACTAGGAAACTTTCATTTGATAGGAATGGTATAAACTTTATTTTGGAGCATACATCTGAAATGTGCTCTGTCCATAAAATATGGAACTTCCCTAAATCTGCTTGTTTTCATTATGAACATTTAAGACCAGTTTAATGTCTTGTTTTCTTTGTTGGAGGGGGTGTCTATAGTCTCTGTTAAAAGTCATATATAGACCGAGTGCTTTTTTTTGTCATAGAATGCCCGGTATCTTTTTTCGATAGATTTTCCAAGTTTTAAATGTAACTTTTGAAAATTTGATGTTTGGTCCACGTGGACTTGAATCGCCCTGTCAGGCGTAGCAGGTCGGCAACAAAATCATTAAAATGGTGATGCGGGCTACTTGTGTGTCAGGTCTGGTGCATGTGTACTTCGTCTGCACTGGTTGTGATGGCGCTGTTTGGCTTGTGGCACTGCTCGGCTTGTGATTGGTTGTGTGGTTGCACGCTGAGTGCTTACTGCGGGCGGCGACCGTTATGTTTCATTACACAACTGACATGTGTGGGTGTGTGTACAGTGATTGACTACGTGCAAAAGGTAAATAATTTCTTTATTTTAAAAAATCATTAGTGAATTGAAAATCTTTTTTTAATTTTTAGTGTAAAAGTGTGACTCCAAATTTAAAAATGAAAAAAATTGCTAATTACTTCTCAACCACCGATCCTGCTAAGAACTGAATATATAATTTTTTTAATAAAAGATTAACAAGATGTGAGTTCCGGCATCTGTTTTCTTACAAAAAAAGCACTGTCTACAAGGGGTAGGCAACTGTGGCTCTTTTATGACTCATGGATTTCATGCTGGCTCAGGAATTCTGGGAGTTGAAGTCCACGAGTCATAAAAGAGCCAAGGTTGCCTACCCCAAGTCTAGCCCTACTGTTATTTGACATTCTTTAGCTGTGGTTTTTCTGCAAATTAATGGTGTTGGCGAGTGTGTTAAAGCTTTTTTTTTTTTGCAAATGAAAATATTCAGTACATGCATGGAAGTCACTTTGAATAGTGACATGGGAAGCCTATACAATAAACAAACAAACAAGAACAAATGCAGGCTGAACATTGAAGCATGCTTCTGTTGTATTATCCTGGAGCAGTGCCCCAAATTAAAGTTATTGCACTAGAGGGATGAAGAACCAGCAAATAAACTGTGGCTGAATAGTTTGAATTGTGATAAAAACCATCTTTGATCTGTTTTAGAGAATTAAGTCCATATAATAAGTTGGAACAAACTTACACTAAAATCTGGAAGGTTGATTCTTCCAGGTCAGCTGGAGTAACTATTGATAAAATCCTGTAATTCAGAATATAAACTTGGAAATTTACCCATTTTACTGAATTGTTAACTTGGAAGACAGGAATAAAGACGGAAATAGCCTACAGTATTTCTGTTTCCTGTAATTCAAATCTAGTTAGTATGGACACCTGAAACATTATGTTTCCTTTACTGCTCCACCCTGAATACATTTTCCAAAATGAAATTGCTTAAAAAGGGAGAATGTCATTACAATGATTTTTTTTCCAGAGTTAACAGAAAAATTATTAAGGTTTCAAATATCTGTACTAGAAAGACAGAAGAGTGTTATAAAGCGTTTAGCTTATAATTTCCTTTAGACCCAAAACTCCGGTTTGATGCGTTACAAGTGTATCTTGAACAGCTTGATTTCTGTTTATAACTGTTTGTGTTTAGGTTTAACTTAGTATTGACTTTTTAAAGTCAATTAGTTAATTAGAGATTAATTACTCTTTAATTAATTACTGGGATATCCAAATTAGAATTCTTTTGTTACATTTCTGAGAAAAGTGTAGTTTCTCCTAATAGGATTTGTCCAGAATGGATACTATGAAATTGTATAAAATATGTTTAAAATTATTTATCCCTGTATAAATACAATGTAAAACAACATCTCTAATCAAACAGAAAAATAAAGTCATAAAAAGATAGAGCAGCTAAAGATTTAATTACCACTTAAATTTCTTTGGCAAATAAAAAATGTTTTAACCTATTTCCAAAAAGATTATATAATTGGAAATAGAATCTAAAAATAAATAGTGCTAGCAATTTTGGAATAGACCTAGAAGCAAAGAGACAATTGATTAGTTTCAGTAATAGTGTACTGAAATTTCATCTTCAATTTTCAAATTATTTTTCCTTTAAAAAGTGGTTCTAGTTTTCTATTTGTTTCACAAAATATTATATAAATTCCTGTAGTAACATTCTTTGTCACAAGCTGCATTTCTGCTATCCTTCCTTCCTTCCTTCCTTCTTTTCTTTTTTTTCTTTCTTTCATACATCTCCCTCATTACAGTGCTATTTCCTGATCAAGGGAAAGGAGTTGATTCAGGCAACAAATACAGTAGATCAGGGTGTCAAACTCAATTTCATTGAGGGCCGCATAGCATTGCGGTTGCCCTCAGGAGGCCGGGTGGGTGTGGCCAGAGTAGGTGTGGCCTACTGGGTGGGCATGGATGGAGTAGGTGTGGCCTACTGAGTAGGTGTGGCCTACTGGGTGGGTGTGGCCAGCTCTACATCGTTCGCATCAAGGGTGGGGACCTGGGCAGGAGTGGGATAGATCTGGCAGAAGGGGGTGGGACCAGGGCAAGTGCCGAGGCATGGTCCACTGGAGGAGCCTCACTGTTCCTCTCAGGCCATGCAGGGGGGGGGGCTTATGGAGCTAAAACTGAATGCGTTTCAGCATAGATGGCCACCACAAAATTGTATGTTGGCTCCCAGCTGGCCTGGGCCAGGGTCAAGGCAGACGGAGCCGTTCCTTCACTGTTTCCAGGATGGTTTCACGGGCCACATGAAACCACTTCGCGGGCTGCATCCGGCCCCCGGGCCTTGTGTTTGACATGTCTGCAGTAGATGGTTGGAGACATGATTGTACAATAAAGAGCAGGACATTCTAAGGCAGCATTTGGATACATCATAAATATCTCTGAGTTTTGCCAAAATCTTTTTTTAAAGATTTTTCCCCTTGAACTAGTTGAAAGTACTTGAAACAAAGTGCAAAAAATATAATAATAATCCAACTTTAGTCTTTATCAGGTTGGGATTCTTTTTGGATTAAGTTTACTGTTGGACTGCATAAGACCTACCCATCAAACAGGGCTTATGAGTTATCTGGCCCATGAATTTTATAGAGCTCTAAAAGATGGCATCAAGCTCACACTTGCCCTTTCTGTTACAAAAAAAGTTGCACCTGGCATTTTTAATTAATTGTAGTTTGCCATTCAAGAGTATCTAAATGAAAAAAAGAAAAAAGAAAAAAGAAAACTGTAAAACTGCAGTGCAACGCTAAAGCACCTGTAAAAATGCCAAAGACAACTCGTTCTCTTCCAAAAGTGAAATTTATTGAAAGCAATCTTGTCTGTGCCAGAGTTTTTTTTCTTTTTAGTAGATGAGCAACTATAAATCAAAGCATTACAAGCTGAAATATTGAAAACAGAAACAACAACAATAACCTGTCTTGCCATTTTATGGTTAAATTAGTTTTTCTCATTCAGTTTCCAATCATTTCAGCCAAGTATATTTCTACCTCAGCTTGTGAAATAACATGTTTTGCTCCTGGAAAAATATAAAAAAAAACATAAAAGATTGAATGAAATAAAGTTTTGTATTTGCTCCTCCTTCCTTAATGGCAGAAATTTCATTTCCTGACTCTGAATTTCATCTCATTTCCTTAAAGGCACCACTGTGCCAGTTTTCAAAATAGGCATTCCTTTATTCATTCATTTACCATGTGTTTAATGATTCATATATTTCCTGGGTTAATATTCACAAGAGCTATTAAATTTCACATGTAAAATTCTTCCTTGACTATTTCCTTAACAAAATTCAGTTCACGCTTTGTTGTTTCTTTTACATGTATTGATTTTTCCCATCTCAAAAAGATTGCATGATGTAGAAAGTGGAATTAACTGCACCCATCCACTCCTATTCTGTAGAAAAAAAAATTTTTTTTACCATTTAGTGTTAGGTTTCTGAGGGATAAAAGCCAAACAATATACCAAAATCTCACTGAATCATAAGGTTGAAAAGGATTTTAGAAATCTAGTCCAACCTTCTGCAGGGCAGGATTCGTCAGACCATCCTAGAAAAATGGCTGTCCAACTTTTGTTTTGAAAACCCATAACTCCAGGAAGCAGTCTATTTCTGGTCAGAAATTACTTCTTATTTCAAATTTGGTTTTCTTGCTAAAGATTTCACCCATCATCTTGTCTTGTCCCCAGCTATTACAGATAATAAATCTATACTGTTTTTCCTGTAACATTCCCTTCATATTAGTCCAAAGATGCTTTTTCACGAGGCAACCGGTTTTTCTTTGAGGACGTATCGCTTCTCATCCAAGAAGCTGGATGGTGAGAAATGGCAGGATTTATACTCCTTTTTATTGGAACACTGTCATGTCTCCATTTACCCTTCTCTTCTTCTAACGAAACATACCTAGTTCCTTTAGCTGATTTTCATAGGATTTAGCCTCCAAGTCTCTCCATCACTACCTTGGTTGCTCTTTTCTGTACTGTGACAAATAGAACTGGAGATTGTATTCCAGTTGAGATATGACTAGTGTACATATAGCAGAATGACCACTTCCTGTGGTTTTGGCATTAAATGTCTGTTGATGCACCCAAGATTGCATTAGTACTTTTGGAGTACTAGGAAGGAGCATAAGAACATAAGAAGAGCCATGCTGAATCAGGCCAAAGCCCATCGAGTCCAGCATTCTGTGTCACACAGTGGCCCACCAATTGTACATGGGGATCTTGAGCAGAAAGAGAAGGCAAAACCCTCCCTTTCCCTTGACCCCCAACAAATGGTACTCAAGGGAATCCTGCCTGCCTCAACCAACATAGAGGCGGCACATGGACATCCGTTTTAATAACCACCAATACACTTGGGATCCATGAATCTGTCTGACCCTGCCTTGAAGCTATCAAGGCTGACAGCTGTCACGACCTCTTCTGCTGGCTCCTTCTTAATCTGTGATTTACCAGAACTTTAGAAGTACCACTGCACTAGTACTGGACATCTGTCAATGCATCAGATATTTCCTACCTAAGTGCAGTACCCTACGTTTATTGCCAATGAATTGCATTTGGTTGGAAAGGACCATTGGCTTTTCCCAACAAACTCTATCAAAATCTCAAGATCTTTTCAAATCTTGTGCCCAGGTTCTGAGATGATAGCACTTTTATGTCATCTACAAATTTGATGAGATTTATTTTATCCCTTCATCTAAGTCATTAAATTAAAAAGTTGAAGTGCAATAGACCCAGTGCATAACTTTGAGATTCCTCACTGCATAGCTCTTTTCATCTAGTCATAGATCCATAGATTCATTAAGGATCACATGTAGTGTACAGCTTGTCAACCAACTGCAAAACGATGTGGTAATGGGACCACATGGTTCCATTTATTAAGAAGGAGGATATGGTCATCTTTATCAAATGCCTTACTGAAGCCCAAGGACATTACATCTTCAGCATTCCATTGACATTTCCCTTGTCCCTCCCTCCCCCCTTCCCCCCCTAAAAAAGCACAGGCTCTTTTTAAGAAAACCGTGCTGGTTTCTGGTAAATATGCTTTCCCAAACCTCAGTTCAAAACTTAAATCTCCAGAGAGTCCATTCATAATCCTAAGCAATCAAGTTATGTTCTTTTTGACTGACAGCTAATGATCTCAGAAATTGGACAGCTCTTTGACTTTGGGTAGTGTGGCTCTTCCCAAAAGGATCAAGATTCAGTCATAGTAGAGTCTTGTCTGATTTATTTATTTATTTAAGATTTTAAACTGCCCAATAATGAAAGCTATTTGTGCAGTTTATAGTAATTGTAAAAAATACAATTCAAGTTAAGGAAATATACCATAAGAGCAGGGAATAGGTGTTCTTTCTGAAAAATAAAGGTTTAACAAAGATAAGGGATATTCTCATAGATCAGCGGTTCTCAACCTTTTTCAGGCCGAGACCCCAACCTGCGCCGCGCATGCGTGGCGTGACCCCGACCTGCACCGTGCATGCGCGGCACGACGGACCGCATCGTGCATGTGCGGCGCGACGGCCCACATCACGCATGCGTGGCGCGCGCACGATGGCGCGCATTGCGCATGTGCGGCACGACAGGCGATTCTTTTGCGCATATCCAAACAGCCACCTACGATGCTCACAATACAAGGTTCAGAATACAAAGCCACTGTTCACTTATCCACAAAAGCAATTTAACCACTCCTAGCTTAATTATTCTCTATAGCTATTTTCCTATGGTTCTTCATTGGTTTTCTTGGGGTGGGGAGGTGTTTTTACCTCATTTAAGTCATCCTGAGAAGAAATATCCTGCCCTCTCAAAACAGCAAAACAATAAAGGAAAATAGAGTTGCTCTATATTCCTTTTAAAGCTCTTTTTAAATTTGAGAGGGGAATTTTCCTGTTCCTGATCAGTTCTTCAGAGTTTGGTTTTCTTCAGGTTGTCTGTCAACTATTTAAGATTGATCAGTTTAGGTTTGATTGATGTATCAGTTGCAAGATTCACTTTAATTTTTTTTATATCCAACACTTCATGACTGCAAAGATTTAAGGCCCAGATATGGTTGTGACGAATAGAATGCTATCGTTATTAATTTCTAAAATAAGGAAAGGAAAGACGCTAGCATAAAAATATAGCCATTTTTTGGGGGGGGAGATTAACAAATAGGATATGATTTCAACAAGTAACTTTCACTTTCAACTTCATCTTTTGCTGCTTGTCAGAACATTCTCTGTAGTCTTAAGATTTATTTGAGAGAGACTTTAAGATAAAAAATGAGGGTTTTTTATTATTGAGGTATTTCCTAGTTGCATCACCATCATTACATTTTCTGTAAGAATTCTGCCTTACTATCTTGGTGTTCTGGTAATGCATATATATTCAGACTGTCTCTAGAACAGGGCTTTTCAACCAGTGGTACAGGTCCCACCTGTGGTACATTGGCACCTGGCAGGTGGTATGTGACCATCCCAGAAAAGTGGTAGCGAGGGAGGGGAATGAGAACCGGTGGCAGCATTGCACAAGCCTGAGCGAGAGATGTCTGGAGCTCCAGGGTTGTCAGTGTTCAGCAGAAGCGCCAGGATCAGTGCGCTTTCCAGCTGATCAGCGCTTCTTCGGGGCTGTCGGCTCAGTGAAAGTACCAGGATCAGCGCCAGGCTCCGGCTGGAGCTTGGCGCTGATCCTGGTGCTTCTACTGAGCCCTGAAGAAGCACAAAGCAGCTGGAAAGCCGCACTGATCCTGGTGCTTCTGCTGAGCCCCGAAGAAACGCCGATCAGCTGGAATCAGCAGGGTCTTGTGATTTACATTCAAATGCTTGGCAACTGATTCATATTTATGACGGTCACAGTGTCCCAGGGTCATATGAAGTGACCAAAACCTGCTGCAACCACCCAGTAGACAGGGGGAATAAAAACCAAACACCCCCCACCCCACCCTCACTGCCAATCCTCAATAGAAATGCTCACAACAATGAAAACCTCGGACAGAAGGAAGAGCGCCACCAAGCGGACAGGCAGGTATTTTGCTCAGCTGTGGCTTGGGGGGCACTTTTTTCAGTGCCATTGTAACTTCGAACAGTCACTAAGCGAACTGTTGTAAGTCGAGGACTAAAGTAAACTGTTACTTTATCACTTTTTTTCCTTTTTTGTGGGGGTCATCAAGTTTTTGACACCTTGCTAGGTGACTGATGGTACTCAGATGTTGCCATATCCTAAAAGTGGTACAATGGGTGAAAAGGTTGAAAAACCCTGCTCTAGAACTGGATCCCACTTCAGTAATAAAGCAAGTAGTGTGCAGATAGAAGGTTACAGGTTCAGCTCCTGGCATCTTTAGATAAAAGTGGCAGATGATCTGAAATGCTGCAGAATTGATTATGCTGCTGCTAAGCTAGATATACAATTGTGGCTTGATTGGAAAGAGTGAAATAGTTATTATTTTGTAGTTCCTTTATATGTTCTCGTATTGACAGATCACAACTACTCAGCCACTGGTATCAAAATATGAGTTCAACCTCAAATCAATGTGTCTTGCCATAGTTCAAGCAGTAACTCCTTAGAGGGAACAAACACATCAATTTGATTGCAGTAGACAGTATTTGGCCTCTAAATTTAAGCTAGCGGGGCTTCTGCTACACCTCTGAATGTTTGTTGTGCTATAACTTTTAAGTAGTTGCATTAACTTAAAACCACTTCAATAAGTATACTCGTTTTTAAAATGCGAAAGCTAAAATGCGAGTCAGCTGTTGAAGTCATCTAATCACTAGAAACTTGTTGCAGAGAAAAAAGAATAGAAGCTGGATATCGGCATCAAAATGTCCATATGAGCCTTCTTTGTATGCTTGGCTGACACAAAATCTCCATTTTCTTTTATGGCAATAAAGGTGCAGGTGCCTCCCAGGCAACTGTGAATTCTCAGAAGAAATCAGCAATCGTAGCATTTTAATTAAGAAATAGTTTCCTGCAAGAATTCTTGTCTTTTGTTCATCTAGGAAGATGTGCCTATTTTCTGGACATTTGAATTCAACTGTGCCTATGTTTATATTTGTCAATTTGTTCCAGGCATATGATATGTGTATTTACTTTAAAAAATGATTTATATGGCCACCCTCTTGCTGTTGCAATTTGGGATAGCTAACATCAAATAAAAATGTGTTATGGCATCTGAGGGCAGTCAACTGTAACACTGTCACGTGACCATGATTTTTCTACATTTTATGCAGGTTTCTGGGATTTCATTCTGGTTTCATTCTGGCAAAAAAAAAAAGCCTATTGGCTAAATGGATTCGTTTAATGACTGCTACAGTTACTTAAGGACTGCCACATTCACTTAATGACAACCGCATCTGCTTAATTTCCTCTTTGAAAAGATCGTAAAATCAGGTGCAGTCACATGGTTACCTGCTTAATTACTGCAATGATTTAATGACAATAATTCCAGGCTCAATTTACAGTTTTCAGTCAAGGGCTACCTGTACAAAGGAATTTGCTCAGGAACCATAGTTTGTTTGTGGCTTATGGGCCTAGAAATGACAAGAGGAAAATTCATTTATCTCAGTGGAACATAAGAACCATATATGGCTTTTTGTTTTTTGTTTGATTGTTCCTTTTCTATGTAAATCTTTTAATATCTTGTGTTGCCTAGCTTATTTTGAGGCACTTTTGTTCTCATTCTGTAATCAAAGCAATCAACAGTAAGGTCATTTCCTAGCTATTAAATGGTGCCGGAATAAGTCTGGAACTGTAAAAGTCCTTGCTACAAAACTCCCTTGTTTTAGGGAAATATATACACAAAGGCTTAGGAGAGAGAATTGTATATTTTGCTGTTCTTTTAAAAAATACCAAAGGATATGATCTGGAGGTAAGGACATTTATATGTAATTGTTTGGTGAGGTTCCATTAGTTTATTATTGTAGGGAGGTCTTAATTAAATAAGAAATATGATTTTAGAATTAATAATTACAATGAATAAAATAATATGTCAAAAGATAGCAAACTGAAAGGAAACATTCTTGATTTTCCTTAGGCTGAAAGAATTGCTGAGTGAGGGAGGGGGATGCAATTAATAAGTTACATGATAAGGCATTTGTTTACTCTAGATGTATTTCATTCATTAATATGTGGAATGTTATTTATTTTGAACCTACTATTTATTTCCTTTGCTACAAACACTGATTTTCCTGTGAAAATATTACATTTTGGAAACTGATAAGTCACAGTTGGTTTTGATTTCACAGAAAGGTTTGGTTATGTACCTTACATTATTGGAACCTTTTCAGGAATCGTTTTATTGAAAGCAAATAATTGTATAGTGATCTTCCAAAGAAGGGTAAGCAAGAAATCATTGGAGCAAATAGCCCCTTTCTTATTGCAACCGTTAAGGATCTCATGAGTGAAAACTGCATTCCCTTATTTCTCTCCCCTTTCATACAGTTCTTGGTCTTAGAAGATACAACAAAGACAGGTATGGAGCTCATTAGAAACCTTTTAAAAGAGATACTTAAGGAATTACAAAACTTCAACCTTGTCAAATCCATTATTCGTGTGCATATGTGAGTGGATGAGAGTGTGTGAAAGAGAAACACAATGGCAATCAAACTCTGTCAAGTTGAAGCTTCTCTCACGTGCATAAAAATCAATTTTTACCAGTAAGGAAAAGAAAATTCTAAAATTCCTGTTAGGAAATCACAAATCCTTCAATGCATTTATTTAATAATTATTATTTTTTTAAAGAAAAAATTATTTTAGTCCAAACATGTTCAACTTCCTTCGCTATAATTTCCAAAGATAATTTCTGAGCGAAATCTAATATTTCCTAGCAAAACCTTTGTAAACAGACCAAATAAACCTTACTGGTTCTTTGTAAAAAAAAAGCAAATTACCTTGTACCTAGGATACTGGAATTATCTCAATTTCAAATATCCCAACAGATTTGCCCAGATAATAGGAGCTATAATTTCTATGAACTATTAATATAATTAGAACCCTCTAGTTAGAAGATGTAGAAACTTTCTGAGACTTTCATTGAAAGATGCCTAGAAATACTGTTAATAAATAAATAATTTCTACTAGTCTCTATATTTCGTGTTCATGATGTCAATTTATGCAGGGACAGGTGAAAAGTTTTAATTGCAAAGCTGAGAACAGACCTAAATTCCCTGAGTATTTAGGCTGTTTTATAACCAAGCACAGGTAATTTTTCTGTTCTGTTACTATAGGAATTATCTGATCTCTTGAGATTACCCAGGAGATACAAATATAACTCTTTGGAACAAAACATGCTTGGGAACTTTTTTATTTTAACTATGCTTTGTTGTGCAGATATCACTGGATAGGACAGTGGTGGTGAACCTATGTCATGAGTGCCAGAGGCGGCACTCAGAGCCCTCTCTGTGGGCACGCATGCTGTCACCCCAACCCCGCCTCCCCCCACGGTCCCCTCCTCAACAACAACCCCCCTGGAGGAGAGTTGCCCCTGGGCACATCCCACATGTAGCAGCGCAGCCAAGGACATGGCAGCCAGGTAGCAGGGACAAGACTCTCCCCTCATACCCCATTGTGTGCAGATGATGCTGCGGGGCATGGATGGAGGGCATGGTCGCTATGGCACTGCCGGGCTGCCTGGACGATCTGTGGCGGGCCATGGAGGTGGTGGGTGGCCCTGCAGGTGGGCAGGGCAGGGCAGGGGGGCAGGGGCGGAGCGGGTGGGGCAGTTTTTGGGCACTCGGTCTCTAAAAGCTTTGCCATCACTAGGATAAGATATATGTGCTATGGACCAGCTCTAAATAATTCCCAGAATTAATGCCATGATAATCAGATACACACCAAGTGTTTTACTGGCTCTGGTGCAAATGAGCAGGAGCATTCATTGAGTTCAAAGTACGGAAGAGTTTATTGTTGCTACCAATAAACAAGAATATATTCAACTAACGGTCAGTGTTAAAGTGGCCCTAGAAAAGGGTTAATGGTATCACATGGGGCTGAACTTACATCTCTTGTGGCAACGTAATGATTCCAAACTCGTGACATGTTTTATTCCACTTTCCAGCTCAGACTGCTCTTCCTTTAGAAGCTCTGTGTTAAGAATTATTTTATATTTTATATATGAGGCCAAACCGCCTACGAAAAATCACTAACTCTGTTACTTACAAGTTTTTTTATATTAAATGATCTTGTTTATTTTTATCCTGGTGTTTGTTTTTCTATATTTATATCTATCTATCTATCTATCTATCTATCTATCTATCTATCTATCTATATTTGTTTTCTGAGGTTTTCGCGGGTGTTTGTATGTAGGTCTTTGGTTATTCGGGTTTTCTCCTGCGTAAAATTGGAAGTGTCTTGGCGACGTTTCGATGAAGTCCCATTCGTCATCTTCAGGCTGGTGTTTTCGGCTTCGTGCTTCTAGGAGCAATGTGTGATCGTAGCTGTTTCTTCCTTTTAACTGCCAGTAGGGGTATGAACTGATTGGGTGGGAGCTTGTCTGTGTTCTGATTGGGTGGAGGTGTGTTCTGATTGGTTAGGGGCTTGGCTGTGCTCTGATTGGATGTGGGGTTGGCTGTGCTCAGATTGGATGGGAGAGTGTTCTGTTTGGGTGGGGGCTTTGTTGTGCTCAGGTTAGTCTGAGTTGCAGGGAGATTTGAGATGGTGAGCTGCGTTGCTGTTCTTTGGCTTCGCATTCATGGTCGTGCCTCATCTTCATGATGGGTGTCAGTTTGCTTCATGTATGGATTGGAGGGGTTTAAAGTGGCTAATGATGCAGCTGTGGTCTGGCTTCTGGCTTGTGGTTGTGCCTCATCATCGGTGTGGGTTTGCTTTTTGCGTGGATGTGTGGTGGTGATATCCTGTGTGGTTTTCATGAGTGTGGGTCTGGTGTCATTCTTTGTGTTAGGGACTCGTTTGTCAATAAGGGCGGGTTTCCAAATGGCTGGTAGGCGGGAGGTATCATCTCGTTTATTCATGCTGTGTGGGCATTTTTCTATCTCGATGGCTTCTCTGATTATTCTGTTATTAAAGTGTTCAGTTTTGGCGATAGTTCTGGTCTTTTTAAAGTCAATTTCATGTCCTGTGGCTTTAAGGTGTTGGACCAGGGAAGAAATTGGTTCCTCTTTTTTGACTGAGTTTTTGTGTTCTTCAATGCGTGCACTTATTCTTCTGTTGGTTTGTCTGATGTATGTGGTGGGGCAAGCAGTGCATGGGATTTCATATACTCCTTGATTTTCTAACTCAATTTTGTCTTTGGGGTTTCTTAGGATGGTGGATATTTTTCTGCTTATGCAGAATGCTGTCTTGATGTTATGTTTGTGGAGGATCTTGCTGATCCTGTCTGTGGTGCCAAAGTGTTTTGTTCTGGAGATGAGTGTCTTGGCTACGGAGTTGATCTGTGCTGGGTGGTGGTGTGAGAGTGTGTGCAGATAGCAGTTTGTGTGTGTTTTCTTCTGGTAGATGATGTGTCCTAGGGAGCCATTGGATTTCTTGTAGACTAAGACTCCAGGAAGGGAAGTTGGTTATTAGCTTCTGTTTCCATGGTGAACTATATTTTGGGGTGTAGGCTGTTGAGGTGTGTGAGGAAGTTGTCCAGTTTTTCTTTCCCATGTGGCCAGATTATGAAGGCGTTGTCTCTGTATCTGAGCCAGAGTTTGGGTTTGTGATCAGATTTTTCTAGAGCTTGGGTTTCAAAGTGTTCCATGTAGAGGTTTGCAATGACAGGTGAGAGGGGTGATCCCATGGGTGCTCCTTCTATTTGTTTGTATTTTTGTCCGTTATAGATTAAGTATGTGTTGGATAGGCAGTGATTGGTCAGATCTAGGATATGTTTGGGGGGGTTATATTTGTTTTGGCTAGCTGTTAAGGCTTCTTTGATTGGCACTTGGGTAAAGAGGGATATGACATCGAAGCTCACGAGTAGGTCGCAGGGCTGTAAGCTTTGTTTCTTTATGATCTCTATGAACTGGAATGAGTTTTTTTCATGTGAGGTGATGGATTCTGCATAGGGCTGTACTTGTTTGGCGAGAAATTTGGCTAGGTTTTGTAGAGGTGAGCTTATGGAGCTGACTATGGGTCTAAGTGGGGTTCCTTCTTTGTGTATCTTGGGGAGACCATAGAGCTTAGGGTATCTGGATGATTTCTCTCTGGGAATGATTCTTTGCTGGATCTCCTCGCTAATGGGGGAGGCTTTTATTTTGGATCTAGTGTTTTTTTCCAGGTAGGTGGTGGGATCTGTGTTTAGGGGTTTGTATGTAGAGTCTTCATATATATATATATAAAAAACACAGGAATGTCATTGTTCAGAAGCCCATAAATAAAAAGAGAGTTGATGATACTTGTCATTTTTGTTCTTTGTCTATTTTCCATATTTTACTAACATATTGTGATACAAACTAATATAGACAAATTATATCTTTGTATTTCTTGTGTAGGTTACTAGTTTAGTGACCAAAAAAAAGAATCTAAAGCAGATACAAACTCAAGAATGTGTTATGGTCCTACAGTATTTATTGGGAGATTTGTTTGGCACACTCTGGTGCTGGACGTGATTTGTGATCTGCCTATGACTAGCGGCTATCTCCATTCAAGAAACCAATCTATCTGATTTCTCCAAATCATGAAATTTAGTACAGTTATTAGAAGTAAAATAAAATTATGCAGAAGCAGCAAGTATATCCATTCATACAGTTTTTGTACCACTGCCTTTTAATCATCTTGGTGCACAAATTGTACCAGGAATCTTCAGTATTTACGTAGGCGTTTTATTTTATTTGTTTTGCCACCTCAGCTACAGAAACCAGCTCTTTTTTTCCCCTCAGCCCGTTCAAAAGCTCCCAAATTCTTCTATATATAAACTGAAAAATACTGAATCAAACTACAATTTCACTGGATAGTTTTGAAACCATCCCAAAATAACTCACAGATCAGGCCTTTTCGCCATACTTCTCGGCCAAAATGATTGTGGAAAACCTCATTCCAAAGGAATTAAGTTTCAGTTGCTTTTCACAGAATGCTGCTTGCACTGGAGAGAGACACTAGTGGTCTAGCAGAGGACAAAGCTCACCCACTTTTCCTACTTGAAGCTCATTTTAATTGTGATTCACCAACCATCTCACCCAAGATATTTTCACATTTGATTTCAAAGAGGTCAGACTTCGGCCAAAATTAAATAAACCTCTGCCTGATCTTGTTTTGATATCTATAGTGAGCTATAGATATCTATAGTAGCTTGGGAGAAAGGCTACAAAAGGTGGCAAAGGGGCAAGCCATCATTTGCTTTCTGGTAAATGGGTACTTGTATCTGGCCACAATACACTCATGACCGTTTATGATCAAGCATTCCAAATCTCAAATGTGCCCAGTGCTGGGCCCCTCCCAATACCTGTGATTAAAGAGGTATGGTTTCATTACTGTGTGTTAGGCAATGAATTATTGAATCCTGACTACCAGGATCTACCAGAATGAACTGTCGACTCCAAGGAACTTACTCTGCTGTTGGAGCAGGGTTTTTTTTTAATTGGAAAAAAATTGCAAGATTAAGTGGCCACTCCTTTTCCTGGTATTATTTCCTTTGGGGACTCAATCCACCTCAATCTGACAAAAGTTTGTTTTATATTGCTCCTGGGAACTTGATCCTTTGCCAAATATGGCCTTTGCCATAGACAAGTAAGCTTAGTGACTGTATCATCATCATCATAATCATAATCATCATTATCATTATTATTATTATTATTATTATTATTATTATTATTATTATTATTATTATGGATCATCATACAGTTAGCCAGATGTTCAGACTGGATTTGGCATTTTGTCTACCTATCGAGTCCTTACCCAAGACCTGGGATAGGCAGATGTGGATGTTTGCTGGTATTACAGATATCGTCGCAGGATGGAAGCAGTTCCTAGGACAATATCTGTAATACCATCAAACATCAAACATATCGTCGCAGGATGGAAGCAGTTCCTAGGACAATATCTGTAATACCATCAAAACATCATCATTATTATTTTTATATTATTATTATTATTATTATGGTTGGTCGCATGGCTAGCCTGATATTTAGACTGGATTTGGCATTTTTGTTCTTGTATCAAGTCTTTCCCAAGGACCTGGGATAGGCAGATTGTGGATGTTTGATGGTGTTAAAGGTATCATTAGGAACCTTGTTCCAAATAAAGCTGTTTTTTGTAATTGACTGGTGGTGATTTTGTCAATGCTGATGATGTTCAAGTGGTGCTCCAGATGTTTTGGGATTGATATTATCTTTGCTTTCTTTGGCCACAGTCATTCTATTTCTATTTCCGGATCTTGGTATTTTGTCATTTTCTCCAGTCCTTTCTCTTCTAATCTGCTATTTCCAGATACTGCCATACCTGCTATCCAGACTTTTTTCCATTCTTATCAGCAATTGTTAAATCTGGAATATGTTGTGGGAGGTGCCTGTCTGTTGAATTTTAAATGTATCTTCTTCCTTCTCTATTACTTTGTCTAGTTTATAGTTGCTGGAAATGGAATTTCTTGTAGATATTCCAAAGCATGGTTGTTGCTATTTTGTGATGCCATTGCTTGTAGAGACATTCTGTGCAATCTTCTTGCAGCAGCTAACTAGGTGGTCCACTTTAGCTGCTTTGCAAAGATGGCACGTGCTGTCTGTTGCTGTCTTCTCAATTTCAAACTTTGTATGTCTTTTTTCTTAAAGCTTGGTCTTGTGCCACTCTGTTTCTTTCTTCAATTTTCCTGCTTTTGCCAGGTTTTGTTATTATCTGCTTTGCCTTCTAGTTGTTGTTGTTGTTTTAATACATTGAGTTTATAATTCTTTGCCTTGCCGTGTCTTTTTTCTCTACTTCATTCAGTCTTTCTTACAGGCCAGTTTGGTTTCTCCAGTATTCTGTAAGTCTTCATGGCGCATTAGCTGAATTCAATTCCTGCACTCTGCTGAAAGTGTTCCCTTACATGCATGGAGTGGAGAAATGGAGCTTACATCCTGAAGATCTGAGCTCCATTTCTGCACCCTGCTGGGCATACTTTCCATACACCGAAGGCAGGCAGCTCTTTCAACAAGCTCCTAGAGAAGAGAGAGAGAGCTGAAATCCAAGTAAAAAACAGAGTGTGGTATGCCTCATTGGGATGGGGAGAGACTCTGGGAGGTCCAGCATAGGCCATGTATGAGTCTGTCACCCTCATGGGCTGAAAGTTGCTCCCTTCCCCCAGAGGCACCCCACACTTTTCACCTGGGACTCCACCAAATGAGCTGTGGAATCACTTAAAAACCACAACAAAGAGAAGGACGAGGGGAGACATGATAGCAGTGTTCCAATATATCAGGGGCTGTCAGAAAAAAGAGGGAGTCGAGCTATTTTCCAAAGCGCCTGAAGGCAGGACAAGAAGCAACGGATGAAAACTAATCAAGGAGAGAAACAACCTAGAACTAAGGAGAAACTTCCTGACAGTTAGAACAATTAACCAGTGGTACAGCCTGCCTCCAGAAGTGGTGAATGCTCCAACATTGGAAGTTTTTAAGAAGAGACTGGATAGCCATTTGTCCGAAATGGTATAGGGTTTCCTGCCTGAGCAGGGGGTTAGACTAGATGACCACCAAGGTCCCTTCCACCTTTTATTATTATTATTATTACTAGGAGTGCCAGGATTGCAGTTGTTGAACAAAACAGTCATGTGGGCAGCCACATGACGTCTCCTTTAATGAGCACTTTACTCAACGACTAAGATTCCGACCCCAATTATGGTTCTAGTAGAAGTGAGGAATACCTGCACAGAGCAGCCTCTCCTCCATTGCTTGGATTCTACTAAAGAGGCAGGTTATGGAGTGGCAGTCTTGGCAACTGTTCCCTTAGTTTGTTGAAATTAAAATGAAATGTGAATGACAAAAATAAAAAATTTTTTAAAAATTATTTGAAATAATTAAAACAAATGGCTGAATTGTCCCACAGTGAGTTGTCCAGTGGTGAGTTGGCCATGGTGAGTTGTCCTGCTGTGGTGAGTTGGCCACGCCGAATTGGCATTGGCAAGTTGACTGTGGCGAGTTGTCCCATTCCTCTCTGAGTTGGCTGGATTTAGCAGCAATTATTCATATCTTGGTTACCTCTAATCTTGAGTACTACAATGTGCGTTATGTGGAGCAACCCTTGAAAAATATCTGGAAATGAAGCTAACCCCCTCTTCTTCCCCTCTAACAACCTACTTAAACCTTTCTCTAGTTCCATCCTCTCCTCCCACCTCCATCCTCTCTCCCTCATACCTTCTTCCTACTTGCCTAGCCTTCACTCCTCCTTCTTCTTCCAACCCATGTGGTGCCCAGAGGCACCCGAGCAACCCCTTGCCACCTAAAAAGAAAAAAGAAAATCCCCAAAACAGTTGAAAAAATATAAAATAACTATTATTAAACCCCTCCCCCCTCCCCCCCCCAGGCTTCCCAGAGTGAATACAGGGTAAAAACGCAAGAAACCCCGCTAAACTACTTATACATAATTATTTAACTATAAAACAAATATAATTCCTTCAATTGATATTTCTTCTGTGTATAATCTATCCATTTTTTCCACTCCATCAAAAATTGTTCATTTGAGTGGTCTTTCAAATATGCAGATATCTTAGCCATTTCAGCCAAGTTCACAACTTTCAATGTCCATTCTTCAATAGATGGTGTTTCAGATGTGGTGGGGAGGGGGTACCGAGCAGTTTTGTTTGATTGTTTGCTAATTGTATATGTACATAACTGTTTACAGTTGAATTGTTATCTTATCTTTTGTTAAAAATTTTATAAAAAATTAATAAAAATATTTATTAAAAAAAAAAGAAAAATATCTGGAAATGGAAACTGGTGCAAAAATGCTACAGTATGGTTGCTTGCTGATGCAGGGTACAATGGTCACATGATGGCTGTGCAGAAAAACCTTCTGGCATAATTTAAGGTGTTGATGTTCTGTCCAGCTTTTTAAGGAGGGGAAATCACTAAACTCAGCTAATTGGAGAAGAAGAGTTGCTAGTGGAATAACAATAAGCATCTTTCTGATTGTACTTGCTACTGGTCACTTACATCGTTGGTAGAATGGGGTAGCAAAATATTACAGATTTTGCAAACTTTACAGATGTTGTTGGTTGTTGGCTTAAGATAGAAAACATTGCTTTAACTTCAGTACAATAGTTGACTTTTGAGCCTGCCTCACAGGCGGGCTGGGAAGAAATTGAGACAAATCCATGGAGACACAGCAGAATAAAATATTCTGCTAAGGCATATTTGTATCATAGCTAGATGAAAGTGAGGAAAGTTCAAAGCTACTCACAAGTCATATGCTGGTCATAAGGAAAGATGTGAGAGATTAACAGTGTTAAGAAGATCCTGGCAAATTTGCTAAGCTTTGTGTAAATTAGGTAGTTAGCTTCCTATGAGAATAAATTCGTTCCAAATGGAGGATGAAGATTTTTATCTGCTAGTAGCCATTAATTAAAATTAGGTTATATAAGTTTGATGTAGTGAATGTTTAAATTTAATCAAGATATTTTTTTTCTCTCTCCAGAGATGCTCTTTTTCAGTTAAGAGTGAATTAACCTGGTTTATATTCTTTTTTGTCTGGCAACAGGATTAAGCTAATATGAGATAAACCATTCTTAAATCAGACAGCCATTCATTCCACAAGAAGCTTAACTGCTTTAACTAAATAGCTGGAGGATGGGCAAATTCATTTTGGGGTCTTTAAAAATGGAAACAAGATTTTCTTTTTTTTTTAAAGTTCCTTATGAGCTGTTGAAAATTTAAAATTGGTATGTAATGCATCTGCCCTCTAACCCATCAACTCTTTGAGCTAAATCAGAAATAATGCCAATAGAATTATCTCATTCAGATTGCTGTCTGCACTTTGTCACATAACAGTCTTGAAACCGTTGTTGAAATAATTAAATGCACACTCATAAAATACAGCTGAACCAAACTTTTCCAGCATTCTGATTTTTAAATTTTTTTTTGAGAAAACTCCCATTCAAGACAGTAAATTTTTTCACTAATTATTTATAGTTACGGCCTTTCAAACACGAGTTTCCAAGGAAACCCACAATAAAACGCTTAGATTTTAAAATTAAATTTATAATAAAACGATATAGCGTGTTTTAAAATGCAAAATGACTCCAGCACGCACGAAACAGACATTAAAACAGAGAAACAGCAAGTATAAAATTAATGAGATACTGTAAATTCTGAAAAAAAAATAAAATGAAATCATTTTTGCTTGGAGCCAGAAAGAAAATCAAGTTCATATTTCTAGTTGGCTTTGTCTCTGAAGATAACAGGAATCAGAACAGGTTTCGTGTAAGCCGCAAGTGTAAAAAACCTGTAGTCTCCAGATGTGGAATTGCAATTCTGAGCACCCTGAAATTTTGTCCATGGACACGCTAGAGGTGGTAGACTTGGTGAATCAATTACCTATGGAGGGCAGTGAATTCTCCACTACAGCTACAGAAATCATGTACCTTAGTCCAGGCACCTTTTTGGGGCCTAAGAGCAGAACTCAGTGGTTTTTCAGTGTCCAAAAGCTGGAACTGCATCTGTCACAGAAGTGCAGCTGGTATACTGGGAGTTTCGTTACTTTTCAAAATTAATGTGCCGTTTTAACTTTGATACGCTTCACCTCAAATAGTAGGGTTTCATCATAGCTGGGGGAGGACAAGGATCATCAAAGTACCCCTGGGGCTATGTGAATTACCAGTCTCTCCCACTTGTCCCAAAGCATATAAACTGAAAGACTTATCTGTTTGGGGGATTTCTTTTTGAATATGAAACATCTCATTTGCCAATTTCACTAGTACATTTCTTTTCTTTTTTTTTAGCTTTACCATATTAAAATTTTTTCAGTAATACTGAATGCCTGTTCCCTCTACTGTAAACCTGTTCCATAATTCAAATTGTCCTCACACAGGTCGACCTCAACTTACAACCACAATTTCTGTTGCTATGCAATACAGTTAAGTGACCCCCGCCCATTTTACACAGCTGTTAAGTGAATCACTGCAGTTTGATTTTTGATTTTGATTTGATTTGATTAGACTTATATGCCGCCTTTCTCCCAAGACTCAGGGCGGCTCACAACAAAAATACAAGTATAATACAAAATCAATTAAAACTACCAATTCACAGTGTAAAAACCAGGCATCAATTTCACTCATACAACATACAGTCACAATCAGAGGCCCAAGGGCAGAGCGCAGCTCACACGCCCCAAACCTGTCTGCATAAATGTGTTTTCAAGAGTTTTCGGAAAGCTAGGAGGGAGGGAGCAGTACAAACCTCTGAGGGAAGCTGGTTCCAGAGGGCTGGGGCAGCAACAGAGAAGGCCCTTGCCCTAGGCCCCGCCAGACGACATTGTCTAACAGACGGGACCTGTAGGAGGCCAACCCTATGTGCCTTAACCAGTCGCTGGGATTCATGAGACAGAAGTTAAGTTAGTAACACGATTGTTAAGTGAATCTGGCTTCCTCATTGATTTTGCTTGTCAAAAAGTGATCACATGACCTGGGGATGCTGCAATCATCATAAATATGAACTGATTGCCAAGTACCTGGATTTTGACGGTTAAGTGTGGAACCTGGTCATAAGTCACTTTTTTCAATGCACTTCAAACAGTCACTAAATGAATGCTTGTAAGCTGAGGAATACCAGTATGTTGAAGATTTTAAAGACACCCCCCTTAAATAAAGATAAACAGATTTTCGGTTCTTCTGATATACTTTTATTTCTGGATTTACTTTTGGGTTGTCCACTGGAAACTGACAGGAAAACAGCGGAGGGAAAGAATTTGTTTGTGCACAGGTGATCAAAGTGAGTGAAAAGAGTAATTTGATTCTAACTAAGCAATGGACAATTATATATCCTTGAAATGAATGCACACATAGAAAGTGCCTACTGTAATTTGTTTCCAAATATGTCTTGGCATTTTTGCTTATTTAAAAATACAACATCTTTGGGAACATGTAAATACAGTGTTATGATAAAAGAGGAGAGCATGACAGAATGTGCCAATTCAAACAAGTTTTGCCTTAAGAAAATAAAATCAAGCAGAGAATAAATCAGAATTCTATTATTATTATTTTTTAAAACAAGAAAACTCTCTAAAGCTTCCTTGCTATGATGCTATTCTGTATTTAGATATACAGGTTTATTCTTACTTTTTTACTTCCTAAATTGGATTTCTTTTCCCCTGAGGCTTCCTGTTTATATAGCATCTAAATACATCTGGAGTATAACTTGACATTGTGGGGTCTAAAAATACTGCCTAAAACAGCAACTTTGGTAGATCAGAGCTGCTGCTCCTGGGTAGAAGAGCAAAAATATCCTGAAGGTTT
Source organism: Bothrops alternatus (assembly GCA_034064705.1). Classification (NCBI taxonomy): domain Eukaryota; kingdom Metazoa; phylum Chordata; class Lepidosauria; order Squamata; family Viperidae; genus Bothrops; species Bothrops alternatus. The sequence goes on along the minus strand of JARGCV010000051.1, from coordinate 5,118,669 downwards.
TATATCACATATCTAAAGTTGCAAGCATGAAATCAGACTTTCACTGCTAAAGCTGTGTCTTTCACTCGTATTATCATATTACAGTAAAGTCATCTATATTGTTGTAGCATTTGCCATATGGAATTTCTTTGTACAGACCATTTGTCTTAATAGTGAATTGAGTTCCATCATTTTATATTGTGCACAATTTTGAACTTGTAAAAAAGTTTTTAAGGCAGGAAAATAATTATACTCTTTTGGTTTTCTTCAATGGAGGGAATTAACCACATTTAGTCATTAGAAATCATACCCGGTATGCTTGTTTTGTACCTAAGAATATAAGGAGATTGTATTCGGAACTGAAGTTTGAACAAGGGCCTGGAGGACGATGCCTTGGATGGCAATCAGTGGAACAACCTGCCTCCAGAAGTTGTGAATGCTCAATACTGGAAGTTTTTAAGAGATTGAACAACCATTTGTCTGAAATGATATAGGGCAGTGGTGGCGAACCTATGGCACACGTACCAGAGGCAGCACTCAGAGCTGTCTCTGTGGGCATGCGTGCAATTACCCCAGCCCTACCTCCCCTTGTGGCCCCCTCTTCACCAGCAGCCCCCCCTGGAGAGCTGCCCCCAGGCACAGCCCGCATGGAGCAGTGCAGCCAAGAATATTAATCAACTTAACCATGGATAGCAAATTGTCAGTGAAAACTAACACAGAAACCTTAAACTTTCACAGAGGAAATTTTGACAAAATGAGGAAAATAGTAAAGAAGAAACTAAAAGGAACAGTAAAAAAAGTCAAATCCCTCCAAAATGCTTGGAAACTGTTTAAAAATACGTTACAGCAGGCTCAAATAAAATGCATTCCTAAAAGAAGAAAGAGGATTGGAAAGTCCAAGAGGATACCAGTATGGCTTACGAATGAGGTAAAGGAGGTTATTGGAAAGAAGAAAAACTCATTTAAGAAATGGAAGGCTCTTCCTACCGAGGAGAACAGGAGGGATCACAAACTCTGGCAGACCAAATGCAAGGCGATAGTTATGAAAGCCAAGAGAGACTTTGAGGAGCATATAGCCAAGAATATTAAAAATAATAACAAAACCTTTTTTAAGTACATCAGAAGCAGGAACCCAACCAGAAAATCAGTTGGGCCACTTGATAACAATGGTCAGAAGGGGATAATCAGAGAAGACAAGGAGATTGCTGAGAGGCTAAATGACTTCTTTGCCTCCGTTTTCACCGAGGAGGATAGAGAACATCTGCCTGCCACTGAATTAGTTTTCCCAGGGAGGGAAATAAAAGAATTAAACCTGATAGAGATAAACAAGGAAGATGTTCTTGCATGCCTTTCTAAACTAAACGTCAACAAATTGCCGGGTCCAGATGGCATCCACCCTAGAATTCTCAAGGAACTCAAGTGTGAAATTGCTGAACTTCTAGCTAAAATATACAATCTTTCTCTAAGATCAGGCACTGTACCAGAGGATTGGAGGGAAGCAAATATAACCCCGATCTTCAAGAAAGGATCCAGAGGTGATCCAGGAAACTATAGACCAGTCAGTCTAACCTCAGTTCCAGGCAAACTGATGGAAACCATTATTAAAGATAAAATTACAGGGCACATAGAAAAACAGGCATTGCTGAATGAAAATCAACATGGTTTCTGCAAAGGCAAAGCATGTCTTACTAACTTGTTAGAATTCTTTGAGGGTGTAAATAAATATATAGATAAAGGGGCCCTAGTTGATATTGTATATCTTGACTTTCAAAAGGCTTTTGACAAAGTTCCTCACCAAAGGCTCCTAAAAAAGCTCTCCAGCCACGGAATTAGAAGACAGGTCTTGTCCTGGATTGGTAACTGGCTAAATTGTAGGAAGCAAAGGGTGGCAATAAATGGACAATTCTCCGGATGGAAAGAAGTGAGAAGTGGTGTACCCCAAGGTTCAGTTTTGGGACCTTTACTTTTTAATTTATTCATCAATGATCTGGATGTAGAAGTTAATAGTGAGGTAGCCAAGTTTGCTGATGACACTAATTTGTTCCGGGTTGTGAAAAGTGAAACTGATTGTCGGGAGCTCCAGAAGGATCTCTCGAAATTGTGTGAGTGGGCAACAAAATGGCAAATGCATTTTAACCTAAACAAGTGCAAAGTTATGCACATCGGGGCAAAGAACCCCAATTATACTTACCAACTGATGGGGACCAAACTTTCTGAGACAACCCAAGAAAGGGATCTTGGGGTTTTGGTGGACAGCTCGATGAAGATGTCAACCCAATGCGCAGCAGCAGTAAAAAAAGCAAATTCCATGCTTGGCATGATTAGGAAGGGAATCGAAAATAAGTCAGCAAGTGTTGTATTGCCTCTGTACAAATCGATGGTGAGACCACACTTGGAGTACTGTGTACAGTTCTGGTCACCGCACCTCAAGAAGGATATAATGGAACTGGAAAAGGTGCAAAAAATGGCAACAAGAATGATCAAGGAAATGGAGTGCCTCCCTTATGAAACCAGATTGCAACGCCTTGGTCTCTTCAGCCTTGAAAGACGGCGTTTAAGGGGTGACTTGATCGAAGTGTATAAAATCATGCATGGGATAGAAAAGGTGGATAGAGAAAAATTCTTTTCTCTATCACACAATACCAGGACAAGGGGGCACTCCCTAAAGCTCATAGCTAAGAAAGTGAGGACAAATAAAGGGAAATATTTCTTCACCAAGAGGGTCGTTGATTTATGGAATTCACTTCCTGAAGGGGTCGTGACAGCTGTCAGCCTTGACAGCTTCAAGGCAGGGCTAGATAGATTCATGGATGCAAAGTGTATCGATGGTTATTAAAACGGATGTCCATGTGCCGCCTCTATGTTGATTGAGGCAGGCAGGATTCCCTTGGGTACCATTTGTTGGGGGTCAAGGGAAAGGGAGGGTTTTGCCTTCTCTTTATGCTCAAGATCCCCATGTACAATTGGTGGGCCACTGTGTGACACGGAATGCTGGACTCGATGGGCTTTGGCCTGATTCAGCATGGCTCTTCTTATGTTCTTATGTTCTTATGTTAATATGGCAGCCAGGCAGCATGGACAAGACTCCACCTTTGCACCCCGACGCACACAGATGCTGCTGGTGGGTGCGGGTGGAGGCCATGGCTGCCATGGCGCTACAGGGCCACCTGGGTGATCTGCGGTGGGCTGTGGAGGTGGTGGATGGCCCTGTGAGTGGGCGGGGCAGAGCAGGGCTGGAGCAGGGGCAGGCGGCAGAGCAGGTGGGGGGCGGTTTTGGGGCACTTGGTCTCTAAAAGGTTCGCCATCACTAGTACAGGGTATCCTGCCTAAGCCGGGGGTTGGACTAGATGACCTACAGGTCCATTCCAACTATTCTATTCTATTCTATTCCCAGTGTCGTTTATGAATTGGGGTGGAGTGTTGAGAAAGAAAGGTTTTATATTGAGAACAGATCCACCCATTTGCGACCATTGGGGTGCAGTTTAAAGATGAGACAAAAATCTCATAATTAAATCATTTGAACCACTTGGACTACCACAAACCAGGTGAGAAATTCTTTCAGTTGGAACCTGGACTACAAAACAATGAGCTAAAACTGAATTAGATCAGAAATGAAGGAAAGAGCATATCAGTGATACTCTTACGATGTTATAAGTGTGGGTGTGGGTGTGGGTGTGGGTGTGGGTGTGTGTATAGGTAGTCGTCGACTTACAACCATTCATTTAGCAACTGTTCAAAGTTGCAACAGCACTGAAAAAGGTGACCACATGTCCTCAGATTTACAATCATCTCAAACTGATGACCATCTCATTCCTTATCCCCACAATCACGGGATCAAAATTCAGGGGACTGGCAATTGTCATGTATTTACGACGGTTGCAGCATCCTGGGGTCATATGATCACCATTTGCAACCTTCTCCAGTCAGCTTCCAATACGCTTTAGTCAATGGGGGAAGCAGATTTGTTTAACGAACATGTGATTCCGTTAACAACTGCAGTGATTTGCTTAACAACCATGGGGGGAAAGGTCATAAAATTAGGTGCAATCTATTTAAAACCCACCTTGCTTAACAATGGAAATTCTGTGTAGGAGATGACCAAGTTGATCCTGAGAGAGGGGTCAAACACGTCATAAGTCATGAGTCCCTTTGCGTCCACAAGAGAGCTTACTCCAGCCCACCTTGAATTCCTTTCTATTCTTAACTCCTGCACATTTCCCCTAACGGTCACTTGGCCAGATTCTTAAAGAAAACTTAAGCTTGCAATAAATCTTTATATTCATTTGAACTGTTTGAATCTCCTGATTTCCCAGGTGTTTGACATTCTGGTCCCAATTATGATTGTAAGTGGGGGACTACTTTGGTAAACGAGCATGTACCAACAGATAAATATACAAGTGCACTTATATGGTATATACTTTTGGAGTGAGAAACCATTACTGTTCTACAGTTAATGCTCTTCCATTTGTTTTACAGATGACCGAAGGGAGACACTGTCAAGTACAGCTTCTGGATGATAGGAAGCTGGAGCTACTAGTTCAGGTGAGACATACTGTAGTTTTATTGTTTCTGTAGCACTGATTCAATAATTGATCTCTTCAGCAGGGCTGATCGTGCTTCAAAAATGATTTGAAAGAAATGTTTTAAATTTTGTGCCAGTATTTATTTATTTATTTTATTTATTTATTTGACTTATATGCCGCCCTTCTCCCCAGACTCAGGGCGGCTCACAGCAAAAAATTCAAGTACAAAAATATAAATAAATTAAAATAGTAATATGCAATATAAAAACTATATAACTATTACCACTCATACAACATACAGTCCCAATCAAAGGCCCAGGGGCAGAGCGCAGCTCACACGCCCCAAGCCTGTCTGCACAGATGTGTTTTTAAGAGTTTTCGGAAAGCTAGGAGGGAGGGAGCAGTACGAACCTCTGAGGGAAGTTGGTTCCAGAGGGCTGGGGCAGCAACAGAGAAGGCCCTTGCCCTAGGTCCCGCCAGACGGCACTGTCTAACAGACGGGACCCGTAGGAGGCCAACCCTATGTGCCCTAACCGGTCGCTGGGATTCATGGGGCAGAAGACGGTCCCGTAAGTATCCTGGCCCATTGCCATATAGGGCTTTATATATCAGTATAGCACCTCTCTGTGATTAATTAAAGAAATAGAGTTTTTTTTTAAGGTTGGACACAAACTTGGAGAAATCATGCAGCAATACATTTTCAGGTTCATGCAGAAGCATTTTAATGAATAGAATAGAATAGAACAGAACAGAACAGAACAGAATAACACAGTTGGAAGGGACCTTGGAGGTCTTTTAGTCCGATCCCTCTCCTTAGGCAGGAAACCCTATGCCAGTGGTTCTCAACCTTCCTAATGCCATGACCCTTTAATACAGTTCCTCATGTTGTGGTGACCCCCAACCCTAAGGGCTCTCCGAGTGTGCACCGACGCTGCCCACTCACCCGCCTTGCCCGGGGCTCAGCGCACCTCGCTTCTCGCCTCATTTCCGAAGGTCGCCGACCTGCCTGGCTCCAGCTGGCCGGGGAGGGTGGGCAGGAAGGCCACTCCACCGGCTCCGCCCAGCCTGGTTGTAGAAGCACCCAGGTGAGGAGAGGGAGAGAGCGAGAGAGAGAGAGAGAGAGAGAGAGAGAGCCAAGAGGGCAACAGCACCGGCAGAGCTTAGTTCAGCCTCCTCCGTGGAAAGGGCCGCGAAGCAGCACAGCCTCCCTTAGGAGATGCTCGACGGAAACGAATCCGGTGCTGCAACGGCCCCCAGCTTGAAGCCTTGTGGAGAAGGATGCAGAGCGGTGTCTCAGTTCTTAAGACCATCGGAAATATGTGTTTTCCGATGGTCTTAGGCGACCCTGTGAAAGGGTCATTCAACCCCCAAAGGGGTCATGACCCACAGGTTGAGAACCGCTGCCCTATACCATTTCAGAAAAATGGTTGTCCAATCTCTTCTTAAAAACTCCCAGTGTTGGAGCATTCACTGCTTCTGGAGGCAGGTTGTTCCATTGATCAGTTGTTCTAACTGTCAGGAAATTTCTCCTTGATTCTAGGTTGCTTCTCTCTTTGATTAGTTTCCATCCATTGCTTCTTGTCCTGCCTTCAGGTGCTTTGGAGAACAGCTTGACTCCCTCTTCTTTCTGGCAATCCCTGAGATTTTGGAACACTGCTATCATGTCACCCTTTGTCCTTCTCCTCATTAAACTAGACATACCCAATTCCAGCAACCGTTCCATATATGTTTTAGTCTCCAGTCCTCTGATCATCTTCGTTGCTCTTTTCTGCATAATAACAGAGAGCTGTTGAGTTCATGCTTACTTGAGGTTCAAAGACTCAAAGAGGATGCACAGCCCTGCTCCTCAGTTCACTCCCCAGTACGACAGGGGAGTGAACTGAGAAAGAGGGGAGGCATAGTAGCTAGTGCAGAGGATGAGAGTAATTTAACAGGACTGGTTGTTTCTGGGATGCTTTGGGCACTATATTTATGAAGAAATCAAGAAAATTGTAATATATCGGTAGTTCTCGATTTTCCACCATAATTGAGTCCAGAATTTCTGTTGCTAAGTAAGATTGTTATTAAGTGAGTCGTGCCCAATTTTATGATCTTTTCTGCCATGGTTGTTAAACAAACCACTTCAGTTGTTAAGTGAATCATATGATCATTCAGTGAATCCAGCTGCACTGTTTATTTAGCTTGTTGGAAGCTGGCTGGGAACATCACAGATGACAGTCACATGACCCTGGGATGCTGCAGCCATTGTGGGGATGTGTCATAAGTCATTTTTTCAATGCTGTTGTAACTTCAAACGGTTGCTAAACAAATGGTTGCAAGTCAAGGATGACCTGCATTTAGAGGAAGGACAATCATGACGATCAATAATATAGAAATTTAACCTGCTGAAAACAAGCTGAAAGAGTTAGGAGACATCATAATCTGTATGGAAGGCAAAATGAAACCTGTCTGATATCTCCGTAATCATGAGCGTAGTAGTAATTGGAGAAGATTTATTCTCTAGTGTTCTTGAAGAAGGACTATATGACTAGTGGGTTCAAGCAAGTAGATTTCATCTAAACATTAGGAGGGAGAGATTTCTGAGAGGAGACTGCTCTTCAGCAATGAATCAGTCAACATTCTCAGGACTCAACTTTGGTTGATGGTGGACAGCAACACGTCAGAATTATTTCAAGATTCCTACTTTGAACTGAGAGTATTAGAGGGTCGCCAAGGGCCTCCCTTCCTCTAGAATCCTATATTGTCCTACCTCAGCACTCGACTGCTTCAGAACTCATCAAATTCAATATTCGACATGTTTGGAAGCAGAAATCTTGTCCTGGGGTTCGTCTTTCTCTCGTTAGTAGAGATGCAAGGAAGAATTTGTTGATGTTGGCTTGCCTCATGACTGACTATTTCTTCCAGCTGAAATAGTGGGTCATGTGGTAAGTCATGTGATTTTTCTCAGTACCCGTTGGTTTTAGTATTCAGCGCATCTTCTGGAACGAATTTTTGACAAGAACTGAGGTGCCACTATAAAGGTGACCAACATGGGCTACATTGCATTGTGTGTTAGTTTTACTTTGGCTAATATTTGATCACGATATCTCTTTTGATAATATTACAAGGGTAATTTCATTTGAATTCAGGATATTGAATGGAGTGCAGTGGAGTTTCTTAAAATATTTTTAAATAGATAATTTTAATTACTTGTAAAGACATGTAAATAAGGAAGGGCTGCCCCTTCCAGCCCCATTACTATGAAAATAAAAATTGAGTTTCTACTCCGAGCTAAAATCTTTAAGAGAAATAGTCCAATGGCAAAGGATGAAAACTTTTCCAAAGACTTTTTCCAAAATAGAGGATAATTTGATATTATTGTTTTAACATAAGAGATTGCAAGAATAACATACTTTTTTTTTCCCTTTGCCTATAGCCTAAACTTTTGTCACGGGAATTATTGGATTTGGTGGCTTCACATTTCAACCTCAAAGAAAAGGAATATTTTGGGATAACATTCATAGATGATATGTAAGTACCTCATGCAGTTATTTTTAAACACCTTGAATAGTTAAAATGTAAACTGGTGTTTCCAAATTTATTTTTAGAGAATATCATAGGCTTTGTTTATTGACTGATATCCCCAAATTATAGAATTCTCCTTCTGTTTGCTTCTTTTATGATTATAGCAAAAAATATTGCTGTCTGGATATGCATAGTGTTAACTGCTATGCCTTTTATTTTGCTTTACTGTTAGGTTATCCTGCTCAACCTTTTTCCGGCCAGCCTAGGTCAGTGTGGCGCTAACATTATTTATATATTTCAGACACCTACTAAACAGCATTTCTTAGGGATTACATAGCTTTTCCCAGCCTGATATTTGGATTACAACTCCCAGAACTCAGCCAGCTGGCCGGCTGTTAAAAGATTTTTGAGTTGAAGTCTATACATCTGGAGGACATTCAGATTGGGGAAAGTTAAGCTAAATGCATTCAAGAATTGGAAGGGAGAAGAGGCTGGTTAGATAGTTCTCCTCCAATTATTATTTTTCCATTCCAAGTTAATTTCCATGCTGTTTACACACATAGGGTTACACGTTTCCCTCTTCATATGCAGGGATTGGGGGAGAATTTAGAGCAGGGAAGATGCTGCCATGAACCAATGAAGTTATAGAACTATAGAACATAGAGCCAAAGGATTGGAAAGGCCTCAGAAGTCTTCTAGGCAGGAGATGTTATACCATCCCAGTCAAATGGTTGTCCAGTCAATTTTTGAAAACCTCCAAGAATAGAGCATCTCACAATTCTGGGAAGCAAGCTGTTTCACTGATTAATTGTTCTGCCTGTCATAAAATTTCTCCTTATTCCTTGAATCTCCCTTTAACAAGCTTTCCCCCCATTACTTCTCATCCTGCCCTCAGGTGCTTTGGAGAATAAGTTGACCACTTCTTCTCTGTGACAGTCCCTCAGTGAAGACAGTTGTGATGTCCCCCCAATCAGTCATCAAATTTGACAGTCTTCTTCTAGTTTCTCTTCCAAAGTTTCTTGATTTTACTTGTTATACATATAGACATGCATACTGTATGTAAGCAAAATAAATTATATGCGTATTTACATATATTTTCTGCTATATGAACGATTGATTTCCTGTTGCTGGATGTTCTCAACTTTTCCATAAATGAATTCTGTCAATAGATTTTGAAGGTGTTGCTCCTATTTGAGAAAAAAAATTCCTAAAAAACGTAAGTCTGAACATAAGAGGAAATATCTCTTCCGTCTTAACAACTTTCTAGTTTGGGAAAATATTTATTGATGTTAAATTCCTTTTTGTGTTATTTTGACTATGAATTGCAACCTCCAGAGGGCAGTCAAATCCTTTTTTAAAAAAAAGAAATTCCCCACTATAGAAGAAGACACCACTTAAACTTTTTCTATTAGGCAAAGCGTGTGTCTCAGTGACACAGATATTGTTCAGTCAAAGCACCGATGAATAATAACAATATGCTTTAATGGTGAAGGCTTTCTTTTCCTCATGCTTATTTTTCCTCTCAAAAAAATACATTTATAAATTCATTGTAGGCCATTGTAAAATGTAGACATGAAAAGAACAAATGAAGATTGAACCACCACTCCATATTTAGTGACATCCAGATAGATTGGATTCCAACTTTTTTCATATCCAGTTAGTAATAGTGAGAATGCCTGATTCTTCTAGTGTATAAAAGAGTCCCTGCGGATTTTACTCTGCTAGTTGTTGCCAACTATAGGGAGTGGTGTTCATCTCCATTTCAAGACCATTGAGCGAGCGCTGTCCAAAGACATTTCTGCAGACATGTGGTCAGCATGATGTCATGTTACACTGTTACCCTCCCACCAAAGTGGTACCTATTTATCTAGTCCCCTTTGCATGCTTTCAAACTGTTAGGTTAGCAGGAACTGGAGCAAGGATGGGAGCTCACCCCATTGCATGGTGCTTCGAGTCTCAAACCTGTGCTGCCGGCTTTCCAGCTTACAAGCCCAGCATCTTAACCACTGAGACACCGTGCCACCATGTATATGAGGCTGTAAGAAAGGAACAGCTTTTGCCTTTCAGTTTATTTTGAATTAATAATATGCTATAATAGGATTTTGAAGGCTGTTAATGCCTTTGCTCAAGAACTTAAATCCTAACTTCCTTTTGTGTGTGTGATTGTGTGTGTATGTGTGTGAAGCCAGCAATATTGTCAATAAGTTATTATGAGGTGGCTAAGTGGCACAAACAATTCGGAAAACACTTTTTAAACATTTGATAAAGTAACCAGAAACTAGTTTATTATATCTTGAGTCTCTGATCACATTTGGAATTGCTGTGTAGAGTTAGTGTATCTTTCATTTGAATGGACAGTCGACTTCCACTTTAGACTCTCTGAGAAAGTTACACCAATTATGTTCATGCCAATTATTACTCCTATATTTCATTCTGGCCCCCATTCATACAGATAGTCCTTCATTACATTGGGATCAGAATTTCCATTGCTAAGCAAGGCGGTTGTTAAGTGAATCACACCTGATTTTATAGCCTTTTTTGACACAGTTGCTAAGCGAATCACTGCAGTTGTTAAGAGAATCATGCAGTCATTAAGCAAATTCAGCTTCCCTCATTGACTTTGCTTGTCAGAGGATGGCTGGGAAGATGGCAACCCCATGACTCAGGGATCCTGCAATCGTCATAAATACATGCCATTTGCCAAGTGTCTGAATTTCAACTGCATGACCATGAGGATGCTGTGATGGTCACAAGTGCGGGGATTGGTCATAAGCCACTTTTTCAATGCTGTCGTATCTTCAAATAGTCACTAAATGAATGGCTGCAAGTAGAGGACTACCTATATTTCAGCCCATTAATTGGTTCTTAATCAAGAGGAAGGATAAGACTGGACTTTCCTGAATATTTATAAATGCTACATTACAGTATCTGTGCTTGCTATGAAGGTAGGCAATGAATAAAATGAGAAAAATAGAAGAGTTAGCCAACTTCATCTCTAAGTTACCTTGATCTTTTAAATTGCTGAGAAATAGTCTCAACTATGTGAATTAATATCATTTGTTTCTTATGTTTCCTGTTCTGTTTTGATGTTTTTCAGGGGACACAATGTCTGGCTACAGTTAGATCACAGAGTTCTGGATCATGATTTACCTAAAAAACCCGGTCCAGCAACTTTGTTTTTTGCAGTCAGGTAAGTATGGGTATGCAGTACAAAATGAATTTGCACTGAGGAATTTCTAGTTGTAACCAATTTTTTTTTAAAAGAATAAATGGATGTTTGTTATTATCAATGACAAATAAGCAGGACAAATTAAAAAAAATAGTTAAAAGGATGACACATGCATGAACATGTGTGTCATATTTCCCTATCACTTCTGAACTAGTACTGTATGTCGGCCCATGTGGTAATTTTTATATTTAAGTCTTAACAAGATGACTCATTATACTAGTGGTTTTACATTTGAAATGCAGTTTAAAGAAAACCTTTTAAGGAACTTCCTAGTCTTCTCGATGTGTTGTGACTGCACATGTTCAGAGGGTTGGAGGTACTCTTAATATCTCTCTCTCCAAACTCCATACTTTCAAGGTTCCTGCTCAGACAATAAAATAATAACACGAGAGAAAATGAGATAGTGTCAAATCTTCAGAATATAAGCCACCTAAAAAGCAATTGAGGAAGAAAAATTTCTCCCGTAAGACAAGCTGCTACATATATGCAGTCAGCAAAGTTCTACTCCCACCATCACCCCTATCCACTAATGATATTACCTAGCCTGACAAGAAACATCTACAGAAAGAGAAGCAAGTTTAGAACACCAGAATTCACAATCTTAAAATCAATCTTGATGTGATGTTAATCTCTTAGAACAGGGGTCCCCAACCCCTGGTCCATGGACCAGTACCGGGCTGCGGCATGCCAGCAACCAGTCTGCACAAACAAGCAAAGCCCGATCCACGGGATGCAGGCAGCACACAAAACCACGCAGCCACCGGTCCGTGGAAAAACCTCTCTCCATGGAACCGGTCCCTGGTGCCCAAAAGGTTGGGGACCTCTGTCTTAGAATCATAAGGCTGGAAGGGACGTTAGAGGTCTTCCAGTCCAAATCCTGGCCCAAGGCAAGAGTCGTCATTCCATCGTGGATAAATGGTTGTCTAGTCTTTACTTGAAAACCTCCAGCAATGGAGCATCCTGGAAGGCAAGCTATAATCATTCTCACTGTCAGGAATTTCCTCCTTATTTCCAGGTTGGATCTCCCTCTGACAAGCTTTCATCCATTGCTTCTTGTCCTGTTCTGTTCTCAGATGTTCTGGAGAACAAATCGATCCCCTCTTCCCTGTTACAGCCTTTCAAGTATTGGGAAATGGCTATCATTTTCTCCCCTAACCTTTCTCTTTGTTAGGCTAAACCATTTATTTTGTGGTGACCAAAACTGGATACAGTATACCAAATATGGAGTATTTGCACGTCTTGGAGGAGAATATTTCATAATTGTGATACCATAATTAGGAAAGCACTTAGAAAACCTTTGTCATTTTTTACTGTGGGCACAATGGCACACATTAAAAATGAAATTTAGTCTCAAAGTGTATACATACATAACACAAATTTAAACATACTACATGCAACTTATGTATAGACTTGCACCCTTACATATAAGTAACATATAAATATTAATCACTGTCAGTCTTAAATACATAACAGAAGGAGGAAGCTTGAAAGTTCACAAGGTTAATACTGTATGGAACAAAACTGTGACTGAATCTGGATGTTCTGCTTCGGATCCCACAAAGCCTTCTGCCAGAAGGTAACAAGGAAAACAGATCATGAAGAGGATGTGTAGTGTCCTACACCCTGTTCTCGGACCCTGCTCAAGCAATGCTTATGTGGTATGTCCTGGATGGAAGGGAGGGAACTGCCAATGATCTTCTGCCAATGATCCTCACCACTCCCTGTCTGAAGCAGTGATGTTTCCAAACCAGACTGTGATGCTTTATGACAGGATGCTCTCGATTGTCCCTCTGTAGAAAGTGGTCAGGACAGGGGAAGGAAGATGTGCTTTTCTCATGTGACACAGAAAATGCAGGTGCTGCTGTGCCTGCTTCACCAGTGTCTCGCTATTGAGCGACCAAGCCAGACTATTTGTTAACTGCACACGCAGGAACTTGGTTATATCCATTGGTGGCCTTGGAGTTTTTTGTGGACCGGGAGAATTGTACAATTCTTTTTTATAATCTTTCAACACTGTTTCTGATATATCTGATTTTATTCTAAGCATTCTCAGCCTGTGACATGGCCCTGAAAGTACAGTTATCAAATTTCATAAATGAAAGAAAAGAACAAAGCAATAAATTAGGTTCTTCATTATTTATCTTCATGATTAAGATTTCATCTTATTTTTACATCTTCATCTGCTATCTTAAGAGGACACAAACTGACAACTTATTAACATGGCAATAGTTACATGAAACTTTTTGAGATCTTTTAGATAAAAACTCTTCCGTGAGATCAGTTTCACCCAATGCCTTTCCAATGTTATTTTCAGTTGAGCTCATTGCTAATCCAGCACCTTCAGCCATGGAAGAGAATGGATAAGTTTTTATAATTTTCACTTTTGAAAATAACTTCTCAGCAGGTGTAACTAATAACAGTGCAATGAATGGGAATTGCTACATGCAAATTTGAATGTATATATTGAATGTTATAGCCTAGAGTTCCTTTTTTTGATTTGCAGAATTGCCAAAATTGCCTTTCCCTTGAGTGCTGCTTTATGTCCCCAATTGTCAAAATTGCTGTCTCCTAAAATCACCATAGTTTCAGTGGTACAAATCTCCATGTGATTACTACTTGGAAGTAAAGAGACCAGATGAGTAGATCTAAACTCAACATCTGGGTTTTCCACTTGTTAAAATCAGTTAAATAAGGTAACTTACTGCTAAATTACCACGGAAAAATATCATTAATATATTGCCAAAACCTGTAAAATCAGTACCCAAATGAAGCAGCCTAATAGGCATGACATCTGTTTAAATGTAGCTTGTCCCTTCTTCTATTTCTTCTTATCAGTTATATATCAGAAAAAATATTTTGTAGGTAATTTCATTTCTTTCAAAAATGTGTGCAATATGGATAGGTTCTTTCAGTTTGGGATTTTTATTGCAGTGATATTTTATGGTTTCATTGAAAAATACTCTTGGGGAGTGAATTTCTTTGCTGACTTAAACAAGAATCTGATTTTTACAATACATATATTTGATAAGCCGTCCCCTTTGTTTTACGTATTGTACGAATGTTTTTACGCAGTGCTGTTCGACTAATTGCATTGATTTGCAGTACAATGGCATTGGTTTTTAACCTTTGATTTACAACTGTGCGATTACAAGATAATAAAATTATTCCTCTTTCCATTTCTTTTAGATTTTACATAGAAAGCATTTCATTTCTGAAGGACAAGACCACAGTTGAACTTTTTTTCCTCAACGCAAAGTCCTGTGTGCAACAGGTAATTTGGCTCAATTTTCCATACAACTGTAGATTATATACTTCAGTAGTTGTCAACATACAAGTAATTAAATTATATGGATGCACTTCTACATTTAAGTACCCATCAACCAAAGGAAATGTGAGTAATTCTTTTTCACATGTGCATGCGTATGCAAGCAGACATCAATTCTCAAATACAAAGAATGAGCCACAGGCTCCAACACAGAACAGGTGTCACCCATAATGAACAAATAGGGTTGAGGAAAAGTTAAGTAAAGGAATATTGGGGCAGAGACAGATTGCTTTGGATGTGTACGTAAAAGAAAGCTCTGAAAGATTTGGCTTGTATAATAATTCCCTCATTGGAAAAGAATGTATAAATAAAGCTAAACATTTTTTCTTAAGAAACCTTATAAGCATCCATCAAAATCACAACATCTACCAACTCTGTTCATCGGCATGTCAAGAGAAGATTTTTTTTTCATGTCAAATCTGTTTTTTTGACCATTGTGAAGTCATATTTCCAAAAATGGTAGGGCAGAACAGTTTTACCTGAGGCAAAAGAATTGTGAACATATCTTTCTTCGTTTGTTGTGGGCATATCCAGAACAAGGTGGAAAGTACAAATGACTTTAAAAAACAGATTCATGAGACAAAGAATATTTACATATGTATGCAGGTAGTCCTTGACTGATGACCACTTATTTAGTGCCCCTCCCCCCCAAGGAACTTATGTCCTGATTCTGAAGTTCTGAAGGCTGCTGTCCCTGCAACCACCTGCAGCGCTTTTCGGGAACTTAGCAACTGGCCAGCATTTATGGCCATTTCAGCATCCTGCGGTCATATGACTGTGATTTATGATGTTTTTTTTTACCCAAAACAGGCATTTGCTTTTGATTCTCAGTTAAAGCACCTCAAGAGAAAACCATGGGTTTCCTTAAAAATTGTAGCACTGTCTTCATGACAATGGTGTTCACTTTACAATTACTGCGTTTGCTTAAAATATTTTTTTAAAAAATCAGGTCAGTCATATGGGCTACCCGCTTTATACCTGTCACAACCTCTCACCATGATGGGTGGGCTCCATTACGGTTGTAAGACAAGGACTCCCTGTATGCTCCAAATATAAACATTGTATTGTTTGGGGTTGAAGGGAGCTGGTTACAACCACAATGATCTGCAATACTGCAAATACTGTAGAGAACTACTAATGAAAGTTTTAACTGCTTTGTGAGTAGTTTGAACTGAGAATAACATATTACACTTAACTAGTAGGTGTGTACTAATTGGTATCGGAATAAATGATGCCAGGCTGTGGTTTCTTGTGTAACCAGCTAGTCAGCCCAGGGGAAGAGTACTGTCCCCAAACCCAGTTTTTCTAGGTGCCTTTGAAAGTGGGTGGCAACTCCAAAAATGCAGTAAATGTCTTTTTAAAAAGTATTTGCACTATAACACGAAACTTCTTTTCGCTCATTCCCATGTCACTCAAATCAGGAGGCAGGGAGGGGGGAAGTAGTGAGTTAGGTAAGTGGTGAGATTGAAAGTAATCTAGCCTTGGCTCCCTAAGGACTGAATTAGCATTGCTGACTCACTTTTCCATAATATAGCATTTTATCCACTAGGACGGTGATTGATTTTCAAGAGCAGAACCTTGCTGGTCTGTAAGTCTTTGTAGATTGTTCAGCAAAGCCAATGGTAGCAGATTCTAATGTTAAAGATTACGGTAGGAACATCCAAGAGCCATTAATCCCTTCCACTGTCAAAAAGTTTTTGTCACATGATTCATTTATTATATTCAGACTGGCGAATCAGGGGATTATTATATCAAATAAAACACAATTGAAAAGCCACAAATAGAATAAGCAACTCTGTTATTGTAACAATTATAATCAACTCCTCTGTTAATTTATTTCATCCTCTTTTAAAATCCTGTGAATCACTAGCCATTAGGTCATCTTTATTTTCCATAAATCAATTTCCTACATAAATCTTCTGATCATTCTAATTACTCCTTTCTGCCTATTATAGAGAGGACAGTTCTGTGATATCTTTGTGGTTGACCACAAAGAACTCAATAACCTATGTATGATTGTGCCTTAAATTTATATAAATTTATGATGTGGCAATTTTATTTTTTCCATTCCTAATTATCATCAGGGGTGTTTCCAGCCCTGATTCTACTTCTAGCCATTAAATGGATGATATTATTGATCTCAATCTAATCTTACTAATTAGTTCCCATTAGTGAAATCCCTGTGTGAGAATATGATTGGGAGATAGGTCTTTATACCCTAATGTATTTCATTTGACACTGAACATTTAACACATGTTCTCTTTTCATTTAGATAGAAGGAAATATTTATTCAGCTTACTTTCACTATTCTGAATCAAATGTTATATCTCAGCAGTTCATAGTTTGTATCTAATTTCTGATGGCTTATGTAGTCCAAAAAAAATTGGAATAACCAGTACCAATGTAGAACATTTGTTGGGCTCAACTGTTTATCCTGCTCAATTGTGAAAATGTTCTCTTTATTCTCGTCCCCACAAATACATATTTTGTATTTAATCAATGGCATCTTCCCAAGAGGATTCATCTTTTCCCATGACTGCTGAATTTACTCAAAAAATCGTATTTATTTATTTATTGCCCAAGCCATAACCTAATCACTGGCTGAACATACTTGCATCAGACTGGAGATGCAAATGACACAATGCAAATGACACAATGACACATTCAACAGAAAATATATATTTCAGTAATCTCAGTTATTCCTCTCACTTTCCAAGTTGAGGATTACTTCAATTCTACCACTTCTTTTATGGAGCAGAAATTTGTAATACTTCTAAGCTTAATAATAAGTGAAAATAATAATTAATATATTCTCGTCTGCACGGCTTAGCTAAGGAATGATACTGAAAAGGATGTCCCAATCAGAAATCTCATAAAACTCCCACAAATGTAATAGCCTGGAGTGGAGAAGCTTAGATAGTGGGGTGTGGTACAGAAACCTGGCCAGATCAATAATTCTATAAGTTACTGAACGTTTATTAACTGTTTCAGTAAAGTAATAGTTGACTGAAGTATCCAGTGTGAGATAAAACTGGAGCCAAGTGGGGTATTTCATGGGACAGGAAAATAGAATAACACCATATAAATATATTCTGTAATTTGATTACAAGGGATGACTATTTTTCTGCTCAACTATTAACTTTCTTGTATCGTTTGTCCACAGCTCCACCCTCATGTCTATACTAGCTAGCATATTATTTCCATGAGGTCCCAAGTTCAACCAATCATGAACCCTAGAGAGCCACTATCAATCAGTACTGATAATACTAAAATAGGTGGATCAGGGATCTGACTCATTACCAGACAACTTTCTACATTCCTAGATAATAAAGTGTGTTTGAACTCAGTTTATTTTTGTTCTCATAGAATATACTTTGTGAGCTGCTTATTATACCCTTCTTAAAAAGCTGTTTGGATTTATAATGATGAAATGTCCTGTTTTGTCAGAAAAAAACCTCCTTTTCCTTTTAAAAGTATCCTAAATTAGACAATTTTAGAAAAGTATTTGGCATAGGCCTGCATTTATTTTCATAACAGTGTGTACAATGCCCTACAGTGTCATCTTGAGGGAAAAAGTTGAAACAGTTTATGTCCAGGATGTGAGGGGATCTATAGATATTTTCACAGCCCTCTTTCTGGCTCATACAGTATACAGGTCCTCAATGGAACACAGGGTGGTAGCAATTGTTTTTTCTGCATTCTAACTATCCATTAAAATCCGTGTCTGTCTTGTTTGGTTGCAGTGCCAATGACAGACTCAGTAATTCCTTTGTGGAACTGTATTAGCAGCTCTTTGGGCAGTCTGGGCTTTCTGAGTTGGCATAGGAAGAACATTCTTTGTTGTGCTTTTTGATGACATTTTTGATGTTAGGTGTCAGAACCTAGAAACTTAAGGGTCTCTACTGTTGATACTGTGTTGTCTAGTATTGTAAGAGGTGGTAGAATTTTAGGCTTCTCCTAAAATCTATCATTTCTACAGTTTTGAGTGTGTTCAGTGTATTAAAAAATTGGGATCTATTTTGCAATGTCAAGAACCAGTTTTTGCATTAGAACCTTGGAGGTAAATTCAAACTGAGATTATAAGCAAGCAGTGGAAATGCATTCTCTAAATCAGCTGGAGGTCAAATCCTATCAACTTGTTCTATAAGTTTCTGTCATGACATTAACCTGCTTATACTAGCATTTAAGGCAAGTCCTCAGCATTTTGCATTTTGTGTATCAAGCAATATTGTGTTACTTCCTGTTGACTGCTGGATTACATAAGCATTAGATCGCAAATATACAGATGTGGTCAACTGATGAGCCTTCTGCTTGTGGAACAAAGTGACAGTAGTGAGGAAGAGCAAAACGCCTCAATAAAGAACCAATACAAAAAGACACTTATTTCAACTTATTTCTGACTATAGCTAATATAGACATCCATATCGGAACATTTTGGACACATTTTCCCCTAATGTCTGTCTGTCACTGCAATTTGATATTGCGTATGTTTTAAGAGGTGCAAAGAAATCATGTTGCATGAATAACAGGAGTGTGAGAACTGATACATAATTGTATTCCCGTTTGTATTTTAATTCAGGGCCTGTGAATTAAAGTTTGCCCTTAAGTAAAGATTCAAAGGCAAATGAGGTTGGTTCATATTAATATATAACCCAAATGTCATTTTATCTCTGCTGCAGTGAATGTCCCATTGTTGGGACTATGGGAATATATATTAGGCTGCAGGCTTAGTATACAGGAGGATCTGGACAGACTTGAACACTGGGCGCTATCTAACAAAATGAAATTCAATGGTGAAAAAAGTAAGGTTCTACATTTAGGCAAGAAAAACCAAATGTACAGGTATATATAGGGGGTACCTTGCTCAATAGTAGTAACTGTGAGAGGGATCTCGGAGTCCTAGTGGACAATCATTTAAATATGAGCCAGCAGTGTGCTGCAGCTGCCAAAAAAGCCAACACAGTGCTAGGCTGCATTTACAGAGGGATAGAATCAAGATCACGTGAAGTATAATACCACTTTACAATGCCTTCATAAGGCCACACTTGGAATACTGCATCCAGTTTTGGTCACCACGATGTAAAAAAGATGTTGAGACTCTAGAAAGAGTACAGAGAAGAGCAACAAAGATGATTAGGGGACTGGAGGCTAAAGCATATAAGGAACAGCTGCTGGAATTGGGTATGTCTAGTTTAATGAAGAGAAGGACCGGGGGGGGACATGATAGCAGTGTCCCAATATCTCAGGGGCTGCCACAAAGAAAAGGGAGTCAAGCTATTCTCCAAAGCACCTGAAGGCAGGACAAGAAGCAACGGGTGGAAACTAACTAAAGAGAGAAGCAACCTAGAACTAAGGAGAAACTTCCTGACAGTTAGAACAATTAATCAGTGGAACAACCTGCCTCCAGAAGTGGTGAATGTTCCAACATTGGAAGTTTTTAAGAAGAGACTGGACAGCCATTTGTCTGAAATGGTATAGGGTTTCCTGCCTGAGCAGGGGGTTGGACTAGATGACCTCCAAGGTACCTTCCAACTTTATCATCATTATTATTATTATTATTATTATTATTATTATTATTATTATTATTATATGGCTGTTTCACTTCAAAGCAAAACAAAGTCAAAATATGGCTTAGCAAGGAATGTGAAGCCAACCATTGTCTAAGATGGATATACTCAGTGGTGGGATTCAGACGGTTTGCACCACGTCAGCAAAACGGTCGCTAATTTTTGGTTGTCCAGGCCCAGAATGGACGTCCGGAAGCGGCATCCACACAAAGAACCGGTTGTTCACATATTTCAGTGATGGCGAACCTTTTAGAGACCAAGTTCCCAAACTGCAACCCAAAACCCACTTATTTATCGCAAAGTGCCAGGGCTGCATCAGCATTGTGGTGCCCTCAAGGGGGATGGGGACCTGGCCCACTGGGTGGGCGTGGCTGCAGTGGTCATTGCAGATTGGGTGAGTGTGGCTGGGGCCAGAGCAGCGGGGGCCAATCTCTCGCCATCTCTGGGGCATCCCTGGGGGGCCAACGCTGCTTGCTCGCTCACTTTCTGCCCTGTCGCTTCCAAATGCCACGTGCTCACTACTCTGGCGAACTCTGCTGGAGCAACGGCGCGCGTGCCCACAGACAGGGCTCTGAGTTCCGCCTCTGGCATGCATGCCATAGTTTGCCACTGACATATTTGAATCCCACCACTGGATATACTTATATGATGCTGGTAGCAGATCAGTTCCCTTAAAGCTACTTATGTGAACCATCATACCACAAAAAAGTAGATGATACTGAGAGAGCCAGTCTGGATAGTTAATATGGTAATTAATGCCACAGGAAGAGCTGTACAAGACTAGAACTATGTTCAGTATTGAAAGTTGGATTGGCTTTTTTCATGCATCACCGGCATATGACCTTTTTCCTTAGGACCGTTGAAACTTTGCTCTGTGAAATGCTTCGCATTAGTTAAGACAGGCCTTTGAAAAAGTCTTTTAAACAGGTTGGGATGCTTCTGCTCTAAGCAAGGATATCAATTACTGGGCTCGCTGACCCATTTGTCTTAGAACTAGTCAGTTACTCCCTTGCTCCAGGCATGGATCACAAGTAAATACCGATCCTCTATATAAAAGCCATGGACTTTATACAATTCTTTTGGGTGCTTTGATTCTTTTTGTTTTAAGATGGACAGGCTGGACAGGAAAAAAAATGCCTCAAACTCACTCAGACATTTATGAGGCAACGTTCTCATGAATACAATGGCAACTATTTTGACACTAGCCTAACTCTTAACAAGGTGTATCGCCCAAGGCCTTTCCAACAGAAACCAAGAGTTCACACACCTTTAGGATAAACCAGCCTGCACAGTTCAGTCTGTATTTGTTTCAGGCTCCACCTCGTTTTCCAAGAAACTTGTTTCATTGTTTGCTCGGAGCAAAAAGAGAACATCAGTGGTACTCTGCAAACAGGCCCTATGAAAGCAAACAGAATTACTTAAGAGGTTGTCATCATAGTTAAGAATGTGCCCAACATCTATCTTTACTCAAGGCAGGAAAAAAACTTTGAAACTTAATTCATACATTGGAAAGAAGTGTTGGTCAGGTGAGCTTGCTGTTGGCCTTTATTGTCCACTTTGGCTTCAGCTTGACATCTGTATTGAGCTATCACCTTGCCAACCCTTTAAACTAGGGGTGTCAAGCTGTCGGACCACGGGCCGGATGCATCACACCAAAACTGCGCCCACTCCATTGCCAGCAATGGGAAAAAAGTCGCAATACGTCGCAACATGTCACATGACGTCGCGAGTTTGACACCCGTGCTTTAAACTTTTCATATTTGATTCCTTTTCTTTGCTTTAGACATAGTTTTAGTCAGCTTCTCTGTAGAGGCTTATGGGTGTTGTAGTGAGGAAACATGGCAGCAGTATCTATAGCAAGTCATTGTGTCAAACTGAAAGTACATGTGTCATGATGTTAGACATAGGCTTCTATGCAGTGTTGTTTGTATAATAACATTACCATATACATGATCTCTTGTCCATCCATGGACGCCTATGTAACTTGGCTATTGATCTGTTAGGTTAATTCTTTTTCCTATAATGGTAGTCCTTGACTTACAACCATTTGTTTAGTGACTATTCAAAGTTACAATGGTATCCAAAAAAGTGATTTATAACCGTTTTTCACACAACTGTTACAGTATCCCCATGGTCATATGATCAAAATTCAGACACTTGATAACTGGTTTGTATTTATGATGGTTACAAAGTCCTAGGGTCATGAGATTACCTAATGTGATCTGTATAGCCTACAGATTCGTTTAACAGCTGTGTTACTAATTTAACTGCAGTGATTCACTTAATACAGGGGTCTTCAAACTTGGCTCTTTTATGACTTGTGGACTTCAACTCCCAGAATTCCTCAGCCAGCCACGCCAGTTTGAAGACCCCTGATTTAACACCTGTGGCAAGAAACGTTGTAAAATGGGATAAAACTCACTTAACAATATTCTTGCTTAGCAACAAAAATTTTGGACTCAATTGTGATCATAAGTTGAGGACTACCTGTACCCAAGGAAGTTTATTTACATTTTTACATAAGTCTCCACTTACTCATCCCATACTGGTGGTAACTTATTGCAACCAAATCAGTTATTTGCTCGAACTAATTTATTTTCATGTAGGAGCGTTATGCAGATTGTGGCCCCTGAAGAGACAAGAAGGTCGAGGCAAAGAGCCAAATTATTATCAAGTGTGAATACTAGAAATTCTCTCCTCTTTCAGTGAAAGCTGAAGTGCTACCATTATGCCTGAAGTTCAATGTGTGGCAAATTGTAGCCTAAAGAGTTCTATACTTACCCGTTTCTTCAGATCACATTTTATCCTAGTTGCTCTTAGATGTTTCCAATGACAATATAACTAGAGTTCCATTCACCAGAGAAGTCCTGCTGTTTCAAACTGCACCATGCTCATGTTTCTTAATGCAGGTTTATCTTATGCTCTATTTGGTTTATTATCTAACTTGCCTTAACTTGTTTAATGTTTGGTGTTTTCAAGCACTGAATGTACCATATTGTGGTATGTGTAACCAGAGTCATAACTAGAAGAGCACAGATGTGCCAATTCATGCATGAATTTAAACTTGTTTGAAGAATAGGGCTCCATTTTCCCCCCCACTCTTACAATTTGGCTGGTGGCCATCATTAACTTTACAGCAATAAAACAAGGCACTTTCTTGATGGCTCAGGCACTCCATGGAAGTCAGCAAATCAGCAATCACGTTCCTCGCTCTTCAAATTTGAAGCTGGTGGATAAGCAAGA
The DNA here is from genome assembly GCA_034064705.1 of Bothrops alternatus. Taxonomy (NCBI): domain Eukaryota; kingdom Metazoa; phylum Chordata; class Lepidosauria; order Squamata; family Viperidae; genus Bothrops; species Bothrops alternatus. The sequence goes on along the minus strand of JARGCV010000051.1, from coordinate 5,095,299 downwards.
AAATAGCTTATAGTATTCCGTAAAGTTTAGTGTGAAATAACTGATAGAGTAAAAAAAAAAAACTATTGATGAAAAATCACAAAGCTTGGCCAACAACACCAAGAAAGAAAGTATGGAACTCAATAATGAAAAAGTCATGTCATCATCAGATTAAGCCAATAATAATAGAAACAGTGCAGAGAAGAACAACGAAGATGATAAGAAATCTGGAGGCTAAATCATCAATGAATGGCTAGGGAAACAAGGTATATTTAGCCTAATGAAGAGAAGGCTTAGGAGTGACATGATAGTCATCTTCCAACACTTGAAGGACTGCCAGTGGGAAGAGGGGATTGATTTGTTCTCCATAGCACCTGAGGGCAGGACAAGAAACAATGGGTGGAAGCTCATCAAAGGGAAACAAAGATGAATTTCCTGATAATAAAAGCAGTTAATCAGTAGAACAGCTTGTCTCCTGGAGTTCTGGAGGTTTTCAAGAAAAGTTTGGACAATCATTTGATGAGTGACCAATAGAACCAATCCCTTTGGGGCAATATTCTTGGCATGAAAAGACTTTTTTATCAGCTGCTACATCATATCTTATTTTAATCATATCCTTATCTATTTGTGTGGTTTTTCTTCATAGTATTCCTTGTCCCAGCGCTGCTGTTATTAGCTTCAGCCCTCTGTAGCCTATTAACCTGCTTTTTTCTTAACACCAACTCATTTCACAAATCTATTTTGTGCTGTTTTTATTGGCATATGCACAGAGTAATGTGGAAGATAATGGCATAACCACTCTGTGAGAATTAGATACTGGCTAAGTTAGTTAAGGGCATATATGACTGAAATTAATAGAACATAGACCTTATGTGCACACATGACAGAATTTCATGAATGAAATGAGAATACATTTATTACATTCTGGTAATACTCCAGCTGTCATAATAGAGATCACTGCTTCACTGCATTCATCTGACCATAACAGTTTAAAGGATTTTCCTGCCTAAGTTCATATTTGAGAATGCATAAGTCAGCTACGTTTACATAGACTATGTTCAACATGCATCTTTCCTCTGATCTGAGGATTACATCTCTGAAGACTAAGAAAAATCACAAAGTTACAAGGGACAAATATTTGAACGCTTCTATCCCAACTGTCCACTAGAAAAGCTGCCAACTGAATTAAAATATGAAATATTTTTTTAAAATAAAGTACATTAACTATTTAGCTATCCAACAATTCAGAAAGAGTTTAATTACGATGACTTTCTATTAAAGCATTAATAGGGTGGTCACTCACAATTTGGAATGAGTGAAAAGAAGAAGGATGAACTCAACTCATTACTTCAATAGAAAACCATTGGCTCTTTAAAAACACTCTTTAAAACGAAGTATTCTTTTGATGTCTATACACCAAACCATTTAATAAGCTTCTGAAACTATGTTTCTGATCTTATGCATGTTGCCAAAATTTAATACATATCACTTAAAGTTGACAATTCGCATAACACAGACATGTCAAACACAAGTCCCGGGGGCCGGATGCGGCCCACGAAGTGGTTTCATGTGGCCCGCAAAGCCATCCTGGAAACAGTGAGGGAACGGCCCCCGCTGCCTTGGCCCTGGCCCAGGCCAGCCGGGAGCCAATGTACAATTTTGTGGTGGCCATCTTGGCACTTGCCCCGGTGGACCATGCCTCGGCACTTGCCCCAGTCCCACCCCCTTCTACCAGAGACCCTCATATCTGTCCCACTCCTGCCCAGGCCCCCATAGGCACCCTTGACGCGACTGATGTAGAACTGGGCACGCCCACCCAGTAGGCCACACCCACTCCATCCACGCGCACCAGTAGGCTGCACCCAATCTGGCCACACACACCCAGCCCCCCCAGGGCAACCACAATGCTGATGCGGCCCTCAGTGAAATTGAGTTTGACACCCCTGACATAACTGCAGTTCTAAGCAGTATTACAGAAAGTAGTTTAACTTAACCTATTGGTTTCCCCTTCTAGTAGTTCCGCATAGAAGTAGGCTGTTAATTACTATCATTTATTGTCTTTATTCAAAGGATTGCTAGTAGGGGAGAAGACAATGAAGAAATGTTTGTTGTTGTTGATTATGCAGTTAACATTGTTGGAATAGAAGACACACACTCCAAAGCTGTTTTAGTAGTGTTCATGAAGTCTGGCTACCTGCCAATTTTATAATACATCAAAAGCTTTTAAAAGTTTTACAACAAACATTTCACAATTCCCTTGTCACTTGTCTGGGAGCAAGGAGTGTTCCCTTGCACCAAAGGGTTTCTGTTTCTCTTTCTTTGACTACTTAAATATACATAGTGCATATTAGATGTATCGTTCTGGTTCCTAAAAATAGAACTCATAAAAGCTCCAAAAGAAGAGGAAAGAAGTTGTGAAAGAAAACGAGATGAGAATGTGCAGATCCAGGATAGAGCAATCTTTTAATAATGGCAGTATCCCAAAGTCTAGAATTAATTCCTTATGATTATTTTGTGATTTGCTGCAGAATTTGTAAGCCAGGTTTCCACGGCCTAATCATAATTTTCAAGGGGCCCAGTACAAATTTGTAATACAGCTTTAAACCTTTGTATATACGATAATCCCATCTGATGAAATAAAGCTTTCTTTGTAAAATCTTACATTAATTTTTCTGCATTTCTAAAATTGCGCCATGGCCCATAGTGAGGCTTTTCTATCCATATCCCAAACACATTATGGCCTTGAGGTAGGTATGTACACCCATGCATACATGTCATTTGCTGGTGTGAAAGTTAGATACTTACTGCCTCTGACAAGCAGCATAGCTGTCATCCTACAAATGAATGCATTTACCCTTACTTCTTGCAATTGTTTAACCAAACTGAATGTCAGTCCATCTGTTTCAGAATATACCCCCTTGCTGAGCACTTTATTTCCTCCTTTGGTGAATTTTATTTTTAGTTTATTCCACTATAAAACTATTTAATAAACAAATCCATTTGATTAAGAATGAACTCCTTTGTCTCTTTGGACCTATAGTTCTTGTTCTACTAGCTCTTCTCTCCTCCAACCTATTGAAATGGCCCTCTGAAACTATCAGTCCTTGAGTACATCTCACTAAGACCCCACTTCACTTGCTGTTGTGTAACTGTTGTAAAAAGGCTGGGGCAATCAAGGTTGGGAAAGGACAATTTCAGTAGACCATGGCAATGACCAAATTAATCTATGGGCACAAATTAATCTGTGCTGCCCAAATTAATCTATGGGCACACAGGGACTCTGTAATCAGTGGGGCAGAAGTCAATGCATAGGGGCCCAATAAGGGATGGTGAGCTAAATGGAGTGATAAGGGGTCAATGACGTAACCTCTTCAAGGAGAGAAGGAAGAGAAAGGATTAATCAAAAAGATAGAGACAAAAATGTAAGACCTGTCCCACTGCTCACAGTTCCTGTATGCCCATAAATAAATTTGGACGGATTCTTCTTGAGGCCAGGAATACATAGAGTGAAATGTGAAGAAGACTTGCCAATATTTTCTAAAACAATAGTTCAAAGCTTAATTCAGGCAGGGTGGTGAGCACATAAGGAAACACTTTTAAAACTGCAGTTTCCTGTTAATAGAGTCCAGTATTAAGCGTGTCAGGGACTCATCCCTTCATTCTTTAAACTTCCCCAACTGGATATCCTCCAGATGTATGGGCTTCAGCTGCTGGTCAACTTGGACAGAAGACTGATATATAGATGAGAGTTTTTAGTAGTTTGAAGCAGGTGATTCCAATTACTTTAGATTGGGCAATTAATTGTATTATTTCCTGGGCTGTAAGTTAAATGGTAGTATTTATTTGCAGGGCTTATAAGCCATTGTAATCAACCAACTGGCATAGAACTCCCCAAATCCATAAACTGGGATTGAAAACATAGGTAAGCACTCCATTTTTAAAACTTAAACTATATAGTATGTTGTAAAGAAAAAGAAACCAGGAATCAATATTCAAAATACAATGAGATTAATTCATTGTCTGAAAGGATAATCATAATCACCCTGCCTGTAATTCAGAATACTGATTTTCTGAAACTCGGAAGGGAGAGGTTCACTCAAATATCTAGGGGTTCAAGGGAAAGGACATAGAACTAAGAAGATATGTTTCCATGAAGTACTTATCTTACTGAATTCAAACTGTAGTAACACTGGCATACATCATTTGAAGCCTCTTTATTCTGCTGAGTGAGGCCCTGGAACAATTCCCCTGAAAGAACTACTGCAGGTTACCTTGGAACAAGGTTATCCATGGGTAAAGGGTTAAAAAAAAAAGTCAGGATGGTATCCATAATTGCATGTCTGAAGCCCTGTTTTACATCAAATGCATGTTACGTGCCAAAAAAGAGTGTGCAGCTTCAATTACATGGTTGTTCCCCCTCCCCCCCCCGATTTTTTATTCATCTCTTCCCGATGGATGTCCCTGATCTTCAATCCAAGATAACTCCCTATTTTTTCTACAGTGCAATGGCTTTGCAATGGAAGATTTTGAATCTCCCATATGCTAAATTATTATTTCTAGAACTTGTAAGCCACAAGCTGATCTGCTCTATTTCCCATGTCCTTGCTACAAATTGATCCTAATCTAAAACATTTTGCAATCCACAATAAATATTGCAAAAATTGTTCGCAATTATCCTCAGTAAACAAAATCACCACATAGAAGTAGCTTCTTTCTGCATTGTGTCATTAGAAATAACATTTTTCTTACACTTCTTTATTTGATTATCTTGCAAACACATTTTTATGTTTGTTATATGTAAAAATCTTCTTGTTTAATGGTAGATAATTTGAGAGTAAAGTTAACTCCTTTTAAAATTTCTGATCCTCTTGAGAGAGATTGTTCCCATTAACATTTTCTACAAAACCAGTTCTTCTGTATAAAAATAACATTATGAAGTAAATCCAGTGCATTTTGTTTGAAATCCAACTTGATCCTTTCTGTTTATTCTGTATGGCCAAAATCCTACTTACAGGAGATATTATGCTACATCTTCTGATTAATTAGTTTTCAAATATGGTCTGTATCTTATTATAAGCTTTTTCTAAAAAACAAAACCCAGGCTTTAATTTTTAGAGTACTTTCTGCAAACATGTGCAGCTTAACTTGAGAAAGTTAACCTAAAGATATCTACATAGTGCATTAAAATGGTTTTGTAATGTTTATGTGCCTTAGCTATATTTTTCTTTGATTGGAACCCTAATAAAAGGAACTAAAAAGAACTTGGAAAAGTAGTGCTAACCAAATACATGAAGAGGGTAATAAAAATGAACAGATGAGTAAACAAAATCCCTGTATTAACGTATGCATGCCTCAAAGATAGATATTGTTTTGTGTATGTGTATGTATTTGTGTGTACATATACTGTATATATATGTGCGCATACACACATACATATGCACACATACACATATACATACACACACACAGAGAGAGATGACAGATAGATAGATAGATAGATAGATAGAAAGAAAGAAAGAAAGAAAGAAAGAAAGAAAGAAAGAAAGAAAGAAAGAAAGAAAGAAAGAAAGAAAGAAAGAAAGAAAGAAAGAAATAGAGATTTTCCCCCCTTTATATCGTAATTAGAAGCATGCAAATTTATATTGAATAACTTTGGATAACACTTGTACAGTATATCCGGATAAAGTGGTTTTCCTTTCCATAAAACCTTATACTAATTTATACATTGAAAATCCTTTCTTATATTTGTATATAACAGGGAAACATAGTCTAACATGATGTCAAGAAATCTTATGCTTCCACACTCTTCCCTTTCTTCTAACTCTACAAATCCACATGGAGACCAAACTCATATCGTCAATGAGTGTAAACACTCTTTTTGGACTATTTTCAGGTGGCCATGATTGCACTGGACTAGAATAGTGGATGGGAAACAGGAAGACACAACATTAAACTATGGGTTCACAACATATTCAAACCCAACCAGTGATTTCAATTGCTTCACTTTGCTACCAATTATAAATACCACTATATTCTTTAAGCATCTGATTCTTCCTTTTTACTGTGGTGCTGGCATGGATATCTCTTCCATTTAATTAGCATATTAGCAGGCAATACTTGCCTTCCTGGCATTTTTTTTTTTTTTTCGTTTTGCTGATGCCAGTTTTCAGTTCCAGAGGGAGGGAGAAAGACAAGTGTGGAGAAGTAAGTACACAAAAAAGCCACTTCCAGGTTGCCAAGAACCCCATGAATGATTTAATAAACATAGTCTTGTTTCATTCATCAGGTGACTGGAATGTGGTTATTGCTGAAGACAAATATTCATTCATTCATTCATTCATTCATTCATTTATTCTTCTTCCTAACACTCCATCACAGACATCTTTTGCACTCCATCATTGGAGATTTTTAAGAAGAGACTAGACAGTCACTTGTCTGAGATGGTATAGGTCAGAGGTGTCAAACTGCCAGCCCACAGGCCGGATGCGTCATGTTGAAACCATGCCCACCCCATTGCCGGCAATGGAAAAAAAGTAGCGATACATTACGACACATCATGTGATGTTGCGAGCTTGACACCCCTGGTATAGGTTATCCTGCTTGAGCAGGGAGCTAGATTAGAAGACCTCCAAGGTTTCTTCCAGCTCTATTCTATTCCAAAGATCTTTCAGCAAGATATATTTGGAAGGGCTTTGCATAAAACTAACAGCTTCTTCTGATGGCAGTAGCCTTTAAGAACAAATTGACTGTAGAGTAGTCATAATTTTACTCCCATGAGTCAGTGCTCAAGCTGTACCAGTTTTGAAATCTTCGGGACTGCACTAGAATTTTGTTTACTTGTGGGAACCTTCCCTAACCTCTGCTCCCAGAAATCTGCTAGTATGATTTTTGGCCTTCAGCCTTGTTATTTAATTGACAACGGTAGTTATTGTAATCCTCATAGATTTGCAAGGCGTTGAATTTGTGAAAGCTGGATCAAGCTGCACTTGCAGCTTGAAACGTTCTTTTTGAGTTGTTGGCAAGAAGGATAAAATTTATGCATGGATAAAATCTGAGCTAGGTATTTCATAAATCACAAGAAAATGATTTATTCTACCAAATTTCTACAGAGGGATTCATTCCAATGCAGGTAGTCCTCGACTTAGGACTTAGGACCAGAATTGAGCCCAAAATTTCTGTTCTGTTGCAAAGTGAGACAGTTGTTAAGTGAACTTTGCCTCATTTTATGATGTTCCCTGCCATAGTTAAGTGAGTCTCTGCAGTTGTTAAGTTAGTCACACGATTGTTAAGTGACTCTGGCTTCCCCATTGACTTTGCTTGTCAGAAGGTTGCAAAATGTGATCAGATGACCTCAGGACACTGCAACTGTCATAAATTTGAGTCAGTTACCAAGCATCTGAATTTTGGTTATGTGACCATGGGGCTGCTGCAAGAGTCGTAAGTGCGAAAAAGAGTCATAAGTCACTTTTTTCTGTGCTGTTGTAACTTTGAAGGTCACTAAACTAACTGTTGTAAGTCAAGGACTACCTGTACCAGATAATTCCCCATGACAGAAGTTTCCATTCACAAACGAAGAAAAGAATTGTGTCTCTACTGCAAATCAAGAGCTTGGTAGCATCTTTTCTAACTAACACATTTTATTAAAAGGCATAAGGCTTTCATAAGTTGCAGCTCACTTCATCAGATGCTCAGCCTGTATACAATTTAAATTGGGAGAAGTTGGGAGGGGGAAGGCAGGGAAGGGAACACAGGCCAGTTATGCTGATACAGGTTACACTGAGACAGATTATAAACACCTTATCAATTGTAATGTGTTAAAAAGACATTGCATTTGTTGGTAATGGATAGCACCTGTAAAATGAGAATTATTGCCTGTGTGAAATTAGAAGTATCTGCCACATCGGTTTCAAGGCTGTTAGGAGAAAGCTAAGCAGTCCTGTTATCCTCTATGAATTATGTAAAAGGTTGGGCTAAAGTAAAAGTTTTGAAAGAAAATCAGATATCACCCTAGTTGAGGCTTTGGCTTGCTGAAGTATGAGTGGCTTCTTCTGTCCTAAAGCAGCAGAAATGGATTGTAATAGTCTAGAGCAGGGGTGTCAAACTTCCGGCCCGCGGGCCGGTTTCTTCATGCGGAGACCGCGCCGACCCCAACTCCGGCAATGCGAAAAAAGTTGATACGTCGCGACACATCACATGACATGGTAATTTTGACATCCATGGTCTAGAGCAGGGGTAGGCAACCTTGGCTCTTTTATGACTCGTGGACTTCAACTCCCAGAAGTCCACGAGTCATAAAAGAGCCAAGGTTGCCTACCCCTGCTCTAAAGCTTCATCATCAAACTGTAAAAATGGTCAGATATTTATTTATTCATTTAAAACATTTTTATAGTAGCCCATCTTAAAATCAAACCCTGGGCAGCTCATAAGCAAGCAATAAAAATAAAGAACATTAAAAATAGCTTTTGGTCCATTTTTCTCTCATATTGTCAGATGCTTTGGAAAATTTTCAGAGAAAGAACAGCTTAATAATCAGAAACGTGTCGAAAATTTACCTAATTTGGAGATGAATTTTTTTTTACATTAGAATCTTTTCATTCTTTTGTCCTGACCGCAAAGGCTTTTCTGTTGTTTCATTGCAGTAAAATTATAGAGAGAAATTGAAAACTTTACGTATTTATCCCCCTTGAAATGAAATTCTGTTTTCACATAAAGCACCAGGATTTCTTGAATGTGACTTACTGATTTTTTTCATAAGTCTACTATAGTGCGCAACCATCAAATTTTCAATTATAATTTGCTTTTTAATAAAAGAGTATGAGTCTTAATAGAAGGTATTGGAATTATTTGATAATTAAATTACTATTAGGAAAATATTAAGTTGGTATAATGAAATTAAAATACGTTACCAAAGATTAAGCATTCTAACTGTTTAAGATCTAATCGTATTTCTGCATAGGGTCACACATTCAGCTAAGTCATTATGTGGTTGGTTTGATTTTAGTCTAGTGCACTTATTTAATCCATTATGTATAAAAACAAAAACTGCTTAGTATGATGTATGAATTTTTCATCCTTATATAAAATAAGGTAACCTAAATACTCTATTTTTCAGAATTCCTATAATGAACACCATTTACATCCAGAAGTTCTATATATGAACTTCTTACTCAGCTATAGGTAGCTAGTACTGCGTGTGCTTATACTTCAGCAATATTTGGCCCTTTTTGTGATCCTGACTTGCAAGATATCCATATGGAAATAAAAAACTGCACTGATCACTGATCAAACAATTATTTATGATGAAAGACCAAGAAAATTATGAAAGATATAAGGGCAATGAGAAATTCTGAATAGGGAAAGACCTTTTTTTTGACAATATCAAAAATGGGGAAAAATGGATGTGAAATAAATTAGAGTAAAAGTACTGAAAGAAGAGAAAATAATGTACAAAAAACCATCAGAAGACAAATTTATGTCCCAAAAGAATAAAATGAATGGAAAATGGGTATGGAAGATGTTGAGAACGGAGTCAACCACGTTACAGGCTATCATAGAAATGTATATAGTTATGTCAACGAGAAATACAAAATAAATGTAGGTAGAATGAAGATAAAAAACAAGACAATGGGTAAGGAAAAAATGCTTATAAGAGAATTCTTATAAGCTTTAAAAAAGGAGGAGAAAACATAATTTGTATACAGATACTTTTCCACTTTTTTTAGTGATTTTAGTGATTGTTCAAAGTTAACAGCAGCACTGAAAAAAGTAACTTACAACCATCTCCATGGTCATGTGATCAAAATTTGGTTGCTTAGCAACTGGCATGTATTTGTGGCAGCTAGTGTCCCGGGGTCATGTGATCACCATTTGAACCTTCTCAGCCAGCTTCTGACAAGCAAAGTCAATGGGAGAATCATGCTTATTGACCACATGATTCTCTTAACTGCTGTGATTTGCTTAACAACTGTGGCAAAAAGATCATTAAAATGGACAAAACTCACTACTGCCTCACTTAGCAACAGAAATTTTGGGCTCATTTGTGGAACTTATAGATATAGGTAATCCTCTGCTATATAACACTTTATTGCTGATTAGCCATTAGGCCATCTCAAAACTCAGAATGTAAAACACAGAACTTTAATAAGACTGTATATAAAAATAAAACAAAAGTTACAGAGAATCTAGCCAAGGAAAGATTCAGACTGATAGAGAAATTGTAGACTCATTTTGAGGAAAACAAAACATTTATGAAGAGGACTAAACAAGAAGCCTCCTGCTGTGTGAATCAAATCAATAACAAAAATAATGACATTCAAAATGAAACTGACCTGAGGAGATGCAGGAGAGAATCATGCAGAGACCTGCTATGTTTAGTTTTAACTAAAACATATTAATATCCAAGAAAAATTAAAAAATGCTGGGAAAACATTGAAAACAAAATCTGTCTGCACATGTTATTGAAAAAATATTGATGCCATTTGTTTTAAGGAGTAACTGTGTGTCCTCTTTAAAGTGTGTTTGAACACTGCAATTTTGCCTGATAAGTTTTATTTGTTTAAAAATATTTATATAACTTCCCATCTTATAACAAACTCTGGACGGCTCACAATCAAAAATTAAAGCAGGTAAAAACTATATTAATGCTATAAAAACCAGATTCATTAAACACCCAAGACCTGGCACCAAGTCAAGCTTCCAATATGCAGGCACTTCATCCCAGCTCTTGGGGGTAAAGGCATGTCTTCAGTGTTTTATGGAAGTCTACGGGGGTGAAGGCCTGCCAAACTTTTAAAAAAAAAGGTATACTTTCTAGTTCCCATAAAAGTAAAGATTTCCCCTGTCCAGTTGTTTCCAACTCTGGGGGGAGGGGAGTCCGCTCATCTCCATTTCTTAGCCGAGGGTGTCAGCGTTGTTTCCATGGTAATGTGGCCAACATGACTATACACCAAGGGGCATGGAATGCTGTTACCTTTCCACCAAAGTGGTACCTATTTATCTACTCACCTTTGCATGCTTTCAAACTGCTGGGTGGGCAGGAGCTGGGACAAGTAACGGCAGCTCACTCCATCACACAGAGCACAGTCTTAAACCAGGTATGTCAGCTTTCCAGCTGACAAGTTCAGCATCTTTAACCGCTGAGCCATTGCACCCCTAACTCCCATAAGATGGCAATATTTAAGATAACAACTTTAACATTGATTGCCAATGGAAAGCCAAATGGATCGCTGAACTCCCAGTCATAGAAAGACACATAAATGAGCCCACAAAAAAAGAGGCCAGGCTTTGAACTACCACGTCAGCAATGGACAATCCTGAATAGGATTCGCAGCTCATATGGCATCTGTAGAAACAGGGCATAATATCCTCCCTTCAGTGTGACTGCGGGGTCCCACATCAAACTGTAGATCACATCATGACCAGCTGTAAGCTGAGGGCATGTACCGGTCCAGTATCTGATTTTAAACGATGCTGCACCTCAATGGTTAGATGACCTAGACTTTGATCTTTTTAACATTTATATTTTATTGTGTTCTACTAACCTAGATGAAATGTTAATATATATTGCTGGTCTGTGTATAATATGCCATATGCTAAATAAATTTAAGGTAGGAGACAAGGAGCATACCCACCCTTCTGACCGGATAAGTAATGACCTTAGGGAAAGGTGGTTCCACAGACAACCTGGCCCTGGGCCATATAGGACTTTTAAGGTGATGACCAGCACCTTGAATTACACCCAGAAACTGGAAGCCAGTGCAACTCACAAGACAGAGGTGTTACATATGCCAGCCTAGGGACATCCATCGCTGTGCACACTGTTGAAGTTTCCGGTTGGTTTTAAGGGCAGCCCCATGTAGAGTGTAGTGCAGTAATCCAAAGGGAGGTTTGGATACTGTGAGCAAGGCCTCCCAGTCCAGGACACGGCCTAATTGATACAGTAAATGAATCTGTCAAAAGCCCTTCTAACCATAGCTGCCACTTCCAATAAGAAGAATTCCATTATTTTTCCCCCACATAAAAGAAAAAATAGTAAGAATTAAAGCAAAAAAAAAAATAGCATCAAAAGGATTGGTTAACTTTGCATATGTGAAGTTTTTGGGCACAATTCATATCTACAGGGTATAACAGGTGACAATAAGCCAGACTGTGGAAGGGCAGTGTAACTTTATGCTAGGGAGGGTGTGAATACTACATTTTTGCTGTTTAACAGATCCCTAAGATATGAATGATTACATATGAGATCTAAAGTTTATTGTATGCTTCTTGATTTATAGAAAGCATATGATAAATGAATAGGCTTGAATTATGGAATGTTTAGCAGAAGTATGCAATTAAAGGTTGATTGCTAAATACAACATGAACAGTATATGATTGAAGTTCAACTTGCAAAACAAACTGTAAAGTTAAGGAAGATGACTGATACACCGAGCTGTATTGCCAAGGTGACAAATGGTAAAATAAGTTTTCAGTTCAAAATGGCTAGATAGCATGGGCAAGTGACACGTTCATCTCCATAATTTACTGAACTGTAAGATGGGGAAGAGGTACAACATAATCAGACTGACAAAAATTTGTATTGTATCTAATGATATATGTAGTTTTAGCCTTCCTATAGAGCTGATTTGTTGGCCTGGTTTGCCTAGTGCAGTGGTTCTCAACCTTTTCCGGGGCTCGACCCTGGCCCGCATCGCGCAAGCGCGGCGCGATGGACCGCATCGCGATAGGGAAAAAAATGGCCGACCCCCCCCAAAAAATGGCCGACCCAAAAAAAAATAATGGTGGGCCCGCACCGTGTATGCGTGGTGCGACGGGGTGCATCGCGCATGCGCGGCGCAACGGCTACATCGCGATAGGGAAAAAAATGGCCGACCAAAAAAAATGGTCGACAAAAAAAATGGCGGGCCCGCACCGCGCATGCGCGGCACGATGGGGCGCATTGCGATAGGGGAAAAAATGGCCGACAAAAAAAATGGCCGACAAAAAAAATGGCGGACTGCGGTGCTTGGCGACCCCCGTGAAATGGTCGTTCGACCCCAAATGGGGTCGCGACCCACAGGTTGAGAACCACTGGCCTAGTGTGACTAACACAAGTATATGAAAGAAGAGTGAATGGATTGAGAGAAAGGGAAACACTGAGGAAGTTGTGGTGCAATGGCATTCATAAGATCTTCAAAAAGAAACAGAGACAAAGTGTCTAGAGAACAAAACACCATGTCGAATGCATTCGTTGGACATACAAATATAGGTAATCAGTCCTGACTTACTGACCACAATTGAAACTGGCAACTCCACTGAGAAGTGCCCTGGGCACTAACTAAATAATAATATTGAATGACCCAGACTTACAAACCTCACTTCAGCTTCTGTTGTTAAGTGAATCATCCACAGTCATTAAGCAAGACATCACATGATCACAACTTGAAATTTTATTGCCAATTTCTCCATTGATTCTGTTTGAAGCTGGTTGTGAAGTGCACAAATGGCAATCACATTACCACAAGACCTGCAATGGTCATGAAAACCTGCTGGTTTCAAAGCACACAAATGTCCACCACTAACTTCAAACAGTCACTAAATTGGCATTTGATAATGGAGGAGGACCTGCAGTTTTCAAAATAGATTAGGGTAAGGTAACTGCTGTTGGCATAAACGGAACCATTTCTTTTTCTTATTTCTTTGTTTTATTTCATATTCCTTTTCTGCTTTTTGCATAATGTTGTTTAACCCAAAGGGTAAAGATGATGGACATGTATAAACTTAATCAGCTATGTTTTCATTTAGAAATTAAATATGCATGCTTATTTAAACAAGATAACTCAAGTTAGCAGTCTCACCACCAAAGAATAGTGTTTCTTTCTTAATGCTTACTGTACTTCATCAACCCAATGGGACATATTTCCTAGTGTATATGCATAGGATTCCTGTAAGTGTGCGTGTTTGCATAATTCTGAGCACCCTCCACAAACATAAGTTATTATAGTCATTGCAGCCATTGAACCCTGGGAAACCCGGAGGGTCAAAATTTGCAAGCTGGAGTCATGATTCATCAAAGATTGCAAGCGATCTGGTTGACAATTTCCTTCTTCCTCCCAATTCTTATTTTCTTGCAGGATGATTTCCCCTGTTTTCCATATTAATAAGTAATTATCCAAACTTTATGGCTATATTACATTCACCCCTTTCCGCTGTAATGGTACGACCTGGAAATGGAAGGAAAACCCAGGGCTGCTGAGTAGTATTAGACTAAGAGATTCCGTGTAACCTGAGGCGAGGGGAGATTTCCCTTCCCTCCGGAGTTCAGCCGTGTTAACGTGATACTTCCCTCTTTATTTAAACAGGGGCATATTGAAGTGGAAAGCGAGACAGTCTTTAGATTAGCTGCATTGATTTTACAGGTAAGATTTTCCCGAACTCGTTTTATGGTTTCTTTTAACCTGCCATGCTTTCAGACCCCAGACTGGAGTTTCTGCAGCATTGTTTATATATATTTTTATAAAATGTAAAACTATAACTATAAATGTAAAACTATACCCAGCTGACCCAGTTAAAAACGGAATACCTGTTTGTTCTTCACGTTTGCAAATCTGTCGTGCAAAGCGGTCACTCTGCGGACATTTAAAATTTGCCGGAGAAGAAATGCATGAAGAAAACTTATTTGGAGTGGGGCAGCGTGCTCTGAGTAAGGTATACTTTTGTGTCATCTGCCTGGTATATATTTTCCGTAATGCTGAAGCTGTATGTTGGACACAGGAGAAAGATTATGAAGTAGAGAAAAAAGGGGCTGTAATTATACTGAAAATCACTACGAAGACTTTAAAATGTCTCATCAATTCTGCTTCAATTATTTATCATGTAGTTGATTTTGCATGGGTTATTTTTCTTAAGAAGAGGGTTCCATTTGTATTAATACATTCTAATAAAATAATGAAACTTTGATTTTTATTTTTTTTAAAAAAATGTGTTTGAAATGGATCCAGATTACCAGAGCTGTGTGATTTTAGTTTTTGTCTTACACACATGATGTGGGGGTCGTGGAGGGAGGGAGTTGGTTTTTTTAAATAACAAAACCCGTTGTTGTTTTTTTAAAAAAAGCCTCCCAGACCACTGATGTACTTTTAATTTGCACATAGGGTCAGCATTTGTTCAAAATTATTAACTTGAATTTTAATGATGTGGTATTATATCTACTGTAAATGAAATGTAAACAGCCATTATAAAACAAAAAAAAAGATTTCTAACATGATTTTTCCCCCTTTATAGGAAGCAAAAGGAGACTACTCTAGGTAATTACATTTCCTTTTTCATTATTAACCCTGTGGGTGAGGTTTAGCTTTTCCTGCATTTGATAATCACAAAGCAGAGCAAGTGCAACAATCAGCATAAATTCAGAGCAAGTACTAGCAAAGGGGTATATTGCTTTTGTGGACAAGTGAAAATTGAGCTATTCTTTTCCAAAGTGCAATAGTCTGGATGCTTATACAGTATTAGCTAATCTGTGATGAAGTAAATCTTCTCAGTATTTTGTAGCAAGCTAGCCTCCATCTAGAGAGGTTCCTTTCACACACACACCCCAACTTCCCTGTAAATCTCCTAATGATCTGATCTGTGAATAGCCCTAATGTATGCTTAGCAAAAAGTTTGCCAGCCTTGTAGATCAATGTGCAGTCTTTCCTTTTGCAGCTGCTCCAAGGGGGCTCACCCGTCAACACTCCTATCCTGACAGCTGTATTGTGGCTGCTGGAAGATTTTGAACTTGGTGGGTTCAGCTCTTACCTACCATGTGCAAATCAGATGCAGCTTTAGTCAGTTTTCTTCCTATCAGCAAAATACAATCCCTTCAGTGTGCAATTCTTGTAGGAGCAATTAAATAAAAAGGACATTGTGTCTGAGTAGAAAGTGGTGCTGGGCAGCTTAATTAGCAGCAGCTCACTTAAGAGATTTTGTAAGAGGAAAACACTGTTAGTCTATGGTATTCCAAAAGCAGAAGGAGTTAATATAGGCAAAAGCTTTAATCAGGTGACAGAGAGTGATGTCAGATTTAAATTAGGGGGAGGAGAAGAAGGCAAGAGTGATTGGTTTTTAACCAGATTAATGTTTCATTAATGGCTTGATTTCTTGCAAAGGGAAGATGGCTTGTTGTTGCTTACCATTCTGCCAAAATTAGATGTATGTATGGTTATATTCTGACATGAGCTGTTGTAAGATCCTATTTTTTTGCCACTAGGCAAATGCATTGTTTTCTGTTGTGCATGATTGGGTGGAAGAGGCAGAGACTTTCTCAGTTGAAAAGCTCAGTCTAATATCCAAAAGTGTTTTGCAAGTCAGAAGGTTTCAGAAAAAGAGGATGCTAAAAAGAACCATACCATAAAAGGAGGGAATGAGTTGGTTTGATCACTGCTTGTTTTAGCCTGATATACTACTATATGGTTATTTCTGCAGAAATGAAGTCCTGGATAGAAAATAAGATTGAGCACTCTTATTCTATAGCAAAATTACTGTCGTAGTCCTTGGCAGCATCAGTCAGTTTGACTTGAGTAAACTTCAAAACAGCTAGGAAGGGTTGGACTTGGATGAGAGACTACCAAGAAATCTCAGAACTGTAGACTTGATGGTTTTTTTAATTGATTGACCTTGCTGCTGGTGTTTCTTTTTTTCTCTTTGCTTCCACCTTTCTCAGCCATCAGAACCTTCTCCAAAGAGCTAGGTCTTTGCACAATAGGTCCAAAGTTATTCATTCCCCAAGTGAGAATTCTGTGTTAATTTGTTTGATGATCCATCAGTTTGCTTCATTGGCTGCCCTTGGCATTCTCAAGAATCTTCTCTAATATCAAGTTCAAAACTGCCAATACTTATCCTACTTCTTCAGAGTCCAACTTCGTCTATACTGTTCTGAACTTCATAGGTGTAAACATAGCCCTTCAAGGCTATTATATCAAGTGTTAGTAGTCTTGACCGCTTGATCCTTTAAAAGAAAAACAGGTAGGAGGGAATTGCAATCTACTTTGCAGTTAGCAGGTTGTACTAGTGTTTCATAGCTTCCTTCTATCAGTGTACCAACAACTTGTGTTAACACTGCTGATCACTTGGTGATCGTGTTCGCACATGATCCTTGTAATTATCTGTGCCAGTTGCTTGGGTTTGCATGATTCATGAATCATAAATTAAATACCTCCTGTGGCTGGTTAGTTTGTGATTTAATATGTTGTGTGAACACAGCCAATCTATTATTAGGTTAGCTTGGATCATCATCTGGATCAGCACACATCCTTCATAGCTTACAGCTATCAGGTGTATTATATCAGTACGTCTGGCGCCAAAATATCTACTTTTAAGTGCCTTAATTAAGCAGTTGCTGCTTTTTTGTAACAGAATACAAGAAATGATTAAGGGTGGTGATTTTTACAAATAGGGATGAAAACATTAAGGTTTCAAACTGATAAAGATTAATTAATCACAGATTAGAACTCTTAATTGTTAATCTGATTTAATCCATGAAAGGATCTGAAGTGTGTTGAAGGTGCCATCATGCAGAATATTACATGCATATTGTGAATTGGCAAGACATTTAATTTGCTAAGTTTAAAAGAGCAGCTGTCTTAATTAGATATGAAGTCTAAACTATACTGAGACATCTTTTGAGACCTGTAATTATTTTATTGATAGTCTAGACCTTAAATACTTTCACACAGAATTGACTCAATTATACTGTATGTATTAATTACATCTGAGAAGCTTTGTAGGCAAATGTGCAGGATGAGAACTCCAGAAAATGAAAGTGAGGGAACTGAATTATTTAAAGGTGGTTATTCTCTGAAATCAGTGGCAGTTGCTGCAACATCTTCAATTTGTTGTTCTGGTAAGGGAAAAATCATCTTTGCTTTAGTTTCCTCTTTATGCTATGGAATTGGTAATGCCAAGTCCAGGCAGCTGTTCAACGTCAACTTGGGACATTTGTAGACATTCAGGAAACTCCTGCATCATTTACTAGAGTTAAAGCAAGGTCACTGCCATGTGTCAAGCTGTCCCAAGGAAGTTGGTAGCATATGTATGAAACAGCAGGTGTAGGCCACTTGTGCTAAGAATTTATGTAGATGTGCTGCATTCGTTTTGCAGGCATGGTATTTTGTTTAGAAAAAAAATACAGACTTTGATGCAAGGACGTCTTCAGTTCAATGTCAATACATTTAGGGCTCATTTGCATTTCTTCAATGTCTTAATGCAAGGATGGTCTGCCTACCATTGTGAGAGAGAGAAATATGTGACAACCATTAATTTTACCTACAGTAGTGGCCAAAATTGTGGAAACCTTTTGGGAAAAGTGTACAGTAGAAATGCCATCTTTGGTTAAGTTTCCACCAATTTTTCTTCTAATTTCTTTATAACTGTAGCCTTGTTCACTTAATAATACTATTTTACATCGCTTTCTGGGCAACCAGTCAACTCTTTGCACCATTACTTTAATTTTATTACAAGCTCACTAAATGAAAGAACACAAAAAAAACCCCAACCAACTTGATAGGGATCGCATAATACCCTGACAAATGCCCTCCTCTCATCTTCAATACATGACATCAATAACTGAATCCTACTGTGATCTGATTGGATCATTGCCAAAACAAGATGACACCTGATTGGCTCTCTAACCACTCATGCTCATTGGCTACAGTCAGATGAAGGAAAGCTACCTGATATCAACCTAAGCAAGCTGTGCTTCCTTTTTCTGGTTATTTGGCTATAACTTCATAGAATACAATACAGATAATTGAACAAACTTTGTTGCATTACATTCTTGATTAAATTATCTTTCCATTGATATATAATTTTATGGCACTACTCCAAAAACAAAGTGGTGTTATTAGCCATCAGACCTCAAAAATACACTTTTCCCAAAAGGTTTCCACGATTTTGGCAGACCTTATCCCTTTCTTATTCCACATTCAACTACTGTTTTCCAGCTTCTACTGGTGCAAATATGGCCGACCCGCTTCTACTGGTGCAAATATGGCCATGTGGTCGGCCTACTGTGTTTCATTTGTTTGTAGGCAAATGCCTCCACTCCAGTTGCCTAGTGTACATTGTGATGGTGACATCCCCTTAACGTTTAGTTGCTGACCACTATTTGCTGGGTTTCACACACAAACCAATACTGCCCCAGGAAGTGATACCGTAGCTGGTGAGATAGAATGGACAGATTTTGCTCTACAGTGGAATGATGAAACAGGGAGCCTTTTTATCACTTGCTTACTTGTTTTATTTTAACCAGTCTAAGGAGTAGACTTCTGAAATAGTAATTTTTTTTACTAGTCCATCATGGAATTTTCCTTTATTACAGAACTAACAAATATTCTGTAGATTTCTATATAGAAATAGATGAAATTGTACCATAAGAACATGAAGGCATTTTGAAAGAAGAAGAAGAAAAAAACTAGTTCCAGCTTTATGTACTGTTCAACCTCCAAAGTACTTTACTTACTTTAGGTAAAATTGTATTTATAATCAGTTAATGTAACTGATTAATCAGCTAAACTTTCTAAGCCGTCCAGAGTCATCTTGTAGGGGAGATGGAAGGCATACCAATTTAATAAATTAAATAAAATAAAACAAACCTATGCCTTATTTCTCTTTCCCCTCTTTCCAAGCTGGTAGTTCCCCTTATCATCATCAGGGGATACAGCAAACGTGATAACTGAGTTCCAGCAAAACAATACCAGCATTGATTCTGTGGTTGATAAAAACATTGAAACAGTTGGCCAAAAAAGCAGCTGGAAGAAGCACATGTCTGATGTGCTAGCCATCAAACTCTGTTGATGTCAAGCCTGAAGAAAATGGAATGGGCAGCTTGAAACCAGGTGCTGGCAAAGAAATAAATTCCAAACCTTCACATATTTTAGCAGACAGGTTTTGTTTAGGGAGAAGTAACTCTGTTTTGGAATTTATTTTACTATATTATATCAGAGTTATCCACCTGAGAATTGGATAATCTTTGCCCCCAGACTTGCTTAATATTTCAGCTTGTGCTAGCTGTGGATGATGGGACTTGATCCATGTGTTTAGGACAGTGCTCATTGGAGAAATCTCAAATAATGCAGTCTATAAATAACTCAGAAATGAAGTCCCAATGTAAATTTAACTTGTGTAATAATCTTTAAAAAAAACAGCTTGAATTGAATATTGACGTAATTCTATACATTTTCTTCCCAACTCCATTTTGATGAAGTTACGTCCTCACATAAGCAATACTGTTTATAACTCTGAGTACAATATTGGTAGAAAATCATAGTGCATTTTTTAAAAAAAGTTCATATGTTATAACCTGAGCTATTTCCTCTGGTAACAATGATCAGACTTTTTGCTAGATGTGTGATACTTTTTTTATTTGTTATGAAAAGTATTCTCACTTTTCTTTCATCCTACCCCGGAATTCTAAGACTACACAAATACGGAAAAATAATACAATTATTTAATCATTAATAATTAGCTGTCCAGAGTTGCCCGACAGTTGAGATGAGTGGCATATAAATTTAATAAATAAGTAATAGAATAGAACTACAAAACTACATAAGACTAAAAATTAAGGCACATACATGAATATACAAATCATGTTTTAAAATTTCTACACAAATAAGCATTTTTTTTTCATGACAACATTGAGGAGAAATATTGTGGACCAACTCTTCCAAACACAGTTATTACCACCAGCACAGATCTGTACTGACATTAAGGACAATTGAATCATAATACATGAGCACATTTTCAGATGGATCCGATGTTTTTTAAGTTAGTATCCAAGTTGTAAATCTATTTCTATGTTTGTGGTGAGGGCAGAGTGATAGTTTATAGCAAGATATCAACTAATGCTGTTGTTGCAGCCACAAGGATATTAACATGCTGTTAAGGAGACAGTCATGCCTGAGGGAACATACGTCAGTGTTTTAGAAGAGAAAGCAAATCTTGCTTTAAAGGCTAAGGACATGTTTCCGTCCTTGAATGCTTTGTAGTAGATTCAAGCTGGGGGAAAAAATCTGGCAGCAGAGCAGTAGTTTTAGAAGAATACTATACAGCCTCTCTTAAAATGTGCCAAGTGACATTTGCCAGAGGAGCTTTGAATGGGATGGAAAAGATGAGATCTTTTTACAGATTGTTTATGGCTAGTGCCAGCAGGACAGCCATGTGCTTAAGCAGCCTTTTTAATAGCCAATCAAAACAATAAAAATGAGGATATACAGTCATAGAAGACGGGATGGGCATTTAGATTTAGATTAGTAAACAAAACTTTTAAAATACTACTACATTTGGAAAAAGTCTACATCATAGCACTAAGACCTTTCTCTGACCCTTACAGAATAATTTTATACAAAGTAAAGCAGGCATCATTTTATGTGCCCCATTACAGCATAAAATGGAGTTATTGAATTCTCATTAACAACTACCTTCTAAACAGAAAAGAACTAAAGCAAATTTAGTAGGCGCTTAACACCATATATAGGAGTAGCCAACCTCACTCTCACTGTAGAGCTTCCTATAATCCAAAAAGAAGTGGAAGCCAGGATTTGCTAAACTATAACAAGAATAAGGAGTCCTCTGGAGAAGAGGGAGAAAAGTATTCTAATACATCAGGGGTCTCCAAAGTTGGCAACTTTAAGACTTGTGGCCTTAAACTGGAACTTTAACTCCCAGAATTCCCCAGCTAGTCATGGTTTGGAGACCCCTGTAATACAATATTCAAGGAAGGAAAGGCAGGAAGTGATATTCCCATAGTGCAGTGGTTCTCAACCTGTGGGTCGTGACCCCTTTTGGGGTCGAACGACCATTTCACGGGGGTCGCCAAACAATGCAGTCCGCCATTTTTTCCCCTTTTCCTTAGCTGTGCTACTCCCTCTTATTCTATTGGCTTTTGAAAGCCAATAGAATAGACTCTCTTGAATAGAGTCTAATTCTATTGGCTTTCAAAAGCCAATAGGAATTGTCCAGGCTGTCTCTGCCCTGCTGATCCCACCAAAAGTCCCAGTCTGCAAGTTTTCTTCAGTGAAGGCGAGCTGTCTGGAAGTTTCCACCCCTCCCTGCTGAGCAACTACTAAATGTAAGTAAAAGAAGGTCAGGGGTGGGAGGGCCGCCCAGGAGCGCCTGGGCCTGCCTGCCGCCGCCCTGAACAGGCGATGGCCAAGGTAAGGCTAGCGGGCCAGCGGAGAGCGCTGGGAGGGTAGCTGGCGCGCGTGGGGCCCGGCGGATGGCTTACCTCCCTTGGGCTGGGCCAACTGGTGGCCCAGCCAGTGGTCGGCCTGCACCGTTGCTGCTGCTTGCCATGGCCACCCAGGAGCGCCTGGGCCTGCCTGTCACCGCACCGAATGGGCAGTGGCCAAGGTAAGGCTAGCAGGGCAGCGGCGGGCGCTGGGAGGGCAGCTGGCGCGCGTGGGGCTGACTCTCAGCTGGCTGTCGGGAGCCGGGCAGTGTGTAGCAGCCCTGCCGGTTCCCCAAACTCCCAGCTGACTGTTGGGAGTCGGGCTGTGTTCCTGGGGGCCATGCGGACGTCGGCCGGCTGCTGGCTGTGTCCTCCCCGTCTCCCAGCTCATGGCAAGCCTAGGGGCTTGAAACACGCCCCTGACGCTGCCCCGGGCCGACTCAGCTGCATGGGCGGCCGAGCTGAGCCAGGTCTGGGCCGCTGCCTCCACACCGTGCCGGAGCTTCCCCCCGCACTGCACAGCCCACCTCCCTCACTGTCGGAGGCCGCCTTGGCCCTCTTGCGCCCAGCGCGGCCCTGGGGCTGGTGGGCAGGAGTGGCTCCTTCCTGGCTTGTCGGTCTCTGGGCCTCGGTAGTGGCCAGGCGGCAGGGAAGAGGGCGATGCCCGCATATGCGTCGGAGGCCAGCCAGACGGGCCGGGAGGGGAGAAGCGGCACCTTCCGAGCAGGAGCTGGCGCTCGGGCCGCGCCCCTCTCACGTCTAACGAATCGGGAAAGGCTTTGGCGGGCTGCACAGTGTGGAAAGGGGCTCCCACGATCCCGCCGCTGCGATGGCGCTCAGGAGATTGGAGGGGTGGGCAGGTCCCAGGGGGGCGGCTGGGAGAGAGCAAGAGGTGCCATGATGAGGATGGGGGGCTCCAGACTACCATCCCCAGCAGCCCTAAAAAGCACTGTGGAAGAGTGGGGAATGCTGGGAGTTTCAGTTCATCACCATTTGGGAAAACATGACTCTCCAAAAATCAATCCTCTCTTCCTTCCTTCCTTCCATCCATCCATCTCCTTCCCTTCACCTTCAATCTCTCCTTCCTTCCTTCCTTCCTTCCTTCCTTCCTTCCTTCCTTCTTCAATCTCCTTCCTTCTCCATCTCTTTCCTTTCCCCTTCAATCTTCCTTCCTTCCTTCCATCTCCATCTCCATCCTTTCCCCTTCAATCTCTCCTTCCTTCCTTCTCCCTTAAATCTCCTTCCTTCTCCATCTCCTTCCTTTCCCCTTCAATCTTCCTTCCTTTCTTCCTTCCATCTCCAACTCCATCCCTTCACCTTCAGTCTCTCTCTCCTTCCTTCCTTCTTTCCTTCCTCCTTCAATCTCCTTCCTTCTCCATCTCCTTCCTTTCCCCTTCAATCTTTCTTCCTTCTTTCCTTCCTTCCTTCCTTCCATCTCCAATTCCATCCCTTCACCTTCAGTCTCCCTCTCCTTCCTTCCTTCCTTCCTTCCTTCCTTCCTTCCTTCTTTCCTTCCTCCTTCAATCTCCTTCCTTCTCCATCTCCTTCCTTTCCCCTTCAATCTTCCTTCCATCTCCATCCCTTCCCTTCAATCTCTCTCCTTCCTTCCTTCCTTCCTTCCTTTCTTTCCCCTTCAATCTCCTTCATTCTCCATCTCCTTCCTTTCCCCTTCAATCTTCCTTCCTTCCTCCCTTCCATCTCCATCCCTTCCCCTTGAATCTCTCTCTCCTTCCTTCCTTCCATCTCCTTCCTTCTCCATCTCCTTCCTTTCCCCTTCAATCTTCCTTCCTTCCCTCCCTCCCTCCCAACATTTTTGAGCAAGGGAAGAGTAAGCTTCTCCAGTGAGCATTACTATATTGTTTTTGTAATTAATCACTATGCTTTAATTATGTTCAATTTGTAACAATGAAAATATACCCTGCATATCAGATATTTACATTACAATTCAAAACAGTAGCAAAATTACGGTTATGAAGTAGCAACGAAAATAATTTTATGGTTGGGGGTCACCACAACATGAGGAACTGTATTAAGGGGTCGCGGCATTAGAAAGGTTGAGAACCACTGCCATAGTGTAATGTTGGATTGTAGAGTCGTTTTATTGATCTGCTATAATGCTTTTATGTAATAAATTGTGCTCTGACTATGAGGGAAAGTCTGCTTTGTTTGGAGTGTTTTGAATGAGCTGTTTATTGCACGGATTTGGCATGGGTTACTTTTTAAACTGATTTGGAAACAGCTTCTTGTGTTCCGTAAAAAAAAAAACCCAGAAGGAGGGGTCATAATAGATTGTACAGTGCTGAACCATGTAAGTCTGCCAGGTCCCTTACGTTGTAATACTCTGAGAGTAAAAACTCTGTTACAGGTAGATTACCTCTTCTGACTTTCTAGGTGGCTTGTAAGCATTCAGCTGGTAAGCATGATCTTGCCTGCCGCTCTCCAAAAATAAAAAATAAATCATGGCTGGATAATATTAGTAGTTTTTCTACTCAATCTGGCTTTATACTTACTCCAGCATCAGAAGCAGAATAGTTTTCAATGTCAGGTACCAAGGAACTTGAGCAGAAAGTGCTATTGCATTGCATTTGAGGCCATTGTAGGGCCCAAATGCTTGATTAATAAGCCTTTGGCCTGATCCAGCAGCAGGGTTGATATTCTTATAAGTGATTGAGGAGAAATATTTCTTATCAATATTAAATCCATCTTAATTCTGCATAGGATGTTAACCTATGCCATGCAAGCTGTTGCATTTAAAGAAGCCAGGAACATGAAAATATGGCACTCAGAGGTATATGTGCTGAGCTTCATCTGGGGTGTCAAACTCGCAACGTCACGTGATGTGTCGTAACGTGTCGTGACTTTTTTTCCCATTGCCAGCAATGGGGTGGGTGCAGTTTTGGCATGACACATCCGGCAGTTTGACATCCCTGAGCTTCACCTAGGTCAGGGGTAGGCAACCTTGGCTCTTTTATGACTCAGTGGACTTCAACTCCTGACTCAGGAATTCTGGGAGTTGAGGTCCACAAGTCATAAAAGAGCCAAGGTTGCCTACCCCTGACCTAGGTCCTGTCCCTGCTGCTGGTGAGCGATCTTTCTAGCAAACAACTTGATGGCTGGACTTTACCTGCAAAGCATGTCTTGTACTTTGTCCACTGATGTGGCTCATGTCTGTCCTGTTGCCAAAACAGATAAAGCACTTACTCATTTGTCCAATGTTGTTTGGATACTTTCACTAAAGTTCGTACAACTGGAGTCTCTTTTCTCTCAAGCACTTGTCTGTATATAAACAAACAGAAGAGCTTTTATATAAACAAACAGACAGCTGGAGTTCTCTTGGCTTCTCTTTTTCATTTCCCTGTTGCACTTGGGAAGGGAAATTGGCATGACATGCCTGTCAATAGATTTCAGATGTTGTGCTTCCTCAGCAGGAAGGGGAGGGGGCTGAGGCTGGGAAGCAGGGAAAAGTTAGAGTCTCAAGGGAGAAGCAAAACAGGTCAGTACAAATCTGAAAGGCATGGATTTAACCCTGGAGGAAGCGTTCTCTGCATGGAGGTGGAGCCCAACTGCTTTGGAGATGAAGAGAAAGTCCACTCCCATCTGGAACAGTCATAGCAAAAGCAGCATTTCAATGCTTGCTTTTGGAAGCACAGATTTATATTCTCATAATGCTTTATAGTTTTGCTAGCAATTCAGATTCCTTGCAGTTCAGATTGTAAATCTCAAATTGCGGCTTAAAAATAAATCTGCTCTTTTAGTATTGATTGAGGGGGGGAGTTCACAGATAGTAAATCAAGGTTACTTTACAAATCTGCTGAAGTTTCAGGCTCTGCTTGGAGATTAATTTTGCTGAAATGGATATTTTTCTCTAGCTTGGATTAATGTAGAGCAACATAAAAAGTTCCTTTAGCCCAGGGGTGGGAAACCTTGGCTCTTTTATGACTTGTGGACTTCAACTCCCAGAATTCCTGAACCAGCATGGTTCAAATTCCTTGGCTGGCTCAGGAATTTTGGGAGTTGAAGTCCACAAGTCATAAAAGAGCCAAGGTTCCCCACCCCTTCTCTAGCCTATCTGTGTTGTTACTATTTTTAAATAAAATCTGTTTTCAGAAAGAACATGCCCATGCCTTGTAAGGGACTCCAAGTCGTAAGTTTGTTGACCAAAGATTCTACCTCAACCACCGTAATGTCACTTTGGTCTCTAAACTGTTGGTTTCCATCTGGTTTACAGAGCTGCTTACTGAAGGAGTATGATGACCCAGCCTTAGGAAGCAAATCCATGAAGATGCATCTCCATTTGTTTCCTTTTGGGGTTCCTCTTTCAGTTGCACCCCAAATTTGTAGCTTGAACAGTCTTTCCATTCTAGGAGGGGAAAAGACTTAATGAAAATCTTTCCATCTTCCTTTGTCCGAGAGTATCTCATTGGTGGAGTTCAGATTAAGCCAAATATACTGTACTTACCGTACTTAACATTTCTTTTTTCTTTTTTTTATTTGCAGTATTCAAATCTTGCCTTTTTTTTCTCTTCCTGAAAGTTCATTAAATTGCTCCCAGGAGGGGCTATATTTTCTTTAAATAGCTGACACATTGGGTTTGTATTATAGACCATGGACTACAGAGATAACTGTTTCTGGTGTACCATAACAAGACAACGGTAATGAATTCCTGATGGGTGACAAGTAGAAAGGAGTGTGAGAGGGTTATCATTATTTGGGTGATAAACACAGTTTGTAAGAGGAAAACGTTTGTGTAAAACTATATCCTGCAGACTCTTGTTGCAGCTTAATTAAAAGTCAGGAACTTCCCCGTCCAATGGAAACAATGTGTGTTTTCTAAGTTCTTCAACTTGCCAAACATGCTTTCAAGATGTGTGTTGCATAAATGCTAAATACAGCTGGCCATAAACTCAGTAGTGACATTCATTTATTCTTTTTAGTTGAGAAAGAAAAAAGGGAAGCTGTTCAAAGAAATCAGCTGCACTAATCTAAAAGGAATCATCCATACTGTGATGAAACCCTTGTCTGAACTTGTTTCACCTTATGCTGATCTGGATTTAAAAACAATAACCGCAACAGCTAAGGCAACCTCTGGAATAACTGGCAAGCTAAGGAGGAGGGGTGGGAAGCAAATTTCTGTCTTTCCTTCTGGAGTAACTGGGCACTGCAAGCTAGTGATAAGCAGACAAAGGACAACAGGGGGCTGATTTAGAATTTAGACTGTGGGCTCTCCTTGTTTTGGTCTGTCTGCCACCCAGCAGCCTGACATATCACTCTTACCGGAACACTTGCTGCAGAGTTTTGAAATTGGGCTGATTCCTTTTGTCACGTTGATAACTTAATTAGCATTTGCAAGAACTGTCTTGCACCATCAAGGTCATTATGCAGAAATCATCTACCTTCAAAGAGAAAGGTTTCCTTTTGGAAGTGGTGTCCTTTTGGTCTTCTTTTGTGCTTTTACTTTCAATGACTTAGCAAAATTATGATGATTCAGAGGCATACACATAACCCATAATAGTAATGTCTAAGAAATGTAAAAATGTCTAAGACGGGTACTCAACCTTGGCAACTTTAAGACTTGTGGACTTCAACTCCCAGAATTCCTCAGCCAGCTTTTTTTTTGCTGGCTGAGCTGGCTGAGGAATTCTGGGAGTTGAAGTCCACAAGTCTTAAAGTTGCCAAGGTTGAGAACCCCTGGTCTAAGAAATGTAAAAAACGGGTAATGGCTCTTAATAAAAAATAGCTATCCTTATCAAATCTTTATTTGGTCGTAGATCAAGTAAAATACAGAAATCACTGTTAATTACATGAAAGAATATACAGTATATGCATGCATACATATACAGTATGTTCTAAAGCAGACATGTCAAACACAAAGTGGTTTCATGTGGCCCGCGAAGCCATCCTGGTTGCCCTGGCCCAGGCCAGCCGGGAGCCAGTGTACAATTTTGTGGTGGCCATCTATGCTGAAACACATTCAGTCTTAGCTCCATAAGCCCCCCCCACATGGCCTGAGAGGAACAGTGAGGCTCCTCCAGTAGACCATGCCTTGGCACTTTTCCCGGTCCCACCCCTTTCTGCCAGAGACCCTCAGATCTGTCCCACTCCTGCCCAGGCCCCTACAGGCACCCTTGACATGAATGATGTAGAGCTGGCCACACTCACCCAGTTGGCCACACCCACTCCATCCACGCCCACCCAGTAGGCTGCACCCACCCTGGCCACACCCACCTGGCCCCCTGAGGGCAACCGCAATGCTGATGCGGCCCTCAATGAAATTGAGTTTGACACCCCTGTTCTAAAGTATCTAATGGATATTTTAGTAATGGAATCATCCAGCAGACTTTTGACTCCATTACACAAGAGAGCTGGAAGTTTGAGAAAGCAAATGGGTAGTGGACTTGAATCTATCTATATACTACAAAACTCTTGTGTCTGTTTTATACTTTGTAACCTTTAATTGGATAAAGTGCAAAACTTTGCCAACAAAGTACATTCAAATGCGTTTACAGAATGCTAGGACCCATTACTCCAGAGGGAATGAAATTTGTGGCTACTTCACTAATGCTGCTTCAGAACTGCTGCTGTGTTCATTTTATCCTCATTTTTAATGGACCCTGATAGCTTTCTGTCCATTCAAACAATCCTTCCATTGCTCTCTCCCCCACCCAGCAGCAACCACTTACTTTCTCTGTTTAGGTAAGGAAATATTTCTGAAAGCCAACTGGTCATGGGTAATCTAATATACTACTAAAACTGTTGTGTCTGTTTGTAATCTTCAGTTTGGGCAAAATAATGCATTATGGGACAGTAGTTTTTGAACTAAGACCCCTTAAACGGACTAACTTACAGCGTGCATCTACAATCCAGGACCCATTACTCCAGTGGGATTGAAATCTGGCAAAACTGTGGCCATTTCAGCACCATTGCGCAACCACTATTTTACCGCAATCAACTGCAGTCATATGTTCATAATTTCCAATGGTCCCTGACAGCTTCCCACAAGCTAGTCAGTGGGGAAGCTAGCTACTCTTTAGGATTTGCCACTACATTCAGGAAAAAGATAGTAATTTGTAGAGACATTTAATTGTGTCCCAGATGAATCATCTGAAGTAGAAACTACATTTTGTTTTAAGTTAGTCAAAGTATTTACTTTTCAAAGGTATATCCAGTAATATATATATATTAAACAGTCTGTACTGCTTGAGTATGTTTACCTGTAATATGAGCACAAATATCTACACAAGAAAAAAGCTTTCTTCAAGCTTCAGAGATAACAGGAATATTGTACAGTAGTTCTAACCAGTATACCGGTGCATACATTATACTAAAATCTAAACTAGGTTTATTTTGACAACTGTCAAATAAGTCACAGTGACTCAGTTCACACATAGTTCCAATTTGTAAAACCTGGCTTACACACCATTGCATCTGAGTTTACATAATAAATTAAGATAAACCAAGAGATCCTGCCACTGTGCCTTAGCATACTGCAGTCAATCACTTAGAGCAGGGGTGTCAAACTGCCAGCCCACCCGGATGCATCATAGTGAAACCCCGTCCATCCCATTGCTGGCAATGGCAAAAAAAACTCGTGATACGTCGTAACACGCCATGTGACGTTGCGAGTTTGACACCCTTGACCTAGAGAGTTAGATTTTATTGGTAAAAGTGCATAAAATAGTGAGAGTCTGTAGGCTACCTGACTTTACACATCCCAGAACCTCCATGCACACTTTTTGGATGTGCTTGACATATGTTGCGTGTGTTCTCATGTAAGCGGTCTGTTATTTTATTGTACTTATTGCCTTGTTTAGCATGAAACTATTTTTTGGGGAGGGGAGTATGGAGACGTCTTTGGAGGCCCTGGGATATTCTTTTTTACTTTCATATTTTGTTGTTTTTAGTGTTTTGTGATTACTTCTGAGTTGCCCGAGGTTGCAGTGCATATCATGGGTCACCTATTCAACTATTTTAAAGAAATAAATACATTTGGTTTTTATATATTGTGAGCTGCCAAAATCAGTTGGAGTCAGATGCTATCCAAATCAGATCAGTGAATTCACAGCAACTATGGGTGTACATTAGCGGATGTATGTTTTATTTCCTTCATCATATATTACGGTAGTAGGGCTATGAATGGATGACTTCGAAGGTCATTCTGGCCTTCCAGAATGCCACAAGATGTGACCCCTCCAGATCTCAAGGGGAACTGCATTCCAGGAGCAAATGCTATGACAAAAAAGTGTTCTTGAAGTGTCTGGATCTTGAAATATGGCATTGTGTAACTGAAGGCAATTAGAGCATGTTCTCTTGGCGCAAACTGGTCAAGCAAAAACCATGGGACATAGGCAGTTCCTCATCTAATCAAGTTCCATGCCATGTACAGCACCTTGAATTGTTTGCGGAAGCACACTGGTAATCAATATAGTTCATGAAGCAGGGTATCATGTGGGCTTGCCAAAATAAACTGTCCACTGCTGATACCTCTGCCTTCTGAACCAGTTAAAGCTTCCTGGTGATCTTCAGTGGCAGCCCCATGTAGAGCATGCAGCTTTGAGGTGACAAGGACATGAGTCATTGTCTGAAGGTTCCCCAATTCAAGAAGGGATACAATTGGTGCTCAAGTTGGACCTGTGTAAAGGCCCCTTTGGCTATAACTGCCACCTGCTCGTAATCTATACATTCAGTTTGGCTGATCAGAGCATTATCTAAGAACTAGACAGCCCGTGCCCTACAGAGTCATCATTTCATATAATTTTTTATCTAGACAGGGAAACATTGACCACTGGTGGGCAAAAAGCAATGGAAGCAGGAGCAACTTCCAACTTTTTGCTGGCTTCCCCATTTAATTTGCTTGTGGGAAGCATGCAGTGAGAAAGTCAATGGGGAAGCTAGCAAGAGGTTGCGAGTTCAAATGCCAGCAGGCAGGGAAGCAAGCTTCTGCTAGCAGGGGAGGGAACAAGAAGATGTGGGATCTGCAGGTGAAGAATGGTACATGGGTGTGCATAAGAGAAACCATGTGGTTGGGGAGGTTGTGTACTGGTGGTGGTATAGGTCGGGAAGGGTACTGGGAGGGAGTGCTGTGTGGGTTGGGGAAGAAGGCCAAGGGGGGCATCGCGGATCAAGAGGGGTGCATGGAGGTTCTGGGATGCGTAAGAGGTGCCATGCAGGTCAGGTAGGACATGTGCGTGTTGGATGGTCTGGGTTAAGAAAAATGCATGGGGCTTACAAGAGGCTGCCTCACAGGTCAGGGAACATATGCAAAATTGATACAGGTCATGGAGGGTGTGCAGGGGTACCCACATGCTGCTGGGTGGATTGGGAAAGAAACATGGAAGTGGCACAGGTCAGCGAAGGTACTTTGGGGGCACCACAAGTCAGGAGTAGGCAAAGGGGGTACATGGGGTGGGTGCATATGTTTCTTTCCTCCCTTTCTCTTTCCATCAGGCAGCTAAGTGCCTGCTATTGGGGCGGGGAGAAGGAGCAAAGGATTGCAAGACTGGCTAGGAAACTGTTATGGAATCTTGAAAATGAAGATCACATGACAGCAGCAGTAGCCTGTAACATTGAAGCAGCCACAACATCCCTAAATTTCATTCACTTGGGAATCATGGTTCCTGGATTTTAGACACATTCTAAAATTTAGCCTATGTGAGGTGCCTTGGTTTAAAAATTGTTGCCCTATGACGCACTGTTTCACCCAATTAAAGGTCATGGCAATGACAGTTTTAGTAATATATAGATGAGGGAGACATGACTTCAGTTCTAAACACCTCAGGAACTAATCTGGTGGGCTCACACTTAGCTCTGAGCTACCATTTAAAGAGTGGTTCACTTGAAGAAACTATTGCACACTTATGCTCAAAACTAACAGAACACATTCTGCCTTGGTGTAATGCAAATCATGTAGTCATTTGACCTAACTGTCATTTAACTCCAGCCTCTCATTGGAAACAGTGATCCATCTTTGAGTTCTAGTACACAAGAAACTTCACCTATTTTATAAAGCAACTTTTCTGTTATTTGTATTGCATTGTATTTCTGCAATATTTGTAACAATTCAGTACAGAAAATGACATTACTTATTGTAAAAGTGGCAGTTCAACATTATGCAAATGTCTCTTATGCATAGAGGTTTGGTTGGGAGAAATACTTTTTCATAATCTCAATACAAAACAATTGTTGCAGTATTTAGCTAAACAAATAGTGCATTGTGAGGTGAGTAAACATTTGGTAAAATCAAAGGAAAGTGAAAAACTTGCATTGATTACAGGAAAGAGATATTCTCTAATTGACATCAACAAAATACTTTGTGTTTATCCCAACTATTCTTACTTATCAACCAGTTGTCTTTTTAAAAGTTAATGGTTTAACCTGAAGTGTGAAGCCAAGAATAATAATATCAAGTTCTTTTGAAATCTCAATAATCTACAGGATGAGTAGGCATACTCAAAGATTTCATTTGAGTAGGTTTGGGCAGTATTTTGGAGTTATTATCTCAAAGGAACTTTTTGTTCCAAATGGCATTAATTGTAATTTCAGACAAACCTGCAGGATTATCAAAGAATAATAACAGATTCATATAAAAAACTGAGTAAAGTTTATAATTCTACAAGATTCAAAGGAAGAAGATAGACTTACATTTCCCAATCTAAGATTGTATTATAGAGCAAGTTGCCTATAATGGATGATAGAATGAAAGAGTTCTCCAAATACTAGAATATGTGACTAACTAATGGACTTAATAGATACTGATGATACAAAGAAATAAGAAAATAATTTGAAAGGATATATAATAATACAAAGTTTATAAAAAAAATCTGGAATCCTTTAACAAGAATAACTCCAG
Source organism: Bothrops alternatus (assembly GCA_034064705.1). Lineage (NCBI taxonomy): Eukaryota > Metazoa > Chordata > Lepidosauria > Squamata > Viperidae > Bothrops > Bothrops alternatus. The sequence goes on along the minus strand of JARGCV010000051.1, from coordinate 5,062,294 downwards.
AATTTCATCACTATCTTCACCATTAAGCATTTTTTTTACTTTTAAAGATAAATACAGTAAAAACTATTTAATTACATATACCAATATAATATATCAAAATTCAAGGAACAGATTAAAGATAGTAAAACTGCACGATGAAGGAAGAAATTTACCATGTTTAATGCATTTGCAAATAACTGGAAAAACAAGGTGACAAAATTTGAAATGTTTATGCAAAATAAAAATAATTCATTATGACATAGTTACAAATTGTTGCTGAAATATGACCCAAAGATTAAACTATTTGAAAATGGTGTGATAAAATATATGAAAAAATTGAGAGAACCAATTTTAGTGAATCAACTGATTTGGAACAAATAAATTTAAGCTATGATTATGGGAAAATTTGTACAAATTTACATTTAGCAAATAATAATAGTAGTAGAGTTGGAAGGGACCTCGGAGGTCTTCTAGTCCAACCCCCTGCACAGGCAGGAAACCCTATACCATTTCAGACAAATGGCTGTCCAGTCTCTTCTTAAAAACTTCCAGTGTTGGAGCATTCACAACTTTTGGAGGCAAGTTGTTCCCACTGATTAATTGTTCTAACTTGAGGGTCTGCTACAAGAGGAGGGGGTCAACTTATTTTCCAAAGCACCAGAAGACAAGACAAGAAACAATGGATGGAAACTAATCAAGGAGAGAAGCAATCTAGAACTAAGGAGAAACTTCCTGACAGTGAGAACAATCAAGGGAACGGCTTGCCTCCAGAAGTTGTGGGTGCTCCATCACTGGAGGCTTTTAAGAAGAGACTGGATAGCCACTTGTCTAGAATGGTCTAGGGCAGGGGTAGGCAACCTTGGCTCTTTTATGATTCTGGGAGTTGAAGTCCACAAGTCATAAAAGAGCCAGGGTTGCCAACCCCTGGTCTAGGGCCTCCTGCTTGAGCAGGGGGCTGGACTAAAGGACCTCCAAGGTCACTTCCAACTCTGTTATTCTATTATATAATGTCCAGGCACTGACCCAAGGGCATAATTCTCTTAAAAGCAAGAAAACTGAATTGCTCTTCAGTTTCAAATCTTGTGCATTCCTCCAGCCTACCCATAAAGGTTATGTAGGTGATTTATCATCCATCCTGTCTGCTGGAGGTGATTGTGTATTGCTGGTTCGGAAAAGTTTATAAGAGTGTAGCAGCATAAAGCCTTATTTGGAAGCAAGTTGTATTCAACTCAAAGCTTGTATAGGATTGTATTGTATGGTACTTTCTTTGTTTCTACTGTGAAAATAAAAATTTAAAGCACCTTTATTACTTTGGATATAGAATCACATATTGCTGCAAGGGTTTGGTATCTTTGTGATATAATGAGAATTGCTGCTGTCATCCACAGAGTATGATACAATTATATATTGCAGAATGAGAAATCCATCACAAAGGCTATCAGGTTTCTTTGAGCTGCTATCCCCCTCGTTCTTCTTGCTCAACTTGTTTTTGGCAGGGAAAGATAAGAGGCTAATAGCTTGTTGTTGTTAAATGTACGTATATGCTGTCCAAGTCCCAATAATTGTGGGAAGTTTTTTGATGGCTTAATTATTAAGTTCATCTAAGGAAGCTTCAGCTGTGTTTGCTATGTGAATAAAAATTGCAAGTGATCTTAAAATGCTTTGTTGAGGATAACTAATTTGTTCATACAACATAATTTATTGTGTTTACAATTATAAATAACAGCTCACATGATCACATAAGCTCTAACCGCATATGACTTTATACGATGTATGCTTGTTGCAAAGCCTTCCTATGGATTGTCAGGATTTGATAGGCAACTCAGTGCAGAAAACCATTTCAGATTTTACCCTTTTGCTCAAGCCAACAGATTTGAAAGCAAACAAACAACTCACTTTGTTCAGCATTATTTTCGAGTTCCCCAGCCACATTTCATAACAGACTTTATCACATTATGTGCAGTATAGTGATGTATTTTTTTTAAAAAAATCTAACTGTAAAGTTTTTAAAGCTTTTTAAAGCTTAGTAAAGCAAAATTAAAGTCACTGAAGCAGTAGGCATGAGTTTAAATGGACTTCAGAAGATGATGAGCTTAAATGGACTTCAGAAGCTTGAGCTTAAATGGGCATGAGCTTAAATGGACTTCAGAAGATGATAGAGGACAGGAAGGCCTGGAGGAACATTGTCCATGGGGTCGCGATGGGTCGGACATGACTTTGCAACTAACAACAACAAAAGCAAAATTAAAGCAATAATTAAATTAAATTTCCGCAATAGTCATAAGAGATGAGAGGTGGAGTTCAACAAGGTAGGGATCCAAAATTGGGAAAAACTAATGTATTAAGCTTATGAGATCAGTTTAGGTCAGGGGTGTCAAACTCGCAATGTCATGTGACGTGTCGCGACATATCACGACTTTTTTTCCATTGCCGGCAGTGAGGTGGGTGTGGTTTTGCCATGACACATCTGGCCCATGGGCCAGCAATTTGACACCCCTGGTTTAGGTGAATTGTTAATCTCAAATCTCATGGAATATTTTGTGGTTTGTTTAGTGTTTCTTTAGCTAATGTGCCACTGTTAATCAGGCATCTAAAATATTTCAGGGGATTATCTCACCAGGTTTATGAGACAAAATTGTTATAATTAATTATGCCCTTCCTCTTTTTTTCTGGATCCTGCTCAGAATAACCTTTTGGCTGTTCTTGTAATACTCCAAGTGGAATGATTCTTTCATGTAGAAACAAACTGAGCCAAGAGCTTAATATACACATTACAATTAATAGATTCTAATTATAATTATGAGCATTTTAAATGGATGAATATGATTGATTGTATAATTTCCTCTGAACTTTAATATCATCTTCAACATAATTTACTGATTAGTAACTATTGATGCGCATGGCTTTAGTTTTACTCTGCAATCTTCTTTCTTGACAAGGACATGCTGATTACTTGCCTATTATTATTATCTAAACTAACACAAGCTTTTATTTGACATACTGGACAGCTAAATAAACTACAAGGCAACCACTGTCAAGTGTTTCCAATTAGAACACTGATATCAAGTTAGTAAATCATACTCAAAAAGCAGTATTTTTATCTATATTAAGTTACAGGCTGTAAACATGAAAGTTTATAAAAAAATAATCCAAATGCAAACAAAATAGCTTTGAAGTAATGTTGGCTAAAATGCAATATACACCACTATTTTAGCTCTTCTCAACTTTCTATTAAGATTATATTCTCATTGGGGTTCATTTTCCCACTGGCTCAAGGTTGACTCAGCCTTCCATCCTTCCAAGGTTGGTAAAATTAAGATCCCAGATTGTTGTGGGCAATATGCTGAGTCTGTAAACTGCTAGAGAGGGCTGTAAAGCACTGTGAAGTAGTATGTAAGTCTAAGTGTTCTTGCTAGTTTACACGTTTCATTTGTAAGTCACACTGGTTAAGTAATGGGGCAAGTACAGAACTGAAAATACAGTTTCTTTACAAGTTAAATTCAACTATGCTAACAGAATCAAAGCACTGTTCCCTCTAATATCATCTCTTCTTTACATAATGATAGTCCTTGCTGTAGTATAGGGGTGTCAAACTGCTGGCCCGTGGGTTGGACACGTCATCCAGAAGCCGCGCCCACCCCATTGCCGGCAATGATGAAACCGTCCCGATCAGTTGCGTGACATCATGTGACGTTGCGAGTTTGACATGTCTGCTGTAGTGGATTTGTAAGCCAGTCTTAAGCCTTCTCTCTTCTAAATGAACATGAATTACTTGGCCCCACATTTATAAGCAGAATAAAATATTATGAATGCCATTGTGAAAAGATGCCAGCGGAAAATATCCTGAGATTTTAAGTGAACATATTAAAATGATACAAATGTATGCAAACATTAATATTTTTGAGGTAAGTTGCCTTCCTCAAGCATTAGAATATGAAACTCAATGGAAATACAGTACTTTCTGTGGTGCCCATGAACCCACTTTTTCCACTAAGACAGCATAAGATCTGATAAAATTAAAGTACCTAGCAATTTTTCAAAGGTCTTCATTCCTTGAAGAGAATTGTCTCTTGAAGGCTGTGGAAAAACTTTTGTAATCATTACTTTAATTATTAGCAAAACACAGGACTTCAAGTCTAGGAGAATCCAGAATAATCCTTTAAATAGGAAGACAGAGAAAAATCTTTTCCCTGACATCACAACTCCTTGTATCTCCTGCCATTTGATACCTAATTATAAAGACTGTATAAGAATTGCAGATAAATGAAATAATACAGCAGTCCACTTCCTAGAGTTACAGATCCTTTTATTAAATTATTTTTAATCAGAATGCAGGAAGCTGATCTATAGTGAGAACAAATGTGTTCATTAGGAAGTTGAATTATAATTTAAATGTCTAGCTCTTCCTCCTACCCCACATTCTTCATGAAAAAAGGAGAAAAACAATGTTGAAAATAAAAATTAGAATATATTTAAACATCCAATCATAAGAAAAGATTGTTTTATCTGTGACCATTAAAAACTGATCCAAAGAGAAAGATTTTAAGTTCAAAATACCCCTGGGGGTATTAGTGACAACTAAGCATAATTACTTGAATGCTATTCTGTTCACTCAACGTTTGTAGGACTTGATTAAACTGCTGTTCTGAGTTGATGTTAGTGGTTGAAATAGAAAACAAGGTTAAAAAAATCTTTTGTTTACCTTTTATGTTCGGCATCTTGTCATGGGACGAAACATTACAGATAATGGCTCTCCATCTGACTCCAGTCTCCATGAACTGGGTCTTAATTGGCCATACATTATGAGCTGTAGATGTTCATCTGAATTTAAATGGAACCAAATGCAATGGCTGCTGAAATAAAAACAATAATGGATAAGAACTGAGGGCAGCATCTCCAATCCTGAAAATCATTCAAATAAAGTCCAGAATTCCATTTTTATATTGCATCAATTATTATTTGGACTCAGCAAAAAAAAAAAACCTCACAATTACAGTGTTCCCTCAAGTCACATGGACTGGATTTTTTTTTATCTTTATCTATAGTCATTCAGGCTTTTTGCCGAAGCTTTTTAATTGTCTTATTTCATTAAATTGTTCTTTCCCTGGTGATAGCATGGGCATTACAATGGGGAGCTCTCTAATCTGGGTCATGCTGGGTTCACCAAAGGTTAAAGCCGCTAAGCTTTAAAGACAAGGGATTGAAGCTTTGAAGAGCCTCGGATTCTTTTTTCCAGTTTACTAAATCCATAATCTCCAGCCCTGAATTTCTTTCATTGAAGAAATTTCAATAACAGCAGTTTATTTCTATTGTCATAGCCTTCTGTACCTTTTTTTCCCCAGAGAAATTCACAGGGCAAAATGGGGTGAGTGCTTTACAAATGTCAAATTATAATTTCACTGATGACTCATGAGAAAAAAAGTTTAGAGTTGACTAAGGAACTTCATGAGCATTACATTATACAGGGCTAATTAATCCATTGAAGACAAGATAGACATCTGACATTCTTTGTGTGTCTTTACACATTCTCAGTTAGGAAACTTCACATTCTTCGCAACTTTCAGTTGTGTTAGTCTTCCCCTCCCATAATTTACAGCCAGCTCTGCTCATATTCACTCACAGTACTGCAATTTTATTCTTTCCTTTACTGTGAAAATAAGACATTGAATGTAAGGTGGATGTTTAAATATTGGTAGCTGACTGAAATCAAAGAATTGATTGAAGGTTACAAGGAAACAGGATTGGTCTTTAATGTTGGTCCATTTACAGAATTGTTTCCACATACAACTCTATGAATAGCTGATAAAGATTATGGCCAATATTATAATCCTCTGGGTAGATTTGATTCCTTAAGTCTATTTAGTTTTTTTTTTCTTTTGAGTCACCATTATCTATTCTTCTTTTTTTACAAGTGAGTTGGGGGCAGACAGATTTTAGAAATATCAAGTTGGGGGGAAGTGTAAGTTTACCCAACTTGCATGCTTTAAATCAGTGTTTCTCAACCTTGACAATTTTAAGGCATGTGGACTTCAACTCCCAGAATTCCACAGCCAGCAATGCTGGCTGTGGAATTCTGGGAGTTGAAGTCCGCATGCCTTAAAATTGTCAAGGTTGAGAAACACTGATTTAAATTGAGTCTGGATCAGGCTTCTACACCTCTATTGTAGGGTAAATTAATTAAGGGACGATGAAATGAATGCTGTGTAATTAAAATTTAGTTTGACACATTATTATTATTTATTTAATTTCTATGCCGCCCTATTCCGGAGAACTCACTGGCCAAATTATATGCTATTAAAAGCTGTAGTTGACAACTACATTTTCTGCCTCTTTTACTCTAAGAGTAGGAGCAGGAGATCCAATTTGGGTAAGATCCCTGTCAGGAAGATGGGAGTTGTAATCCTTTACCTGCTACTGCAGTCACAATACTTTCTGAGCTCTCTTATAGTTAGTTTTTGTTTGCAAAAAACTATTCACATATCTTAATGGATAACATTTTTGCAAATAGATAAAAGATTCATATAAATGCTCATCTAAGAATTATAGTAAGGAGCCTTCTTTCCTCCACTCCATGCTGTCGGGCATCTTTAAAATAGCATGCAGTTGGGCACTGAGAAATGTTATTGAGGAACTCATAATTGAAATTAAATCCTTTCATTGCTTCTTGGGATACAGATGAACAGCTGAAGGAAACCTATTATACTAATGCATTTGCATAGGCATTTTTTGTGTATATAATTAGCAGAGAGAAAATTATGTTTTTATAACAACTCCCATAATCCATGTCCAGAGATCATACTGGTTGAGAAAAATAAAAGGTGTAATCTGTTATCTGGAGATCATAACAGTTATCTTTTTTGGACTAATAGAATTATGGTTGAGAAGAGAGAGTGGCTTTTTCCTGGTAGTAAAATGTGCTTTTGAATATGGAGTTTAAGATACAGATTTTTTTTTTAAAAAAAATCAAACTTTCAAAACAAGAACAGAAATCAAGACAGTATTTTTTTTTGCAAGGACTTAAGGGGTGAAATGAATTTAAATCTTTGCAGATACTTAAGGAGCCTACTGTACCCATTAACAGTCTGAAACCCAAAATAAACAAAATGCTTTTTTCCCCTTCTAGTTTAGAAGAGTTTTAAATTCTATAAGGCCCTAGTGACCAATCTTTTCCCTTAAAACCATTTTACTCCTCCAAACTTTTAATGATGGCCCTGAGGGGTGGAGAAGGTCTTAGTGCAACACACACACCCCAAGGTTGTCCACTGTTATTATAAAGATGTTTGAGCTCCTCAGTGAGAAGTGACTTTTGATAGAAGACCCTTAATTCATAAAGGAGAAAATCACTGCATGCAGCTATTCTATTGTTCACCTAAGAAATAGTTTTATTTATTGTAGTTATTTCATGTTTTTGACTCCCTGTTTTTCAGCCTCGTATCCATCATCCAATAAAGTAACGTAAACTGAGATGTGCATCACAATAGTTCTACTTCAGTATTCACAATTCCAGGGCAGAAATTACAGAAAAATAAAATGCAGGTTTTATCAATGATGTATAATCCCTCGGGTGCTAAATTATTTAAGGATGTGGTCCAGTTTTGAAGAATAAAGAAACTTGTTTAAGAATTCACCTATCAACCTTCACCATCAGGAAATCAAACATCTGGTAATGACTCAGTCATCCCAGTGAATCCTAGATACCAACAATTCATGTTGGTTCTTGCAGATCCCTATTAAAGCATTCCAAAACCCTGCAGAACCCGACTCCGCTATTTAAGCATGCATGCAAACCAAAAATATTGCCTGCTTTTGTTTGTTTTGTTTTGTGCCAGCAACCACACATGCTTTTGCCTTCTTAAAATAATTAGATTCACTTTTGCCCAATTCCTGCATCTTGACGCAAGTTACAGTTTGAAGCTGTTTTTCCTCCTCTGTATCTCATCTTAACTTTTTAGAATCAGGATTGCTTTTACGATTTTAGCACCCATTTTTTTCAGGTTAAAAGATTTGAGGGTTCTTTTATCAAACCAACATATATCCTATAACAAAAAAAAAAAACATCCTGGAAGCAATCACAGCCAGTAAAAGTTATTTCAGCTTTAGCTATTTCTCAACAACTGGATCTCTTTAGCAGCACTGTGTTCTTAATCAAAATGGTAATGTAAGTGAGCATATTTTGTGTGAAACAGTAATGCAAGAAATTCTACAGGATTAGACTGCTGTGGTAGCTGAAATATACCATGAACTTATTGTCAGTGATTAAAATTGGAGACTTTGAGTTAATGTAAATAATCATTATTTTGATTCCAAGATAACAAACACTTTGCCATTCTTTTTGTCTTTTTAAGTGATGAAAATGCAAGAAAAGCTCTGAAGAACTTGCCTGCATTTCCTACAAAAACCTTGCAGGAACATCCTTCACTTGCCTATTGGTAAGACCTAATTATAAAAGGTACAGGTATCATATTGGGATCCTGGTCTTCTCTTTGTATCCTCCTTCCTTATGAATTTAAAAATTTGTGAACGATTGACAGTAATATCCAAGGTTGCATAATGGAAAAAAGCTTTGAATGCAAAACGGCTGTTGTAAAGCTTGTGTTACAAGTCACAAAAAACGATAGTACCAATCCCTCTACTTCCTTAATTAAGTCGTCTCCCAGGTTTTTCGGTTCTGTTCCAGCTTACCTTTGTCTTTTTTTCTGGGCAGGTGGCAAATTTCCAAACCAAGCACCATTTTTTATGCTTACAAAGCTGACATGGAACCCAAAGGCATTTTTCTAAATAGAGATAATACTAGAGCAGGAGTAGGCAACCTTGGCTCTTTTATGACTCCTGGACTTCAACTCCCAGAATTCCTGAACCAGCTGTGCTGGCTCAGGAATTCTGAGAGTTGAAGTCCACGAGTCATAAAAGAGCCAAGGTTACCTACCCCTCCTGTACTAGAGAATAAACACTTTGTGACATAATATCTCCCTATATAGTAGCCATGTGGAGAGTGAGGACTTGCCTTCCCCGAGAAACATTTCGTAAGCATTTTGGTATCCATGGCTGCTACCTTCTATCCTGCTTTATAAAATAAAACATAGTCTCCTGTCCACATTTTAACACCCTGGTATTTTTATGACACTGGTGTATTATTCAGCTCTTTGTAACTGGTCATCTGAAAAGCATGGCTAGGATTGCAGGTGAGTAAAACTGAGGTGTTTGGAGCCACTGAGACCATTTTCTGATACTGTAAGAACATTTGCAAATGGCACTTTGGTTTCTAGTGGTTTCCCCGAGCTTCTGTAACCGGTGTCCTCCAGAGAGTTGAGTCTGCAACTTCCAGAATTTCAGGTCAGCATGGTGGATACACCTGGAGAACACAATGTCAGGAAAAGCTAGTTATTAATTATAGAGCTGTTTCCAGGCTTCCTTGTGGCAAAGTTTTGTAATAAAAATATGCTGCTGTCTTATCATTAAAAGTCCATCATTGTCAAGTTGTTATTGTAAAATTTTCTTTACATAATCAAGCTTCATCATGAATTTAATGAAGAACAATGCAAAGAATAATCTGTGGCTATTATAGTTTATGATGGCTTATCCCTTTGGGTTGTAATCCATGGCATGGTTATGCAAAGATTTTCGAAGCCTAACCATACAGTGGAACAGCCTTTGTATGTTCTGGTAAGTCACTAGCTATTTATGTAACAGTGATATATCATAGAGAAATTCACAAAGGTGAATTTCTTGGGAACCCCAAAAGCAGAACCCCATACCTAGAGCCCAGGGATATTATAAAAATATTTAGAGATTACTTTGTTGACACAAACAAAATCTTGTTTGTTTCATTTCCTCTCCATACAACCAAACCTGCACATTTTTCATTGTGGCATAATAAAGTAGTTCTAATACTTACCAGGTTTCTATTTTTCCTTGGAAGAGATACCTTTAATATCCATATGGCATTTCTTTCTGCAATTTTTCTATAAAAATATCAGGCAGCCCTAGGTCACACTTAAATTATAACTTGTGATTACTAATAGGAACAATGAGTTCCTATAGTCATCTTGGGAAAATAGTGTAAGAGTTCTTGATGCATAAAACCATAAGCCCATTTGGGCCCAACATACTTTGTTTCACAACAGCCAACCAGTTGCTGTGGGAAAGCCACAACCAAAGCATAAAAGTAGAAATTCTCTCTATTGTTGCTTCCTAATACAATGCCTCTATAAAGCAATCACAGCTATAGGAATTGTTCCCTTTTTAAAGACTTCTATGTGATCAGTAGGAATCAACACTGACTTGATGGTTCATAATCAGTCAAAATCATGCTTTCCAGAGTCAGGGGAGGAGAGAATTGCTACCCTTTATATGTTTATCTCATTTGAAAGTAAATATACTTTGCAATCTGATTAACAGTTTATTGCAGTATTATTCCCCATGCTTGGCTCAGGAATTCTGGGAGTTGAAGTGCACACATTTGAAAGTTGCCAAGGTTCAGAAAGTCTGGTCTATTGTATTATATGTATGTGTACTTATGTGTATTCATTCATTCATTCATTCAGACTTTTCTTGGGTTATAAGAGAATTGAATCTATTGAAGCTCAACTGTTTTATGTTGTAACCTGACTTGGAAGTTTTTTTCTTCCAGAATGGCCAACTTTGTCTGTAAAATATGTCTTTGGAGATTATAAGTTCTCCTTTCTCTCTTTGTTTTTAGAATATTGTCAATTTTGTTGTCAAGATTTGTTTCAGTTATATTGTATAGACACTTGCCCATTTGATCTATGTAGAATGCACAAGTGCACTGATAACAAATCATTAGTAACACTGAAAGATGAGCAAATTAATTGAATTCTAATGTTATGGTTGCTACTGTTACCAGTTGCATTGTGGAAGTTATTTACATCAGTTTCTATATGTGTAAGTCCTTGGTGTCAAATCTGATTGTGCTGATTAGTGTATATATTTATGCATAAGCCTGTTCACAGATGAGCCACCCTCAAAATTTTAACTTTTAAAATACCACAAAAAATGCACCATGTACAGATAAGCTGATACTTGAAATTTTAATGTGTTTTAATTTTCATAATTGGCTTATCCATGAGTAATCCACAGATTAGCCATTTTTCATTGTATTTTGTTGGAAAATTCTGGGATCAGCTTATTTAGGGATGGGCTTATAAGTGAATATATTTGGATATACATTAAGAAGCATTACTGTATGTACTTATGGATAAATCCATCCATGGATAATCCAAACCCAATTTTTGGAGTATATTTTGGTACCCAACGTTCTTAGCTTATTCATGAGTACGTAGTATATTTGTCTAGCTCAGGGGTAGGCAACCATTGGCTCTTTTATGACTCGTGGACTTCAACTCCCAGAATTCCTGAGCCAGCATGGCTCAGCTTGGAAACCTCTCTCTTTCCCCTCAGCATGGCTGGCTCAGGAATTCTGGGAGTTGAAGTCCACGAGTCATAAAAGAGCCAAGGTTGCCTACCCCTGGTCTAGCTTCTCTTCATTCAAAAAGTATGCAGGCTGACCTCATTTTTGATGCTCAAAAAACAAATGTAATCAAATAAGATAACATACCTTTTTTTTCCCACCATGGGATGAGAAGAGGAAAAATAGAGACATATTAGTCATGATTGTTGAACCATATTCCATACGTAGCAAGATGGAAAATGTTTCAAAACTCAAGACCATGTTCGTATCTTTACCACCTTATCTCAATCATTTTGGAAGTGCTTCAAGCTCAAAATAGCTCAGTTTTAAGGATACAAGCATGAAACCTTCCAAAATGGTTGAAACAGTCCATTTCACACTCAGGATAGGAGATTTGCACTCCACACTCTTTTTAGATGGAAAAGACAAGAGAAGACAGCAGGTTTGAATCTGGGATTGCCTGGGCCATACCAACACACATTACCCTCTTTATCACATCATAATTTTGTGGTAAATAACTTCACTATCATTATGAGATTACTGCCATATGCCTCAAATCATACAAGAAAATAAAAGGTTTTGCTTTTGCCCTGTCTGCACATCATTTAAGCTGTATTTAGGAAAGGAAGGTGTGTATCTCAGTGTGTGTGTCAGAGAAAAACCCAGTCATTAATCTTGCTGGGTAGGAGTAATCAATGTTGTAGGCCAGCATGTCTGAAAGGCATTGGGCAGAGGCTGGGTTTTTTGTTTTTTTTACAGCCTGATAATAGCTCTGCTAACTTTATAGCCAGTGCAGCTCCCTTTCTCCACAGTTACTTTTTATGAAATGGCCCGCACCCAGGCTATAGAGTATTTCCTCTAGAAGAGGCTTAATCTTTAAGTCCATTCTGTGCCATCCAAAACTTGGGAGTATTCATTTTGTGGATTGATGGACTGCGTAGGGGTATACTTTACAGAGAGATTCTGTGAATCGTTTTGTCTGACTGAGATGCATTTGGAGCAACATAGTATCTAAAACCCGCCTCCCTCTCTTTAATTCACTCTTTTTGCTTGTTTTCCTCAGTGAGGACAGAGTCATCGAACATTACATTAAGAACAAGGGGCTGACTAGAGGACAAGCGATTGTTCAGTAAGTGTATTATTCAGCTCTTTGTAACAGTGTGTGGGAATGACCTTGGAAGAAAAGGCAGTGAGATGCAGCCAAGGGTTAACTGATAAAAGGCAGCTTAGCCCCCTCAGCAGGAATATGGGTTGGGCAAAAGGTGCAGAAGAGACCCTCTGTAATTTTTTAGAATGCAAAGAGGAAGGAGGAGAAGACCTGTCAGACTTGAAAAATTCTGTTCATGTAACCTTACAAAAAAAAAGGTAGAATTGGCTTATTGTGTTTCTTAGCTGGTTTACCACATGAGGAAGGCAAACATCTATTTATGGGAGAGGTTGTAGCACAGAACAGATTCCAGCCCTGTTCTGAACTATATTGACAACTATTGTGATTGGTACTGATGCTTTCCGAGTACAGTAATCCATGCAGTTCCAAAGCTTGTTTTGGTTCCATCTCTTTTAATCCTGAAGCATTTTAGACCCTAATTATCTTCCAACACATTGCTCTTCTTCCTCTGTGTCCCTGCTGTCCTCTCACTTGAGATTGATAGTATATTTATCCGTTGAACAAGGGCTTTCAAACTTGAGATAAACCAGAAACCAATCCAGCAGCAAAAGCTGTATATGCAACTGTCTCCTATGAAGGAAGGGATGCTTAGCAGATCAGGCCTGTAGGATTCATATGTTTTATTGTTCAGATTTATGTCACGCACTGTAATGGAATGTGGGGATGAACTTGGGGAAAAGTGGGGGAAGAGATGCTACCTAGGGAACAATCAGATAAGAGAGGCAGGAGCCTCCAATAGATTAACAGTTAGAGGAAGAAACTCAGAAAGGACCTGCCCTAATCAATCAGTCTTGCAAGTCTGAAAGTACAAAACTTCTCACCTCCAATTTTAAGTGATTTAAAATTGGAGACTTGCAGGATTTACGTAGCTTTACAATAAAGTAGATTTAACTCATCTAATCTTGTTTTCCTGTCTGGTTTACTTGGGAAGGCTGACATGCACTCATGAAGTCGGCAAGCTACATTTACAGTGAAACTGCTTTAGGAAGAACTGAATATTCCCAAAAGCTAAACTTGGAAAATATTTTAGATTAGTATTGTAGAGAGCTCAATTGCTAGAACTGAAGTCAAGTTCTTGATGGAGTTCAGTTGTTATACAAGGAAATACTTTCAGGGAAGTACCTGGCAACCCCCAAGAGCTTCAGGGGGATTGAGGGCAGAAGGGGGTTATAAAAAAAAGACTGGTTCTAGTTTAATCGTCTCCTTTGAAATGTTAACTGGTTTGTTGCTGTGCTTGAACTTGTTTGTACACAGACTTCGCTATTAATGTTGATTGATGTTTTATATAATTAAAGCATCTAAAACAATTTGGTGTGAAACCTAAAACAGTTCCCAGAGTCCCACTGTGAAGCAGCTGGGCAGTTTCAGAATTTGATAAGTAAATAAAATAAAATAAATGAATGAATCCAAAGACATCACTCGGGCAATGTGTTATTAGTAGAAGATATTATGAAGAAACTGTTTCATCGACTTGCATATCTGTCCTTGCAGGTACATGAAATTGGTTGAAGCTCTGCCTACTTATGGAATCCATTATTATGGAGTGAAGGTTAGTGAGTACTGGAAAACAAAACTGAGTGAACTGTCTTGTTTTATGCATTTTTCTTTTAATAAAAGCAGCTCATTTGATTAAAATGAGTAAGGAGATGCCGTCATGTCATAGTGCCCCATTTAAGGACTTTTTACCTTTTCACCTCAGTTCTTCTTACCTTTCTCAGATTATGAGAAAGTTTAGTTTCCTCTTCATCCTTCAATCTCTTCAGAAACAAGGTCTTTACTCAGACAGTTGTTTGTGATTTGACTTCCCTGGATTCAGGTTGAGCACTTTGAGTAGAGTCTGCATGACTGCACATCTTATACTTAAGTGATGGTTTTCAATAATCATTCATCAAACTATCAGGAGATGACGAGGACTTTGGCTTAAGGTCCTGGAGAATTGTCAGTTATAGAAAATAATGAAAGGCTACATGAACATGGAGTGCCTTTGTTTCTAAGAAACAACAAAAATTAAACTGGACAGCTATTTGTCTGAAGTGGTATTATTATTATTATTATTATTCATTATCATCATCATTATTATTATGGCAAGAAGGACACTTATTAACATATTGCAACACTTAACATGTTAAATTTTCATTTGGAGTCTCCTCTGTCTTTTGCCTAGCAGACAGTATTTAAGTTCCTATAATTTATTCAAGAGGTTTTTTTCGCCCATTCAGAGTTATAATGTTGATTAGAATAATAGAAATAGCATTTTACATCTCTGTGAATAAAGCCTCTAGAAACTAGTACTTACATTATATTAATGGGGCTAGTATTCAAGAAGAGCTACAGTTATATTAATAACAAAACAGATTCATGCCATCTGAAACTGTACTCAAATTGTAATGAGTTTGCTGAATATGTATATGAACAGCAACATTCCTATTCAGACATCCCGCCAGAGGCATAGATTATCATATATATGTCGTGGTCATACTCATGCTTCTCTACATGTGGATTGACCCTGTGTAGCAAATGATCACTTTTCCAAACTTTTCAAAAATGTCTGTGTTTCACAAATCCCTATTTTGATAGGGAATTTAGAGACTCTCTTGAATAGTTTTTCCACATTCTCCACATTTTATAGACTCAAACACCCTTAATAAAATTGTGGAACCTTTTAATTTTCATGGAATGCTCACATTGAACTGTGCGTAACAAACGTTGAAGAATAGAGTGGATTTGGGCCTGGTGGATGTCTTCATTTGTTGGTATCTACTGGTATTGAAGAAGTCATGACATGGAGGAGCAAAAGCTTTCCATTATTGAAAGTACTGTTGGCAATTTTTCTGCAGCACAACTCTCAGTCCTTTAAAATGGGCCCTTCTGGGATATGGAGCTATTAGACCCAAAGCCCCTCTGTACCTCAAGAAGATTACAATACTGGCATCTTATTTTTAGCAGCTTATAATTTGCCTTCCAAAACTTGCCTCTAAAATAAAATGAATGAAAATCACTTTTTATTTAGGAAAAAATGGGAGTCAACTCCACGCATAAATTGTATTCAGAGTCTCTGGCTTCCTTAGTTCTCCTTTAGTTTATTTTGCTGGTTTTGAGCTAGGAATCTTTGGTTAATTTTAGCCACAAACAATTTAATAATACAGTAATTTACCCCCTCCTCCCCTTCTTTTTCTTGTATTTTGATGACTTCATGGACAGGTCTCTGCAATTTTCTTGGCAACCTGCAGTAGTGGTATTATCACTGGCCACCTGCCAGGTTGTTTTTCAGCTTTTTAATCTAGGGATGAAAGAAAGTAACTGGCTCAAAGTCACCCAGCTGTCCTCCATGCCTAAGGAAGAACCAGAACTTGTATCTCCTTGCTCCTGGGTCCAGCATCTTAACAAAGACACCTTACTAGCGTAATGTACTTTAAAAGTTGCTTTAAAAAGTTATGGAAATCATGCCTTATTGTATAATACTATAGTTTACTGTTTTGTTGCTTGTAAAATAGCTCCTCCAAGACCACTCCCACCAACATTGACAGGGCAAGCCACTAGAATATAAATTGAGAGCGAACCCCACTCCTTAGGAGCACTGATGATGTTACTTAGTCTGGGTAATGACATATCTGCAAGAAAATAACCCAAGCTCAGAGAGCACTAAGAATTCCTGATTTCAACCCTGAGCTCTATGGAAGATAACATCTCATGAAGAAAATATGTCAGCCCAATTTTCTTTTAAAATAAACAATAACTATTTTCTCTAATGCTTTCTGCTCTTTCATTTGTGCATCTAAAGTAATTTATGGACTTTAGCTGAACCAAGTGTACGTCTGAGTAAATACATACAGAATTGTGCAAAGTGTGTACACAGCCCATTCCTTTCTCTCAACAGTTCACCCTTACTTTGGATTTGTCCTTCATCAAGTCTTCTTTTACTGTTGTTGCTTACCTCCCACAGATTTTCTTCCATTTCTGCCCCATCTCTAGCCATGGTTTCAAAGAATACAGCAGCTTCTCTTCCCTACTGCTCTCTGGCTGTTTGCATAGTATCTTCCAGCTGGGAAAGGAATAGCAGACCCCTTCAAACAATAAACCTTCTCTGTCAGCCGCAGGTGTGCTAACAAAGGGCTGCCTTCATCTCCCTAACCTGCTTATACTTGTTGCAGGATGAAGTAAAGAAACCTTATATCAACTCTGAAGTTTTTGACTCTTGCTAAAAAGCCTTAGAACTTCTATTCTTCTCTGCCCTAGGATAAACAAGGCATCCCGTGGTGGCTTGGGATCAGTTATAAAGGAATTGGCCAATACGACTTACAAGATAAAGTCAAACCTAGAAAAGTAAGTGCATCTGCATATGTGTATTTGTCTTTGTAAAATATGAGATTCAAATTGTGCCTTTTTTTTCTCCTTGTTATTCAGCAAAAGAAAAGTATTTCTTAATTCTAGAGCAGTTTCCCACAGTCCAACTTTCTCCAGGTATATTGGACTATAATTCCCACCAAGGTGGCCAAACGGGGAATATGAGAATTGTAGTCCAGTAAACATCTGGAGAACATGAAAATGGAGAGAGTATTCTAGTCTGTTGAAATAATTGGGCGCAGTAAAAATTGTTTTAGAGCACGTATTGTCTTTGTTTTGCATTATATTTTAATGTTGTATATGTTCCATGAACTGCCCAGATTACTGGTCAGATACCTGAGATGCCTCCCAGCAGGATCTGAAATAGTAACCCACCAACATTTCTCCCCTCCCTTCCCCACCCTATTCCTGCAACTGATACTAAGAGACATTCTGTAAAGAGATTGGAAGATTCCATATAGCTATCCTGAGTTGATGAATTTGGCTAATTCATCATGAAATCATGGCAGTTGGTTCCATAGTTTAATGAAGTGTTGTGTGAAGAAATACATCCTTCAATCTGTCTGTGAAAATACTGCCAGATCACATCACTGATTGGCTCTTGGTTCAAGTATTATATGACAGGGAGGAAAAATGCTTTCAGTGTACTTCCTTTACAACACACATCATTTTATGACATTCTATGAAATAGATTAGGAACATGTTTTCTAAGTTAAATTGTTCCAACTCTTCTAACTTTTGCTTGGACAGAAGATTAGGTTGCAAGGTAACTGATGTGATTGTTCCTGCCAAGTCAGGAAACCCCAACTGCGAAGATGCCTTATTTATGCTTCTTTCCCTCCCTACAAATTTCTACTCTTCTCTGAAATGCTAAGCAGTTTTTCAAAACAACATTTTGTGCCTGCGTATGAAACACAACCCCAACTAATGCAGCATTTTCTACATGAAAGTGCAGGGGGCCAAGAAGTACTTGCTCTGTTCCATGCAAAGTTTGTGAGACAACTAAGATGGGATATCTATACATAGAAATTGCCTCATCGCTACTTCTTGAACAAAGAATAAACATCTGGAATAAACTCTGAAGGCCTTGGGAATAACTCCATGTTGGAGAAAACTCAAACACATGTAGTTATTGTGCCAGAGGAAAAACACACCTTATGTTTTTTGTTTCTTCTCAGCCTTTCTGCTTTACATTGATGTCCAAGTTGGGAGCTTATTTTGCTTCTTCTTGTCCTCATAATATTTTGGATTTAACAGCTTGTACATGTTTTCTTTGGATTGCACAATTTGCTCTCCTTGGAAGATAAGTGACATATATAAAGAAGTGATACATCTGGTTAGCTTTCTAGAAAATAGTTACATCTTCAGGAACCTAAATGTGTGGAGAAGTAGATAGATCAGATTTTCTGAATCTGTTTTGTCTCCTGTACTTGTTAAACATTTATATAAAACAGACAGAAAAGTTCCTGTAATGTATGGGGTTAGGGGTTACTAGCTCCTTTTTTCCCCCAGATAGGTGTGCGAGTGAGAAAACTGATTTCAGTCCTGTTAAAATGTCACCCTGATGTTCAAATTTCTTAGGAGATTTGTATGCGGCCTCTTCTAACAGGGTAACATAATGTACGAGAATCAGCTTGTGCACTTTCTTGTCCTGTAATTGCTTCATGTATTAATTCCCCACCCTGCATAGAGTACACACCAGAAAATGGGCAGAAACTGCACCACCAGAATTGTTAGATTTATTTATACAAACTTACATACAATTTATATGGCTGCCCATCTATCTTCCATGACACTGGACAGTTAAGAATAGATTAAAACCATAGCAGTAAAACCTAGCAAAAATAGATATACCATGGGATCATTAAATGTACTGGAGCCCCTCAGTAACTTTCATCCTACAGATATAAGTCATGCAACTAGGCTAACTTTAGATGCCAGCTCAAGGCTTGTGAGAATACCTAAGGTTTAAAATACTGATAAGGTTGGAGCCATCTGAATCTCACAAGGAATGGTGTTCTAAAGGGTAGGCACTGCAACAGATAAAGCATTTTTGAGCAGTTTGATGGAGGTCAGTGTGGGAATAGAAGCAGCATGCCTCCTCCTGCCCTGACTCACATTAATTCTCCCTCCCAAAAACCCAAATATTTATGTTATTTCCCTTCTTGAGAAATTAATACAGTATCCTTCTGCTATTTGGAAAATCATGAGATTGAATTATGCTTCCTGCTCCTTTTCAAACTTCCACATTTAGAACTTTCTGATTAAAACTATTAAAGTTGTTTTATACAGGGCATCCTTTATCCACAGTGAAGGTGAATTCAATGGATTCTAAGAAAAATTCTAAGAAAATTCTTCACTTCAGAGGTTCTAAGCAGAGATTATCAAATGTACTCATCAAAACATGATCCTGATTGGTCTGTTGATGATGGTGATGATGATAGTGGCCTTGATGCTTTCGGATTCATTAACATTATTTTTGAAATTAAGCAGAGACTGGGAAAATTTTGGGCTAATGTCCAGATTAAAAACTAATAATACAAATTTAGGGCAACTATAAACCACTAGATATTTTTTATGATTAAAATGAATCTGACATACACCTGCTTCCTAAACTTAAGTTTTCTTTTTCAAATTTTATTTATTATTTTGCCCTGAAGAGCATGTCAGTTTACCATGCCATTCTCAGTACATGTATTCACGAAAGGAAAATATAAATGCAGTATGAATAAAAATATAAATAAGGGAGATATGACAACACCAAGCTTAATATTTGTTGATACATTACAAAGCCAATCAGACTTGAACACTGGGCGCTATCTAACAAAATGAAATGCAATGGTAAAAAAAGCAAGGTTCTACATTTAGGCAAGAAAAACCAAATGCACAGGTATAGTATAGGGGGTACCTTGCTCAATAGTAATAACTGTGAGAGGGACCTCGGAGTCCTAGTGGACAATCACCTAAATATGAGCCAGCAGTGTGCTGCAGCTGCCAAAAAAGCCAACACAGTGCTAGGCTGCATTAACAGAGGGATAGAATCAAGATCACGTGAAGTATTAATACCACTTTACAATGCCTTGGTAAGGCCACACTTGGAATACTGCATCCAGTTTTGGTCACCACGATGTAAAAAAGATGTTGAGACTCTAGAAAGAGTACAGAGAAGAGCAACAAAGATGATCAGGGGACTGGAGGCTAAAGCATATAAGGAACGGTTGCTGGAATTGGGTATGTCTAGTTTAATGAAGAGAAGGACGAGGGGGGACATGATAGCAGTGTTCCAATATCTCAGGGGCTGCCACAAAGAAGAGAGTGTCAAGCTATTTTCCAAGGCGCCTGAAGGCAGGACAAGAAGCAACGGGTGGAAACTAAGGAAGGAGAGAAGCAACCTAGAACTAAGGAGAAAGTTCCTGACAGTTAGAACAATTAACCAGTGGAACAACCTGCCTCCAGAAGCGGTGAATGCTCCAACACTGGAGGTTTTTAAGAAGAGACTGGATAGCCATTTGTCCGAAATGGTATAGGGTTTCCTGCCTGAGCAGGAAGTTGGACTAGATGACCTCCAAGGTCCCTTCCAACTTTACTACTACTACTACTACTACTACTACTACTATTATTATTATTATTATTAAGATGTTGGAATCTAGTTATTATTAGTTGAGACAGATAATATTATTTCTGGGGATAATCAAAATAAACCATCGATGGGCAACAATTGATTCTCTGTCACCATATGGGTTTAAGATCATTGGACCTTCCCAGATGCCCTCAGAAGTATTCTAAGTACATTAAACTAAAGCTACATGGATATACCGTTTTGAGACAAATATGGTTTACAAAAGCTCAGCAGACAGTAAACTCAAAACTCTTTGCAAAGTCAAACTAAACTCAAAAGAAGAAGGTTCCAAATTTCTTAACTCCAGAGTTTTATATTCAAACTATAGAGGTTAAAGAATAATACATGACTGTTATTACAGTACAATAAGAGATCCTGAGAGAGCATTCTCCAGAATATATGAGAAATAAAGAAATTCACTGGAAGGGCTTGCATCAATCTTTAAGAACCATGGTTGGTTACCAGAAAGATAAAATTGAACAAAACAACCTGCAAGGCTCTGGAGTGTACATGCAAGCAAAAGCACGTAAAATCATGATTACCGGTAACAAAGATGTTGCTAAGTATAAAATTTTGGATCACTGTTTGAAATGCATTAGGCATCAATCTTGACCATAACTACCTGTGCAGTGTAAAAGGATTAAATGGCATTGTGGTTTTTAATGAATGGATAATGTGTTATTATTTCTTGGCCTGGAAATTGTCCAAGAAACTAACAACATGTGCAATTGAAGTATGATTGTCGGTGAAGATTCTCAGTCGTCCAGGTAGAGTTGTCTGGAAGCTGAATCATAGCAACTGGACTTCTTTCCTGGTTGGTTTGAAAGGTTTTGCTGCTTAGCCTAGTTGCTTCTTCAATCTGAGCAAGTTCTGGGGACCTCCAGGGAAGTTTCATTTCTCACCTAATCTGGACAGGCTCCTTAGGTGAGTAAGCAGAGTCGTTGGGATGTAAATGTTCCTAAATACTTCCCCCTAGGTGGGTTGTTAAGCAGGGCCTCCCTGGTGAACCTGTGAAGTGATCTTAATGTTTCTGGGGACTGATGGAAGAGCAACATAAAAAAAATTGGGTAGTTTCTTCTGTTACATCTTGAAATGGCGCGATTTATCCAAAATATCTTAGTTGTTTGAGTTTTGAATGCTCAGTATTACTTTATTATTATTATTAACACAGCACAGTTAAATATAACATCATTACATTTAAAGGAGAAAAATACATTTTAAAATGTGTACTGCCGTATTTTAAAATTATATTGCCATTTTCTCATCTTCATTTTGTTTTCAATAAACTAAACGTTTATAGGTGAATTGGGCAACTCATAGATGAAACAGCTATAAAAAGGATGCTGGTTACAACTGTCATATCTTATTTGCAGCATCATAGACATTACATTTCCCAGTTACCAATTCCTGTGGAAGAATAGCAACATAAATGTATTTATCTTGCTTCCTATAGGCTTCTGGCTGGTTTTTGTGGGTAGGGAATGTTGGAACAGATAGCAGTCATCTTTGTGGAACAAATGGATGGGTCTTGGTGCTGTGAGTGACAGGGTTTGCATTCCACCCAAAACAAATATGCTGCAGTTTTTGTGACAACACAATATGCATACGGAAGGAAGTGAGAGAAACCAATATTGTTGGTTTTAACTCTAAGAAACAATAACTCCTTTTAAAGTAGGAGGCAATGGAAGTGATGAGAGTATATATGGTTTCTTGACACAAAGGGTGGTTCTATGTTTGCTCTGTTTCACTGTTAAAAGTAAGTGGTTATGCTAATTCTGGTTGCTGGGAGAAATGGGTATGTATGTTTGGCAAGGGTGAGTTGTATACACTCTGGTCAAATGTGTATAGCAAGTGGGATTTAGCAGCTTTCTTTGGGACATAAAGTAAAAGTGTTCTCTGCACAATCTCTGGTTACTTGTAATCAAAAAAATCAGATGCTGCTCTATTTGATAGGGTACTCAGATACACACACCATCACTGTAAAACTTGTCTCCCCAGATATAAGTATATACAAGTTAAAGGCAAAACATTGGCAATTATTTTTATTATGTCTGTTTTGCAGTCTAAATCCATACATTTTCACAAACTTTAGTCAATTGTTCTTACAAAACTTAGTAACTGCACTATAATTAACCAGAACATAAACAGATGGTCTTCCGCTTAAAACCATTCATTTAGCTTAATAACTGCAGTGATTCACTTAACAACTGTGATAGGAAACACTTCAGATATATTCTTGCACCCCTTACAAAAGTTCAAAATAACGGCAACGAATCATGCACATACACTATAATTTTGAAAACCCAAGTTTTCACACACCCTGGAGTATCATCTCGCTTCTCCAGTTGGGAACCTCTGTGCTGGAGTAATAGAATCTTGCAAATCTGCTTTTGTTTTATCTTCCCTTCCTCTTATAGCCCATTAGTCAGGGGGAACCAGCCTGTCTTCCTAACATTATTTGCTTTCTTAAGGAATGTTTTGGCCCTTGTTTCAGTAACAGCTTTTGAATATTCCCTTAAGACCATCACCATGGCTTTCTACAGAGAATGACCATCAGCAAGGTAGATAGATTTGGTTACAGCAGTATGTGCACTTTAGAAGACCTGCAAGACCAGATTGGGGGCAAATCAATCTATCTGTAAAAAAAATCTATTAGTTGTTTAGAGTTGACACTGATTTCATAGCATATAATCAATCAAGGCAAGTTAGTACAGTGTTCTCCAAATTTTGCTTATAAGGAAACTGTAACCAAGAAAAATTGAGCTATGAATGCATTCGCCTTTGGCATGATGTAACACCAAGTTGTGGTTAGCTAAAGTATACATTTCTATTTCCCTTTTTTTAATTGAAGTTCTGAAAGAAGAGAAGACAGCCCAAGGCTCTGTCTTAACTGTTATGGTGACATCTAAACTTTTTCGGTAGCTACTCTTATCCATTCGATGGGAAATACTTTGAAAAAGAGAAGATTCTTAAATATAGTTGATTATAAATAGGGTTGTAAATTAGAAAATGGGTGTTTTGAATACTGTTACTATATATAAATATTCTAAATACAAGATTCCTGTATGATGTTAGACGATAAAGCAAATTAAAAGCTAATTGAAAAATCTGAAAACATTCTGAAGTTGGATATGGGCATTTCTAAAAGACTAGCATTTTATGCTTCCAACATTGGTTTTCAAAATAGGATGACAAAATTGTTGCTGCTTTGCTGCTGCAAATGGCAATGTTTGTGGCAAGAAAGGGCAATGAGCTAAATGTTGTCTGTTCCACCCCAACCCCTGTACCACATTAAAATTCATCAAAGAAATCCCTTTAAACCAGAAGTTTCTGTCTTCGATAAATATATCCATGTGATGTTTTATTTCAGGGTACTTGGGTTATTTATTGTATATATAAAGACCTAAATCTTTCCCAAATGATCACTGACTCAAAAATCCTGCATCCATTTGCTAACAATTATAACTAATCATATATAACTCTGTGCTGTAAATCAGAGATAGTGAAAAGTCTTGGAAAGTCTTGACACATGCTATTATTATCATACCTCTCTGTAACTATTTAAAGTTTTTGATGTTTGTTTTCTCTTGAAAAGGAGATTTGCCACTTAACCCTAGAATATAGTTTACTTTTTTTTTTTGAACACACAAACCTTTCCAAATTATCACCAGAGTGCCTTACTGAAACTAAAATAACTTCAGATTTGATTTCACTGTCCAGAATCACTTAAGTTTCAGGAATGTGGTAGATGGGAGGAATGTTATTCTTAGCATCTGCTATTCTAGGCAGAAGCTGGATAATTTGTTGGGGGCTCTGAAGGCAACATATGTCCTGGGCTAGACTTTTAGAGGCCAGTAGGTATGTGTGCACAGCCAGGTATGACACCCAAGCCCTCCCCATGCAGGTGTACACACATACACACACACACACACACACACACACACACACACACAAACATTGTTCCCACTTCCCTATCTACATTGCTCAATATCTTTGTATTCCCTTTGTTGTTGGCAGCAAAAACACTAAAGTAACTAAATATTGCCATTTCCACTGTCAGCATGAATACAGTATTTCCTTATAGAGATGCAGCTTTCTGAAACTGCCACTTAACAAGCAGACTTCACTGTAAGGTTGGCAGTTTCAGAAAATTGCATCTCTATAAGGGAACACTGTCTCAAAGTTTTGATAGAAACATAAGAATGGAAGACCCACGGTATATTCCATGTTAAACTCCTCAGTCTATAAATTCTCTTAAGGTTACTTTGGACTGAGCACCAATTATTTACTTCTGAGAGGTTGCCTCTTGGGAATAGTTGTGGATATTGACTGAGAGGCCTCTGATTTTTAACCCTATAGTGCTACCACTTTTCAAAATTTTGTAAGTTTTAGCTTATGTTCTAATACTATTAAAATACTATTTTAATCATCTTGATTTTGTCCTCTTTTTTTTAACCTATATCTGAAAGTCATCTAGATCCAGCCATATATCTGAAAGTCACCTAAATCCAGTCACCTATATTTATTATATAAATATAATAATTTTTAATGATATCTGTAAAAATGCGACTCCTGGGCATATTCATAGTATAAAATAAATAATTTACGACCACCAGGAGATTCCAAACAGGAAAATGCTTTAATAAAACCGAACTTTCGTTGGGAACTTCCAATATCGTCAACTGGCTTTTAACCCTGATGATGTTGGAAGTTCCCAACGAAAGCTCGGTTTTATTAAAGCATTCTCCTGTTTGGAATCTCCTGGTGGTCGTAAATTATTTATTTTATAATATAATAATTTATATTTATTTGTTTTGTTTGTCATATTTATATATAATCAAGTACTTCTGGGCAAAGTAAAGGAATACTGTAACAAAATGTGTAAAATGCAAGAAAACTATCCTCTAGGGATGATTTAGGCCCTGTCCAATCCTATAGTATAGCACACTGCGTCTTTGGAAAATATTTAGAAATATTGGTTCTTTCTTCTCTTGGGAAGGGTTTAACAGTAGGAAAGAAAAAAGTTTGCTTGTTCTTTCCTTTGAGGAAACCAGTTTTATTTTTGCCTCTAGAATATTCTGCATCCATGACTCATCCTCTGACGTACGTATCTGAACTAGACTCTGGCATCACTCATAATTTCCAGTTTCTTTCACTCAACGTGCGTTTTATATCTTCAGGTGAATGACCAGTTTTGTTTGCTCAAAAGTCAAAGACTATCCTTTCAAGCAGATTTATAGTTGTCAACTTGTGCCATTTTTTGGGAGATATCTCTAATTATGTTTGGAACATTATATTTACTCACATATTAATTGACTATCCATTCACCTAAATTAGGGAGTGACCCTAACATTTTGAGAACATGTATTTTCTTAACAGGGATGTTATTATTTACTATTAATGTTAGTACTATTTTTATTATTATTGTTATTTAATATAGTGTAAAAAGTGATGGCTATTGCTGGTCTACGACCGTAATAAAGTTTATTATTATTATTATTATCCTTTCAAGCAGAAGAGTCAGAGGGAGGTGCTCTTTTTCTGGCTTTTCTATGAACTGTAAAGTGGAGTTGCTAATTCCGTTTATCAGACTCACACAAGAGCTTTGTCAACATATATTGGCGTTTCTCTTGAGAGTGTACTATAGATGCCTGTCTTTTTAAAGCTTTTTCAAATTGTTTGAGAGGTGCTGCAGTTTTTATCTTATCTCTGGAGAATGAGGCAGCCTGTGCTATTCGATACACCCCATTTTAGATTAAACACAGGCACACTTTTTTAAGAAATTATTTTTAATAGGAAAATTGTGGTTTCAACCCAGCTTGCAGCATATCAGTATTTAGGGCGTGAAAGGTCACAGAATCCCTCTTAGCATTTCAGAAGGCCCTAAAAATCTGGCTATGTTCCCGAGCCTAGGGCGCTGAATGAGTCAAAGGCCTCGATTCCTGGCTGTATTGCTACCTGGCCAAGTATCTTGTTCCTATGTATATTTACTGTGGATGTTTTTAGTGTTTTTATTGTTTTAAAATTTTTAAAACAGTAATATATTTTTTAATTATAAGCCACCCAGAATTATTGACCGAGATGGGTAGTTATAGAAATTGCATTAATGATCGAATGAATTAATGGATTAATTAATGCATGCATGCATTGGGCAGTCAACAAACTAGAAAAGGTCATGGCATTATATCAAGATTAAACATTTGTCAGCATTCAGGTATTGGGCATTGGCCCATCCTTCTGCAATTTGGTAGCCTCCAGAAAATATTGGACAATTCTCATAATTCCTAGACAGCCCTGCTGTTGATCTTGGAGATTGAAGGGGAGGGGAAGATGAGAACAAGATAAGCCAATCTGATGTCCACCCCCCTCCCAATATATTGAGATTGCAACTTCTAGAATTTCCAAGTGGCATGGCTGTTGCTAGCTGACCATTGCAGGTCCTTCGATTTCAGAAGAGGTAGAAAATTGCAGGTGGTGTATGGTTGGAGTAGGTTATTTTACACTGCCTACAGTCAGTTTTGTGAGATAGGCAGCCATAAAAATCATTTAAATAAATAAAATAATCCATTTGCTTCAGTGTCATTGTGGGATAAACAGATTTTAGCGAAACCTTGCAGATGTATTTCCTAATGGGTTGGGCTTTTGCAGGAGCTTAGAAATGTAGAGGCTGTTAAATTATTAACTTGCTCTCTGCTGTTGTATTTACTTCATCGTGGCCTCAGCTTTCTGAAAATGCAGTTCACAAGCACTAAACAAGCATTTTGCTTTTTATAATATGTAGTGTTCGTGTTTTTGATTTCTGAAAGCTGTTGCACTTAAAACATTTTTGCATAAATGGACTTTGCTGGAAAAGTAGTCAAAGCGCTCTTCTTGTAAAACCTTTCCCTCCTTTTGGGGTGTGTACATATGTGCATATTATATTTTGTTATGGGAGGGCAAAAATTTAAGCCAAAGAAAAGAATCCTAACTTCTGTATAGCTGAATGATTATTAATGATTATGATCCCAAAACTGATGTAATATACATTTTTCTTGATCATTTGAATCTACTTTCTCCCACAGGTGGTTCCTAGTTTAAAAATTGATTTTCCAATGGAACAGTTAGAAGCAAGACAATCATTACTAAGTCTTTAAATTTTGAACTATTACCTGGTTCTGCACTCCTGAAGTGTTCGTTTTATAGATTTCCCTACGCCAAGGACCTCCCAAGTCCTAGACTTTGGTCAATGTCAAGTCTTAACTATTGATCGTTTTACTTTTCTATTTCTTATCAAATGTATACTCTGCTTCCAACCCAGAATGTATAGCTTACAACAACAATAAAATGAAAAGCAGAAAACAGTAAAGTTAATACAGTTAAATCCATTGTGGATTAAAAGCAAAAGAGTGAAATCATTTACATTTAAAAGCTTGGGAAAGTAAGAACCACGTACAAATCCATAAGACCTGTATCTCATACGAGAATCTCTGAGGTTGAACTCTTGGCTGTAAGGACCTCTTCAGAAGGGGTTCTGTGGGTCAGGTCCAACAGATACCAGGCCAAGCTGCTTAATGATTTAAAATCTAATTTCTCATCATGTTTCAAATCAGCCGTGTTTTAACAAGGTTTCAAATCACCATGAGGGTAGATGCCACCTGGGGGGGGGAGTTGTGGGTAAGCCTCCTAGAGATTGTCATTTCATATCCCATCCTGTTGCACCCCATGATTGATGGGGACCCTCAACATACAGAGGAACATGCCCTATTCTTCAGACTGACTGGACAGAATTTATGAGGAAAGATGGTCTTATGGATACCCAGAATCTGAGCCATGTACGGCTTTATATATCATAGCCAACAGTTTGAATTGCCTTTGGAAATGCACTTACAACCAGTGCCTCCTTCCATTATATATTCAAGATGGACAGTGTTTAATATTCATATGTTATGTATATGTAGAGGTGTAGGTCTACACATACGTTGTATATAGTATGTATATGTTGTAAATAGTATGTTTAGATGTGTGTCATGTATGTGTTCAGTTTGAGAGCGGGCAACTAAATTTCATTTTTGATGTGTGTCATCATGCCCTCAGTAAAAAATAACAATAAAGGTTATCTTATCAGACCCCACTGCAAATGTACAGGTAGTCCTCGAGTAATGACCACAATGGAGCCCAACATTCATGCTGCTAAGTGAAACATTTGTTAAGTGAGTTTTCCCCCTTTTACAGCTTTTCTTGCCACAGTTGTTAAGTGGATCATTGCATTTGTTAAAGTTACTAACACGGTTGTTAAGTGAATCTGGCTTCCCCATTCTGACTTTGCTTGTCAGAAGGTGGCAAAATATGATCACATGACCCCAGGACACTGCAGTCGTCTTAACCATGAACCAGTTACCAAGTATCTGTATTTTGATCACGTGACCATGGGGGTGCTGCAGTGGTCGTAAGTGTGAAAAGCAGTTATAAGTCACTTTTTTTTAGTGCCGTTCTAAATGAACTGTTGTATGTCGAGGACTACCTGTGTTGTGCGGCAGTAATAAAACTGTCCTGTAAGCAAACCTGTTTCTACCCTTTGCACCAGTGGAAATTTCGTGGTGGTCTTTCAAGGGCATCCCTACGTCAAGGGAATTGCAGTGATCTGAACAAGAGATGAGAAGGTAGTGAATGACCAACATCTATGCCTGTCTTTTGAAATTATGTCAAGAGGCAGAGAAGTGAGCTTTCTCCGCTCTAGATTCTTGCGTTTTTACTTTAAGACAGCGGTTCTCAACCTGTGGGTCACGACCCATTTTGGGGTCGAACGACCATTTCACAGGGGTTGCCAAAGTCCTGGAGTTTTTCGTCATAGAAACGCAGTCCGGCAATTTTTTTGTTTTTTCCCCCTTTTTCATGAGCTGTGCTACTCCATCTTATTCTATTGGCTGTTGAAAGCCAATAGAATAGACTCTATTCAAGAGAGTCTATTCTATTGGTGTTCGAAAGCCAATAATCTATTGGCTTTCGAATGCCAATAGAATAGAGTCTCTTGAATAGACTCTAATTCTATTGGCTTTCAAAAGCCAATAGGAATTGTCCAGGCTGTCTCTGCCCTGCTGAGCCCACCAAAAGAAGGAAAACGTTGCTGCAAGTTGTCTTCTAAGGCGAGCTTTCTGGACGTTTCCACCCCTCCGTGCTGAGCAACTACTACACTACTACATGTAAGTAAAAGAGGGCCAGGGGTGGGAAGGCCGCCCAGGAGCGCCTGAGTCTGCCTGCCGCCGCCCTGAATGGGCGGTGGCCAAGGTAAGGCTAGCGGGGCAGCGGCAGACGCTGGGAGGGCAGCTGGCGCGCTTGGGGCCCGGCAGGTAGCTTATCTCCCTTGGGCCGGTGGTTGGCCTGCGCTGCCGCTTGCCCTGGCCGCCCAGGAGCGCCTGAGCCTGCCTGCTGCCACCCCGAACGGGCGGTGGCCAAGTTAAGGCTAGCAGGGCAGCGGCGGGCACTGGGAGGGCAGCTGGCGCGCATGGGGCCCGGCAGGTGGCTTACCTCGCATGGGCTGGGCCAGCTGGTGGCCCAGCCAGTGGTCGGCCTGCGCCATCGCTGCCACTTGCCTCGGCCGGCGCAGGGGGCAGCACCACGCATGTGCGAGCAAACCCCGCCCCTTCTGCCTCCATCTGCAGGGAAATACAGGTAGTCCTCGACTTACAACCACATGGGGGTCGCAGCATTAGGAAGGTTGAGAACCACTGCTTTAAGACAACAGGGACTCTTATTTCATTTTGTTACTATCACTATTTTAATTTTGTTATCACTATTTTCTGGGGTAATGGGGTATTTATTTATTATATCTTACCTTGCTGTTGTTATTATTGTTATTGTTTATTATATCCTGCCTTTATTATTTTTATAGATAAGACATGAAACACACACAGTACTCTTTCCTCCAGAACGCGGTGACTCACAAGATTACAATGCTGGGCTGAGTTCTTGCCAAGCCAGCAGTTCAAAAGCGTACCACTTTGAGTACCACTTTGATGGGCAACCTCACAGGGATACGAAAGGAGCCCGCAATTGGGTGTCTCCCCCCTCCCCAGGCAACGCTGATGTCACTAGCAAATCCTTTCACTACAGAAGCACTTTGGTGCTTCTGACACGGAAGTATTTGTATACTCTTTCCTCCTGTTTTTTTCACAACGATCCTATGAATTGGACTGAGCTGAGAGAGTGATTGGCCTAAAGCCACCCAGCTGGTACTCATGAATAAAGCAGGATCAGAACTCACCACAAGGTTTCTAGCGAGGTGCCTTAACCACTCAACCAAAATGGCGCTCTGGCTCACTCAAAAATACACGGAATGGTACCTATGGCTGGCTCTGAAAAGGTGGGCATTGCAGAACTTGCTCCTAATCAGAACAATTTTCTGGTATAAATGCTCCTGAGACAGTGATGATTTCATATTTAAGAGCCATTTGAGCAGCCTAAACGGGATTATTTGCTTCACAGGTCAAAAGGGAAGGAAGTGGTACTGGCTAGCTTGCCTATCTTGATATTGGATTCTGTAGCTCCTCTTCAAAATCAATCAGGTAGTCCTGCTTAATGACCACAATTGGGAGCAGCACTTAAATGAAATGGTCATTCAGTGAATCTGCAACTGTGCCTATGATCTTTCTTCAGTTTTCCTTCCCTAACCCTAACCCTGCAAAGGTCATAAATGTAAGGATTGGTCATACAGTTAACGTTCACCATGGTTATAACAGTGAATGGTCACTAAATGAGAATTGGCTGTATATGCAATGTCAAATTGAGAATAATATAGGCTCATGAGCCAGGATGGCTATATTTCTTGCAATAGAGACAGAACTGTAGTAATTTTACTATATAGTGCCTTGAATAATTGTTAATGTAAGAGGAAGAGAAGGACTGGCAGAACCTTGGGATGGAGTCAAAAGAGGAATCAGCCTACAATCTCTATGTACCCACAAACAAATTAAGTCCAACCTCTCTTGAATCCTGTTAACCCTTATCTAAGACTAAAATACTGCTAACAGTTAGTTGAAAAGATTCCTATGCATAGGTATGAGCAATAAATCAATTTAATAGGAACTTCAGGTGTGGTCCTGGTCTTTCGTGCCTCACAGTTAACCAAATAATAAGTTGGTCCAACATGCCTGCCCCTCCCTCCCTCCCTCCCTCCCTCCCTCTCTCTCTCTCTCTCTCTCTCTCTCTCTCTCTCTCTCTCTCTCTCTCTCTCTCACACACACACACACACACACACACACACGGAATGATAAATAGCTTGACTAAAGCCACTGCTTATGTACACAGCACATGTATGTTCAGCTGCAGGCACATCTTGTTATAGCTTTAAGATAAAGTATCTCTGCCACTTTGTTGGTTTTTGAGTATCATTCTTCATGATCCTGCACAGTAATGGCAATCTGGGGTTGTCTATTAAGTATGACCATGAACTTGCTGGGTAGTAAATAATACTATTCCAGTTTCTTGCTGATGGCAGTGTCTAAATTAATCATCCATGTTTAGGGAGGGACGGGTGGGCTGGTTGAAAAAGAGAGGCCAAGAAACCGTCTGACGAATCCTAGCTAGAAAGGAACAGTACCTCATAACTGCAAACCATTTTAATGGAAGAACCCTAGTCCCATTAACTTAGGGTGAGTTAATTGTGGAAGCAAAATTATTCTGTTAATACTCCTTGCGATCGCTATTAAAAAGCTGCTAATTATAGTAAGTGGCTTTCCCTAATACGGTTACAGTTAAAAAGATCCAGAAGTATTCTGCATATATTAAAAATAAGTAGTTATTCAGTAGGCTGGTTTGCTAAGCGTTTGTTTTCTAGAATGGAGTCTGAAAGATTACTTAATAGAGAGATACAGTATAGGGCTTTAATCCCAATTTCAACGTGTCGTAAAAAAAGCAGAAGAAGCTGGGTTATCAAGAAGTGGGCCAGATACCAGTATTATGCTGGACGATTTGGATTTAAAAAAAAAAATGCTATCCATCTATCCCCTCTGAATACTTTTTGTGTGCCTTTTTCATCTGCTCTGCTTCTCTCTCTTCTCCCATAGGACCACCATTGCCAGGTGGTGGAATTAATTGGCGGTAAATCTTTGCTGTCATCATCTGAATATTTACATCCCAAATATGGTAGTCCTTCTCCTTTGACATACCCTCAGATGTGACTTGGAGACAGTAAGAGTACACACAGGCATGAGTACTGACGTAGCTGACATTTATGAGGGTGAAAAGAATAATCTGGTGGGGAAGGAAGTGGGCATGACTCCGATACCAACTTATTCTTCATACTCTACCAGTGCAAATTTTAGAAGTTTCTTACCAGAACAGCTGATGCTGTAATGATTTAAAAAAAAAAATCAGATGGTGATGAGTAAGAGCTGGCGGGGAAGAGGAAGTTGTGTATGTATAAGAGGGGGAAGAGGGTGGTTTTTTCATGTCTACCGGTACATATGGATTGTTAATCCATAGCACCTAAATTATTTTATTGCTGCTCATTCAACATTTTGATGGGCACCAAATTAATGTACAGGTTATAGAAGTTAGGACTCTAATTTAAAGGGAACATGTTCACCCATTGCCTTTTATCTGAAAACTTTTAGGGCACTTTTTTTCCATGCCTGAAGAAAAGCAAAACTTATGTAAATGCTACTGTAATGGGTATGTAGATTTTCATTGTATTTAAAATAATTTTAAAATAGCTTTTGTTTAAATCAATAGTGTACCTTTAACAGATGACATCCAGTAATACGCAACAGCAAAAAGAAATTAGATAAATTTTAAAAACTCAAAAGGTTTAATAGTGTCAATATTAGGGAAGTTCCAACATGGCACCAGTATTGATAATTCAGATCAGATATAAAATGAGGGCTTTTATGGGACAAAGTTACCAAATTTCCAATGATAAGGCTGCCCTCTTCTTTTAAATAATTAAAAATATTGCTTTAAACCAACATTTTGAGTCCTTTGGATTAATTAATAGTTGGATATTTAGTTTCATGTTTGTTTCAAATTCTGCCTATTAAGACCAGTAATAGTATTCAGTGTTCCAAAAGAAGGCAGGACAAGAAGCAACAGGTGGAAACTAAGCAAGGAGAGAAGCAACCTAGAACTAAGGAGAAACTTCCTGACAGTTAGAACAATTAACCAGTGGAACAACCTGCCTCCAGAAGCGGTGAATGCTCCAACACTGGAAGCTTTTAAGAAGAGACTGGACAGCCATTTGTCTGGAATCGTATAGGGTTTCCTGCCTGAGCAGGCGGTTGGACTAATGACCTCCAAGGTCCCTTCCAACTTTTTATTATTATTATTATTATTATTATTATTATTATTATTATTATTACATAAATGAGATCCCATTTTGAAAACAGTTTGCGTAAACTTTACCTGGAAAAGAAATGTAATACACCAGGGAAAAATAGAAGATTTAACCTAATACTATTTCTGTTTTCTGCTAGTGGCAGTTCTTGTAGTGGAATCTTCAAAAACATCAAGAAAGGTTGAACTGATTTCATCTTGCTCCCTCACTCCATACCGCTATGTATCTAGACTCAATCCTGCAAGAGAGTATTTCTAGAGTAATGAAATAATGTATGTTGGAATAGTGATATCTTACGAGTAAGCACAGTCATTCTGGGAAAAAAACCTAATTAACAGTTCTAAATACATGTTTCATGGAGAAAATCCCATTTGGGGCTAACAACAACAGGTGCAGTAATATTACTCTAGATCAGTCTCTTTGCATTCAACATGCATATAGTATTCATAGCAATATACCCAGTATTTAGAAACTGTCAAGATACCAAGAAGCGTTGGGGTTTTTTTGGACATGAGGTTGGACAAAAAGAACTATTATGCAACATTGGAATGAGAAATCTTTCAGGAATGATTTTTGCTATGTATTTTACTACCGGTATGTATCTTTGTCTGTAAATATTTCAGTGATGAGGGTGTTTTTGTATTGAGAAAGAGGCAAGAAAGAGCAATATGATTTCAGTATTTAGAACTGTTCCACAGGGTCCCCTTTTCCCTTTTTTATTATGATTATTAGTCTGAAGCTATATTATTTAATTAACACTATTGTATGTATCTATATGTTCATTAATTTAGCTTAAAGATTACCAAACTATGAATTTAAGAAAAACATTCTGAGAAAACTGGTCCCTAGATTTCGTATATCATATTTCATGGGCGTATACAATACGTTTGCTTTCCACATTAGTACTTAAAATGTTTATTTAGTAGTAGATTTGAGGCAAGTGCAAGATCTCTTTCATGAACTACATGGATTTATTTTTTAAAATATTTTACACTCCAGCTATATGGCCACTTAGAGCAGGAGTCTTCAAACTTGGCCCTTTTATGACTTGTGGACTTCAACTCCCAGAATTCCCCAGTCAACATGCCTGGCTGAAGAATTCTGGGAGTTGAAGTCCATAAGTTATAAAAGAGCCAAGTTGAAGACCCCTGACTTAGAGTAAGCTTGACAAGTTGAAGACCCCTGACTTAGAGTAAGCTTGACAGAATCCCACAGGACTGATGTTTGGAAAACAAACAGGGTAGTGTTAATAGTTAATCACACCAACTATTCCGGTTAGCATGGATATGATTCAGGATAGGATTCCAAGATGCTTGAAGGCAAAGCCACCTGCTGTGTTCACTGCATCAATAAAGTTCTCAGATAAATCAGTGTTTTGAATTTTTAATACAGGTAGTCATCAACTTACAACCATAATTGACCCTCCAATTTCTGTTGCTAAACAGGACAGTTACTGAGTGAGGTTTACCCCATTTTATGACCTTTTCTTACCACAGTTGTTAAGTGAATCACTGCAGTTGTTTAGTTAGTAACATGGTTATTAAGTGAATCTGGCTTCTCCGTTGACTTTGCTTGTGAAAAGGTGATCACGTGACACCAGAACACTGGAACTGTCATAAATACATGCCAGTTGCAAAGCATCTGAATTTTGATCATGTGACCAAGGCATGCTGCAACGGTCATAAGTATGAGAAATGGTCACAAGTCATTTTTTTCAGTGCTGTTGTAACTTTGAACGGTCACTAACTAAATGGTTGTAAATCGAGGTCAACCAGTTTGGCATATGGGGATCTGCGTAAGCAAGTCATGCAACTATTTCCCTCAGGAAAGCATAAGGAACTGTAACATCCACTTATGCGTGGGGCTCACAAAGGGCTTTGCAGGCTTCTTAGTGAACAGACACTGTTCATTTTAGTAAACTCTTGTTGCCCTGGTGGCCTCCCCACAAACTTCAGATCTGTAGAAAGATCACACGCATGTCTTGCTGGCTCATAAATTATTCCTAAGGAAGTGATGAAAAGGGAGAGTGCGCTAGGAGTCATTATTAGTCAGAAAGATAAGACGACAAAGGAAAGAGAGGCTACACTTTCAAGGAGTCCTGTTTCATGCACTCTTTGCTCTCCGTGTTCATCTGAGCCAAAGGGAAGGGCCCCCGGGAATGTCAGAAACTTTTCTTGTCAAACCTGTTGCCTTTGGAGAGGGTGAGTAAGACTAAGGGGAATGTAGAGGGATGGTCTTTCTCCTCACCATGCGAAATGGGAAGTCGTGACACCAGTCCTTCTCGCCTGGGCTGCATTAAAAACATTTTCACTCTCTCCGCTCCTGGGTTTCTGGCATACCCCTCCTTCCGGGAGACACCAAGCAGGTTTGCTTGCTTTTCTCCCTTGTGCTCTCTGTGGAGGAGGAGGAGGAGAAAAGGAGGGTGGAATAAGGAGATAGACCCAGCAATAAAAACTGATGATGTCAGCAATGTGTCAGCAGAGAGAGTCAGTCAGTGAAACTAGAGTTTACACCTAAGTGTCTGAGGCAAGAAGTTACCTTGCTCCTGGGAGAAAGGCTTGGAGGGAAGGAGGATTACCTTAAGCATGCATTTTCAAAATAAAAATCTCCTATTGCACTTTTTGGAACGTATAGAATAACAATTCCTTCAGCCTCTGTGCAAAGATCCAGGTAAGCACAAGGAAATTTCCGTCTTGGACTGTTTTTATTTTCTGCTGCAAGTCTAAAGTATTGTGTGCAACGTTAAAGTGTACAGATTTTCTGTTATGCAAATTGGGGAGAAAGGAGGTGAAAAGAGTTGGTGAGCCGAAATGGACATAGTTTGTGTAAAATCAGCCAATTTGTGTCTATATAATACGCTTTAAGATCAGGACTAAATTTTCTTATTTACATTGTTGGATAGAGAAAGTTCTAATTTCTGTTTTGCAGTCATTTTTCAATGAAATAAGATGTCTCAAAACTCCTGTAAGTTATTTATCCTAGTTTGAGGATGTTTATTTTCTTGTTATGGAATAAAAAATGGGTATGTAAACAAGGACTGTTGAAACATTCCAGCAAACCAAAGCCGAGTGTTTTGTCAAGCAAAATCCAATGTTATTCACAGCTTTTTTAAACAGAACATCTAATAAAACAATTGCAAAGTACAGCTTGGAGCTGGAAATATTTTTGAAGATGAAAGACTGGTAAAAATAATGTTGCTTGGCTCATCCGTGAATGCAGACAAAGGATCAGTTGTTATTTCTGACCAAAGTGTATTTAGCACAGAAGTTTAATCTTTCGTGTTTATGAAATGTATGATTGCTTTATATTGCTGACTCTAATTTACTTTTGGCAGTTTTGTTGAGATATGATAGTTCAAAATATTCTGGTGTTAAATACGATAAAGGCTGAAATATCTTGATGAGTTTTTTTTATTATGTATCCATTAAGTTCATTTATCTACTGAAATGAATATTTTGAACATTTACTCAGAAGCCATTTCAATTCTGATCAAAGGGCTTCCTCACAAGATACAGTGTTGTACTTTTTGAGTGTAGCACTCCTTTGCATATATACATTGAGAGTAAGTTAGATTGAATGCTATGAAAGTTGCGTTCAAATTTAATAATGAAAAGGCACAGACTGTAAGGTAACATCCCCCAGCACTGTTTTTCAGGAGCACACTGGATAGGAAATTAATTTCCCTATATCTAAGCACAAGATTTAGCTGTTGAGAGACTGACTTAAACATAATCATTTTTAAAAGTGTCGGAGATTTTGTGAAACCTGGAACTGTGCCCTTCCAGATAAATTGTCCTTACTTTGATTTACCTTGGGCTGAAGTTTAAAAAGTTCACTTGCCAAACCAGCTGTTTAAGTATCTTTTCATCTCCTACATCAACAATGGCAATAAAAGGTTTTGGAACTAAAGTGCACTTATTTCATTATCTTTCATACACTTCAGAGACGTGTGTGAAAATTTGTTAGCTTTGTTGTGCACAGGTGCTTATTAAGGAGAACTTTAGGAAGCAGAGTCCTTTCCTGTTGCACGTTCCAAGAAATACAGTAAGGGGACAGCTATAGATTGATTGTATATTAAGAGTTCTGAAGTGGTGACATACAGTAAAAGGTACCTTTCTAGGAAGAGTTGGGGGAAAAAAAAACCCAGAAGGAAGATACCTCAATGGTAGAATATAAACTTTGGTTGTAAATTGCTCCAGGCAAGATCTCTGGTATCGATCCTGGATATTTACTGTCACAAAATCTAGTTTAGGGAGGATGCTAAACTTCCAGTCCCACAAGCTGTGATCAGCATGGCCAGGCATGAGAACGTTGGGAGTTGTTGTTAAGAACATAAGAACATAAGAAGAGCCATGCTGAATCAGGCCAAAGCCCATCGAGTCCAGCATTCTGTGTCACAGATTCAACACCATTGTCCTTGACTTACAACCACAATTGAACTCAAAATTTCAGTTTTGGAACTGAACAATTGCTTAGTGAGTCTTGCCCAATTTTACCACCTTCTTGCCATAGATATTAAGTGAATCACTGCAGTTGTTAAGTTAGTAACACGGTTGTTAAGTAAATGTGGTCGCGAAAGGGGAAGCACATAAACCCCAGGACATTACAACTGTCATAAATATGCGGAAATTTTGATCACGTGACCATGGGGATGTTGCAGAGGTCGTACGTATGAATAATGGTCATAAGTCCCTTTTTTTTTCCAGCACTGTTGTAACTTTGAATGGTCACCAAATGAACTGTTGTAAGCCGAGGACTGCCTGTAATGTTGATGCAGATGATCTCACTCAGTTTAAGATAGCCACCTAGGTTTTCTTAATGCTTCACTAGTTTTATGGATAAGCATGTGCATCCTTTTCACTTCATTTCACCTCTTTTGTGCTAATTTAAATTCCTTCTGTACTCATGCATCATCCCTTCTGAACTCCATCCTTTCCTTGTTGCATAGTTCTTACTTCCTGTTCCCAGCTGCTTTCAACACTTTGGGGTTACCCTTGAGGCATCCTTGCTGCTGCCAGTACCAAGTGCCAACCACAGTGAAAGGGCAGCATTGTTAGCTTGTAGTCAGAATAAGATGGATAACATCAACCTCATCCATTTTTCTTGCATCTTTCTCTGAAATGTTCATATAGAAAAGCAGGATAGATATATGTGTTCTTCATAATGCATTCACAATGACTCACTGAATACTGGGAATCTCCACCTCCAAACAAAATATATTCCATTCTAGGGTATAGCAGTGTCAACTTATGGCATGAGTTTAAAAGAGCATGGGTAACAATTCAGAAAGAAAAGAATGATCTAGCTCAGGGGTAGGCAACCTCGGCTCTTTTATGACTCAGGAATTCTGGGAATTGAAGTCCATGAGTCATAAAAGAGCCAAGGTTGCCTACCCCTGACTAACATTTGCTCATAATAACATGTGTATCCCAGGGTTTCTGAATCAACTGGAAGTTTATGTGGAGAATATATCCCTTTAAAAACCTGCATAAGGAACTCTGAAGTATGCATTCCACATGCTGCTCTATGTCTTCTCAGATTCTAGATCAGTGTTTGTCATCTTTACCAGCTTGAAGATGTGTGGAGTGGGGACTACTAGGAGTCAAAAGTCCACACATCTTCAAGTCCTTTGGGTTGAGAAACGCTTATCTGGCTGGGGGGGGGGGAAGGGCTGGTTGGGGAATTTCAAGAGTTGAAGTCCATTCTCATTCTCCCTCCCTCCCTCCCTCCCTCCCTCTCTCTCTCTCTCTCTCTCTCTCTCTCTCTCTCTCTCTCTCATGAGTGATATTAAACTACTATTGGAAAAGTGATTCTTTTGTTATTTATTAACATAGGAGATGCATAATGATCTTCCTTTGTCCTCCATTTCCATTGTCACACTTTCATCTTTTATTTTAGCAAACTTGTTTAGAGTTTTCATTCCATTCAGCATCATCTCAGACAGAGAAATAATACTTGTCACACAGGGTAAAGAAGGCAGCTTGTTGCCACTTAAGACAAAGAAAGCTATGAGGGTTCATGGAAAGAGAATTGTTATTAGATGTCTATGGGAGACATGGTTTGCAGGAGCAGCGGAGGTTCTTTTCATGATTGTTGAGATGCCCTCCCTCTCTCCTTTTTATATAAGGGAATATGTCAAGAGTTGGAACTGAATCAATGTTTACCCGGGAGGCCATAACAAACATTAAAAAGAAAGTAAAGGGCAATCCTGTAATTTGTCTACTCCAAATTGAACACTATTCAGTTTAGTGGGTGTTATAGCCAGTTAAGCATTTATAACAAATGTAGACTGCCTTCCACCTAACGGCCACATAGTTCACTGCATAATATCTGTCCTAAGAGTTCTTCCAGGATCTTACAACTTTCCCCTCTATTCAGGGCTCTGTTTTCCTGCAACTTGTTGGATAATCCCAGTCCTAGAAAACACTATGGGGTGTGTGTGTGTGTGTGTGTGTGTGTGTGTGTGTGTGTGTGTGTGTGTGTGTGTAAACAGATGATTGGTCCATGTCCTCCAGAAGCAGTCCACAAGCCTGGAAATGCTTTGAAATTATTAAAACTGCAACTTTAGGCAACCTATTCAGACCCTGTTAGTTACATGTATTTTACATGGAATTTTGTATTTTCATACTCTACAGAGAAGTTATATCCAGGTTCAGTTTAGTTGTCCTGCCTGATGATATGCTATTCTAAGATAAAAATTATATCAAGTCACCATTGGTGATGGTCCCAATTCGATCATTTCAAACATCACAGCAAGAAGAACATCGCATGTTTCATTATGTATGTTAATTTTATTTGCAAATGCAAAATGCCCTATAATATCCTTGTGATAGTGGCACAATATAAAGGTAGAAATATAGAAAGTATATTACTGCAGGCATTTTAATTTTACAAATACTTTAAAGAAATTCTAACCTGTAGCTTGGAATACTGTTAGGTTACAGTTCTGTGGAATTATTAGCAGTGTAGCATTGTGAGAAAATAAATTATGAGTTCTGAGATATTTATATTTTCTTTTTTTAAAAAATTCTTCTAGTTATTTCAATGGAAGCAGCTGGAGAATCTCTATTTTCGTGAAAAGAAGTTTGCTGTAGAAGTTCATGATCCTCACAGGTAAGAAACCAGGAACTTATTTTAACTGTCCAATTGGATGAGTTGCTAATTCTATGGAGTCTAGACTTATGCCATATTCACAAATGATGCTAAGCTATAATGTGGTTCATTCTTAGCTCATCCATTCCAAGGGGGGGTGGAAATGTTTTACAATAGTATGGCTCTCCCCATTGTGCTAACCTGAAAGGAATGAATTCAACATCATTGCTTCCTGGATATATCTGCGTTACATGAAATAGCTCCATGTAGCATTTATGTCTAATATAACAGAGGATTAGTATTGTAGCCCATTTTTCCATTAGTATTCCAATCAGTTCCTGAAGAAGAGCCATGCATATATTTATAACAAAAAAAAAAGTTGGTACAAATTAAAAATAAAACATGGGAGAATGTTACAGATTAAGTCTTTTGAAAAAAATGTGGTACAAATTATCCACATAAATTCTAATGCCTGATAGAATGTTTAGGACTACAACATTCAGCTTCTAGAATTCCTACAGCATTCATTCTGCCTGGAGATTTTGGGGAGTTGTAATCCTGATGCATCACTTTGCAGAAGGCTAATATAAGGAAATACATAATTCTTAGTAGGCAGAAGCAGATCAAGCAGATCAAATATTCTGGAAGCATTTAAAATGAATCCCAAACGACCCTTTAAAGTGAACTACATATTTTGGTGTTTTGTTTTTAAAGCATCTCTTCCAACTCACACAAATTTTAAATCTTTTGAAAGCACAAGTTTGCTTCATATATTCAGAAGCCACAGAGTAAACTGTAAGAAACTAATTCTGTTGATACAAGAATAAGCTGGAACAGTGGACCCTAAACTTTTGGGCACCAGGACCGGTTCTGTGGAGAGAGGTTTTTCCATGGACCAGAGGGGGCGTGGTTTTGTGTGCTGCCTGCATTCCATGGATGGGGTTTCACTTGTTTGTGTGGCCCGGTTTCTGGCCTGTCACAGCCCCGTGCCAGTCTATGACCCGGGGGTTGGAGACCCCTGAGCTAGAATACAACATAATCACTACACACTTCATCCAGCCATCCAAAAGAGGACAGGTTTATATTTGATCCATACTCTGTGCACTAAACTAGACGGGGTGGGGGGGGGGAGCAGAAAAGCACTCTCAAGAACAGCCCCATTGTGATCAGCAGCTTTGTTCCTCATGTCAATATTCATTCAAAACTGATTTGTACAATTGTGAAGGAAATGGCTTCAGCTCAGTTTTCTAGTGAAAGGAAAGTCTGTGTATAAAGAAACCTCGTTTCTAGCCATGTGGGAAAGGTGGGAGGTTGGGGATGGTCGTTAGTAAATTCCACTATGTCTGAAATTCCAACCTCTCTGAGAAAAGGTTTCTTCTCTCTGATAGTTCTTCCCCCCTCCTCTTGGGAATGAATGTTCAGTCTTTCTAGCAGTTGCTGCTGCCTCTTATATAATCTAAGTGGTACAGCCAGGCACAGGTTTGCTATCTTAGTGAGAACTAAGCTAGGTACAACATAAACATTTAAAAATTGAAGCGTTAACTATTTGGGCGTCTGTTGGTTGGTTAATTGCTTCTTTGCTTATTTAACCTCTAGAGGACAGACTGCAAAGGTTAATCTAAGGGGTTGACTTCAAATGAAGAATATTTACCCTATTTCTCTCTCTCTCTCTCTCTCTCTCTCTCTCTCTCTCTCTCTCTCTCAAAGCAATGTTCATTTAAAATTATAAAAATGCTTAGAATTTCAGTATCAAGACGGACCTTTGGACAGAGTGGACTTGTAGTGCAAACCTGGTATGCAAATACTTCTCTAATCAAATCCATCTGGGTGATGGCAATCAGTCAACATCAGTTTTACTTGGACAGGAAACAAAGCAAAGTAAGTGGTCTTCAGTGATATTTAATGTAATTATAGAATTGTCCCATGGACCAGAAACCTTTTAGGGTGATTATATAGAGATAGTCCTTGGGTTATAACAGCAATTGGGATTGGAATTTCCATTGCTAAACAATGCATTCGTAAAGAGCGATGTCACGTTAACATATTCCTTAGTGTTAGCAATCCTGGCTGTCCCTGTTTGCTGAGAGAAGATCAGGGGTTGTAAAGC
Organism: Bothrops alternatus; assembly: GCA_034064705.1. NCBI lineage: Eukaryota > Metazoa > Chordata > Lepidosauria > Squamata > Viperidae > Bothrops > Bothrops alternatus. Next base: position 5,019,251 of record JARGCV010000051.1, on the reverse strand, counting down.
AAGAAACTGACACAATTATAACTTATGACTTCTTGCCAGCTTCCAACAAGTATTGTCAGTTGGGAAGCCAGCACAAAGTTGCAAGTCCCAGGTGTCTTGCAAGCAGGCCAGTGGACAGGCAAGTACTACGGAGTGGAGCGTGGGGAGAAGGATATATTCCAGTGAGGTGTGACTGGAGTGAGCAGGCACTTATAGAGTGTGGGTGGGCGCGCAAGCTGTGGAGTATGAGATTGCATAGTGGGCTCCTACTCCTACTCCATAGTGGGCTCCTAAGGAGAAGGAATGGAAGGAACAATTTGCAACCTTCCCTGCCAGCTTCCCCATTGACTTTGCTTGTGGGAAGCTGGCAGGGGAAAATCGCAAATATCGCTCGTGGGACCATGGGACCCTGCAAGTGTTGTTTGTTTGTTGTATTCCACCTTTATTATTTTTACAAATGCACACATAAGTTTGCCAAGCTCTTAAATTGTGATCACATGACCATGGGGATGCTGCAATGGCCAGAACATTGATTATTGGTCATAAATGCCACTTGCTTAGCACTATCACAACTTTAAATGGTCACAAAAATGAGTGGTCACTAACCGAGGTCTCCCTGTATTATCCTTGCAAATTAGCCCATGACGTTTTGTAGCCTACCTTGTAAAAATATCCAATTTAGTGATTCTGAACAACAAGCAGAATTGACTCTTTTATCATTTGTAAATACTTTTATATTCATGGGGAATGTGGAAGCCTGGGTTGAAAGGCTACAGTTAATACAGTCAATTTTTTTTAGTATTATATTTGAGCAGCAGTGCAATTATTTCGTGCTACTTCCAGCCACAGCTAGAGAAATGTTCCAAAAAACACATACAATGTTTGATTGATGAATTTCATTTTTCCTTTCTTTTTTCCTATATTCATTTTGAACATTTCTAATGGCTAATTAATCACTGATATCCAGAAAACAAGGTTAAGTCTCAAAACAATATACATTTAGCGTTCGGGACCGTATGAAATGTGTTTTGTACCTTTTATTTTACTACAGTTAACTTGGGGTGACACATGGTAGTTCATTGTTTTGGTTTGTTTGCTTCAAAATTCCTTCAGGCAAAAATTCCCTCAGCCAGAAGCTTGGATGATATTGCAATGGACCTGACAGATACGGGAGTGCCAAAGGTTTCAAAGCTAACAGCTTTGGAAGCAAAGAATCAACTTATTATGGCCAGCAATGGTAGCTTAATCTCTTCAGGTAGGAAATCTTGCCCGTTTGAAACGTCTCTGAGAAATCTCTGAGGTTTGTTTGTACCATAGAGTGTGCTGGTGGTTCCACTCTAAATCAGAGGTGGGGAACTACAATGTGGCCCTTTTATGACTTGCAGACTTCAGCTCCCAGAATTCCTCTGCTGGCTCAAGAATTCTGGGAGTTGAAGTCCAACAAGTTCCCCACTCCTGCTCTAAATGGTAAAAACCTAAAAAAAAAAAAACTACTAATATGAGACCTCAGATAAATGTATTGAACATGACAAATCCACCAAAAGCCCTTGCTAGTCCTTGGCTAGTCCTTTAAGCAGAGGTTCAGGGTGGGGGGGGGGAAATCTCCCAACCAGTTTTGGGTGTCATAATGGGTTTTTATAAAAGGAAGTGATAGTAAAATGAAAACAAAACCTTTCCCTCAACTTACCGTACATCCTGCTTGTTAGTGGGTGGTGGTACTTCAGATTTCAAAAATATCAGGGAGAGACTTTCAGGGAAAATTACCTTCATTGTCCTCCAGCACAGAAAAGTAGATTATTTATTTATTTATTTATTTTATTCGGATTTGTATGCCACTCCTCTCCGAAGACTCGGAGTGGCTCACAACGTATATATATAAAACAATTTCAACTAAATCCAAACAAAAAAACATTAAAAATAAAACCCCATACATACTCATCAGTCACACCACAATCCACAATCATCCCCAGGCCTGCCGGCAGAGGTAAGTTTTAAGGTTTTTACGGAAGGCCGGGAGCGTGGGAGAAACACGGACTTCAGGAGGCAGTTGGTTCCAGAGGGCGGGCGCCACAACAGAGAAGGCCCTCCCCCTAGGGCCCGCCAGACGACATTGTTTCGCTGACGGGACCCGGAGGAGGCCGGCCCTGTGCGCTCTCACCATTATCCAACACATACACGATTTGAGCCCAACTGAGCCCAAATTTTCTGTTGCTAAGCAAGTCAGTTGTTAGGTGAGTTTTGCCCCATTTTACAACCTTTTTGCCATAGTTGTTAAGCGAACCATGCAGTCATTAAATGAATCCGGCTTCTCCCATTGACTTCGCTTGTCGGAAGCCAGCTTAGGAAGGTTGCAAATGCTGATCACCTGACAGTGCAACTGTCATAAATATATGCCCAAGTTTTGATCACGTGACAATGCTGCTACAGTTGTAACTAACTTTTTTCAGCGCCACTAGAACTTTGAACAGCCACTAAATGAATTCTTGTAAGTCGAGGATTACCTGTAATAGGAAAAAAAAATAATCAACTAATCAAAGCTTGGCCACCTAAGAAACATGAATTGAAATATATTCTTGGAAATAAACTTTTTCCTTATTTTTTCTGTCCTCTTCAAAGCTGGGTCTCCCCCCCCACCAGGCCTTAGGCTAATGTGGATGAAAGGCTTCTTATGTGGGATTTTGCTAGATGTTTGGGGGGGGATTCTCCATATATTTGTTCTTCTGTAGTGGTTGGATGGAGAGACAGAGATAAAGTACATAGATCTGGAGAGGAACTCCCGAGCAAATAGAACTGCTGAGAAACAAAATCAAGATGGATGGAACCGGTCACTTTGGGGTTATTCATCTCTCCTGCTTATTCTGCATTTTTTGGTTTTGAAGCAGCAGTCTCAGGAGACGTTTTATGTAAATGTGATAGTTTCAGAAAGGAGTAAAGGACCAATTATATTGGGAATAGCTAGCTCTAGCCACCCCATTCTTGGCTACTCATGCAAGAAGTTGCTGGTTGCAAGGAAGAAACATAATTTTACAGTCTGTTTGATCTGGTTTACATTCAGCCCTACTCCTGCTAGGCAGGTTTATTCAGGACAACTTTCAGGGTGGCTTTAGGACATTCACATGTCATATCTTTTGTCTGTTCCACCCAGATGGCCTTGGACTCTCTGGAATCAGAAGTCTCCTGTGATCTTGTTCTGTATATAGATGCAGTAGCCAATTTACCTGTCCCACATTCTGGAATTTGTGTTTCAGTGTAATGAACTGAAAATCTAGTCTTCCAGGACTGTACTATAAAGGTCCCCAGCCTTATATTGTATTTCAATATATTGAATTCATTGAAACTGCATTTCCCAGAATTCTTAACCGTTATGGCCAGAGGCACTTATCAACATCTTATAACCCAACTTTCCTCTAGATTGCTCAAGATAATGTACTTTAAGCTTACCCCTTATATTAGCCTCATAGCTTTTGGTAAATTGAGAGAAAACTATTGATTTACTCTCCCTCTAAATTCCATGGCCATGTGAGAATTTGAATTAGCTTGTCCACGATCACCACCTTAGCACCTTAACCATACTTCCTCCCAATGAGCCTTTTCAGATTCTGTACATTTGTAAGAAGGACAACTTTAATCTTCCGTATGAATAAACCCATTCCAAACTTTGTTTAATCTATTGAGGAACCTACAACCATCTAGTTTTTCTGGATCTGCTCGGGAAATATAGAAAAGATGTTTGAAAAGAAAGTCTTAAATTATAAAGTACTGCAGCTAGAAATTAAGCAGTGATTTAAAGTTTACTTCTTACAATATTCTTGAATTTACTTCATAATCTAATGAGTTTAAAACAATTTGCATACATTTAAGGAGAGCTTATGCATGTTTGTCTAAGCTGAAAGTAGTGGATGTATATTGAATTCCATTGGAGTGCTGCTGAAAAATCATGGCTAGTTTAAGGAAAGATATGAAGACACATTCTTTTGAAAGCTAAGCTAAGAAATTTACAAATTGAGTTGCAATACAAGTTGTGGTGTTCTAAGCATTTATATTCTCCCAAACACCGTTTTCCCACCAGTATGCAAATAGTTAGTTAGCATTTTACAGCTACTGAGCATGTCTACTCAACAGGGATTCATTTGTACTTTTCCTCCCCTTAATTTTTGTTTTGTTTCGTTCATTTTTCTTACATCCACAAATATTGGATTTCGCCTCAAGCCCTTTTGAGTCTACATGTCTATATTTATTTTATAGGATCTCAAGATTCAGAAGTCAGCGAAGAGCAGAAGAAAGAGAAAATCTTAGAACTGAGAAAGAAAGAAAAGCTTTTGCAGGAGAAACTCTTGCAGAAAGTTGAAGAGTTGAAAAAGATCTGTTTGCGGGAAGCGGTGAGACTTCTTGTTTTCGTCCAGTCAAGCATAGTTTGGGAGTATTCATTCTTTCTTTCTCGGGTTGCTAAGAGTGCTCTTCTCATATTCTGTAGGAGATCACTGGAAAAATGCCAAAGGAATATCCTCTGAACACTGGAGAGAAGCCTCCTCAAGTCAGAAGGCGTGTAGGTACAGCATTCAGATTGGATGACAATATGCTACCCAGTGAGGAGGTAGGCATATCTTTGTTTGTTTGTTTATTTATGGTTGTATAATATTTATACAGCCGCCCATCTTAAGAACACAAATATCACTACAACAGTAAAAATCAAAATGTAAAACAAAAATATGGTGCTCCAGCCATCTTGGATGAATACTTCACCCTAACCCAGCTCCTGAGTAAAGATTTGACTTTGGACTAGCTGGGGTAGGCAACCTCGGCTCTTTTATGACTCATGGACTTCAACTCCGAGAATTCCTGAGTCAGTTGACTCAGGAATTCTGGGAGTTGAAGTCCATGAGTCATAAAAGAGCCGAGGTTGCCTACCCCTGCGATTCATTGGCAAAATCAGGTCACCCCAAAATTTTTAAGTGGGATCTCTTTTAAATACCTTGCTTGTTATAACTCACTTTTTTGGTGTTGGATAAGGGCCTTGAATCCCCCATGTAAGTTCTCCTAGAAATAAAGATTAATTATCAGTGGGTGGGTTTCAGTCTTTGAACAATTATTTCAAGAGCTGGTCTTAATCAGAATTTTAACTCTATTAATTTGAGTTGCCTGAAATTTGGATTGTTGGGATTTGGTGAAACATAGAATGCAGAGAAGTGGCTTTTAGCAGATTTTCGGAATTGCACATTATTGGAAAATATGCCTTCCCTTTTACCTCTTTGAAGAGCACGTTACTCCATAACGTGGGCATAAATTATGTGTGGGAGGTGAACTATTTCCTTCTGACTGAGAGCTGTACATGTTTTAGGAGGTTTCATCATTTCCTTTTGGATTTATGTAGGCCTTTCTGTTGGAAGCCAGTCTTTTCTGGTATCTGTTGAAAGCTAACGTAGGCAGCAAAATATGGCGAGCTACTATGCAACCATTCTTGTAACTTGTTATTTGGAGTTTAATTTTTCAGGTTCTTAACTTCAAATCCATGTTGCAATTACTTATAAAATGTGACATGCAACTCTGTTTTGGGAAGCACTTTTTGGTAAAATAGATGTCTTTGTTTACATTTTGTGTCATAGAACTCTTCGGGTCGTCCTTGACTTACAACCTTCTGTTTGGTGACCATTCAAAGTTACAACGGCACTGAAAAAAGTGACTTATGACCATTTTTCACACATCCCTTGCAGCATCCTGGGGGAGGGGGTCATGTGATCAAAATTCAGCAGTTTGGCAACTGGCATGTATCAGTGACAATTGCAGAGTCCCGGGGGGGGTCATGTGATCACCTTTTGCGACCCTCTGACAAGCGAAGTCAGTTGAGAAGCCCAGATTCACCTCACAAGCGTGTTAATAACTTAACAACTGCAGTGATTCGCTTACCAACCGACAAGAAAGGTCGCAAAGGGCAAAATTCACTTAACTGTCTTGCTTAGCAATGGAAATTTTGGGCTCAATTGCGGTCATAAGTTGAGGACTACCCTGTATTTCAAAATTTAGAGATGAGCCAATATGGAAGGATAGATATGTTATGGTCTTCTATTTTCTGGACCCTCAACCTGGTATCTGGAAGCGAACATCATGCAGGTTGCTCCCTTCCCATTTTTTTAAAGTTCTTTTCATGTATGTCTGTATAAACAAATAAACAAGGAATAGCTATGCTGTAAAACAGAGCACTGGTTTCAAGCATAACACCAGCAAGATTGCATTAAACTATCAGTGGAACAGGAAGAAAACTGGGTTCAACACCCAGGCTGGGCAAAGTAAGGGTGGAGGTAGAGCAGGTTGTGTGGGTTTTTTTTGTCACTTGAAAAGCAGGCTTCCAAGGAAGGAAGTATGAGTTTCACCCCACCAAATGAGCTTGTTTTGTTCACATACTTTTGTTAAGTGAATCTAGCTTCCCCTTTGACTTGGCTTGTCAGAAAATAAGAAAAGGTGATCACAGGACCCCCGGACACCACAATCGTCATAGATATGAGTCAGTTGTCAAGCATCTGAATTCTGATCATGTGACCATGGGGATGCTGCAACGGTCGTAAGTGTAAAAAATGATCATAAGTCGCTTTTTTCAATGCCATTGTAACTTCAGACAGTCACTAAACAAACTGTTGTAAGTCGAGGAGAACCTGTACTATATTTCTTCATGTGCTCTCTGAATTGTCCTTCAGTATTTGAAAGCTGCCTTGCCTTAGATGGCATTCGGCAACTGTCTAACCTTTCTTTCCCTCCTTTTTTTAAGCCTCCTCCCCTCCCCAAAGTCACCTCTAGTTTAGGGGCATCTAGGGGAAGTTTTCAAAAATTAAAAATGGTGCCGCCCCCCAGGTGTGCCATTTAATCTCCATCACTTGGTTTACACGCCGTGAATATATGCATCACAGATAAAAAGAGGAAGAACTTGGATCATGCAAGTCACATGCCGTCTTGACGTTGTTAACCCTGCAGATATTCTTGGTTGCACCACTGAAGTTTGGTGACGTGTTTGTCAAAACGTTGACAATACAATTGGCTTGAGTCTCTCTGATTCTTTACCAACATTGGTATATAAGATTTTCAGATGTATGGACATTATATTAGTGTTATCATCTTACTAAATGCAGTATACTGCAGGAAAACGTGACAGCTTTTTGTTCACAGAATGACAGTTATGCAAATCCATAGCTGCTCCTGGAAAGATACTGAGCTTTAACCCTAATAATATGACGTAAAACAGTTGGCTTCTTAATGATGGGCTGTAGCAGAATTAAAAAGACCTTTAAGCTGGTGAAAAGACCAGCTATTCTTTGTTACACGTATGGAAAAAAAGAAACCTTAAAGGTATAGCTTAAATTGAGGTCGTTTCTTCTATGGCAAATCCTGATTGATGGATGGATGGATCGATTGATTGACTGATTGATTTAAATCTCTGTAGGACCCAAAGCTGCAAAATCTAGAAAGCAACTTTCTCATCCAACAAAAGTTGGTGGAAGCAGCAAAGAAACTGGCTGGCGAGCCAGACCTGTGCAAAAACGTGAAAAAGAAAAGAAAACAAGAGTACACGGAGGCAGTGAAAAAGCTTCAGGAGGTTGAAAATTCCATCAATGAATATAGAATTAAATGTGGGAAGAAACCTGCACAGAAATCAACCCTGATTTTACCAGGTATCAAAAAAAATATCCCGCCTTTAATTCGTGCCGCCAGGGCTTTGTCTGTCTGTATGCACCTATATGTTTTTCGATGTTATATTTTTTTCTAGCATATTTATGTAACAGAAATGAAAGATCTAGGCTCCTCAGGGGAAAAAAAAACAGTTGGACTATAAGCCTGACTTCAGCAAATTTACCTGTAATCTGATTGTCATGTTTTCATGTAAGATGTGGTTGAGACAGAACACAGATGAAGCATTTATTCCAACAAGTGCCGACGCGTTGGAGGGGAAAAGCAAATTAAAGCATTTTAATTTGGCTGGAAGGCCTGGTGGCATTCTTCCAGGCAAAAAATAGTGTGGTGCTGTGTTCTGTCAAGAATCAGATGCTGATTTGAGCAGAATGTGGCTGTTCAGTGTGTTTGTTGGCTAACATGCAATCCAAAGCAGATCATTAGAGCAGGACCTTCCTCCACCTGTCCACCTCATAACAGGTGTTGGCTAGGAGGGATGGAGAGGAGATGGAAGGAAAGGAGATAAAAAGGCAGCTGATTTGGTGAGTCAGCAAGACAAAAAGATTGAAGCCTGCATAGCATAAAAATAAAGCATTGTATCACGATGCAAAAATGGTATATACCGGCAGTCCTCATTTATAATTAGGCAGCAATTGGGCCTAGCAAATTCATTGCTAAGTGATGGGGTCATAAAGTGAAACATCACATGCCCATGTGGACTTACAATGTCAGTCATTATGTGAACCGCCCTGGTTGTTAAGCAAGCTTTCACATGATTGGGACTTGTGACTTCCTGCTGGCTTCCCCATTGATTTTGGTTGCCAGAGGGTGACAAATGGCAATCACAGGAATACAGAATGCTGTGAAGGCCACAAATTCAAGGACTGGTCATAATCTACTTTTTCAGTGCTGTCATAATTTAGGTTGCCGAATGGGGCAGTCGGTATACGAGGACTACCTGTATCAGAGCAGTGTGCTCCAAGTCGGAATCCTTCAGGTGTTTGGGGACCAAAAGCTCTGGGAATTCTCAACCAGGGAAGAAGAAGAGGAATAAACAGATCCAGAGGTTGATAATTCAGTTCTCCAAATTGAGGTTATATGAGGAGAGAGTGCATTCACACCCTTGGGCCCAGCCCATCATATCACCTTTGCTGATTCACAAGGCAGTCCAAAAAAAAAAAAACCAGCAGCCAAAAGTCTTAGCTCTCAGAATTTCAACATTCCTCAAAGCAGGCAGAGTCAGGCTCTTGGCAAAAGTCTTTAAAATGAGAAAAGATTGGAGCCTAACAAGTATTAAAACACCTTCTTCTTTCTTTTCACCTGTTCCATAGTAATGACTGTGGTGAGAATAGGATACAGCAGAGGGCACATCATTGGAAGGGGATTCCACTCCTTTCTCACTTTTTGGGGGTCCAGTTCTGGCCAGTGAACAGATAGCATAAGGAAGATGGGCTTGAACAGATTGCACAAGGAATTTAATGAACTGTCTCTGTATTTTGTATTCTAAGAATGTCAGAGAATTGCAAGTTTTGGATCAGCTGCCCATGGCCTCTTGTTTATGTCCCAAATTTGGGCCTTGGGGAAACTTTCACATATTGGTAAAGTCCAATACCTGTACCTGTTGTATCCACTTGCTCTTATAACTGCTCTCTTTCACTTTTCATCATTTTCTTGATGTTTTACATACGTGAGCCATCACTGCTGCATGGAGGACTCTGTCAGTGGGTAGCAACTTGTCCCTTATTTTTTTACATAGGCAGCTTTAGTAATCTCTCAGCATACCTTCAGCTGAAGGGACCTTTTAATAAGCAAAAGATTAATTCATCAATCAAATCCTAAGCAATCTCACACTTTATTAGATTTTATATATCTTTATTGCCAGGGTGGAAAAACTATATATCCAGACTTTTTCTTTCTTATCAATAATGTTGGTGTTATGTGGAAGGTGCTTGTCTCTTTGAACTTTAAAATCACTTTAGAGATTTAGCTTATTCAAGAACACTTCACCTTATTTATTTTCTGTTACTCGTTATTATTGTTTGAGAGGCCAGTGTGTTTGCAGTGATTTAAATTTGAGGGCCCCAGGCATTCAGGTGTTATACTCGATCTGGGGAGCTCTGATAAGGCATTCACTTCATCTAGTTCAGTGTTTCTCAACCTTGACAATTTTAAGGCATGCGGACTTCAACTCCCAGAATTCCACAGCCAGCTGGCTGTGGAATTCTGGGAGTTGAAGTCCACATGCCTGATCTAGTTGTAAACAACTCCCTGCTGGGCAGAAAAGTAGGGAGGGAAGGTATAAGAAGACTGATAGGTATGAATGATTTGGCCCAGAGCTGATGCCTGCATTTTGAAAAAAATGGAAATGTGTGTAGGAGAGCTCCCTAAATGACTTGTTTGTTGGGAAACCAACTGGTACAGGGAGAAGTATATGAAGTTCAGTTTCACTTACCTTATCAAACAGAAAGCTTAAGCAGATTAGAATCATACATAAAGCATTTTCATGGAGGAAAATGATTTGAATACTAAAAATGGATTCTTCGAAGAAGCTGGGAAAACTATGAGTGTTGCCTGTGGCTTAGAATGAAAGTTGAGAAACTGATTAGAGCTTTGACAACTGGAGTTGCAATTAATGATTCAACAAGCATGCTCCACAAGGAGCCAATTCCTTCAGTAGAAAGCTTGCTGGACATTTCAGCAGCTGATGTGGAAGTGAACCCAAGAACTACACAATCCTTGGTGCATTTGTTCTCTTGTCATCAGCATTATTTCTGATGAAGGCCCGGCATTTACTTTGATTTTCAAACTGCAGTTTATGCCTCACCTTTTGGTCTAGCATAAAGAGCTTCAGTTTAGAGCAGAGCTGGCACCACCTTACCAATTTATGACCGTAGGATTAGAAAAAGGTCATGCATTGATTAACCACATTCAATAGTTCTAGCTCAGTGATGGCGAACCTTTTAGAGGTCGAGTGCCCAAACCACAACCCAAAACCCACTTATTCTCCAGCACTGGAGATGGAGAATCCACCAATGGGTTTAGACTGTATTCCTGCCCAATCAGATCAAGTCAGCCAAAGTTGCCATGCTCATCCTGGACCATAGAGATCCCAGTCTTGACTTGATCTCTCCCAGGACAGACGTGCAAGTTTGGCTCTTAGGCAGGTACAGTCTCCATTGGTGGATTTTCCAGTTCCCCAGTTGTTGAGCTGTGCTGTATTCAGCACAGAATTTGGCTTCCTATTAACAATTTGATCTCCATTCAGGAACATTCTAAATTTCCCAATTCAAAAAATTCCTGATTCGGGGGGGGGGGAGGGGACAGAAACTGAGTGTCCAAGGAAGGGGCTCCTTCCTTTCTCCTCTTCTCCCTACCCTGACAATAGACCTTCCCCAAAGTGCCTAAATCGTTTAATTCATCTGTGGACTAATGGCTGTTAGTCCCCAACTGATTCCAGCTCAGCCTCCTTTTTACCGGAGCTTGTGGATGCAGCTCCAGTGCCTCATTACGAGAGCAGGTGGGGGGAGGTCTTTTGTTGCGATGCGCCCAGGATCTCTCTCGGGAATTCCACGTATCCAACCGGTTTTTGGAGCTGTGGCTGCAGCTCCGATGTTTACTTAAGCCCGTCGCCTCCCTTTTACCTTCGGTAGTTCGGGATGTGCGATTGTCCCTCTCAGGCTGCAGGCGCGCCGCGCGCCAAACAGCCACCACCGATCAGCTGTTAGGCGGCAGATGGAGGAACGAAAAAACTAGTTTTTTTCTCGTCTTATTCGCTAATTTACCAGTTTGGGGGCGCGGACCTCTCCCAGAAATAGGGGATCGCTCGTACTGCGCCAGCCATTTCCCCGGGAGCCTCCCGGACCGCGGCAGGAGACAAATTCCAGGAGACAGGGGAGGACAGGGGAGCCTGGTATGTTATGGTCCATGAGTTGCGAAGAGTTGGACACAACTTAGTGACTGAACAATAACAACAAAACTGTGTAGATCAGGAAAGGAAGTCAGATGTTCTCCAGTGATCCAGTATGATTCTCTAATTTTGGTCATGAGGATTTTTTTTTTGAAACAGTTCATTAAAGACGCAATTGCAGAGAGAGAGTTTTTCAGGTTTGACTTCAGTATATTCTGGGAATAAATTAAATATATCTTACATGCTTGTACAGTTGTCGTAAGTTAGTGCTTATGATGTTAGGACGCCAGCGCACTACAGTATGTTAACATTTGTGCAAAGTGCAGCAAATGTTGTGGGACTATGTAGTCTATCTTCAATAGCCACTATTGTAACACGTAAAAGAATCTTAAAAATGAATAGCAGCTGACTTGTTTGGCTTCAGTATATCAGTGACTTAGTCTGTTCTCTGAGCGTGTTAGCACTGATTTGCTTGGAGCTAACACTCCAGCTAATAAAAATCAGACTCCACTTTACTGATGAGTGTTCTTAATTATTCATTTTACTTGTGCATAGCAACCTGTTCTGGAAGTATGTGATCCCTGAGTGATCACATGCATTCTTAATAATTGTATGCTGTAATGTATGTAAGGTTCCAAACTGCAGCTTTGTCACTCATGAGTATCCCTTTTTTTTTTTTGCTTCTCCACAGATGAAATTATACCGTCTGAGAGCAGCTCCTTGTCTGATACAACATCTTTTGAAGATGGTGCGTATTCCCATACTCTTAACTTTAAAAGCAAAATTCGCCCGGGAAATGTTATATTCTGCATTGCTTGTCTTCTCTGGGTGTGGAGGTAAAGAGAGGAAACTTGATTTCTGTAACAGCTGGCACCTTTACAAAGGCCAGGCTACTTCTAAATAAATATTCCTGCTAGCAAATGAGCATGTCCAAGCAGTTGGGCTTTAGAGATGTTCACAGAAGGAATGTTTTCAATGCCTCTCTGTTCTGCAGTCATATCTCCGTCTGTGTGTTTGGAGGAACAAACACATAGAAGCAGATTTTCAACAGTGTGGGAGGGTGTTTTGTCCAAGTCTCAGGGCAGTGATCAGGTTCCCAGGTGATTTTGGAGCCAGACCAAACTGAATCACGCCAGTGAATAAAGAAACTTTAAGCTTTATTGTTTAACTGTAGCAAACAGATTGAACGGAATGACATAAAAAGCATGCATACCAAGCACGATGATGCCCAAATTTCTTATAAGCTGTGAGAAGTTCCTTCATAATCTCAGTAGAGAATATCTCAAGAGTGGCCAATTTCCCCAGTACTCAGTGCTAAGTTCTGTGCAGAAGCTCTCCACAAACAACATCAATTCCTGGGTTTCCATCAAAACCTGGCAACATGACTTCACGGCCCAGCTATAGTTATGAGATTGCAAGCAAGACCTGACCTTAACTTTGGAGGCACATGATTGTGAGATTTTCACAGGTTTACAGTATGGGAAGCTATGTGACGATTCTCCCCTTCCTCCTCTATTCAGCAAGGTAAAAAGATAAAGGAGTCCCTGTGGATTTTACTCTACTAGTCATTGCTGACTGTAGGGGTATTCATTTCCATTTGAAGGCCATTGACCCAGTACTCTCCAAAGACATTTCTGCAGTCAGGTGGCCAGCATAATGTCACGGACCACTGTTACCTTCCCACCGAAGTGGTACCTATTTATCTACTTGCATGTGCGTGCTTTCAAACTGGTAGGTTGGCAGGAGCTGGGGCGAGGACAGGAGCTCACCCCATCACCCCTGGCTTTCCAACCGACAAACCCAGCATCTTAACCACTGAGTCACTAGGCCTCCTTTTTTATTCAGCATGAGTGGAAAACAAACAGGTTATCTTTAGAGTGAGTTCTAAATTTCTAGATTGTTTTTAATATGAAGGAGACAAAATAAGAATATTAAGTTTCTTGAAATAATAATGGTCTTCTGCATTGTCACTCTAAAGGGAAGGAGTTGGTTCCATCCATGAACTTACTCTAGCATCCTATTTCATAAGTTCTAGTCTAACCAAGAGATAACTAATAAAATGTAAAGACTGTGTATAAGAACTGGAAATTGAATTTAACTAAAATGCTGAATATAGTGAATTACACCGAGGGCCAGAGTAATTGGAGTAAAGAACTTGAACTTGGAACTTACTCGTAGAATTAAAATTAAATTCTGGTTCTAGACAAAAGCAACAGAAGGAATATAAATATTCCAATTTCTATTAATAACATGTCATTGACTGAGATAGACAGCCATAGAACAAATAAATAAACTTGATTCAAGGCACAGTAAGGAAGCCACTATGAGCCTTGTCTTCCTAGCAGGATTTCAGGATTATTACCAAATAAAAAGTGTCTGGAGCAATAGTCTCTGGATTTTCTTGGATTTCTAGTGGTAAAGTTAGCTGGGTTGATAGGACACCTAGTTGAACATTATTTGGAAATAAAGATTGATCTGTTTTTTTCTTTTTTCAAATTCCTGTTTTTAAGAATCCCATGGGGAAGAGGTGTTAATGGCTAAATATCATGTGAGCAAATAGGACTTGTGTAACATTAAAATAAAACCATAAACATACATACATACAGGATGAAATCAAAATAAAATCACAGTAAAAATACAGATTATAACTAAAAGATGGGGAGGTAGGGAGCAGAAGGTACCGTGTGTGTGTGTGTGTGTGTGTGTGTGTTCTGCTGTTGGTCCATCAGCCACCTCCAGTGTGATTGTGCACTTCACCAATGAATTCTCAGCCAAACAGATCCCAGATAGTAAAGAGGGTTCTGAGCCATTCATTTTTATATATATGTAAAACGAAACTCAGGTGCTCGTGGGTTAAAGCAGAAAGAAGAAAGACAATATGCTGATACCATCTCCTAATCTTCATAAACATTTAACTCATATAAACAAGCAATTATTATCCTTTTTAATCTTTCAGTGCTGCCATAATGATACCTGGGTTTGTTACTTCCTGCCAGCTAATACTGGGCTGGGTTAGCTATACTCCCTTGGTTAGTCATTAGTCCTAAATAGAACGCCACAATCTTATTTATTATCACATAAAAATGTGCCAAATTCTTTCATTTTGATGAAACAATGCTTTCCAGTGGGTTACTCTCAAGAACAAAGCTACTGGCATTTTTTTACTCTAGAAGTTATAAACCTGGCCTGAGTTTTTCACAAGTGGTCAACCACTGACCAGTTTATTAGCCAGCAGCATTTATTTTACTGTTTTTATCACTGTACATAGTACATTCCTAACTGGGGAAAGAAAAAAAAATGATGTGATCAGTCAAAAGTTTCAAATAATAGTTACACTAAGTAAGCAAGTAAGAAATGGCTAATAAAAAATTATCACTGTGGTTTAAAGCTTTAATCCTCCAGTTTTTGAATGGAATCTATCCATTTAGACTTCTTTAAAGTCCTAGCTGAACTAAAGATAGGATTTTCAGGTCAAAATCATTCCAGTTTTATTCATAACAAATTCTTCTCAAAAATTGTCTAATCAAGACACAGACTTGGTACGATGCATCCTCAAAATTGTTTAAAAGCTGTCTCTTAAAGAAGCACTAGCGAAAACCAGTTGTCATCCCACAACAGTCTTATACATGGAATAAGGGTGTTTAATTACAAGATGACTGTGTGCCTAGGGAATTAGTTGGCTTTCCTTGGTTGGATGTATTAATCCAGATGGTGTGCATCCGTCTGTGTGAAATGATTGAATTTGGATTCATCACTGAGCAGTATTTTGGCTCAATAGTCTAATGTGCTTCTTCTTCTCACTTTTGTGAAAGTAACACCGGCTCATAAAGGAAGAAATAGAATATGTCTTTCCAATAGAAATATAAAGAGTTATGTAAGGATTAGATAACACAAAATCATGCTGTTTCTTCCAATTAATTCTTTTTAAGGCAATACTTCCCTTACTGTGGCAGTCCAAAGAATAATCTCTCTGCCAGCCTCTCCACCACCCAAAACTCTTGGAGTGGAGAGGATCCATCTCAGGAAGTCTTCCATGAATGAACAGCTCTTAGAACAGAGACACTCCAGGTATGGGACCATTGATAATGTTCAAGCTGCAATAGCTTTATTGATTTATTTATTTATTTATTTATTTAATTTGACTTCTATGCCGCCCTATTCCGGAGAACTCAGGGTGGCTCACAACATAATAGAAATCACAGTAAAATACATAAATATAAAAACCCCTAAGTTAAAAAGAAAAGAAAAAAAACAATCATTCCACAAACATACACGCAAACATACACTGGCTAGGGGCAAGATGTTAGCTGCCCCAAGCCTGCCGGCAAAGGTATGTTTTAAGCAGTTTACGAAAGGCGGAGAGGGTGGGGGCGACATGGATCTCCGGGGGAAGTTGATTCCAGAGGGCCGGGGCTGCAACAGAGAAGGCTCTTCCCCTAGGCCCCGCCAGGCGACACTGTCTGGCTGACGGGACCTGGAGAAGGCCGACTCTGTGCGCCCTAACCGGCCGCTGGGATTCATGAGGCAGCAGACGGTCCCGTAAATAACCTGGTCCGATGCCGTGTAGGGCTTTGTAGGTCATAACCAACACTTTGTTGTTGTTGTTTTAAAAAAAACTTCCCTTGCATTGCCAGATACTTTAAAGTGGTGAGGGTTTTTTTTGAAACTGTTGCTATGATTGATTGATTACTTTTTCTACTAAAAGATGCCTACGAAATGCCTTGTAACAAAAGAGCTTGCATTCTGTTTTCATAGTGATTTCTATAGTCTGAGCTTTCACCTATGATCTGAATGTAAGTGTATAGATATTTCCGGAACAGATCGTCCCGGAGAAGATCAAACTATTTTACTTCAGAGAATTAACAGTGATTTGATATCTCATAACCAATCAGGTTTTGCAGTGGTCTCAAAACATCTCAACTGCTTGGCACCAGGAGCTAGCTTTACACACAAAAATGGCAGGATTAAAACTAAACCACTAAGGACTCAAGTGATTTCCCTGCCCAACTCCCTGCTGGTCAGGGAGTCATTTTAAGCAGTTCCTTGCCAAAGTGCCGGAACCAGAAAACTGGGAACTGCTTATACCTGCATGACGCCATATGAATGCGCAGCAGCAGTAAAAAAAAGCAAATTCCATGCTTGGCATGATTAGAAAGGGAATCGAAAATAAGTCAGCAAGTGTTGTATTGCCTCTGTACAAATCAATGGTGAGACCACACTTGGAGTACTGTGTACAGTTCTGGTCACCGCACCTCAAGAAGGATATAATGGAACTGGAAAAGGTGCAAAAAAGGGCAACAAGAATGATCAAGGAAATGGAGTGCCTCCCTTATGAAACCAGATTGCAACGCCTTGGTCTCTTCAGCCTTGAAAGCGGCGTTTAAGGGGTGACTTGATCGAAGTGTATAAAATCATGCATGGGATAGAAAAGGTGGATAGAGAAAAATTATTTTCTCTATCACACAATACCAGGACAAGGGGGCACTCCCTAAAGCTCGTAGGTAAGAAAGTGAGGACAAATAAAGGGAAATATTTCTTCACCCAGAGGATCGTTGGTTTATGGAATTCACTTCCAGAAGAGGTCGTGACAGCTGTCAGCCTTGATAGCTTCAAGGCAGGGCTAGATAGATTCATGGATGCCAAGTATATCGGTGGTTATTAAAACGGATGTCCATGTGCCGCCTCTATGTTGGTTGAGGCAGGCAGGATTCCCTTGAGTACCATTTGTTGGGGGTCAAGGGAAAGGGAGGGTTTTGCCTTCTCTTTCTGCTCAAGATCCCCATGTACAATTGGTGGGCCACTGTGTGACACAGAATGCTGGACTCGATGGGCTTTGACCTGATTCACCATGGCTCTTCTTATGTTCTTATGAATAGAGCCAAGGCCGTCTCCGAATCTTCACTTATTTTATTTTTTTTATTTTATTGATTAAGTTTATATGCCACCCCTCTCACTGGAAAAGAGTGTCATTAGCTGAGGCTTTCAATTTTTCCTTGTTTGCAACTGTAATATATAAGAATAATATATTAATAGCTCATAATGATTGTGTGCTATGAACGCTATATTAACTTTGTGATCCTTTCTCCCTCTGCCCTGTTTCATTGCCTATGCTACCCTTTTTAAGCCTCTCCCTGCTTAGTAGCAACTGTTTTGCAAAGTAGGTTGCCGTATGATGCTCTTCTGTGTGAAATCTGTTAGCGCTCGCTGTTAACAAGCGCTGTTCTTGCATTGTCAGCCTGTAGGAAAATCGTATCCATGCTGGTATTCTTTGCATTGCTTTGAAGATACTAGAATGATGCTGGTCACTAGATCCCTCTGTTTCTAATCATAGAGATTCTCTGTCAACTCATAGCAGTCCATACCGGACAGCTGAGAGGCAACACCATGGAGGAAGAAGTATGCCCACAACGCCAGTCCTCACACGCAATGCCTACAGTAGCACTCACTTGCCGTAAGTCATCTCCGTGCTATTTTTTTCTCCTCACTTGAGTTGAAAGTTATTTCCTATTCATGTACAAAAGGCATATTACAGCCAAAACCTATAGGTGTGTCCACACTAGGTCTCAGTCGATTTGCTACAGCTGAGGTGAATTTGATGCATAAATATCTTTGAATCAGAGTACTTGAAAAGGAAGCTTTGTTTCTAATTATTTTTAGGTACAGTAGAATTAAATAGGCTTATAGCCTTCAAAGCTAGAAACCGAGTCAGCCAAAAAAAGGGTTGGCCAGGAAGTACAAAGGGCAGGACAATTATGGTTTTACCCAAATGGATGTGGCAAGTTTGGGAAGAAGAGACTTTGGGTTTTAATAAGTTGAGGGGTTTAGTACTTCAGAGTAAATTTGAATACTACTTCCTATGGAAATCACATATGCACACATAAGGTTGTCTCTTGAAGTTTTGAGGATCAAAGAATGGCATTTGAGGATCCACAGAGAATGCCCACTTCTCCTAAAAGTTGGTTTAGAAGTAATAGTGTCATATTATTACCTAACTTAGTTTGAAGGGTTTACCTAACCTAGTTACTAGAAAGAAATTTCCTGAATAAATATCAGGAAACACCCAGCAAGACTGTGAGCTGAGAAAATGTTAGGAAACTATTAGATCAGTATTTCTCAGTAACTTTGGAATGTGGTTGATTATTAGAAACATGACTTGTTGAAAGATTGTTCTTTCCAAAGTAAATATAAATAGTATCCAATATTTGTTTATGCCATATGATTATTACTTACAACTGTAGGATTACTATGGAGATTGGGTTTTGTTCCCCTTCTACACACACTCACACACACACACACTCACACACTATATGACCACATAGTTGAGAAAGCAACATGTATGTGCAATTCAGTTGCAAACTTAACTAATTTATAAAACTGAACAACTAAATATTTGATTCGCAAAAGTGACAGAACTGCTGAAGAATATTCTTACATTTTTCTGTCTCGGGCATAATTTGACAGATTTGTGAAGATTTGGTGCTTGATTGTTTGATACTACATTGCATCTCAGAAAAGTGTTCTGTAGCACTGCAATTCTTAATTACATCATTTATTTTAATTCTCATATTTATTTAACTACTGAGCCCTGATGATGGCTATTATTCTGATATGTATTATATCAAAGATCCTCAAATCCTATGTCACTGACAAGTCTCATGTTTTGGTTCAACTGCTTTCCTACTATACATATTATGTACATACGTTCATGGCTCACCTGTAACATTGGATACAGCTTTCATGTCATTCACTGCCACCTTATATGAATTCATTTTTAATTTTCATGCAAGATAATATTTACCATTTAGTTGAATATTATTGTGCTGATTGTATAATTGATTCACTGTTCACTTACAAATTATTTCTGTGATCAGGTATGTAGGATTTATTCGTCAGCAGTGAAATACAAACTTGCTTGTAATTCTATAGTTTTATTAAAAGAACAGTGTGGTGGCCTACTGGTGAAGACACTTGTCTCCCACTTGAAAGGTTGAGAGGTTAATCCTAGATAGCAACAGATGTTTCTCTCATAGAACTCAAAGATAAATATTTGCTGCGAACTCAGCATAGGCATCAGGAAGGGCATCCAGCCAGTAAACGCTTGATTCCATCAGTCGTTATGACTCTACCCTGAATTACAGGATCGTAAAAAAGGGAATTTATTGAACAATAGAATATAGCATAATATAGCATGAAGCAAATTTGCGGCCCCTTTCAACTTCATATATATAAAATACTCCCTGTTAGGATTTTCCTTGAGAAAAATCTCAAAAAGGTGATACCGCCATCCGTCGGTATCCTGCTGTGTTGTTGAATTGCTGTGATGTGTTTACTTATCTTTTACTTTGCTGACTTCATTTGAAATTTACTATACTTTCTTTGAATCTATTGCTCTATGCTCTTATGGGAACTGACTGTCTGCTTTCCTTGTAACAAAAACCTATTTCTTTTTTCAGACCCGATACTTCCCCTCAGCACTGTTTGGAGGCCCAAACTGCCTTCTTATCTGAAAGTACCAGTGAAAAGCCAGTGTTCACCCTTTCAAAATCCCAAAGAAGCAGCAGCACAGAAATCCTAGATGATGGATCCTCCTACACCAGCCAATCCAGTGCAGAGTATTACTGCATGACCCCAAATTCAAAGCCCAGCTATAGCACCCAAACGCTTGATAACCGCACTAGAAACAGGAGACGGTCCAAGAAACTGAACATTTCTGCTTCCAGTTCAGGAAGTATGCCTAACCTAGCCCAGAAGGACAACTGCAATGGGGTCTACGCAAAAAAGCAAGGACAGATGCCGACCAGTTGCTACATTTCTGGCTATGCCCCTTCTACAGGGGGCGACATATATTACAATGGTGGCTATGTATACGAGAACGGCACAGAGGGCCAATACACGGTCAACCCTTCCTATCGTTCCTCAGCACACTATGGGTACGAACGTCGATATCGGGAATTCAGATCTTTCCACGAAGATGAAATGGAGCGAGTGCCACACAATCCATATGCCACGCTGCGCTTGCCACGGAAGCCGTCAATGAAAACAGAGCACATCACTAAAAATATCCACAAGGCCTTAGTTGCGGAGCATCTTCGTGGCTGGTATCAGCGTGCCTCTGGGCAGAAAGAGCAGGTTCTTGGCTTGCAGGCAGGCCTTGATGCTGATCGTGAGTCCCAGAGAGGCCTAGGCTGTGCTGGACTACAGATGCTAAGTTGTCAAAGCAGTCATTCATCTTCTTTCTCTTTAGGTAACTATACCGCTTGTCAGGTTTTTTTGTAACTGCTCTGTTTTGTGTTGATGTTCCTCGGAGATCTTGCATGCTTCGGTCCAATGCATGAAAAATGGCCTCTACCTGCAGGAGGTTTATCTAGTCACCATGAAACGCCATCCATTCATTTGCGTGAGCAAAGCTCTAATTTTAATGAGTGGGAAATTCTCCTCCCATAGAAGCTCATTATCAGATGATAGAAGGAAGTGTTTAATTAGATTGCAAATGGCGGGGCAAAGTATAGAAAAGAGAATACTCCAATCGTTGGAGGTTAAAAACTTGAGTGATTTGATAATCTGGAACATGAGTAGCTATACAATGGGCTGAATGCAACACAAAAATGGAATACTTTGCATTCCCAGCAATGGTAGCCATCATCTGGCTGATAATTTGGGAACTGTATTCTTAAAACATCCCAAAAACATCTGGTTAGGGAAAGCTGAGATGCCCTGAATAGTATTAATCTACCATCCTTCAGATGTCTTAGACTGTAATTTCCAGAAATACTTATCAGCATGACCAGTGCTCATAGCAATAGTCCAAAATGTCAGAGGATGCTGATCTTGGTTGTACCTGTTATAGATTATAGCTTGAGTGAGAGAATTACTCATGTGTGAATTTAGATGTCAGCACTTACCAACTATTTTATTCATTATTTACATGCAACTTTTAATGTGCAACTTGCTATTTAAGTGTTCCTCTTCATTAGGTCAGCTTAGTCATGGCACTGTATCCTTCACAAATCAGAATCAGAAAAACTCTCCACCAAGTGTTGTGGATTTTATCCAAGTAATTGGTGAGATTTCTGTTATACTGGTTTTAAAAGAATGGTCATACTGGTTTGTAATACTGTCGGGTGTCAACAGTGTGTGCAGGAGGTTAAGAAATTTGAGACAAGCCTTACAGGTTTGTACAAATGGATCATCAAATCCCACATCCTGTCTCCCATAGTGATGAGGGCCTGAAAGGAACCAAGTGTTGAATCACAGGAAATAACCTTTAAAAGGCATCCCATATCTGTGCAGTGGAAAAGTCCATAAGATAGTTATAATAGTTGTAGAATTGATTCTGCTGCAGCTTCATATCCCGCAACTTTTTCAGTGTTATTGAAAAAGAGATAAACTATCGGCAGCCTTTCATTGTAAAATGTTATCCCAAATATATGAATTCTGTACAGGTGTATATTATACAATTCTGGAAACTGGGTAGGCTTTTGAAAGTGAAAAAAAATAATACACAAACTTCAGAAAACCTTAAAATGTGGCAGAGCCTAAATGGTATTAGAAGGTGTTGGATTAGAATTAAGAAAACTCAGGTAAAAATTCCACATTCAATCTCTCTCCCAAACCAACTCGCATGGGTAGGAGAGGATAAAATTGAAAAAGGGGCTATAATGAGCTCCTATAGCAGCGGTTCTCAACCTTTTCCGGGGCTCGACCCCGGCCCGCATCGCGCATGCGTGGTGCGACGGCCCGCATTGCAAAAGGGGGAAAAAATGGCGGACCCAAAAAAATGGCCGACAAAAAAAAATGGCGGGCCTGCATCGCGCATGCGCAGCGCGATGGCCCGCATCGCAAAGGGAAAAAAAATGGCGGACCAAAAAAAATAAAAAAAATGTCCGACCAAAAAAAAATGGCGGGTGTGCATGCGCGGTGCGACGGCCCGCATTGCAAAGGGGAAAAAATGGCGGACCAAAAAAAATGGCCGGCCAAAAAAAATGGCGGACTGCGGTGTTTGGCAACCCCCGTGAAATGGTCATTCAACCCCAAATGGGGTCGCGACCCACAGGTTGAGAACCACTGTCCTATAGGAAGGACAGGTTCTAACTCTAGCAAATGTATCTGCCATTGCTGGTGATAAGTTAGGTAAAGAGTGATGGCCCCAGGTGAGCTTTCTTGCTAAATGGATTTAAAGCAGCCTTTTCAATCCAAATCCAACACCCTAATCAGTACATCACCAGGGAGATGGTCATTTTTAATTTCATCTTTCATCTTTTGCTGAAAGCCAGTGAGCTCAGCATTAATTTGCTAAAGTTCACCTTATATCGGCAAAGCTGGATTAAAACGTATAAATACTTTAAGGTAACCTTCCCCAATGTTAGTTCATGTAGATGTATCAGGATCCAACTCCCAGGTGCTAGATTGGGAGAGGGGGCTGCATTAAAAGGAGTGTTCTAATCAAATTGGCATTTCCCTTTCATCTGGGATGTTTTGTACAGTATTTTTTTGAACTCAACCCTGTAGCCAAATTTTTATCTAAGCAGTTCTTATCCAAATGAAAAAAGATTCATTGCTGTCATTCTTTTTCTCCTTATCTCTTCTTTCCTCAATTGCAGCATCCTCAACAAATTCCTCCGTGAACTGGCGAAATCAGGTTTTGTTAGGACTTCCTGATTATGATACACTATCACAGTCCTCTTTTGCCAGCTGTTACGGGAATGTGTATGGGAACCACCCACTGCAGAGCAGGTGAGGCGTGGGTTTATCTCTGCAGCTTTTGCTAACCTAGAAAGACCTACATGTTGGACAGCGACCCCTACAGTATGCTTCATGTTGCTGCAAAATTTGCTTTATAAATTGTAGCACACAGTTGCAAAACCATAGACTTGGGGTGGGGAACTTGGGGTGTGAGAAGGTTAAAGACCACATCTGTATAGGAATAACCAGGTGCTGCATCTCACCCCAATGAAGCCAACAGTGAGCCAGATGCAGGGAGAAAAAATAGCACAAACATAAGGCTATATATAATGTAATTGTCCGTTTCCAGGACCTGATTTTCTGAAGTCTGCCTTTTATCTTATATTAGATCAGTTCAACCTGTTTAGTACAATACAGGCCCAATTCAAAGAGCTGGTAATTACTTTTAAAACTCAACTTGGCATAACACCAGGATGCCTCTGTCAACTCCTTGCCAGAACAAAATATGCCCATCCAGTCTTTATTTCGACACCCTTTTGGTGCCAAGTGACTGCCTTGGACACCTATCTTAGGTATTATTTGTAGTTTTATCTTTCCTCAGGGTTGGGAGGTGGGTTTTTTTTTTTTTTGTACTGCTCTGGATTTAACTATTTATCCTGTGTTCTTTTGTTTTCCTTTTGCTTGATGTTATATGACACTCATAATCCTGTCAAATAAATAAATGGAAGTATAAAAATATTTTATTGTTGTATACAGAGTTGCCTTTTTGTGAGATGGATAGCTAGCTATTCAAATTTGATGAATAAATAAATAAAACAAAGGCACCGCCACATCCGGGCCTTCTTTGTGTATTCTGTTTGTCTCTTTCTTTTCCAATCTGGCTTCTGAAAATAGATATAAAGTTAGGTAGGGCAGCCTCCTTTAGCCTGTTTACTTGAGTTTGGTGAGGCTGAGAGTTGCAGCTTAATAGCCGGGATGGCAGCAAACTGCCAAATACAGGTTTATGCATTTTAAACACAATGCATTTGTGTTCTCCAGGTGACATCTGTAAGGACACCACCAAAACCCCTCATGCCTCGTTTTTAATTACTTTTTTTTTCCCCTTGTATTTTCTCCTTGGCTTTCATGGCACTTCTGCCAATAGCAAGTTGCTTGACGTTTCCTTCCAGTGCTGCCAATTGCTTCCTCCCCCCAACCCTGAGGTTTCTATTTGTTTGTTTCCCTAATCCCTGTTTTGTGCCTGTTCCCGCTCCCTCTCCCCTTCCCTTTTCTGTTTCCTTGTCTTAAATTCTTTTCTCCCTTAGAGCAAAGCATTTGCCCTGCTTTATGCTGAAGCAGAAAAAAAAAATAAAACAAGAAAGTCTACCGAACCAACACAGCCATAATTTAAATGCATGCAAACTAGTTTTGTCAGCAAACATTTACATAATAATGTGTTCATCTTGCTAGATTCTGTAATGAAAAAGTATTTTAACCAAATATATATTGTTCAGATATATTGCACAATTGGTAACTTCTGTGCAAATGTCTTCAGATAATATTTGGCTGTTGTTATAGTGTTGTACTGCTTTATCAAAGCCTCAGCCAGTAACAACACCTGGGAGATCCCCAGGCAGTACCAGGGCTATAGCTTGGCTGGGAAGCTGAAAAAACATCTAAGATGAAAGTTATGGCTAATGATTTTCATTATTATCAATAAACATGTCCTTAAAAGTGATGTTGAGACTACTACAGCAGAGACATCACTAGCTTCATATAGTAAAAAAAAATCTGATTGTCTAGTTTGCAGTTTAATACCGTAGGTTGTATGAACCTAGAGAATAGGTTTAATTCAGTAGAGCTTGATTTGGTTAAATGTTGATTCGGGTAACATGTTGAATGTAACATGTGGGCTTAGAGACTTGCTGCTATAACTTAAAATAGCTGTTTGTATGTACTATGTTAGGAACATATCTATATCTCATACATATTATATAAAATTATTGTGCTTAACTGTTAACTCGGCAAATGTCTTTGGAGATTCTCAGTCATCCAGGTCATGGTTGTCTCAAAGGTGCTTTTTCAAGAGGCGCCTGGACTATCTTGTTTTTCTTTGAAGACATTTCACTTCTCATTCAAGAAGCTTCCTCAGTTCTGACTGGGTGGTGGAGAATGGAAAGATGTATATTCCTTGCAGACAGCTGGTCATTTGCATTCTTTTTTTTTTTCGTTAAAACAACTCAGCAAAATAAAATTCCGGTTTATTGTTGGACAAAAAAAAAAACAATCTGCAGGAATGACTTGATGTTTAAATATCTTGAAGTAAGAGGATCCAAGTGGGGTGGGTGGTTTGAACTAGAGCAGGGGTGTCAAACTGCCGGCCCACAGGCCAGAGGCATCATACGGAGCCACGCTCAGCCCAGCTCCGGCAATGCAAAAAAGTTGTGATACGACACGTGACGCGGCGAGTTTGACACGTCACGTGAACTAGAGGATTGTTTATTGCTGAGCAGACTTACGTGAAGTGAATTTTGTGATATTGTGGCATTTGCTTCATTTTAAAGAGGGCTTTTAAAATTGATCTGTTTCTTTTTTTAAAAAAAAAGGCTTAAAGGTGAAAAAAAATATATAACCAAACAAAAATTGTGAGTTCTTTTATTGTTTGATTAATGTCATCTTTTAGGAGAATTGCCAAGGCCTATTTAGCACATTTTTACCACAGAACAAAAATAAAATGAGAGATGGCCTTGCTGTCAAATTCCAGCAGCATATTCTGTTACTTTGAGGGGGGGAGCTGCAGAGTAGGAGCTGGGGGTGCCATGAATAACCAAGAGCTACTCCTTCTCCACCCTTGCTCTAAACTATTACAGGTAGTCCTCATTTAGCGACTGTCTCATATAGCAACCATTCAACAGTTATGATAATAATAAAGAAGTAACTTGCAACCAGTGGCCCGCTTTTACAACCTCCACAGGTCTGTAAAGCAGAGGAAAGCTGAAATAAGATCATAAACACAGTTCACTATTCAGTTGACAATCCCAATTATGGTTGCTAAATGTGGACAATCTTATCTGTTTTATTGCCACAAGTTGTAAACTGAGGCTTGCTTCATAGTTAATGCTTCACCATTCCAGTCAGAAGGTATAAGTAATACACACATATACACTATTCTGTGTATAAACCAGTCTTAAATTTTCAGGGTGAGATGAGATAGAAATACCATTTCGGTGTATTTTTAATGGGTGTTTAGTTATAAGGATATCATTTACTATTGCTGTATGTTCATGGCAGTGACTTTAAAAAATAATACATACACAAATAGTCCTCAACTTATGATCACAGTTGAGACTGGATAATTTATTGCTAAGCAGTGCAGTTGTTAAGTAAGGCATCCAATTTTATTACTGTGGTATTGCTGTGGTTGTCATCACGTGATTGCAAGTTTCCAACTGTTCCTGCCAGCTTCACATTCATTTCATTTTGTTGGAAACCAGCTGGCAGGTTCGCAAGTCACAAACATTTGACCATGGGATATTGCAGCAGCTGTAAATGTGAGCCAGTTGCCAGGTGCCTGGATCACAATATTGTGACTGTGGGGATGCTGCAAGGGTCATAAGTATGAGGATCGGTTATAAGTAATTTTTTTTTCATTGTAACTTCAAATGGTCACTAAATGAACGGTCATAAGTTGAGGTCTGCCTGTATAACAGATTGATTGTTATCTAAATGGCTGTTGACTGTATGGCTTGTGGACTGCATCCATTAGGTGCTTTCCAACACCCTGCCTTCATAATGCTTGAATGAACTTCCTGGCCCAAAGGTGCTTTTCCAAAAGCCAATTGGACTTCCTTGGGATTTTTTCTTTGAAAATGTTTCGCTTCTCATCCAAGAAGTTTCTTCAGTTTCAGAACTGAAGAAACTTCTTGGATGAGAAGCAAAACATTTTAAAAAACCAAAAAAAACCCCAAGAAAGTCCAATTGCCTTTTGGAAAAGCACCTTTGGGACAACCATCACCTGGATCAGGGGTCTTCAAACGTGGCCCTTTTATGACTTGTGGACTTCAACTCCCAGAATTCCTCAGCCAGCGTGCCTGGCTGAGGAATTCTGGGAGTTGAAGTCCACAAGTCATAAAAAGGGCCACGTTTGAAGACCCCTGACCTGGATGATTGAGACGCTCCAAAGATTCTTAGCTTTTATGGGGTTTTGGATGCCCATAAATTTATGTTGCATTCAGGAAATAGCACAATGCAGGCTGCCTTCTCTTAACGTTGGCTTCAAGGCATCCCTTGAAAGAACGGGGAGGTCTGCTTAGAAAGAAGGTGAACTCTAAGGAACACCTGGCCTACCACTGATGGTTGTGCTTCTTTTCCAGGATATATCCTGAAACTAACCAGTTGGGCAGCAGCAATAGGAACCCTTTGCAAGACGGTCTGCAAGAGAGTGAGCAGAGACTTTTCTGGCACGAGGATTCAAAACCTGGGACTTTAGTATGAACCCGCCCTCTCCTTCAAACGCCCCATGTGCCTTGCACCTTACACATTTTCCCTACGAAAATGAGGTTCCTGGTGCAGCCACTCCGTCAAGGAGGTCGTGCTGGGAGGACAAGAAGCATTCAGTGAGAGAAACCAGAAGGGTCTCACCTGTGCTAGCACAACAGTATGAATCTGAATACCCTCCGCAAAGGAAGAGGACTCCAGTTGCCTGCTTTTAAAGCTCCTAACCTTCAGATGCTACTTTGGGTTAAAAGTATTTTTGAAAGCACTTTTTATTTTTATTTTTTAAGAAAATGGGGAGTTGTTGTGGACGTTGCAAAACATCCCAAAATGTGAAAAAGAAGATACTTGTTGGGATGAGGTTATTTTTTAGCAGCACAATTTGGAGAGAGAGAGAAGCAGGAAACGTGAGAGTCGCATCTGCCGATCAAGAAGATTCTATTGAAGGATGCCACGAGCATAATGAGCGGAGTGGAAGACTGGCTTGGTATTGCAATGCTACTTGAAGGATACTTGGGTGTGTGTGTGCGTGTGTGTGTGTGAGTGTGTTGTTTTTTTTAAAACAGTATTCCGAATAAGGTTAAAGTTCTTTTAAAGGTATGCCATCTTGGGTATATATATCCATAAATTTAAACACGGAGTGGGATGGGGGTGGGGGCAGAGAAGCAGTTGCACATAAAAGTAATAAAGCGTTGTTTTCCTGAGTTTAAAAAAAATGCAATTTTACATGTTCTCTTCCCCATCCTTTCCCATGTTGCTTTGTAATTATCAAGGTTTAATATAGAATGCACCAGGACACATTTGAGGTGCTTTCACAGAATTGTTTACAAGAGCTACACTGTCTTCCATTTGCAACACTCCCAGATTCCCCCCTTTTTTCTTCTGTGTTTTTTCTTTCCAGAAAAAACAAAATCCTTACAGTAAAAAAAAAAAAAAAGGCAGAAAAGCAGCACAATAACTTTTGAATACAAGCACCAGGTGCTTCCTCTGTCCAGAAACCTCATAATATCCAATGACTGGAAACAAACTTTGCAGTTGACCAATTGGGGCTATCTGGGCCAGTATTAGTCTTTGTTTAATAGTGAATGCAAATACATTAATTACACCATGTAGGTGCCTTTAAATCGATAGGCATTAATAAAATGAGAAAAAAAGTACAAGATGTGCAGAATAAATGCACAAAGAAGTCTGATATTTGAGGAGGATCCATTGGCTAGGATTGGCAGTGTGGGAACAGGGCGAAGCAGGATGTAATCCAGGTTAGGAATTGAATTAAGAGCCGACAATCTTGAATTCCCATTTGGTAAATCAGGAGCTGGTTACATGTTTTGTTTCCATCCTTCTGTGAAATCAACTGATCTGATCTGTGAGTGGAAATGTGTGCATTATAAATTGACTTCTATAACTTGGGACCACAGAGTAATAAGTGACTATTTCCAATAAACTCAGTAAATTTTGGGTTTGGTGCAAAAGAGAGATAAAAATCAGTTACAGTTTTTTGCCACGAAGGATCAGCCTACCTCATATCTATCTGTAGGACTAAACTAAACGCCATCTATCAGACTTTTGCAGCCTATAAACAATTATATGTGTTTCTCAGTTACACTGTGCTTCAGGATTCTTTAAAATGGTGCTCTTTGGGACTTTAAAAAATAGGGTGCATCACTCCTTATCCATATTGTGAATACAATAGTTTCTGGGGAGGGGGGAACAAATCTTTTTACTGATACTCCAAAGCATGTACAAAGAATTCTATATATGCTCATATGAACATATATGTCAGTCTGTGTATTCACGTAAACACACAGGCAGGCATACACTCACAAAGAGAAGCTGAATTTGTTAAGCTGGTCCTTAGTCATTTGTATTATTAAAGTTTTAAGTTTGGAATAAACATTGAAAATGTAAAACACAAATAATTTATTTCTTTGCATATTTATATAGCCTTTTAAAAACAAGAAAATCTTTTTTGCTTATTCTTTTACTGCTGCAGACTTTTTGGAGACCTATGATTTTGTATAGGTAAATAAACTTGATGCTACTAAATACTTCCTTACTTTTTGTTTGTTTAAGGCTTTCCTTCTCGATAAGGGCATTAGAGCATAAAATAAACATTAAAAAAAAACAAAACTCAGGCAAACTTGCAAGATTACCAGTTCTTACAAATTTTCAGTACTAACATGAGACATAACAAGATTTTGTAATTGCCATAGAAAAGTCTCAGAGGAAAAGTTGCAGCACATCTGTGGAATTTGGGCTATCTTTTCCATAATGTTAAGTTTCTGGTGTTTTCACCATTGTCTGAACCAAGCTGCTCATATAACAAAATGTCTAACAAGGCAAGCTTTGAAAAACTCAACAGGAAAATTTGTTTTCTCTATATTTCTTCTTTGTTCTATCTCATATATTCTTATGAAATTAAAACAGCTATATCAAAGTTTACCATGGAGAGAAAAACGAGCCATATGCCATATGTGTGCTGCAGCTGCCAAAAAAGCCAGCACAGTGCTAGGCTGCATTAACAGAGGGATAGAATCAAGATCACGTGAAGTGATCTGCCATAAAGGCAGTGCCATAAATAAAACATCAACTTCCTAGAAGGCCAACGAGTAAAATTATTTTCCAAGTGAAGGCACACTTCCAAGTGTGCCTTGGTAAGGCCACACTTGGAATACTGCATCCAGTTTTGGTCACCAAGATGTAAAAAAGATATTGAGACTCTAGAAAGAGTACAGAGAAGAGCAGCAAAGATGATTAGGTGACTGGAGGCTAAAACATATAAGGTTGATGGAATCGGGTATGTCTAGTTTCACAAAGAGAAGGACTCGGGGGGACATGATTGCTGTGTTCCAATATCTCAGGGGTTGCCACAAAGAAGAGGGAGTCAAGCTATTTTCCAAAGCGCCTGAAGGCAAGACAAGAAGCAACAGGTGGAAACTAATCAAGGAGAGAAGCAACCTAGAACTAAGGAGAAACTTCCTGACAGAACAATTAACCAGTGGTACAGCCTGCCTCCAGAAGTGGTGAATGCTCCAACACTGGAAGTTTTTAAGAAGAAACTGGACAGCCATTTATCCGAAATGGTATAGGGTTTCCTGCCTGAGCAGGGGGTTGGACTAGATGACCTCCAAGGTGCCTTCCAACTTTATTATTATTATTATTATTATTATTATTAGTAGTAGTAGTAGTAGTAGTAGTAGTAGTAGTAGTAGTAGTAGTAAGGAACATAGAAAACTGCACAGGCCTGTATAACCCGTCTGAACACATTGCCCATGCCAGAACTTTCAGTTTTGAGGGAACCAGTGAATACACTTGCAATTTTGAAATTGTCTATGGGCACTCACAGATTTCTGCCATAAAGGCAGAGCCATAAATAAAACATCAATTTCCTAGAAGGCCAACGAGTAAAATTATTTTCCAGAATGGCTCTAGATTAGGAGCATTTAATTCCATTTAAAAAATGGCTTAAATTCAGAGAATGGTCCAATCTCAATATCCATTTTTTCTCTCTGCTATCAAAAGGCAGGGCATCAGGAGTGGGACCTACTAAGCATACAATGGAGTCTTAAGTTTCCTCACCTCACCTCACCTTGACCTAAGAAGGAAAGTTAAACCTGTCACCGGCTAACCTAAATAACCTTCCTTTGCAAACAATGAACTGAGGAAGCTCAGATAAGCTGCTTGATTGGCGTGCTTCAAATGTGCTTTAGGAGCAGGAAGAAAAAAAACCCACCTTTTGTACACTTCTGTATATGACAGGACTGGCCCCTTATTAGCAGCTGCCCATAGTTCAGGCCAAGCAAGCTAGATCAAAACAGGTGCATTGGAGAAAATGTCCCCCAAAATAGTATCTCCACCTGAAATGACCACATGCTGTGCAAGAAGGCTTCTGAATCTTGCCTTGTGGTAATTCCTACCAGCACTTTTTCAAGGCAAAGTGGAGATGAGAACTAAACAGCTTTCTCTCCCCCCCCCCCAGCTTTGCCATATTTGAAACCTGGGAGAGAAAAAGCAACCAGTGAACAAAGAACTAAACATATACAGTTGCTGCACTTAAACTTGAGTAATGCTGCAAAGATTCAAGAACAAGATGGCAGAAAAGATGGATATTGAGAGGGGAGATCAAAGGCAAGAGACGCACAACGTGATGTCAACAGATGGGAGTTTTTCAAACAGTGACAACCAGGGAGAATGAAACAAACTCTGAGTGAGAATTGGAAAAGTGGAGGTCTGTATACAAAGACATGACATTTGCTGCTATCAGACGTGATGACAGCTGACAATTTAGATGGTTTTAAAAGTAGACTAGAATGCTTATTGGGGGAGAGGGCAAAACATACAATAGCTGTCAATACTGATGTCTGGATAGTTAAATATCTGCTATAGTGGAGACATCTGGTTGATCAGTGTATAATACAGAATCTTGGTCTTAGTAGGGTATTGCCTTAATCCAAAGGGCTCTTTCTAAATTTAGGCTATGGATATAGCAATAGCACTTAGACCAGCGGTTCTCAACCTTTTCCGGGGCTCGACCCTGGCCCGCATCGCGCATGCACGGTGCGACGGGCGCATTGCGCATGCGTGGCACGGCGGGCACATCACGCATGTGCGGCGCGGCGGCCCACATCACAAAGGGGGAAAAATGGCGGACCAAAAAAAAATGGACGACCCAAAAAAAATGGCGGGCCCGCATCGCGCATGCGCGGCATGATAGCCCACATTGCAAAGGGGAAAAAAATGGCGGACCCCAAAAAAATGGACCAAAAAAAATGGCCGACCAAAAAAAATGGCGGGCCTGCATCACGCATGCGCGGCGCGACGGCCCGCATCGCAAAGGGGAAAAAATGGCGGACCAAAAAAAATGGCCGACCAAAAAAAATGGCGGACTGCGGTGTTTGGCGACCCCCGTGAGATGGTCGTTCGACCCCAAATGAGAACCGCTGACTTAGACTTACTGTATATACTGCTTCACAGTGCTTTACAGTCCTCTCTATGCAGTTTATTAGAATCAGCATATTGCTGCCAACAATCTGGATCCTCATTTTACCGACCTCCGAAGGATGGAAGGCTGAGTCAACCTTGAGCCGGTGAGAATTGAACTCCTGGCAGTGAGCAGTGAGTTAGCCTGCAATATTGCATTCTCACTACTGCGTCACTACGGCTTCTGATATAATGGAAAAAGGGCTAAAGTGAGAAAAGAGTCTCTTCAAAGGCAACCATGAGCCTTCCCAAGTTTCTGTTGAGTAAGAGCAAATTTCTAATGCTCATTTTGCCATTAGCAACAAGATTATGAGAGCTAATATATTGTAGGAAAAAATCCTTAGAAGTGAATTGTACTGAATAGCCAGCAATATAACCAGTTTTGCTATCCAATGCAATAGCTAATGAACTTTTTCTTGATGGAATTCAGAATGACCAGCAGGACCCAGTAGTAAATAGCTGGCCTCTCCCAAAATGTTGATGGTCTGTATTCATATGGTCATTGCACATACTTGCAGATCTTCAGCTACCAAGCTAATGCCACCCAGCAAATCATACCAGGCCACAACACACCAGAAGTTACAAAGTGTATTTAGATAAGAAAACAATTTCGAATCACGTGGTATAAGAGATATAAATGCAATACAATAAATAATGATTTAAAAAACATTTGCCTGAGCTGGGATCCCCTTACACACAGACAAAATCAGAACATGAAACCCTCATGATGATACTGAACCCTGCTGATCTCCATGATGGACCAGTCCTACTTCTGTATCGTTGCTGAGACAAAGCTTCAAGTCAGCCAAGACCTGGTCATGGGTGACCTGTTGCTCTTAACTGCATCTCCTGGAAAGTCCAAACAGAGCTGGGGCAACTAGAATCAGACTGTTGACAAGTCAGTCTGATTATCTTCCATCATTTGTTCCAAATGCCGCCCTAAACAGACTCTGCAACCATCAAAATTTGAAAAGAGGCATGCAAAGTCTAGATACAGTAGCTCACAGATTAGTGGTACAGCTGTTTTCAGGAATTACTTCCTAATGTGGTCTAACCCTTAGAGGTTCAACCTGAGAAAACAATGGAGCAATAGAAGTAGCAGCTGTAATATTTCAATCAAAATGCACAATTTTGATGAAATTACTTAGAACCATTATTTTATCTAAAGTGTGATAAAAGATAATGGCCTCTTCAAGTGGACTTCTTCAACTCTAGGAAGTGGCATGGGCCTCTTAACATGAAATGTAATGCTGGTTACCAACTTGGCTGGCTTCAAAAAAAAAAAAAAGGTTGGACCAAATCATATGTGTCTTGGGGTTCAATGGCTATTAGTCTTAATGGCAGTGTGGCTGCCTCTGCTGGGAGGCTAGTGGGATTCCTTCTGCAGTTGATTGACTATTTTGGAACTGATGGCCAGCATATTTTTATCCTGATGTTCCTATTCCTAGAGTTTTCTTGACCTTGACAACAGTAAGAAATGTCTTTTTCCAGGATGTCTTTTGCCTCCCAGCCTATGTAGATTATAGCCTTGATATTTTCTAATGGTCTCTGTATTCAAGGTCTAAGAAGAACAAAGCCTACTTTTAGAGGTAAGCTATGGTTTAGTGTTTGCAACAAAGCTGAAGTAGGGTCATACATGTCTCTAAAAGTATAATGTTTAATGTCTTCATTTCTACCAGGTTTACAAAGATAGGACCTAGCTATTTGAAGGAACACCTATCTCTGATGGCTTCAGCCCATCAGGTGAGATCAGGCAGATTGGCTGCCTTTAGGTATTTCTTTTAGGTGTCATCTCAGGACCTAGCAAGTAATATCTCTCGGCTGCAGCACCTGATTTATATGGATCCCATCTTAAGGGCTTTCAGAATGTCACTGAATACGGTATTTACCTGCTCTCCCAGGCCTAGGGAAAGAATAATAGTCCAATCTCTCCAGCTGAGCCAAACGTCCTTTCTTCTTTACTCATGTCAAAACTGTCCAATTCAATGGACAAAACTCTCAACATGATCAGGGATCATTACAATGGGACTCCTTGTTCAAAAGTGGAATCTATGACAAGTGCAATCTTGATCAGCTGTAGCAAAACTGGGTAATGTCTGCCATAAACCAAAGGAATCCTTTTAGCAACTTTTCTCATCTGGGGCTGTGAGGACCTCTAGTGTTCTATTAGCATCATTACAAGCTAAATGGTCTTTCCATGAAAATCAAGAAAAGGGTTTTGTAGATCAGGGGTCTCCCCCCCTCCCAGTAGAACGGTACCGGGCCGCAGCACGCCAGCAACCGGGCCGCACAAACAAGCAAAGCCCCATCCATGGGATGCAGCAGCACACAAAACCATACCCCTTCCAGTCCACGGAAAAACCTCTCTCCACATAACCGGTTCCTGGTGTCCAAAAGGTTGGGGACCTCTGCTGTAGAGGTTTAAAAATTAACTGCTTACAATGTTCAAACTGTACATTTTAAAGGCTGAAACCCAGTTTGGGAGATCACCTAGTCCATCTAGTCCAGTGTTTCTCAACCTTGACAATTTTAAGGCATGTGGACTTCAACTCCCAGAATTCCACAGCCAGCTGTGGATTTCTGGGAGTTGAAGTCCACATGCCTTAAAATTGTCAAGGTTGAGAAACACTGATCTAGTCCACCTAGATCACTCCTTCCCTAGCAGAGTAATTCACTGCTGTCCAACCTCTATTTCAACACCTCCAGCAAATTAAAAAAAAAAAGGCCCCTGTCTTTAAAGGCACTCTGATGTATTTACTGGACAACTTTTATTTTTAGACATTTATGTCCTCCAATCTATTTCTTGTACTTTAAATCAATCGATTTTTGTCCCATCTTCAAGAACAATTCTCTACTGTAGGATATCCCAACTAAGGGTGCTCGTACCCCCTGGGGGTGCGAGATGATATTCCAGGGGGTGCAAAAACTTGGGTTTTCAAAATTATAGTGTATATGCATAATTCATTGCCATTATTTCAAACTTTTGTAAGGGGTGCGAGAATATATCAGAAGCGTTCTAGGGGTGCGGGACATAGAAAAGGTTGGGAACCACTCCTCTACTGAATCCACAAGGGAAAGTGTCTATCCTTTTTTTCCTTCTTCAGGCTAAACATATCCAGTGTCTCCAAACACTCTTCTTCTTTGGTTTTTCTCCTTGGCCTTGCCTTTCATCTTGGCTGCTCTCCGCTGGGCAGACTCCAATTTCTCAGTGTTCTTTCTGAAACAGATATGATTTGGACTGCACAAAAGAGAGAGGAACAATGAGTTCTCCTGATATCGACGCTACTGATTACTTCTATTGCTACAGCCTAGGGCTGCATTTACAGGTACCGGTAATTCTTGACTTACAATAATTCATTTAGCAACCATTCAAAGTTATAAAGGCATAATAATAATAATAATAATAATAATAATAATAATAATAATAATAATAATAAGAAGAAGAAGAAGAAGAAGAAGAAGAAGAAGAAGAAGAAGAAGAAGAAGAAGAAGAAGAAGAAGAAGAAGAAGAAGAAGAAGAAGAAGAAGAAGAAGAAGAAGAAGAAGATGGAAGGTACCTCGGAGGTCATCTAGTCCAACCCCCTGCTCAGGCAAGAAATCCTATACCATTTCAGACAAATGGCTGTCCAGTCTCTTCCAGTGTTGGAGCATTCACCACTTCTGAAGGCAGTTTGTTCCATTGGTTAATTGTTCTGTCAGAAAGTTTTTCCTTAGTTCTAGGTTGCTTCTCTCTTGATTAATTTCCATCCGTTGCTTCTTGTCCTGCCTTCAGGCGCTTTGGAAAATAGCTTGACTCCCTCTTCTTTGTGGCAGCCCCTGAGATATTGGAACACAGCTATCATGTCCCCCCCCTGGTCCTTCTCTTCATTAAACTAGACATACCCAATTCCAGCAGCTGTTCCTTATATGCTTTAGCCTCCAGTCCCCTAATCATCTTTGTTGCTCTTCTCTGTACTCTTTCTAGAGTCTCAACATCTTTTTTACATTGTGGTGACCAAAACTGGATGCAGTATTCCAAGTGTGGCCTTACCAAGGCATTGTAAAGTGGTATTAATACTTCATGTGATCATGATTCTGAAAAAATTAAGTTACAACAGTTATGACTGTTGCAGAATCCCCATGGTTACATGATCAAAAAATTTGGGTGCTTGGCAACTGGCATGTATTTATGATGGTTGCAATGTCTCAGGTTCACGTGATCACCCTCTGCATCCTTCCCAAGTGACTTCTGACAAGCAAAGTCATTGAGGGAAGCTGGATTCACTTAACAACTGGAGTGGTTTGTTCAATAACTGTGGCAAAAAGGGCATAAAATCAGGTAAGTCACTTGCTTAGCAATGGAAATTCTATCTTGCTTAGCAATGGAAATTCTATTCCCCATTGTGATCATAAGTTGAGAATTGTGTGTACTTCTTTGGCAGCTGCATCACACTGTTGTCTATGGAGATTCTCAATCATCCAGGTCATGGTTGTCCCAAAGGTGCTTTTTCAGGAGACAACTGGACTTTCTTGTTTTTCTTTGAAAACATTTCACTTCTCAACTAAGAAGCTTCTTCAGCTCTGACTGGATGGTGGGGAATGGAAGGATTTATACTCCTTGCAGAAAGCTGGTCATTTGCATTCTTTTAGAGAGTCATGGAGGCCACTTGGAGGTTTATCTGTGTCCTCAGGGTCACCTGAGTAGTGCAAATGGGTGTGGAACTGCTGAAAGGACTGTGTTGTAGACTGAAGATAGATGATGTCGTGTCCTTCCCCACTCTCAACCATCCAGTCAGAGCTGAAGAAGCTTCTTGGATGAGAAGCAAAAGGTCTTCAAAGAAAAACAAGAAAGTCCAGTTGTCTCTTGAAAAACCACCTTTGGGATCACACTGTTGGCTCATGTTCAGCTTCTAAATCACCAAGAGACCTAGATCCTTATTGTATGAATTAGTGCTCGGTGTGCTTTCTCCCTGTCCTGTGGGTTGCTATTAATTTCCATTAAATGCCCCAATTAATTGGGCCAAAGAATGGTGGGCTTCATTCACTTGAGGGCCATTCTTCATTTCTGATTTAAACTGCTCTCTACTTTTTCTTCTTCTAAAGCCTCTGCTCTGCCTTACTATTGGAAGGTGACGCTGAATGTAGGGTGTGCAAAGCATCTTAAGCAAGATCATTGTTAAACCTCTGACTTTGCTGCCTTCTACCTGATTGTGCCACTAGTTGCTATTGTCATAATGGGAGCAACTCTTCTAAGTTGAAACTTAAATTTGTCTCAACCATGGGCCTAAGATCAGATCAAGGGGACATCTGTGGGGTCAGGGATCACTGAATTTGGTTGTTGTTGTTTTTTTTGCAGACGTTTCATAAGACCATGTAGACCAGACTCAGACAGATCAGATTATGGCTTAGTGCAAAGTATAAACCCAGGTTCTATTTCTCCCAGGTTCTCTAACAGAAGGCTATTCTATTTACACCTTCATGTTAACAGAATAGAAATTTCAATTTATGTGCCAATGAAATGTTCTTGATACTGTTCTTTTGCACAGAGACATAGAAGTTTGTCGCTGTGCAAATAGGAGAAGTGACTCACAATAATTGTATTATTAGCCTGTGGCCAAAAATACAGATCCTTGTGTTACACTGAAGATGGGGGTGGGTGGGGTGAGAGTGCTTAATCTTTCAAGCCACCCTCACTTGTATGAGATGAAAGGTTATATGTCATGAATAAATAAAAATGAACAGTCAAGCTAGATAAAGGCAGGAGCGGAAAAAAATCTGAATAATTTTTTGCCTCAAGATTCAGTGCTAGACACCTTTTTTTAAAGGTTAGCAAATTCACAGGCAATAGATCCATCGGCAATGAGTTATAACTGCAAAGAACAGAAACACTCTATGAAGAAACAATGTGTCCCTGATAATTAGATGCTGAGGACAAATAACTAGTGTTGGCCATCCTGTTCTACTTGTGATTCTCCTAAGGGCATCTAACATAATCTTCTATGGATAACATGGGTGCTAGATGAGACCAAAGACTCTTTCACTGCACTGGTGAAATTAAATTGATGGTAATCAACATCCTCACTTAAGTTTAACATCTACATAAAAACTCTAGATGAGGTTCATTGGCCAAAAGAGGATTAGGCATATCTCCATCACTTGGCCAATGAAGTGATGCAGTTCTGGTCTTATTCTTGGAAGCTGTTGGGGTCTGGATACAGATGACAGGCTTAAACTTAACTATGATAAAACCAAGTGGCTATAAGTTCATGGTTCTTCCAGTGCCAGAGATTGTCCATCTTTGAGTAAAGATGTACTTCCTGTCCTGAATGCAGTTGCACTCCCTCAAACAGAGCTGGTGCTTAATTTAGGAGTCTTCTAGGACTCACAGCTCAAACATCAGGTGGCAGTTGGGGCCAGGAAGACTTTTGTACAAATTCATCTAGAGACTAATTGTGCTTTTACTTGGACAGGGAGTCCTTTCTCATGATCACTTATGTGTTGACCACTCTGCATGCAGACTGCAGCTTGGCATTTTACATGAGGCTGCCCTTGAAGACTACTCAGAAGCTGATTTGCTCCAGAATATCACAGTACAAGCAGTCAAGGGCATACCTCAGATAGTACTTCTGCTATATGAACAACACTACTTGCTAGTGAGATTCTAGGTGCAATTCAAGGACCTAGTAATTATTTCTAAAGAACTTTATGGTGTCGGACCTGGCTATCTGAAGGACCATCTCTCCCATTATTTCTACACATCTTTTTCATAATTGACAATGCTTCATACCCCATACATCAAGGTGTGTTGTTGGATGGCACCCAGAAACACACCTTCTCTATCATAGCACCTGCCCACCCTCCCTTGAGATTCAGATTATCTCAACTCTGAGATCTTTTAAATGAGCTTTGAAAACTTGTTCCCCACCCCCAACATCTGGACTACATCTAATATCTGTCCATCTACCATATATTATCTGTTCTGGTTATGGTGCATGTCTATATCTTACCATTTTGTTTATTCTTTTCTACTTTCATTTAGTATTATGATTGTTTTTAATTTCTATGTCACTGAGATCCAGTATTGAGTTAGATGACTTATTACATCAAGAGAAATACATAAATGCCCCAAATATTGGCCTGGAATTTTATTTCGGGAGTTGCTATTGCCCTTTGTTGGAGAAGCTTATACTGTACTATCTTGGAATCTGTCTCTATGATCCTCTCAAAGCATCTTGAGTCAAGTCAAGCTGTTGCTGTTAACATAGAATTATCACTGAATTCTTTACAATCCTGATATTACATTATAGGGTAACAAGGTGATATAAGACTACAATACCGTGCCTGCTGGTGTTCTTCATCACTAGACTCCATCAGGCCTCTCGACAAAGAATGAGGAAAGGTTTACATTTCACGGGTTCATTTGGTCCAGCATGTTCCTGGCATTATCCTAGGGTCCATGTAAAAAGAGCAGGAAAGGAGATGCGTGGTTATCAGATAAAATGTGAGATGGTT
Source organism: Bothrops alternatus (assembly GCA_034064705.1). Taxonomy (NCBI): domain Eukaryota; kingdom Metazoa; phylum Chordata; class Lepidosauria; order Squamata; family Viperidae; genus Bothrops; species Bothrops alternatus. The sequence goes on along the minus strand of JARGCV010000051.1, from coordinate 4,979,083 downwards.
GGGGCGGCTTTGCTCTGATAAGTATTTGAGGTCAGCACTTGTCCCATCAGTTATCTTAAAAATAGAATCCATTCCTCATTTAAGGCACTTCAGGCATGTTTTGATGACCCTGCTTCTTAGAATTTAAGTGGTGACCCAGGAGGAGCAGGCTCTGATGGCTGTGTGGGGGGCTTCTTCCCTTTTATCTGCTTTTACTTCAGATGTGGAATGAAAAACTAGAACTTTGGAAGACAATGTCTTGTGACCCACCTCCTGGGGTTTGTATACTTGCCCAGATAAGGATTTGCATCAGAAATGGGTGTATGTTAACTTCCTCATTGCTTCTTACATCAGATCTTCTTTTGGGAAAGTGTGACTTTCATGTCCTTGCCTTGTGTTACTACATTCAAAGGTATACTTTGGTAAACATGAAAATGCGCCAATCCTACTCAGTTTGATGTGGAAATAAATTCCATTCATATCAGTATAACTACTTCAGAATACATGACAGCCCTGGGATTATAGGTGTCATTTGAAAGTCTTTTCATGTTTTCTGGTTGGTTGATTTGGCTGCAGTATTAAGATTCTAATTATATCTTAGAATTCTAACCTGGATATCTTTTCTCCATCCCATTAAAATTAAATTATTTTTTTAAAAGAAAGATTGTAAGTCATCAAACTTTTGAAGAAACTTCGCAGATATTTGTATATATAAGAAATTATATGTAAATTATAAACATGTGTTTACCTGACAGTCCTGGTCCAAGAAACTAAAAATGGTGCAATAAATAGCCAATTAAAATAAATATTTTCTTACTTTGCTTCAGTTAGAAGAGTATAATAAAATGTAAGTAAAAATTCAGGTGAAATTTAAATGAGCCACAATTAAAAATATAAAAACAAAATCAAAATACTGTTTCCTCTTTAAAGAGCTAAAAAGATATAAAATTAAAAGATAGACGTACTGTTTTATTGGGATAAAATTAATCTCCCTTTATACTCCAGATGATACATGCTGTATATATTTTCACGTGAACTGCAATCAATGTGCCAAATTAGAGAAAAAGCGATAGGGCCATTCAGAAAATAAAGCAGAAAAATGACAAGTAAATAAGTGCTTTGAAAAAGGTTTCTTTCTTTTGAATATGTGGTTTAACTATAATTAATGCATGAACATGGCTAAGGAATGAATTGAAAAATATGGTTTGATTGTAGTGGAAGATTGGGAGAATTAATAAAGTATACTGTAAAAGACAGATTAGAAATTCTGAATGTGTGAGAGACCAATTTTTGCTAGTGTCAAGAGTCGGTGCTTGGAAAAATAAATGTAGAAGAGAAAGCAGAATGTTGACGGCAGGGAAGAAAAAATATGAGTCCTATATGAAAAGACAGCTTATTCTCCCAACAAAATTAATGCAGTGAGCATAAGGAAAGAGGATGCGAAGTTACTTGGAACAGAGTAGATAAAAAAAAATAAGTTACCGGGTATCATAGAAGTGTACAGATTTATGCTAAAGACGCTTAAGAAACAAGTTCCTTGGTGATGAAATGAAAGAGACTATGGATGAGTAAAGTTGCATAAAAGAGAACAATTGTTTGCAATGGTGGCAAATTTCTGTAGCTGGGGTGTAGGATGAGGGTGAAAGGTTTGTTCTCCAAGCTTGTGGGTTGGTTTCTGAATGTTTTGTTATCAGGCTAGGTAACATCTTCAGAGAAAAATTGTTCTAAAAACAATTACTTATAGACAATTAGATTTAGCTTTATTTCTTGGGGGGGGTATTTCATGTTTCCTATTTATTCGCCTTACTATTTCTTAATTATCTCCTATACCTGCATAATGTTATTTATACTAGGAGGAAATAATATAATGGGTGGGTATATAGATATGAATGCATACATTCACTCCAGATGTTAAAAATGGTGATATTTCTCATTGTAATAATAATAATAATAATAATAATAATAATAATAATAATAAAGTTGGAAGGGACCTTGGAGGTCATCTAGTCCTACCCCCTGCTCAGGCAGGAAACCCTGCACCATTTCAGACAAATGGCCATCCAGTCTCTTCTTAAAAACTTCCATTGTTGGAGCAGTCACCGTTTCTGGAGGCAGGTTGTTCCACTGGTTAATTGTTCTAACTGTCAGGAAGTTTCTCACATAATCTTTGATCAATTTCATGTTACAGGAAGCCCCGGGAAAGAACAAAACAGTTACATAGCAAGATCAGGCAGGCTAAAGCATTTAATTATTTTCCGTTTCATGACACCTTTTTGTAAGGGTACAAGCTACACTAAACTATTTTGATAATCCTTAGGACTTTCAGTTACATGACGCATTATAACTGTTCAGATTCTAGTGTGTATCATCTGCTACTTTAAACAAAGAAACAAAAAGTTTCTGACATCAGTGTCAATGTTAAGTCTCATCTTAAACAACAGCTCTTCACTGACTATAACTCTACCACCAATAAAAAAATGAAACTGCCAAATTAAAGGGGCTGCCCTTAAAGATAGTGCTATTGCCTATTTCTTGATTATTTCTCTTACAACAAAGACTATGACCTTAACACAGCTGATTAGACAAGCTCATGCCCTAAAGATGGAATGTTTGCAGATCAGGGAAATATAAGAAGACAGCTAAGTGTGTTGTTTACAGGCAAGAAATCAGCAAGAGATTTGCAAGGGTGAATGGATAGCTTCAGTGACCCAAAAGGTATGGTTTCAGAGAATAAGATGCCAAGGACTGACCACAGTTGATTTATTTTTTAACATCAGGAATCCATTTATGGATGACATCAAAGATGACTATACTGAAGTTTAAAAGACAAGGGAGAACAGTGTTGTACTTATGAGTACACAATATAAAATAACAGCGTTCCGGGATGTCAAAGCAGAAATTAAGATTCCTAGATAAGTTCTTAATTGCATCATTCAAAAAAGATTCTTAGTTGTCTATTTGATGGTCCAGTTTGTAGGCTGAGTTTGACTTGCTTACTTGCTTGCTGGCTTTATTTATTTATTATTTGTTTGTTTGTTTATTTATTTATTGGCTGCCCATTTTATTCATTCATTCATTCATTTATAAAATTTATTGGCTGCCCATCTTACCCTAGGGTAACTCTGGGCAGCTTACAGTTATATATATAGTTAAAAGATAATATGACATTAAAAACACATGGGGAGGGCGGGGGTGGAGTCAGGGGAAGGTGGAATCTGTTATTACTCAATCAACCATCTCCATTGCGCTGTTCCCTCACTGGGGCCCCAAGCTGACTGGCACAACCACATCTTTAGGCCTTAAAAAAAGATGGGAGGGTTGGGGCCCAACTTCACATCGGAGGCGGGAAGATGTTCCAGAGGGCAGGATTCCTCAGCTGTGGAATTCTCCTGGAAATTCTACAAAGTGTAAGGTTGTGTAAACTTATCATGTACATAAATAACATAAAATGCCTGGCTATAAATTGGCTTTTGGAGGACAGTAGTACAGAAGGAGAGGATGGATTAGTATTGTTATTACCATTATCTACTGATGGAATTGAACCGGATATTAGAATAATATATCAAAAACAGACTTATGAATTAGCTAATGTTAAGTAAGACTCCCTATATGAATTTAGATGATAAGGCACCATTGTATGAGTACTTGGTTTAAATGACATTCTAAGTGTAATGTACAAACTAAACCATGGATAAATTGTGAATTAAGATACAAAAGCCCTATCTAAAAATTTTACCCATGGTTTGTCACTGATCTTAGACTGTCATCAAAACCTCTTAGTAATGTCCCCTTCCAGCCTCCTGATTTAGAGATAGGAGCAGCTACCAAATGGGAATTTACTTCCCCAGTAGTGATTATTGGGTAGAGGGAGACGGGACACCAAGAGGATTGAGAAAGTTAAACTTTCTCCAATTCTATATATGTGGTTCAGATTTTGATTAAGTCCCTGCCATTTTTGCCCCATAATGTCTGCAATAACAAAAAAAAAAACACCAGGAAATGTCAGACGCTTTCCCCACAGGCTTTGGTGCCACTTCCAAAGTGGCATCATAGCCACCCTTGTATTCAAGATTTTGTTTCCAACTTAATTGTCCCAAATTTCAAAATTTGAGAGCCAGGTTCTTTAGGGCTTGGGAATGCTCCAGTTTCACAGGGACAGAAATGGACTCTCAACTCCTTTGGTCTCCCTGATCCCATGTTACCTCTGGGTGCCCTCACCCTGGACTCAGGGGCAGCCAGTCAGCCAGGGACAGAGTTTGCTATTTTGGGCCATGTTGTAAAAACAAGCACAGTGCGTCAAAGGATGGGGATGACAAAGCAGCGCCAAGATGTCAACGTTGGCATTTTCTCATTGGCCAGCAGGAGAGATCACCAGCCACATCTAGTGACTGCTTGCAATGGCCGTGGATCACTGGGAACTGGATCTAAGAATCTGGGGAAGGATGGAAAAGAAAATGGTGACAGTGTGGAAGTTCTCTCAGAGGGTTACTCACCTCTTGGAGAAGTGGTGTGTTGTCCCACTCACTCACTCACACACATAACAGTGAGTTGGTGGGTTTACTAATACCGGTATATCCTCTTCTATTAGAAAAGATTTACTAAGACATTTATCACACTGATTGAATGAGATGTTCTAGAGTGGAATTTGCAAACTGTTGCCCAGCTTTAAGAACATAGGAACAAAGATTAACCACCAATGTGTGGTTGACAATAAACAGAACTCTCATTTTAAAAAGAAGTCTAACATGGCCACTTTTTTCATTGAACTGATGTTACTGTTATTTTATTTATTTCTTGATCCTCCAAAAAAGAACCTTGCGTGCTAAGCAATATTCCCTCTTAACTAAACTGTACTAAAAGATGTACTAAAGCCTCTCTTGCCTCAGTCTTCTGTTCATAGGTTAGTTGCTAAATAAAGAGGTGCTGGGCTTTAGGATCAACTGGCAGCTACAGTATGTTCATGCCCACCAGCTTGGAAGTGCTGCTGTCCAATCTGCAAATGATTTATGCGTGAATCTTATGAGGAGGATTAACGTGGGTGCATACACATCTTTGGCATCTGCCAGTTTTCTTGCTCTCCTTGTTTGTTTTTAAAAAACAAACTGGCAAAATGATATGCTACAGAATCACAATGCTAATTTTTAGTACCATCTTTGTAACAATGGTTCAGGGCTACTTTCTTTTAGTAACTAATGCGGTGGAGGGCCACGGTATGTGTGGGGGAATGCTAATTTTTAGTACCATCTTTGTAACAATGGTTCAGGGCTACTTTCTTTTAGTAACTAATGCGGTGGAGGGCCACGGTATGTGTGGGGGAAATGTTCTTAGATGAGCAGAATCAGTTAAATCAAGTTGATATATACAGATATAAGACCACAACCTGTTATTTTATTAGAACAATCCCATAGATTTGCTGTGAGAAATGTTTTTCTTTTAGCATCTGGCACTCCCAAACTGCCCCCTCCTCTTGATTAATGCGAGATGTTTTCCTCCCTATTTTATTGTTTTATTGTTTTATTGCTTTATTTCTCCTTTTGGTTTCTGAAGGAAAAATGAGTGCCGGAAGTAACCTGAGATCTATTATCTAAAAATGGAGATCCATTACCTATGAACATGTATGCTTACATCATCTGTTGTTTATGCATTGGTCTTTCCTGCTTTTTCTGAGATGTATTTTTTTTTAGTATAAATATGAATTCATCCCTTTGTTGAGGGAAGGCCTCTCTTAAATTCTTTGGAGGAGAGACACCAGTAAGAATGTTTAATAAACAATGCAGTAAATATTTCCTTTAGGTCTTGCATTTGATTCCATACCACAGGTCCAAATTTCATTTTTTATGCATGTTCAGCTCTCCCTCCCCCAAAATTAAATTGTTAATATCACTTTATAATGCCTTGGTAAGGCCACACGTGGAATACTGCATCCAGTTTTGGTCACCACGATGTAAAAAAAAGAGTACAGAGAACAAAGATGATCAGGGTACTGGAGACTAAAACATATAAAGAATGGCTGCTGGAATTGGGTATGTTTAGTTTAATGAAAAGAAGGACAAGGGGTGACATGATAGCAGTGTTCCAGTATCTCAGAGGCTGCCACATAGAAGAGGGAGTCAAGCTGTTCTCCAAAGCACCTGAAGGCAGGACAAGAAGCAATGGATGAAACTAATCTAGAGACGTCTAGAGAAGCGGTGGAGATGAAGTAGGTCCGGATCTGATCGAACCAGATTGAGCTCACTTATTAGAGCCTATTTGAAGGCAATTAAAGTGGCAAGATCTTTGTATCTTTCCGCTTTGATTGTGTCTGCGGAATCTCGCCCGGATGCTCTGTTTAGGGTGACCCGGTCCCTCCTTAACCCGAGGGGTCCAGGGCCTCCCTTGCAGGGTAGTGCCGAGGACTTTAACAATTGTTTCGCAGACAAAGTAGCTCAGATCCGGGCCGACCTAGACTCCAATTGTGAAGCAGAGTCGACTGATAACGATTCAGTCGAGGGGACAGGGGCATGTTCTTGTCCGGTCATCTGGGGCGAGTTTGAGGCTGTTATGCCTGATGAAGTGGACAGGGCAATTGGAGCTGTGAGTTCCGCCACCTGTTTGTTGGACCCGTGTCCCTCCTGGCTGGTTTCTGCTAGTAGGGAGGTGACACGTACCTGGATCCAGGAGATTGTCAATGATTCTCTGAGGAAGGGGTCCTTCCCAGCTCCCTTAAAGGAGGCACTTATGCGCCCCCTCCTCAAGAAGCCTTCCCTGGATCCAGCAATTTTGATCAACTATCGTCCGGTCTCTAACCTCCCCTTTGTGGGGAAGGTTATTGAGAAGGTGGTGGCACTGCAGCTCCAGTGGTCTCTGGAGGAAGCCGATTATCTGGGGCCTCTGCAGTCTGGGTTCAGGCCCGGCTACAGCACCAAAACTGCTTTGGTCGCTCTGATGGATGATCTCTGGCGCGCCCAGGATAGAGGCCAGTCCTCTTTCCTGGTGCTTCTTGACCTCTCAGCGGCATTCGATACCATCGACCATGGTATCCTTCTGCGCCGGCTGGAGGGATTGGGAGTGGGGGGCACCGTGTTACGGTGGTTCTCCTCCTATCTCTCTGGTCGGTCGCAGTCAGTGTTAGTGGGGGGTCAGAGGTCCACCTCTAGGTTACTCCCGTGCCTCAGGGGTCGGTTCTCTCCCCCCTACTTTTTAACATTTACATGAAGCCACTGGGAGAGATCATCCACCGGCATGGAGTGAGATACCACCAGTACGCTGATGACACTCAGCTGTACATTTCCACTCCTGGCCAAATCAGTGAAGCGGTTGAGGTGATGTGCCAGTGTCTGGAGGCTGTGAGGGTCTGGATGGGCGTTAACAGATTGAGGCTCAACCCTGACAAGACAGAGTGGCTGTGGGTGATGCCTCCCAAGGACATTTCAATCTGTCCTTCCATTACCCTGGGGGGTAAATTCATAAACCCCTCGGAGAAGGTGCACAACTTGGGAGTCCTCCTCGATCCACGGCTGACATTGGAACATCATTTGTCGGCTGTGGTGAGGGGAGCATTTGCCCAGGTTCGCCTGGTGCACCAGTTGCACCCTTATTTGGATCGGGAGTCTCTACTCACAGTCACACATGCCCTTGTCACCTCGAGGATCGACTACTGCAATGCTCTCTACATGGGGCTACCCTTGAAGAGTGTTCGGAGAATACAATTAGTGCAAAATGCAGCTGCGCAAGCAGTTGTGGGCCTTCCACGTTGTGCCCACATTTCGCCAACTCTCCGCATGCTGCATTGGTTGCCTATCGGTCTCCGAGCACAATTCAAAGTGTTGGTCATTACCTATAAAGCCCTTCACGGCACTGGACCAGGATACTTACGGGACCGTCTCCTGCCACATACTTCCCTTCGACCGGTGAGAGCGCACAGGGTCGGCCTCCTCCGGGTCCCGTCAGCGAAACAATGTCGTCTGGCGGGCCCTAGGGGGAGGGCCTTCACTGTTGTGGAGCCCACCCTCTGGAACCAACTGCCCCCTGAAGTCCGCGCTTCTCCCACTCTCCTGGCCTTCCGAAAGAATCTTAAAACCTATCTTTGCCGGCAGGCCTGGGGATGATTGTGGTTTGTTGTGTGAATGATGAATGTATGTTGGGGTTTTTATTTTTAATGCCTTTTTTATTTGGACTTAGGTTGTTGAATATTGTTTTATATATGTTGTGAGCCGCTCCGAGTCTTCGGAGAGGAGCGGCATATAAGTCCAAATAAAATAAATAAATAAATAAATAAATAAATAATCAAGGAAAGAAGCAACTTAGAACTAAGGAGAAATTTCCTGACAGTTAGAACAATAAATCAGTGGAACAACTTGTCTCCAGAAGTTGTGAATGCTTCAACACTTGAGATTGGACAACTATTTGTATGAAATGGTATACCCTCCAACATCCCTTCTAATTCTATTATTCTGTTATTCTGTTTGGATTGTGCTTATGTGTGTCCCTTTGGATTCTATTTTGTACTCTGTGTGATTTGAAACCAATATGAAACTGCTTGAAGAGATTATGCAGACCAAAGGTTAAGGGGCACTGGTGTGCAGATAATACCCAGCATTGTTGTTCCTTTTTGTATTTTATTTATTTATTTATTTATTGAGTTTATATAGCTGCCTGTCTTATCAGAGGCAACTCTGGGCAGTGCATGACAATAAATAGAACTGAAACTATAAAAACAACAATACAGATATGAAAACCATAGTAACAAACATCATAAAAACTATAAAATACAAACCAAAAGTGAAAGGGGAATAAACAACCCCCATCAGCAATGGAGTCTCAGCATTCATTTAATGCTAAGGAATAAGTCTGCACCATTGAACGGAGTCTAAATTAGATAATACTCTGGATTAAATGAAAATTAGAAACTGATCAGTTGAAAGTCTGACTTGACTACTCAGATTCAGAAAGGGGGTTAATTTCCCCAAAAGATCAGGTTTCCAACTTCAAAAAGTATCCCTTGATCTTACTCCAGGCCCCAGAGAAACTAGTTTGAACAATTGTGCATAGTGTATCAGCTGCTGCCTTTTCAATTTGTCAGCTATTATCTGTTCCCTCCTTATATTTCATTTAAATTGTTGCAATGCATTTTATGTAGAGCTGCCTGTAAAGAGAGTTTAGAAGTTTGTGTGGTATAAAATAGGTCAGGGGTCTTCAAACTTGGCTGTTTTATGACTTGTGGACTTCAACTCCCAGAATTCCTCAGCCCGGCCAAGTTTGAAGATCCCTGAAGTAGGTAAAAAAAATAGGGCAGCACTATAGAAAAAGTTCTAGATTGCTTACAGCTGTTTTCTGGCTTAATTTATGGTGTGCATGTTAACGTGTACTAACTACCATTGATGATGTTACCTAGTTTGGATAATGAAATGTCTGCAAGAAAACAGCCAAGCTCAGAGAGCAACAAGGATCCCACATACTAACTTTTAAAGCAAGCTTTCTCAAAAAAAATGCTGGCTGGGGAATTCTGGGAGTTGAAGTCATCATATCTTAAAGTTGCCAAAACTGAGAAACAATGCTTTAAAGCTTAATGGCTTAGAGCTTGGCTGTTTAAGCAAGAGAGGCATCTACAGGCAAGGGAGAGTAAAGATGAAAGCAGTGCTTATTTTTATGAAATCATATCTGAAAGGAGCAGAGCTTGCATTATGATTTCACTTTTAAAAAACTCTTTTAACAATTGCCAGCTATGCCATAACATCTAGCTTTGCCTTCAGTTAAACACCTAAATTTCCTGATAAAAAACAAATTGTACAAATCATAAGAAAATCCATAGCTCAAATGATTTCTACGTGCCACTGTTAGCTTCCCCAGAACTGGCAGGAAAGATTCCTGTTTAAACACTAGCTAATCCCACTTTGACATCTAAGGCAAGTTTTCATTCACCGTACGACTATAATTAAGGCCAAAAATTTCTGTTGCTAAGCAAGACAGTTGTTAAGTGAATTTTCCCCTCATTTTATGACCTTTCTTGTCAATTGTTAAGTGAATCAGTGCAGCTGTTAAGTTAATCACATGGTTGTTAAGTGCATTGACATGGTTCTGAAAAGAAGCAGCTTTTCAAAGAACTTTGAGGCTTATTTACCTTAAAGAATCCTTTTATTTCTGCATAGCTTTGGCACACACGAAAGTTAAGCCAAAAACTGAATCTTCCCTCCCCCAATCACCCATAACAAAGCATAATTCACTCCTTCATTCTACAATCATCAATCACATTCTCCAATTAAAGTGAAGTGTGAAGTGCCCCTCCCGTTACAGCTGACCTTGGCAATGCTGTGCTGAGATATTGTTATGGTTAGCTGGCATATTTTCCCATCCACTAGGCTAGTATTATCTGCTTTAACTCTAGAAGTGATATAAAGGCTAAATAAAACATGTTTGCTTCTTCATATATGGCAAGCAAGAACATCCGATGTTAGCAGTCTTGACATGCATCTGGCTTCCCCACTGACTTTACTTGTCAGAAGATCACAAAAGGTGATCACATGAGCCCGGGACACTGCAACCATCATAAATGTGAGTCAGTTGCCAAGCTTCTGAATTTTGATCACGTGACTAGGGGGATGCTGCAATGACTGCAAGAGTGAAAAATGGTCATAACTAACTTTTTTCAGCGTCATCATAACTTTGAACAGTCACCAAATGAACTGTTGTAAGTTGAGGACGACCTGTAGTCTCTCCCCATCACAATATAATCTGCTGATCTTTAAACAATTCCAGTGTAATTGAAGATGGTCTCATACATCCAGTTCTTCATTTCTCTTTTGAAAGCATTATAATGATATCTCCTATGGACATTCATATTGGTGTGCATTTATGTATGTGTGTCTGTGTATGCAAGGCTGAAAAACAACTGCTCTGTACAGTATGATTTCAATAGAAAAATAATAGTTGCTACATAACCAAGCACAGTGGCTATGCTGAAGATTGCCCCTATTATGTATCAACGTCTGATTCTGCAAGTTCTCCTTCCCTAAGTATTTTTTTCTGTTGAAGAAAGAAAGTAAAATATGTGAGCATAATTGGTTACTGGGGTACCTTGCAGTTAATATAACATTCCATATTGGCTTTCTTTGAACTTAAATTTTTCTGTTAAGTCAGAACTGTTTCAGCAAAATAGATATAAAATAGAACAAATGGCTCGGTGTCCTTTCTGGGGGAATCAAGCGATCTTGCACGTCCAATTGGTTGCTAAGGTCGTTTTTATTTGTTGTGGAGAGAAGTATGTTCAACTGGTATGTGGCAATGAGATCAGATGTAACACATCTAGGAACTCTATCAATGTCTGTTAGATGTGCAGATAAGTTAGGTTGGGAACCAAGTTGTTCACTGAGTTTATTAACAATCACTGTGGTTTAATTTTCCATGAGTAGCCATTGCCTTTTGCTAACGCGGTAGCGCTTACACTGGAACTGGCTCCATCAATATCTTCTGTGGGTTGCCAAAGGCTACACTTAGTGATCATCTTGGCAGGTGAGATGGTATGTAGAAACGTATGTTGGGAGATACGTATGTAGAGAGGTATGTTGGCAGACAGGAGGAAGACCTACAGCAAGGGTAATGGTCTGATAAGCGACAACTCAGTCTTCAGGTAAGGGGAAAGCACGAGAAGCATTTCAGAAGGGCCTCCTCTAGTTTTCCAGAGACTACTGGAAAACTAGAGGGGGTTCCTTCTAGGGTGGAGAGGGGAGAAATACAGAGTCTTGCAGAATTATGTTAATGTAACTTTGCAATAAAATAGGATCAGTTCATCTGGGTGTACTTATACTCTTGTCTGGATTACCTCACAAGGTTGACAGCAAGGAAACCTGTTGTGCTCCCCTTTTTGCATTGTGGAGGTCCTCATATTTCTTCTTATTGCTCTTATGCAGGCTGGGATTGCTGAGAGTTGATATCCACCTCCTAGATGCATAGATTGTCCATCGCTGAATGTAGACATTTGATCCATGTTATTTTATAGGTTGCCCACCTCGGTGACAGAGACATGAAATTCAAGCTAGTCCATGCTTGCAGTCTAAACAAGAATAGGTAGTTGCTTTACAACTATTCTCTGCTAGATAATACATTGTAGGGTTTTTCGTGGAATTGTTTAAGTAGTGTGATGAAGAGTAACTAGGAACATTGAGAATCTGTCTTGATATGTTATTACTACAGATAGTCCTTGACTTACAACAGTTCATTTAGCGACTGTCTGAAGTTATAATGGCACTGACAAAAGTGACATGACCATTTTTCACACTTATAACCATACTAGCCTTCCCATGGTCATGTGATCAAAATTCAGATGCTTGGCAACTGATTCATATTTATGACAGTCGTAATATCCTGGAGTCATGTGATCACCTTTGGAGACCGTCTGACAAGCAAAGTCAATGGACAAACCAGATTCACTTAACAACCCTGTTACTAACTGAACAACTGCAGTGATTCACTTAACAACTGTGGCAAGAAAGGTCATAAAATGGGGCAAAACCAATTCCAATTTTTGGAACCAAATAATTAACAACGTTCAGATTTTTGAACAAAATACAGTAGATAGTTGCCCATTAGTTGCTCTACATAGATCATTTGTAAAGCCACCAGATATGGCAATCCATATGACCACCAAATGACAGCAGAATGAATTTTCTGAATCTCCTTGCTATCAACTAATGAGGGTACAGATCCTTTCACACCAGATCTGGTATCTTTATAATTTTTTATGAGATCCAACCAATTCTTCAAAAACATCGAACAATGTACATTATAACATTCTAATATTATTTTCATTTTCTTTTTCAATTAATAGTGCTGTTGCTGCTGCTGTGCTGGCCATTTGATTTGTTAGTGACTCAAAGGCATCCCTTAGTTCTGGGATCAATAATAACAGAGGTATTTGCCAATGTCATTTAATCTGGCCTTCATAAATCAATCATTTTGAAACAGCTGTAAAGCTCCGGATCAAGTGTGAAAACTATTGGTTCATAAGGTCATCGAAGCAAATTTTAAAATCTCTACCGTTCTAAATACAATTCATGCACAAGCCATCATTTTCTCATGTTCTAAAGCTGAGTGTATATCATGAGCCATTTAAAATTGTGTAACTATGGGAATCCTCTAGAATATGATTATGGCGATGCCCTGAGCAGCTGTACCAAAATGTCAAAAGGGCTTACACAGCTGACATAAGCTACTCAAAACAGAATATGGCAGCACCTCCATAAATTTTCTTGCTCCAGCTAAGCCTGCTTAATTTAGCTGTACCATATGTTTCAATCCTCCCTCACTCTTCCTGAAGCATCATCTAAGACAGAGCTGTGTTATTCTCCCTGACGGAGGGGAGAAAATACCCACACACAAACACCTAGGAACACTGAAGATTTTTTTCATAAGGCTGCCAAAGGAATTACTATCCTTTTTACTACTTCGGGTGGTTGTTTTCTTTCCCCCCGAGTACTTGCCCCCGTGGTTATTTTCATCAATAAAGAACATGTCTGAGTTCAGCCAAAACTCTGACCAAGAGGACTTCTGTTCAGGAGAGATAGATGAAGATGAAATCTTAGCAAACCTCTCTCCTGAAGAACTGAAGGAACTACAGTGTGAAATGGAAGTCATGGCTCCAGACCCCAAAGTGCCAGTCGGAATGATACAGAAGGATCAGACGGAAAAAACCCCGACAGGAAACTTTGATCATCGATCTCTTGTTGATTACCTGTATTGGGAGAAGGCCTCCAGAAGAATGCATGAGGATGAAAGAGTACCTGTCACGCTATTACCTTCAGAGGTAAGGAGCAGGAAATGCAAATATTCTGCGTACAGGTTCTATTCCATATTTTATCACAGGGTTTGATCAGCACCTGCTAACATGCTGCCATTTCCAATAAACAGGTCTTGCATTTTAGCAGATGTGCATACTTTAAAAGAGGTTTTAGAATATTTTTTGCGTGTAGTAAATCAGGTGTCCCCTACCCAGGACCGTGGACCAGTACCGGGCCGCAGCATGCCAGCAACCAGGCCACACAAACAAGCAAAGCCCCATCCGGGGATGCAGGCAGCACACAAAACCACACACCCTCCAGTCCACGGAAAAACCTCTCTCCATGGAACCGGTCCCTGGTGCCCAAAAGGTTGGGGACTTCTGTAGTAAACTAAGACATACTAACGTTATACCGTAATTTATTATTCCTGCACTAAACAGCAGGTTCAACCTGCAAACCTTTCCTGGCTCTATATTTTTATGATTCAGGTAACTTTATGGATCCCTAGGATAAAATTTACATCTCCAGTCTGGTTGAATAATAATAAAAAAAGAACTTAAACAGAACAGTCTAAAATACATGATATTCTACTACTTATTGTTACCTGATACAAAAATATAAAAAACTATTATCTATTAAATAATCTTGAAATCCCAATCCAACCAACCTATTATATTAATAATTAAAATTCTAAAATGCTTTTTTTTACTAATGTTATTGTGTTTATATTCCTGTTTACCTGGGCAGCTGAATAAATTTGTTTAATAAAAATAGCAATAATAATAGCAATAGCATATACCACTTCACAGTGCTTTTCAGACCTCTCTAAGCAGTTTACAGAGTCAGTGTATTGCCCCCAACAATCTGGGTCCTAATTTTATTGACCTTGGAAGGATGGAAGGCTGAGTCAACCTTGGAGTTCGAACCAGGCAGGATCGAACTCTAAGCTGTGGACAGAGTTTGCTTGCAATATTGCATTCTACCCATTGCACCACTATGATGACTAGCTATTAGATTAATTAAATTATGCAAACTAAAATGTTTCTTATATGGAGAAGAATATTTCACAAGATTTTTATCAGACCAAACCAGGAAGATTTGGAGGGGGAGAAATTCATAAAGACCTAATAAAGCCCATCCTCCACAAAGACCCAAGTGAACCTGCCTAAGCCATAGTATCTGGACCTTCTTTCAGTGTCTTCTGATATGAATGAATTTCCTAAGTGTGTGGGCTACAACTCCCAGAATTTATCAGCAATGATCAAACTGAACAGGGAATTCTAGGAATTGAACACCACATATCTGCAGGTTGCCATGGTTTTGAAACATTGACTTACCGGTAGTTCCTTAGAGAAAATGATATACAAAGGTTTTTAATTTGTTTGATGTGTTTCAACTATTGTCTTATGGTTTAACATCAATGAAACACCGGATATCAGTACAGAGAAAGTTGGGTGCTAAAGTGAAGTCTGAGAGCAAAATGGTGTCTTTCTGTTACTGCTCATTCAGGCTAAGAAATCACACAGCATGAGCATAAGGGTGTAGCTTTGCTCTTTGCTTCAACCAAGTGCTGCAAATATTATGCTGTACCACATCAACTTTTTTGAATGGCAAGCCAGAAAGGTGATTGAGCCTGAGGAGACTCAATTGCAGAAATAGTTAAGAGAGAGAGAGAGAGAGAAATTTGCATATATAGAATTTCTGAATATGAAAAGCCAAGGGATTGTTATAGTAACGTACACTGATGTGCTAGAAAAATGTACCAGTAAAAACAGAAGCACATTGAAAATCACTAAAGGCATATATAGATATAGCAAATAAAACATTAACTAATACAGTCTGTTGGGGGGAATACAGGTAAAACAATAACCAAATGCTTTTCCCAAACAGTAAAAATCCGATAGACAAGATGCATTTTTTTTTAAAAAAAATCACAAGGTAGCTCTAGAGAGGCATATCATATGTATAAATGAATGGATAATAGGAATTCCTGCATATTCATTCCACGCACTTGTAAAGCACTAGTGGGGATGCTGAGTCTCAAAACTTCAGTGTAAAGTACTTTCTTTGCAATGCAGACAGCAGCAAATATTTAAATTTAAGTGTTTAAATCTTCATAATATTTAGATAAATATCATGTAAGTATCGCACAAGTCAGCTTTCTTTACATTTCATGACCTAGAGCACGGGTAGGCAACCTTGGCTCTTTTATGACTCGTGGACTTCAACTCTCAGAATTCCTGAGCCAGAATGGCTGGCTCAGGAATTCTGGGAGTTGAAGTCCACAAGTTGTAAAAGAGCCAGGGTTGCCTATCCCTGACCTAGAGAAAGGCTGAGGGATGTGATTTATCTTCAGAAGGCTGAGAAGGGCAGTAGACACAATTGAGCCAAAATTTATGTTGCTAGGTGAGAAATTTGTTAAGTGAGTTTTGTCCCGTTTTACGACTTTTTTGCCATGGTTGTTAAGTGAATCACTACACTTATTAAGTTAGTAACAAGGTTGTTAAGTGAATCTGGCTTCCCCATTGACTTTGCTTGTCAGAAAGTTGCGAAAGAGGATCACATGACCTCGGGATATTGCAATCGTCATAAATATGAAGCACTTGTCAAACATCCAAATGGAAATCCCATGACCATGAGGATGTTGCAACGGTCATAAGTGTGAGAAAATGGTCATATGTCACTTTTTTACTGGCATTGGAACTTCAGACGGTCACTAAACAAACTGTTGTAATTCTAAGACTATCTGTAGAACAGCGGTTCTCAACCTATGGGTCGCGACCCCATTTGGGGTCGAACGACCGTTTCGCCGGGGTCGCCAGACACCGCGGTCCGCCATTTTGTTTTTTTTGTGTTTTTTTTTCGTCGCGCGTGCCGCGCATGCGCGGATCGGCCCGTCGCGCACGTGCCACGCATGTGCGGATCGCCCCGTCACAGTCCGCCATTTTGTTTGGTTTTTTTTTAATTTTTTAAATTCTTTTTTCGTTGCGCGCGTGCCACGCATGCGCGGATCAGCCCGTCGCGGTCCGCCATTTTGTTTTTTAAAAATTTTTTTGTTTTTTTTTGTCGCACGCGCGCCGCGCATGTGCGGATCGGCCCGTCGCACGCGCGCCACGTGCATGTGCGGGTCGGGGTCGCGGCGCGCATGGCCGGCGCAAGTGGGGTCTCAACCTGAAAAAGGTTGAGAACCACTGCTGTAGAACATAGGAAATAGTGTAGATATATTTTACAAAAATGGGTATCAGTGAGGGCAAATGTGTTTGATTTTGACCTGAACACTTTGGATAGACAGGCAATCAACAGAGATATCAAAGGATTGGTGAGTGACTCTCAGCCAGAATAAGAAAGATTTCACAGATTCCCAAGAAAAGGCTGATACTAGAATTATCAGAATATGCAATGTAGAATACAATTAGAATCTTTCACCTGGCCCTGAGCAAATCTTGTCTCAAAGGTGTTTTTTCAAAAGGCAACAGGATAGAAAAAAACATAGTAGACTTGATTTTGCGATGGAAATAAGTTCACCTCACACTCCTTTTTCTTATGAAGTAATTCTTATATTAAAGCATAATAAAATGGATGAATACTATAAGGGATGTTTTATATTATTTCTCTTTTCCAAACCAGTCTTAGTAAATGACGCTTGGGGATTCTAAGTGATGATTCCTCCTTCCAGCAGTTGGGGAAGGAAAAAAGATTGTTGGAAGAGCAGGGAACAAGAATGAAAAATTACATCAGAGGGTCTTCAATCTTGGCCCTTTTATGACTTGTGAACTTCAACTCCCATAATTCCTCAGCCAGGCACGCTGGCTGAGGAATTCTGGGAGTTAAAGTCCACAAGTAATAAAAGGACCAAGTTTGAAGACCCCTGAATTACATCATGGGTTTTTCCAAATGATATTCATATTTCAAAAGGGGGCAAGAGCGAAAAGACACATAAACCAGGCTCAGGTTTTTTATTCCACATAGTATAAATCAGACATGTCAAACACAAGGCCTGGGGCCCAGATGTGGCCCGTGAAGTGTTTCATGTGGCTCGCGAAGCCATCCTGGAAACAGTGAGGGAACGGCTCCCGCTGCCTTGGCCCTGGCCCAGGCCAGCCGGGAGCCAATGTACAATTTTGTGGTGGCCATCTATGCTGAAATGCATTCAGTCTTAGTTCCACAAGGCCGTCCGGAAACAGCAAGGAACCATCCCCTGCCGTGTTGGCCCTGCCCCCTGGGTGCATGCTGGGGAGGTGTCACCCTTTGTGAGGAATGAAGAAATGGACCATGCCTTGGCGCTTGCCCCAATCCCACCTCCTTCTGCAAGAGACCCTCAGATCTGTCCCACTCCTGCCCAGGTCCCCACAGGGACCCTTGACGCGAACGATGTATAGCTGGCCATGCCCACCCAGTAGGCCACATCCACTCCACCCACGCCCACCCAGTAGGCTACACCTACCCTGGCCACACCCACCCAGCCCCCCAGGGGCAACCGCAATGCTGATGAGGCCCTCAGTGAAATTGAGTTTGTCACCCCTGTGACAAAAAATGGTCTGTCTCTTCCATCTATATATATTAGATCCAATGGCTTATCATAAAGTATGGCCTAAAGAAAACCCAGTATTGTAGACTGGACCAAAAAGTACCAGAATGACTGGTGCAACTGCGATTCTTAGACCATTATTTTTTTTAAATTCTTCTTTAGATGCCTGATTATTACACAGTTTTGTCAGTCCTTGTTACAAAACTAGGTTGATGTGTGCAAAGGCAAAAAAAATAGTTACTCCTCATTTTTTTAATATAGGAAACACAGTTGTGCAGCATGCAAACCTGCATTTTGTTGACAAGAGAGTTAACACAAAGGCCACTGAAAACTAGTTTCAGAAAAATAAAGTAGACTTAGGGAGTGGCATAATTTAGGGCTGTAGTTTATACAGTGTCCAAAGTCACTGAATTCCAATAGAAAAGAACAGTAGGAGGAAAACTGGTATGTTGAATAAATTCCTATTGCTATCTTGAATCCTTAGACCTTTGTTCATCAAAACACGGGGGGGGGGGTTGTAGGGGTGAGGGAATGGATGCCAACATAAGTGCTACATGGCTTAGGGGCAGGCTACCTGTATCCCATTACATTGGCCCATCCCATCCAGTCAGGCAGAAAAGGTATGTTGCAGACCCCAAATTCTGCCACAGAGTCTAGGAAGGGAGCCTTCTCTGCTATTGCCCCCACCCTGTGGAATATTCCTTTCCTGGAGGTGAAGCAGGCCCCCACTATCCTGGCCTTCCAAAAAGGAGTCAAAACATGGTGTTGCGGCCTTGTGTGGAGACCCTAGAGGATCACACAGCTCTGGGGCAGGCTGATGCCCTGACAGCTCTCCCTTCACCTTTTAACTAATTTTAACAGTGTTTAATCATCCTTGCCTTCTTCTAAATTTTTAATGTTTATGTATTGTCCTTATATAACATTTTACTGCATACCGCCCAGAGTCCCTCTCAAAGAGAGATTTTGTCTGAAATAGTATAGGGTTTCCTGCTTGCGTAGGGGGTTGGACTAGGAGATCTCCAATGTCTCTTCCAAATCTGTTATTCTGTTATTCTGAGATGAGTAGTTCAAAAATGTGAAAAATAAAGGCTTAATGCAAATTATAGTAACATATAAGTATATTACGGTGCCTTTTGAACTTGTAAATCTTCCTAATAGAAAAACAAATTAATCACCTTTCTAAGTCTTGGTCAAATGATTTGGTAAAACTATTTAAAATTATTTCAGCTCTTAGCATTTTGTTTTTATAGAGACCCATCAGAGAACACCCTGAAGAAAATGTTGCCAATAGTAGCAATGAAAAACCAATGGCCAGTAATGCTGCAAATGAAGATATAAAGGATTACAAAGAGAACAATCAAATGGATGAGGAAGAGGAAGAAGTAGAAGAGGAGGAAGAGGAGGAACAAGAGGAGGAGGAAGAGGAGGAGGAGGAAGAGGAGGAAGAAGGAGAAGAAGAAGAAGAAGAGAAAATAGAAGAATCAAAGAACAAAGATATGGAAACAAAAAATTTTCATGAGAATGGCAAGAGCACCCAGCAAACTAAAGGATTATACACAGAATCAAGTGAAAAAGGAGAAAATGAAAAGAAAATTTCAAAGCTAAATATTCCCAAAAAATTAGCTCTAGATACTAGTTTTATTAAATTAAGTGCACGGCCTTCAGGAAATCAAACTAATTTAGAAGGGAGTCTGGAAAGAGTCCGGAGAAATGACCCAGAAATGACAGAACTCAACTTAAACAACATTGAGAACATCCCCAAGGAGATGCTAGTGGACTTTGTCAATGCCATGAAGAAGAACAAGCACATCAAAACATTCAGTTTAGCCAATGTTGGGGCAGATGACAATGTAGCTTTTGCCTTGGCCAACATGCTGCGTGAAAATAGGAGTATCACCACTTTGAATATTGATTCCAATTTCATCTCAGGTAAAGGGATTGTCGCCATCATGAGATGCCTTCAGTACAACGAGAAGCTTACAGAACTACGTTTCCACAATCAGAGAAGTATGTTGGGTCATCAGTCAGAAATGGAGATTGCCAGGCTCCTGAAAGCCAACCCTACACTTCTTAAGATAGGCTACCACTTTGAACTTCCAGGACCCAGAATGGTGGTCACTAATCTCCTTAGTAGAAACCTTGATAAGCAGAGACAGAAAAGGATGGAGGAGCAAAAACTGCAACAGTTAAAGCAGCAGAAAGAACTCATCGCTATGTTGGAGAACGGACTTGGGTTGCCTCCTGGGATGTGGGAATTGCTAGGGGGACCAATACCGGCTTCAATGATGCCCCTTTCAGTGCAGCCTCCAATGACGCTGGTTCCCAAAGCTCCACCGATTGGCCGAAGAGAGGAACCTGCTAGAAGAGAAGACCCAGATAAGGAAAGCAGTGGTGACCTTCCTGCTTTCAAGATAGTGAAGCTCAAGAGAGTCCAGCGCAAGCCTTCTATCCAGGAATATGTTGAGCCAGCTGAAAAAACTAATCTCAAAGATGTGATTAAGACCCTAAAGCCTATTCCAAGAAGGCGGCCCCCTCCTTTGGTTGAGACCACTCCAAGAGACAAGCTCCTTAAAGATATTCGTCAGAGTAACGTAGCTTATCTGAAACCGGTAAGTATGGAGTGGCCGGAGGAAGAAGGAATGTCTTGCAGTCTTGGCTATTTACTTGATTGCTGCTCTTAGAAAAAGCAGAATTGACAGCTGATAAAATATGATTAGTATTGACACGTAGTCCTTGGCTTAGGATGGTAATACAACATGCCCATTACTGTCATGTGGCAATGGTCATAAAGCAGGTCATCATGTCGCTGGACCTGTTTTACTACCTTTTTTTGCAATGATTGTTAAATGAATGCTGTGATCATTAAGCAAATTCACTGGTTGTTTTTTTTTTACTGAAACCTGGAAGTAAAAGTCAGGTTTGGGCAAAAAATATTGTAAATCACCATCATGTGATCACGTGCAAATGGTTGAAATGCCAATTTGCCAAGCGTCTGAAATGTACGGCCAGCCATCAGAACTTCAGAACTGGGTTGTAAGTATTTTGGGGGATGGGGGGGTCTGTTGGTAACTTTGGGCAGTTGCTGCTGGTTGTAAGTCAAGGACTACCTATAAATTCTTTTCTCCTTCTCAAAACTATTCAGTTTTAATTATTATATAATTTCTTTGCTTTAGCACGGAGATAAACAGCTTCATACTCTTCAGGAAGTTTGGATTTCAGCTTCTATCATAGCCACAGACAACAGATTATGGAAACCACATTTCCAAAATTCTGGGAGGGGAGGAGGCACCAGCAAAATGAGTACTAATTCCCCTAACTTCTAATTGTAAACAAGGGTAAATGTTTACAAGGATAAGTAAGGACGAGGGAAGCATTTTGTTGCCATCATTACTAAATCATTCTAAGTAAACAAAAACAGAAACCCTACTGATCTCCCACAGATGATTTAGAAATCTATTATCTGCTCCTGATTTATGTTCTGCTCAGCCATACGAGCCATTTTAAAACTATAACTTTAGAAGATAAAACTGACCTTTTCATATGCACCTGCTCATAACGTACTTGGCAGAATAAATCTTTCTTTGACTAGAATCAGAAATAGTCCATGCAGACAAGCATTCTGTAATGCTTAAATGGCTTTCTACGTGTTGGGCTGTGATCTTAGGAACATTCTTGTCAAGGGGTGAATACTCAATAGAAACAAGGAGGCTTTGTAAGTTTCTAACTTGCCCATCAATGGTGACTTCTAGCGTAAGGTAATCTGGTAACCAAAAATGATACTACAACATTTTATAAGTATCTCTAATAGCATTATATGGGCTTCAACTTAAAGTACTTGAAGTACATGTCTCTGCATTTCATGCACGCACCTGCACACACTCAAGGAAGTAGATAAAATAAAACTAACATTTTGCTGCTTCACCTGGTTTGATCTTTCCTTCTCTAACCACTGCACTTGAGAATGTTTACAAATCCTTCAAAGTTGGGATGAGGCTTCTTAAATGCCATCTACTGAAAGCACTGCAGGACACGAGGTGCATTTTCTGCCACAATCCCTTCTCATTTACACAGCAGGCTGGATTTCATACCGAACCAGCTCTGGATTCAGTGTCTCTCTTTAGATTGATTGGGATGCCTCAGAAGCTCTCACTTGAGACAAGGCCAGTATGTTGCACCTGTTAATGAGCAAAGTCATTCCCAGTAAATTACGCCACCCTCAGAAGTGCAGATATAAGTTTCCAAGATCCAAGCCAAAGCTGTATATACTACAGCTAATGGTAGTTCTTTGCACTATGGCATTATGGGTAAATTATCTTTCCAAAAGAGAAAATGTAGGAAAATGCTAGTCAGTTTCAAATGTGATTGATCAATTGATTGATTTACCTTCTGCCTTTATTATTTGTATAAATAACTCAAGGCTGTGAACATACCTAATATTCTTTTCCCCTCCTACTTAACCCATAACAGCAACCCTGTGAGGTGGGTTGGGCTGAGAGGAAATGACTGGCCCAAGATCACTCAGTCAGCTTTCATGCCTAAACCAGGACTAGTACTCACAATTTCCTGGTTTCTAGCCTGGTAAAGGCTAGACATAATGAAAAAACAACAACAACAACCAGAACAGGAATTGCAAGTCAAGCCTAGAAAATATAAATGTTTAGTAATGAGTATAAGACAAAAACTGCACTGAGATAAAGACTTCGTCACATTTTGACACAGATTTGGGTGTAATCAAGTTAAAGTTCTAACTTTTGTGTTGAATGGGGGGGGGAATCAGTACATTAGCTGGGAAGAAAAAATATGTAATTTATTTTAAAATTTACAATTTATTCTAAATATGCATAGAAACAATACATTTCTACTTGCATATGGAAAGAACTGACATTATTAACATTTTCTTGTTTGTCAGATTCTTTTGGAAAATCTAGTTAAGTTATACCTAAAATAGGAATTGCATTGAGCTACATCTAACCAAAAAAGTGATGACAACTATATTTTTTTAAAAAGCTATCATTCCCGTGTGTGTAACACATACTGTCCGTAAAATACCATAAATGAGACAAAAAGACAAATATAAGTGCATTGGAATGTTTTTCAACTCCTAGCTGCCTATGAAATAGGAAAAGAAAACGAGGTTAAGGATTTTTACCAGATACATAAAATGTGATAAGATGGGATTCCAGAATGTTGCCTCCCTGATTTATTATGTCACTTGCATTCCATACGGTAGCAACTTTGTTGTGCAATGGAAACATAGTTTGGCGTGGGATAACAAAGCAAAGGTTTTATTTTTGGAACAGCAAAATCCTGAGTTGCTGAACAGCATTTTTCTGCAACCAAGTTACTTTCAAGAAAAATAGCTTCACTATATGTTTTGCTGAATAAGAGCTGCTTTATATGTTTTGCCGGAAAGCAAGTCAAGAAATGGTTTTCAACTTGACTGTGTCTTTTGCAATGTATATGCTGTTTCTATCATTCAAAAGCTTTCTCTCTGGCCGTTCCCGTCTCCAATTCATGCATTTTATTACAATTCCCACAGGTACCCGTTCCCAAAGAGTTGGAATAAACCACCCCGTTCTGCTGAAGGAAACAACTAGAAAAATGACCAGACTATCCAAGCGTTGCTTCAGAGGGTTTCAGGAATTGATTCCTTCAGTTGGGTGTCATGAAAGCATGGGAACAATGTTTAAAGCATGCGGTCTGTTGAAGTGATGATTGCTGACTTACGATCTCAAGCAACCAGATGTATTTTTATTTTTGGGAGAGGCAGAAGTGGAAAGGGCTAGTTCACCTGTCTCTTTTAATCATTGTGCCATCATGGTTATCAGGTCTTCAGTAAAACGTACTGTCTCCCTATGATCTTCTTTCCAACATTTTACAGAAGCACATTGGGCATCCTATTGTGGTATTATTATTTCATTCTTCCATTCACCTGAAGCTATGTGGCATTACCTAACGATATCCTTTTGTTAATCACAACTAATTTTATTTTTATTAGATGAAGGATGTTACAAGAGAAATAAACAGCAACTTTCAGATGAATATATCTGTCCTTAACTTGAGGTAACTGCTGTGGATATTGTATAAATACTGCCTACTATATATTTAGAGTAGGGGCTTCTCTTCTTAAAATGAGTGTTCTTTTTTAAGCTTTCTGGATATCACATCTTTAGGTCAACAGTGGTAACTATGATAACAACCTGGCTCAACAGTAGTAAATGCAAAAGGGATCTATGCGTTCTAATGGACACCACTTAAGTATGAACCATTAGTGTGCTCCAACTGCCAATAAAGTCCCAGATTGTATCAACAAAGGGACATCAAGATCACAAGAAGTGACAGAATCAGTCAATATGGCACTAGTGAGGCCACACTTGGAATACTGCATTCACTTATAGTCACCATGATACCAAAAAAGATGCTGAGAAAAGTGCAGAGAAGAGCAAGATGATAAGAAGTCTGGAAGCTGGGAATAAGATGTCTAACCCAGGGGTAGGCAACCTTGGCTATTTTATGACTCATGGACTTCAACTCCCAGAATTCCTGAGCCAGTGTGGCTCAGCTTGGAAACCTCTCCCTTTCCCCTCAGCATGGCTGGCTCAGGAATTCTGGGAGTTGAAGTCCACGAGTCATAAAAAGGTTGCCTACCCCTGGTCTAACCTAGCAAAGAGAAGGATTAGGGGTGATATAATAGCTATCTTCCAGTACTTGGGGAGGTCACAGAGATGAGGGGAGGTCAACCTATTCTCCAAAGCCTCTGTGGGCAGGACAAGAAGCAATGAGTGGAAACTTGTTAAAGAGATACTCAATCTGGATATCTAAGGAAAATTTTACTGAAATGAGAACCATTAACCGGTGGAACAGCTTGCATCCCAGAGTTGTGAGTGCTCCATCCTTGAAGATTTTCAAGAAAAGATTGTACAGCCATTTGTCGGGGATAGAATAAAGTCTTTTGCCTTGGGCAAGCAGCTGGACTAGAAGACCTCCAAGGAAGCTTTTGTGGGTGATAGAACTGGGCAGTCTTGACTGGGAATTTTCCAACACTCAGGGATATTTTTGACAAGAAACATTCCTTCACCATATTGGCTCCTGGATTTGATTCCCAGTCTTATCTCAGTTCCATTTCAGGCACCACACTACATTAGTAGTGTAAGGAGCTAGTTTTTGTTTGTTTTTGTTTGTGACCTTGTCCGCAAGTTAGAGGCAAACAAGCATATAAGGTAGAGTTGCAGTAAGAGTTACAAATAGAAGGTAGAGCAAAAAAAAAATAATGGATAACCACTCAATTATAGGTAGTCCTTGAGTTACAACCACAATTGAGCCCAAAATTTATGTTGACACTACTTTAGTGAATTTTGTCCCATTTTATGACCTTTCTTGCCAATTATTAAGTGAAGCACTGCAGTTGTTAAGTTAGTGACATGGCTGTTTGGTGAATCTGGCTTCCCCATTGACTTTGCTTGCAAGGTCACAAAAGGGGATCACCTGACCCAGGGACAGTGCAACCGTCATAAATATGAGTCAGTTACCAAGTGCCCAAATTTTAATCACATGGCCACTGGGATCCTCAATGGTCATAAGTGTGAAAAATGTTCATAAGTCGGTGCCGTTGTAACTTTGAACAGTCACTAAATGAACTGTGGCAAGTCAAGGACTACCTGTAATTTCCCATAGCTAGTCATCAGCCTAGAACTGACAGCCTTAGGCCCTAAACCAACATCAGCAAGTTTCTAAGCATGATATATTTTTTTTTTATAAATCTAGACAAATGGAGTTTAGTTTTCATGTTTCTTGATTGATTAATTAGGTGGCTGCATGTCATCCAGTTGTTGTCAACTTTTAGTGACCCCATAGTTTTCTCTATGGCAGTTTGCCCCTCATACCAGATCCTTCAGCTTTTCCAACAAAGCGCTCATCACTACTGTAAAAGCGTCCATTCACTTTGCTGCATATTTTCTTTCTTTCTTTTCTTTTCTTTTTTTCCTTTTTCTTTCCTTTCTTCTTCTTCTTCTTCTTCTTCTTCTTCTTCTTCTTCTTCTTCTTCTTCTTCTTCTTCTTCTTCTTCTTCTTCTTCTTCTCTTCTCCTTCTTCTTCTTCTTCCCACCTTTCCCAGGATTAGACCTTTTTCTAGAGAGCTCTTTGCATGGTGTAACAGAAGTAATTCTGTTATAATTCAAGGATAATTCAAGCCTAGTCATTTGTGCCTCAATTGAGAACTCTGGGTTGATTTGTTCAATGATCCATCAGTTTGTTTTCTTGGCTTTCTGTGGTATCCTCAGTAGTTCTCTGTAACATCAAAGTTCAAAAGCATCAATACTTTTCCTATCCTTTTCAACCTTCACTTCCATAGTGTCAGAGGGAATACCATGGTTTGCATGATTCAGATTTTAACTGATCAAAAGATGTTAGCCATGATGCATCTGTGATTAATCACATCTCCTAAAGAACAGGCAGGCATGACAGGAAACTTCAAGAATAAAGTGGGCAGTATCAAGCAATCACAGTTACCGTGTCTTAAGGCAATAATCTGTCCCATGCACTGCTTTATTATTTTGTGTTTTTAAATATGTATTTTATCCAAATTAGGTACAATATTTGGGCTACCTGATCTGTGCTGTAAAAATCCATATAATATTATTGATGGCATTCTGGATTCCAAATTGTTGTCGTCTAGTTCTGGTAGCCCAACATAATAATAATATTAGCTTCTCCCCAAAGGCAAATAAAGCAGTGGTGAAAGAACCATTTAATATGCTACAAATAACCAACAACTAAAATCAAAACAATCTGAGGCTATGAACTTCATTCAGTCTCTAAGAAAAGCTAGCAAAGAATACAAAAGTGAAGTTAAAGTCTATAACAGGGGTCTTCAAACTTGGCCCTTTTATGACTTGTAGACTTCAACTCCCAGAATTCCTCAGCCAGGCATGCTGGCTGAGGAATTCTGGGAGTTGAAGTCTGCAAGTCATAAAAGGGCCAAGTTTGAAGACCCCTGGTCTACAGTAACAACTTCTCCAACAAGTCTAACATAACTGTTCTTCTCCTTTTCACTTGGTTTTAGCACATGCACAATTTATTCTAAGACCAAATATGGAGGTTCTCTTCTTTGGAATTTTGCTCTGATAACAATTCCATAGGAATAGCTTGGTAGCGTTAACTTTACAGAGAACAGGAATACAAAAGCCTGAAAGGGCCTCCTCTATCTTAAACTGATAGAGTAACTGTACCAATGGCAAATAACAATAATGGGGTGCCTGTTAATTATTTATTGGAACAATGTATTTCAGAGACACGTCTATTTAAATAAGGACAGTAAGGGAACATTGTTCAAAATTATAGTAGCGTTTATACGTACTAAATACAATTTTATTATTTCGTAATTTAATTAAAATAACAAAGCTGTAGACTAAACCAAACACTGGAAGAGCCAAGGCATTTGTAAGACAACAAGCAAATGAAGCGTAGGCTGCTAATCTTTAATGCTGGAAAATATTCACACATTCTCCACCAAATAATCTGTTGTATTTTACAAGTAGCTTTACAAGCCTGCATGTAATAAATAAAATGTTACAATTTTAGTTCCAGTTCACAAAAAGAGAAGATAGGGATAGGGAATAACAGAGCTAACATTAGTTAATATCAGTCTCACAAACAGAAAATTGGATGAGTTTCTTTTTGACTACTATTTGCAGCATAAATAAATCTACAATGTTGCATATAAGTGGAACAGAAAAGGTAAGGAAGGAGTTTGTGGTATTTTAAATATTATTTATTTTTCTTGCACAAAATTTAAATTAACTGTCATTATGCGATATTAACAAACACTGAGATTTGGTTTTCCAGTCATATACTCAGTAAAATTCATAATTCTATGTGATGGCAGATCTCAAGCCTGACAATTACTAAATATTATTACTAAAAGCATGTATAATACCTGGATGTGGGCATGCATAGAAAATCATGTTCCTCTTGTTAAAAAATCTGCTCCTAACAGTACAATTCTTCATATGCATACAGAAAGAAGGAATGTTGTTGGCTAGATGTTATCTGTGTAAGCTTGCAACTCATGCTGGGGGGAAAAGGGTTCAGCTACTGAATAGGAGACAGATTCAAATATCCCACAACAAAATGGGCATATCACACTTCTAATTGTAGGTCTCTATTTCTCCATAGGGAAACCACATCCCACTCAAAAGATGCACCAGGATATACATAATTTGGGTTTATTTTTGCACTCAAAAGTAGTAGTTTGGATATGTGCAGTAGCACACAGTTATGTTGCTTGAAGGTAAAAAGAATACTGTGCATTTAGAATTGCCACAAAATATGCAGTTTTGAAAATACTTAACATAGAGAGAAAAGAATCTGAAAGAAGTTTCCATACTACCGGTAGTGAGTGCTGTACATTAACCAATGCATTTGTATCTCAGACACTTTTGACAGGTTATAAATGGGTTACTACCACCCTGTGCAAAGGAAACTCAGAAGAGTTGGGGGTGTTTTATTTTGCCATACTTCACTCTTGCAGTCTGTATCGACTTTCACTCACAGACTGAGAAAGGGTGTTGGACAAAATGAACAAATTTCCCCACGCAACCTGCATGTTTAATCCTTTGCTTTAGCCAGGTAATCAGCTAGTTTGGAAATGGTCTCCTCCTGTTGTTCAAGAAGATCCAGGATAATGCCCATGGGAGTCTTCTTTAAGCCGATGCTTTCTATCTTGTTCTCCATCTTGTTCTTTAAATTTCGAAGCCTGAAGGATGCATGAAGAAACATCACTAGGGAAAGAAAAGCAACAGTAAGCACAAGTGTTCTTCACTAGATAACTGGTGAAAAGATTGAGCTGCAGCCAAGAAAACTGCCCTATTGATGTACTATGTTAAAGCAAGATTATTTTTTTTAAAAAATCATAATTGGTCAACTAAGCCACAATAGCCTAAGCTATAAACCCTGGTTTATTAGCCATAAAGATGCATTCATACATTAAGTCAAAAAACAAATATAATAAGCCACATGGATCTGTGAAGCTAGTGAATTTTTTTATTTAAGTTCAGAGTTGTCATATAACATGCTAAGTCCTAAAATGTTTTGTTTAGTTTGGCATTCTTAACATCCTGTATGAACCCAGCCATTGAATCTTGTGAACTTAAAGTTCATGGTTTAGTGTACTGAATTTACCAAACCAGTTGTTGTTTATTGAATATTAATGGTTTCAATATCATAGCTTAACATGATATATCACCCTTGTCATTCAATATACTCAATTCCCCCCCCAAATTTAATTAGTTTATCAAAATATAATATGAATGCAAAATACAAAAGAAAACAATGGGAAAATAAGGGAGGAAAAGGGAAAGAGAAAAGTGTAGGGCAAGAGGAAAAAGAAAGAAAAAAAGTGTTCTTCCAACTCCTTTTGCTGCAGTAGAATAAAGTAACAGCACCAAACCTCAATTTTTTACTGTTATATCATGATATAAACTAGTCATTTCAATAACAACAAACCTATCTAATCAGCAAAATCCAAATCAAAGTTTTATTTTTTTTTCACTTCAAGCACAAAGTCCAGAAGTGGTTTCCAAGTAGTCATTCGATATACTCATAAGGAATAATTATATATTTGTGAGAGAGTCCTTATCCTGGATCAATAGTAAAACAACAGAATTAATAGCCTCTTGTTCAGGTTGAAATTATGATGTATTAGTAAATCCTTTCTAAGACTCCTATAGTATTAGCCCATTTTTTGCTAATCTATCTACCGAGAAAAACAAAATCCCCTTAGGACCAAAAAATCTCTTTATGCATGCATGCACACAACGTAAAATTCGTATTTTTCAGTTCCTTGATTCTGAATGCAAAGATTATTAATTTTTTTTCTGCTGGTGATGGAGCTCTGCAATTTAGCTTAGTCCAATTATTAAATAATAATAATAATAGTAGTAGTAGTAGTAAAGTTAGAAGGGACCTTGGAGGTCATCTAGTCCAATCCCTTGCTCAGTCAGGAAACCCTATACCAGTGGTGGCAAACCTATGGCACACGTGCCAGAGGTGGCACTCGGAGCCCTCTCTGTGGGAACACGTGCCATTGCCCCAGCCCCGCCTCCCCCTGCAACCCCCTCACCAGCAGCCTGCCCAGAGGAGAGGCTCCCCCAGGCGCAGCCCACGGGGAGCAGCACACCCAAGCACATGGCAGCCGAGCAGCAGGGACAAAACTCCGCCCTCACACCCCATCACGTGCAGATGATGCTGTGGGGTGCAGGCAGAGGGCGTGGCCGCCATGGTGCTGCAAGGCTGCCTAGGCGATCTGTGGTGAGTAGCCCTGTGGGTGGGTGGAACGGGAGGCGGAGCGGGGACAGGCCATGGGGCAGGCTGGTTTTGGGGCACTTGGTCTCTAAAAGGTTCGCCATCACTGCCCCATACCATTTCAGACAAATGGCTGTCCAGTTTCTTCTTAAAAACTTTCAGTGTTGGAGCATTCACAACTTCTTAATGTAATATTAGCTCAGCTAAATGGATATCCAGCCAGATATGTATGTATTTATTAATCCAATTCATATAGCCATCAATCTATGTCCAAAACTCTTGGTGGCAAACAAAATAAAATACTGCTAAACGTGACAGCAGGTTTCACAATTAAAACTGTTAAGTCTGCCATCTGGACTGTAAATAAAAACCCTGCACCTGAATATCACTAGTAAAAGCATCTACTGATTTCTCTGTATATTTGCAGTTAATGAGAAATGTTTCTTGACACCTAACAGTTTTCGGAAAGAAATGAAAGCAGCTGCAGAAGGAACTGACATTCAGTTTTATGCCTGGCTACGGATAATGTAAGAAAAACTCACAGAACAAAGGAAATGTGATTCCAAATAGAAACACCATGACGCCTCCGAAAAAGGATATCAGGAAATAGCTCAGTAACATAACTGCTATGACAAAGGCAGCAGGGTACTGCTTCTTAAACTTGCAAATGAAGTCTTTTTTGTGGGATGCACACACGAAGGCTGTGAAGACCAGGATCACCACAAGGATGCCAAGCAGCATTTTCAGGGGATTCAGGAATCTGCAAAGATATGGACAACAAATGATAATGGCACAACCGGACAACTAGCTTCTTTGGATCCAAGCAGAACCACTGAGCCTCTTGGCTTCAGATTCTCCCTCTGAGCTGTGTGGCTGCCTGCACGTTCAGAGTTTCTATGACTTATGAATACAATACAGGTAATCCTCGACTTACAACCATTCATTTATTGACAACAGCACCAAAAAAAGTGACATGACCATTTTTCACACTTGCAAGTATCCTCCTCACATGATATGGTCATGTAATCAAAATTTGGAAGCTTGGCAACTGGTATGTATTTATGATGGTTGGGGTGTTCCAGGGATATGGGATAATCTTTTGCAATCTTCTGACAAGCAAACTCAGTGGGGAAAACAGATTCACGTAAAAACCGTTTTACTAACAACTGTGGTGATTTACTTAACAGCTGTGTAAAGAAAAGTAGTAAAACAGGGCAAAACTCATTAATTAAATAAATAAACCAGGCCTTTGGCAAGGAAGACTAAAACTTCTTCCTAGGCCTTGGTTCCTATCCAGTTTATGATTCTTGCCATCTTCTATATTATTTTAAAATTAATTTTACTGCAATATTTCCTTGTCTCAATTGTTAAAAGCTGCTGAAACTCACTGGAAGTCAGGAGGAATACAAGTTTGAAAAATAATTAAAGTTAAATTGAACAGCACAATACAAACATTGCATTACAACTCAAATAAATAAGATGGTGTTAAAGTTATGTGTATTTCAAACAGCTAAAATGCCCCAGCAAGAAACTATTTAAACCCCAAATAGAAGAAAAGTATAGTTAGTAGTTAGTGAATGATTATCATATATATATGTATGTATGTATGTATGTATGTATATATGTATATGTATATATACACCAAGTTCCTTGAACTGTCATCTTCATTTATTTAGTGCCTGTGTGTGTGTGTGTGTGTGTGTGTGTATGTATGTATGTATGTATGTATGTATGTTTTCTGAGGTTTTCGCGGGTGTTTGTATGTAGGTCTTTGGTTCTTCGGGTTTTCTCCCACGTAGAATTTGAAGTGTCTTGGCGACGTGTGTGTGTGTGTATATATATGTGAGGCCACACTTGGAATACTGCATCCAATTTTGGTCACACGATGTAAAAAAGATGTTGAGACTCTAGAAAGAGTGTAGAGAAGAGCAACAAAGATGATCAGGCAGGAGGCAGGCAAGATTCCCTTGAGTACCATTTGTTGGGGGTCAAGGGAAAGGGAGGGGTTTGCCTTCTCTTTCTGCTCAAGATCCCCATGTACAATTGGTGGGCCACTGTGTGACACAGAATGCTGGACTCGATGGGCTTTGGCCTGATTCAGCATGGCTCTTCTTATGTTCTTATGTTCAGGGGATTGGAGGCTAAAACATATAAAGTATGATTGCTGGAATTGGGCATGTCTAGTTTAATGAAAAGAAGGACCAGGGGGGACATGATAGCAGTGTTCCAATATCTCAGGGGCTGCCACAAAGAAGAGGGAGTGAAGCTGTTCTCCAAAGCACCTGAGGGCAGGATAAGAATCAATGGATGGAAACTAATGAAAGACAAACTAATTTGTCTGAAATGGTATAGGGTTTCCTGCCTGAGCAGGGGTTGGACTAGGAGACCTCCACGATCCCTTCCAAGTCTATTCTATTCTATTCTGTTCTGTTCCGTTCCATTCCTATTCCTATTCCAGACATTTGATTAGGGAAGACTGCACTAGATCCACAAATGAAATCTTTCTTATCTATGTCAAAGGAAATTATAGTTTGACCACTGATTGTGGTTAAACTGTTGGAAAAGTTTTGGAAAATAACATCATGATCTATCTTTGTTCAGTCAAATAATGGCATTAAATCAAGGCAACTCTTATAAAAGCACTTTGCAAGACAAAAAAAGAATAGACCACTGCACTTTTGACTATGCTCATGGTGAAACATCCATAATAATGTTGTACTATGAAGTATATTTGGGTTGTCAATTATGTTCTGGGCAAAAAAAAAAGTCCTGTTCTAAACTTTCTAGTTTGTGAATGAACCATTCTTGCTGTCCAAAGCTAATTCTGGAACATTGCCTGCTATGACATGTCCATTAGCGTTCACTCTTATAAACATCCAATAGGCTTCAATTCATTTTAGATTCATTGTCAAAATATTGGATGCCAAAGATATAGCTGGAATTAGCAAGTATCAGCCACCTTTCCTTCACAACAGTTGTTGACCACCTGCTGCTGTCGCTCATTTGAAATCCCAAGTGTCATACAAAAAACAGTCTCTCTAAATGTCTGAGTCACTTTTGGTCAGCCGAAGCTATATTTAGAAAAAATAAAAAAAGACTTTCTGGAAATTCTGCCTGGAAAAACTGAACAATTAACTCCAGGCAGAAATCACTGCTGTATTATTTATTTCATAGGAAATGTCGCTCTAAAAAGGTAGTCTTGTACATTGCATTAAATAAAAAAAAAATTACCGCAATAACTTAGTTTAAAAATTAGCTCAGAAATATTAGGCCAAGACTCAGTGGGGAATTAACTGAACACCATGCAAAGCTATCTTTCTGGGACTGCCCAGAGCCTAATCTATGTGTACAAGTTTAATCTACACCTAGGGGATGCAACATAGCATGTAGATAAATGAGTATCACTTTGGTGGGAAAGACTTAGCTGTGTTTGTGAGCGTGGAGACCAAAGGCCAGCACTTGACCTGGCCGGATGCAAGCCATTGCGACACAATGTGAAGTGAGGGGGGGGGGAACCAGGAAGAGCCAGCAATCTGAGCCCCACTAATTGGCTGGTGAAAGCTAGTTCGCCCCCTGTGGTGCACCAAGAATAGGCACACAAGTGCCAAACAGAATGAACTACGGTAGCAATCTAGGCTGTCAGGACTGCATTGTGTCTAGAATTTGTAGAGTTCCCTGACATTATATGCAATACGCTAAATAAATAAATGCACCTAAAAGCACTGATTGATGAGCTGCGTGTCACAAACTAATGCAGTAGAAACATCACATTTCTAGCAGGAAGCAGAGCAAGAATTTAACTTAATTAAAAAGCAGCTGATACTGTTTTTAACATTATCTTTTTGGCTCCCACATTACATCTGAGCTTTTGCAGACAGTAATTGACCTTGCTATGCCAGACAGGCAAAGGGGAGTCACACCATCTCAAATTAATCAGTCCAGAGGATTGTTTTGTGGAAGCATTGATCAAGCCCTGACCAATCATTTTACAGCTGCTAGAATCTCTGGTCTGACACATGAAGGAGGTTGTATATTAAAACTCACATTTGTCACAGAGAATGTCATATTGTCACCCCCTGGTCCAACCAAAATTAACTGCTATTCAGGATCTTCAGCACCCATGAGATACCTGACGGATCTGAAGCACCTTCAAATGTTGCTTAGGATGTATTTCAATATTCTGACAGGTTGCTGATTTGTCTTTCAGTGTGACAGTTTCAGGCCATACATTACTTTACTGCAAATCTCCAGAAGATGAAGCATCAGAAACAATGCCTGGGGCACCAGAAGAGAAAGACCAGCTGCGGATCTGACTGATCCCAGATATAAACTCAAGTAAACAACTATAAGGCAGGAAAAGCTTTCATTTTTACTGCGTATTGTTTTTAATGTTCTCCTTTATTTCATGACATTGTAAACTGCCTACAGTTGCTTGACAGTGTGATGGGTATGTTGATTGAATAAATAAAATAAAAGCACCATTATTTCTTCTCTCCGACTGCTTTATTTAAAGTAATACGTTCTCTTAGGCAAGGATGAGCAGGAAGATTTCCTGCCTAGAAAGATTCAAGCAACACAAACATACACATTTAAAGCAACAATCATAACAACAGCAGACAGCTGGCAACCCTATTGGATTTGGCAGAAAGAGCTCAGGAAAGGTCTACTAGGTTGCCATATGTTTCCCTGCAGTGACTCAACATTCAAAGTTCCAGTTTTTCACAGACGGTGAATGGAAATAGAAACCACAGTAAGATGGAATTGTACACATGGGCAATTTCAAACTGATATCTAGGTCTCTTGTATTGGATTTGTTATCAATTCCAACATTACAGCTAGTGATGTCATCTGAGTAAAACGACATAACTAAGATTAGGGTTTTTTTTAAAAAATTGTAACAATGAATGCCCTCTCTTAATGGTAGGAGATTAGCATGCCCCAAGATTAGCCATTCAGAATATTTAACTGCATAAATGTTTGTAGATTGATCTAGGACAGGGGTAGGCAACCTTGGCTTTTTCATGACTCGTGGATTTCAACTCCCAGAATTCCTGAGCCAGCCACGAGTTGAAGTCCACGAGTCATAAAAGAGCCAAGGTTGCCTACCCCTGATCTAGGGTGTGACCACATGGAATCTTATTTTTTAAATGGTTCAAAGCAAACAGTTTCAGGAGTTGTTCTCAGAACTATCCACTATCATCATTATTTTGTTTTCCTATCTATTATGGCTATGCAGTCTTTTGAATTCTATTCTGAGAAGGTGGTTTGGAGCATGTATGAGTGTGAAACTGTTTTTAAAACAGCTGCAACTTGTTTCAAGACTGCATGATGGGCCCTCTCTTCTCCAACTCAGAGAAAAGTCATAGAACTTTCTAAACACAATCCAAAATGTTCCACCTTAATCAATGTAATTTATAGTTATACAGCGGTACTCAACTGCTTTGAAACTCATTGAATTTGGTACTCAACACATTTTGATGCATTGTCAAAATGCCCATTATCTGTTTGGTACTCAACACATAAGCTACAACTTGTCCATGTCAGCTGCCTAGTGACTCACTGCATTATTCCTTATGAGAAAAATTTGTTTGGTACTCATAATTTTTGGTACTCATTAAGCCTCCTGGAACCAATTAAGGATGAGTACCAAGGTACCACTGTATTGTCATGCAAACAACTCAGATGTTCAAGGATCCTATTGAGCTAGATTAAGATCTTTAAAAATAGTGTTCAAATCAGTTTTTCCAATCTAGATTCCTCTAGATGTGCCAGACAACAACTCCCAAACTCTCATTATCTCAAACCAGCACAATCACAGAGGACAGATGCATAGATTTAATTCCCGTAATTCCCAATCATCACAATATGACTCGATTCGAAATTACTATTAGTCATTTCACTAACAGACTAGATTTTTCCTTTGAGTGGTCTGCTTCTGGTGCTCAAGGAATACAGAAAACAAATAGCTGACTTGGCAACATATATTACAATTTGGATGCATATTTCATTGTAATCATAGATTTGAATCTTTATAATTGAGAAATTATAATTTTTTAAAGACGTTATTAAGAAGGCCAATAAGGGTTATGAATTATTTCCAATTCCTTGATACTATAATTATATTTTAAAAATTGGGATTTTATTCTGTCTTCTGCATAAATCAACTTTACCAAATAGAATTAGTTAAAAATTTCCTCATATTGTACCAAACTATATGACATTATATCTCCACACATCCAAAAGAGATAATAAACAGAGAATATATTTACTATTCTTCAATCACAAATTTTATTCTAGAATACAAAATATATACGAGTTGGAATTCAGATTCATGGTTGACTAATATTGATGCAGAAATGGCACCATCAATATATGCAGATCATAATCCAATCCTGCAAGACTGAACATGGATATCTCCAGATTGAATAAATGTAATAATAACCATTTACTAAATTTTTGAGACAATATTAAAGATATGCCTCAATAGGAACTGAATGTCAACAGGAATTTAATTTCTGAAACTTTCAAATCACAATATGGGAGGCTAATAAAACATTTATGAGAAGGTTGTTCATCTTTCTTGCATCAAATGGAAATCTGTTTAAAAGCAGAAAGTTACCTTACCAAATGATGTGAAACAATTAGAAATAAGTCATAAATTAAAATTACATTGCACATAGCAATCCTATCCAGCAAAAATGGATGAATATTTGAATGGCATATTCCTTTAAAAATTCACTGAGCAATAAAAAGCTGTTAATTGGCCCATAACATAAGGCAAAAACAAAGCATTAATTAAAAAAGTTAAAAAAGAATGAAACTCAGGGACCTGGTGATATTTCTGCAATATGTTGCAAGAAAATTTTGATTAAAACTTTAACTCAAGTAATGAACAATATTCAGGTATACGAAGAAGTCCTCTCATCATAAAAATAAGCTTTTGTTTCTTTTATTTATAAAGAAGTAAAGGTTCAATTTGCCCTGAAAAATATAGACCCAATTTCATTACTGAATGCACATTATACATTCTTCACCGCAAACACTGCAAAAAAATTCTAATGGAGACATTACATCCTGATCAAATGAGTTTTGTCCTCCCAAAACATATGAGAGATATTTTAATGGCTATCAGTAAGATAAATCAGAAGAAGCAAGGATTGCCTAAGATTTTTCTTAGTTTTTTTTCTTTTGGAAAAAGCCTTCACATCTGGTATGGTCTTTTTTATTTGCAATTCTTACAATAATAAGTTGCGGCGCTAACATTTTTATACAGAGTATTTATGAAGAACAAAAAGATAATGGTCTTATTTCACAGCAATGCACTATATTGAAGGGAATCAGAAAATTATGTTCTCTCTCTCCTTTATTTTTATTAGCATTAGAAGTCTTGGTAATCCAAGTGCACGAAGAAAACAAATGTTGATAAGGAATTTGACAGAAAATGTAAAGCAATTTGTCTATCAGCTAATTGGTTTTAGCATTGCTGCTTAAAAGGTTAAATATTTAGGAACTTTTGAAACAAAAAACAGTAAGGATGTATTAAGGAACAACTATTTACCAATTTGAGAACATGTAATGACAGATATTTTTAAACGGAAGAAATTCAATTTGCTTTGGGTAGAAAAAAATTGCAAAAAGTCAAAATAATTTTTTTACCAAAACTATAAATTTTCTATTGCAAACTATTCCCATTCCTGTTGAGAATAGGATATTACAGATAATCCTCAACCGTAATAGTGCCCGGAATGTCCACAACAAATCATGATGGTCATAAGTCAAGTTATCCATGTTACCAGACCAATTTTACAAATTTTGGTCATTAAGCAAACGCCGCTATTGTTAAATAAGCATGGTGGGTTGTTAAGTGAATGCTGTAGTTTATTTATTTTATTTATTTATTACTTAGATTTCTATGCCGCCCTATTTCAAGAACTCAGGGCGGCTCACAACATAATACTACATGTAGAAATCTAATATATAAAAAACATTTATAAACCCGTCAATTAAAAGACCAATCATCCAAAACAAGCATACAAACATACCGGTACATACACTGGCTGGGGCCAGGTGTTAACTGCCCCAGGCCTGTCGGCAAAGATGAGTCTTAAGTAATTTGCGAAAGGCGGAGAGGGTGGGGGCAATATGGATCTCCGGGGGGGAGTTGATTCCAGAGGGCCGGGGCCGCAACAGAGAAGGCTCTTCCCCTAGGCTCCGCCAGGCGACACTGTTGTTAAGGAATCAATGCATTACTATGGGCATTTTTTTTTGCTGGAAACTAGGAAAAAATGTAAATTGCAATCACCCTCCTGGGCTCTGAAATCGACCAAAATGGTGACTGCAGCCCTGAGATCAGAACACATGTAGCACTTGGAACAACTGCAATGTCTGGCATGAATAACATCTGGAAGAGGAAAGACATCAGCCTCGCAACCAAATTCAGATTGGTTAAGAAGCGTTGTCTTACCTGAACGTTCTTTCTCTGCATGGGGGGATGGAGAATCCACCAATGGGTTAACACTGTCCTCTGCCCAATGGGAGACTAGGTCCGAACTTTAGCTCCGCCTCCGGCTTCCTTCTTTCCCCAGTTTTTGCCAGGCGAAGCACTCCCTCAGGTCGGACCGTGTAGCTCCTTCTCAATGACCTGTAAGAGAACTTCTGCCTAGACCGGTTAGAGGAGGGTGTGGATTCTCCATCCCCCCATGCAGAGAAAGAACGTTCAGGTAAGACAACGCTTCTTCTCCTGCATGGGTGGATTCCGAATCCACCAATGGGACGTACCCAAGCCCTCATAAGTCCCTTCGGGTGGGGGTCTAGGATGTCTCTTACTAGTCCTGAACTATCTGCTGCAAAGACCTCCTTCCAAATGAAGCCCCTGCTGCAGCAAATTGGTCTATCTTGTAATTTCTTATGAACGAGGACGGAGAAGCCCATGTGGCTGCTCTACAAATCTCCTCTAGTGATGCCTGGGTGCGCCAGGCAGCCGATGTGGACGCACTCCTTGTTGAGTGCGCCGTGATGTTGTCTGGCACTGGCTGATCCAGCGCCTCATAGGCCTTGGCTATGCATGTTCTAATCCATCTACTAATGGTCGAGGTTGATACCTTCAGGCCCTTAGATGTTGGGTGATATGACACAAAGAGGGCCTCGGACCTTCTGTAGGCCTCCGTTCTGGTGACATAATGGCGCAGAGCCCTGCGCACGTCCAGTGTGTGCCATCGTCTTTCCAGACGATGAGTGGGATTCGGACAGAAATCCGGTAGTACTAGGTCCTGGGACCTGTGAAACCATGTGTTGACCTTCGGCACAAAGGATGGGTCCAGGCGTAGGATTACCCTGCCCTCTGCGAAGGTGATCAGATCCGGTCGGACCGAGAGGGCCCCCAACTCCGATACCCTTCTTGCCGATGTGATGGCCACCAAAAAGGCCACCTTCAGCGTCAGGAAACGGAGTGGGCAAGTCCCCAGTGGTTCGAAAGGACCTTCGGTTAACGCCTGTAGGACCCTGTGTAGGTCCCAGGATGGAAAACGGTGAACTACAGGGGGTCGCCTAGTGGCTGCCCCCTTTAAGAATGCGCTCACCGCCGGATGTTGTGACAGAGGTCCCCGGTCCTCGCAGACTAGGACCGTCTGTAATGCCGCAACCTGCCTGCGGATGGTGTTGAACGCTAGTCCCCTGACCATGCCGTCCCAAAGATACTCTAGGATGGTAGGGATGTTGGCGGTCAGGGGGTTTATGTCCTGTCTGCTGCACCAGGAAGAAAAGTTCCTCCATGTTGCATCATAGATCCTGTTTGTAGAAGGACGTCGGGCGTCCTGTATGACCGAGATGACATGTTGGGAGAAGGCCTGCCTACTCAGACCCTCCCGCTCAAGTGCCAGGCGGCTAGTTGTAGCCACTGCGGGTCTGGGTGCAAGAGTTTCCCCTGGCTCAGGGACACCTGGTTCGGCGGCAGTTTCCATACAGGCGAAAGCGATAGGTCTACCAGGTCCGCAAACCACGGACGCCTCGGCCAGTATGGCGCAACCAGTACCACCTCCGCCTGCTCCAGTATGAGCTTGCGAACCGTTGCTTGGATCAGGGGCGGAGGAGGGAAGGCGTACAGTAGCCCCTGGGGCCACCTGCATCTTAGTGCGTCCGTCCCCTCCGCTTCCCTGGTCTGGAACCTGGAGAAGAAGCGGAGGGTTTGAGTGTTCTCTGGTGTTGCGAAGAGGTCTAGGCACGGCCGGCCGAACCTGTTCGAGATCGCCTCGAACAGCTCCGGTGCCAGCCTCCACTCCGCATGGTCTATGGTGACCCTGCTGAGGGAGTCTGCCTGGTGGTTTGCCTCCCCCGAGATGTGTTCTGCCTTTATTGATGCCAGGTGTCGCTCTGCCCACAGGCCCAGCGCTCTGGCCTCCTGCATGAGAGCCACTGACCTGGTCCCGCCCTGCTTGTTTACGTGCGCCTTTGCTGTTACGTTGTCCGTCAGGACTAGCACGTGCTTCCCTGCCAACAGGGGTACAAACTGAAGTAGGGCCAGGTGGATGGCTCTCAGTTCGAGCCAATTGATTCTGTGCTTTAGGTCCCCTGGACTCCACCTTCCCTGGGCCATCTGATCCCCTGAGTGAGCCCCCCAGCCGAACAGGCTTGCATCGGTTGTGACGGTTACCCTGTTGGGTTCCCTGAGTGGGGTGCCCCTGTTCAGGGCCCCCGACCTCCACCACCTCAGGGAGGCTAGGACTTGTGGAGGCACTCTGATTTTCCTGGGTGAAGCGCTCTGATTCTGTCTTTGGAAGGGGAGCAGTAGCCACTGCAGACCTCTGGAGTGCAGTCTGGCCCACGGGACAATTCCCAGGCATGATATCATCTTTCCCAGGAGCTGGGAGAGCTGTACCACTGTGGCCACTTTCCTCTGCATTACCAGAAACGCTAGTTTCTGTAAGCTCTCCCGGCGCTCCTGGGAGAGGTACACCATGCCCTGGTCCGAATCTATGATCGCTCCCAGATGCTGGAGCCTCCTTGAGGGTGTGAGCTGACTTTTCTTGTGATTGATCGAGAAGCCGTGCCTCTGGAGTACGGCTATGGTGGTCTGGATGTCCCTTAGGGCTGCCTGGTGAGACGCTGAGAGTATCAGGATATCGTCCAGGTAGCACTGGACCCGCACCGGTCTCATGCGCAGGTGCGCTCCCAGTGCCGCCAGCACCTTTGTGAACACTCTGGGTGCTGAAGACAGCCCGAACGGGAGTGCCCTGTATTGGTAGTGTCGCCCCTTGTGGCAGAACCTCAGGTACTTTCTGTACCCCGGTCTTATTGGGATATGAAGATAGGCCTCTGTGAGGTCTATTGAGGACAGCAGATCCCCTTTCCGGATGCTGGCCAGTATGGATCTGAGGGACTGCATCTTGAACTTCCTGTATACTACATAGCGATTTAACCGCTTGAGGTCCAGGATTGCTCTCCAGTCCCCTGATGTCTTTGGCACCAGGAAGAGGATGGAGTAGAAACCTTGCCCCTCCTGTCCTGGAGGAACCGGCTCTATGGCCCTTATCTCCTCCAGGTGTCCAATGGCCTGAACTATGAGGCCCGCCTTGGTCCTGTTGCGTGATAGTGGGCAACTTATGAAGTGATCTGGTGGTGTGGAGTAGAATTCTATTGCTAGGCCCTGGGTCACTGTTTCCCTGACCCAGGCATCCATCGTGGTCGCCTGCCATGCCTCGCTGAACCGTGCCAGGCGACCCCCGATGGGGCTGTTCCAGGAGTCACTTGGAACGTCTGTAGGGTCGTCCTCCCCCCCCTTAAAAGGGCGTTTGGACGGTTGGCCCCTGCCCGCGGCTGGACGGTCCTGACCGCGCTCCTGCCTGTATGAGAAGGTGCGCGGATTTCTGGGCCCTTCCCAGGACCGTCCCCCTTGAAAGGGCTGCCTCCATTCTCCGGCCCCGTTCTGACGGGGAGCCTGCCTACGGAACTCCTGGGTTCCCTTGTCCGTTCTTTTGGAAGGGTGAGCTAGCACTTTCCTTTTGTTTTTGTCTTCTATCAGGTAAGGATCCAGGATTGCCCCGAAGAGCTTTGATCCTGCATACTTAGCTGTGGCGAGTCGCCATTTTGACTTAAGGTCCGCCTTCCAGTTCTTGAGCCATACCAACCTCCTAGCTGCCACTGTCCCTGCAATGGATCTAGCTGAGTATCTGGACGCGGCCAGTGCGGAATCTGCCATGAATTCCGTTGCCCTCCGCAGTTTGGTTAGTGTTTGTCTTACACGTACCTGCTCAGGTGGGACACTTGCCTGGATCTCCCGCAGCCACCTGATCGCAGCTCTGGCGACTAATGAATTCGTAGATGCGGCTCTGATGGCCCAGGCAGATGAATGGTGAGCCCTGCGGAGGGAAAGCTCTACCTTCCTATCCTCCGCCTTCATTGATTCTGCTAGGTCTCCTGGGATGGCTGAGGAAGGAAGAAGAGAGCTTAGTGGAGCGTCCACCTGTGGCACCTCTATTAAAGTTGCTAATGGACTGCAAACGTTATACATTTTCTTTTCCACGCCATTAGGCGATGGGATGGTGCCTAGATTAGACCACTGGGTCCTTACCGTTGACCTGAACACCTTAGTGCATGGTACCTGGATCACCTCTGACACCGGTGCGTGCAGCAAGGGATCCTTTGCGTCCTCCTCCTCTGAGGACGGCGGTCTGGCCTCCTTGGTCTTAGCTGGCAGTTCTAGAACAGAGCATGTCTTAATCATGAGGGAATAAAACAGATTATGGTCAAATAAACCTGACACTGGGGCCGCCTGTGGCTCTGCATCCTCATTTTCTGACAACGGGGCATCCTCATCGTCCCAGTCCTCCTGCTCCTCGTCTGCCACCTGTGGAGAGTTCTCAGACTCATCAGAATCCTGAAACAATATCTTTTCCCCACGGGAAGATGGTGTGCGTGTTTTGTGAGCTCTCTTGGGAGGGGAACTCCTCCTAGAGGCCCTGAGGTGCACTAATGTTTCCTCTAAGAGGGAATGGAGTCGTGAAGGCCACTTACCAGATCTCTTCCTCTTCCTACCTCTGTGCTCAGGTTCCTCCTGGCTTGTAGAGGGCTCGGAATGGTCTGGTGAAGATGGCACCGAAATGGGGGACACCTCCCTTTCTGTCTCCCCCCTGGGAGACCACTCCTGTTCAACCGCTTCAGCCGGCTCGAAGGAGGTTGGTGTCTCCC
Organism: Bothrops alternatus; assembly: GCA_034064705.1. Classification (NCBI taxonomy): domain Eukaryota; kingdom Metazoa; phylum Chordata; class Lepidosauria; order Squamata; family Viperidae; genus Bothrops; species Bothrops alternatus. Next base: position 4,935,343 of record JARGCV010000051.1, on the reverse strand, counting down.
TGAGGGACAAGGCCGGACTCTCCGTCCCGCTGTCCCTCAGTCTCTGCGCCTTGGCAAATTCCCTTTCCAAGGCTTGGTGTCTTCTTACGGCCTGGCGCTCGTCTGCCTTGGATGGCTCAGATAGGTGTTTAGTTTTGGCCTTCTTCTTGCCCCCCCCCCGCTTCCTCCGTTCTGCGTCTAGGCGACGACGGAGGGGGCGCTGAGCCCTGGGCCTGAGTGCCTTCTGCCATAGCCATGTACCAAGAAGCACCCTTTTCGGGTATCTAGTAGGTACAGACCGGTGTCGGCAGCGTTACAGGGAATCTCCCTAACGTGCCTGGTCGAAAATGCTCCTGCGGTCGCGAGGCTTCTAGCCAGGGAGTTTTGTCCCTATGCCTGGCCCGACCGCCCTGACTCCGCTGGGGAATCTGTTAGGAGCCAAAAACACCGCACAAAAAACACTTCCGATTGAACCCCCTGGGTGCTCGGCCTCGGTTCCCCTGATCTGGCTGCCGGAGCTAGGCCTCAGCCTTGCCGGCAGGTGCTTTCCTCCCCCCTGGGCCCACAGGCAATGCAAACGGGTGAAGGAAGGGGATTCGCGTCGGAAACAAAGGCTTTCGTGCCGGAATTAAAGTTTTCGCGCCAGAGAGCCTAAGCACCAATCAGGGATCTGAGGCGCTCTGGCACGCCCCTTTTTCAAGATGGCGTTTCGCGCCAGTAGACGGGACCGCCCCCTATTCAAAATGGCCGCCGCGCCGAATTTTCGTTCGGAGCTCTGTGCTCCCGGCCACGCGGTGCCTTAAGGGCAGCTGGCCTCGGTCTACCCCTTCGGAAACCGTCGGTCCCAGCCCCTGCCCGCCTCCCGGCCGGCTGGCTGGGCTCCCCCCGCACCCCTTTGCCCCACTTGCGGTTACTCCTGCGCCGATCTGCGTCGAGTTCCGAGAAGCCTCCTTCGACGCCTGTGGTCCTGTGGAGCTTCCTGGGGCGCTGCAAGTCAAATAGCGGAGTCCAGGGATATTTCCCCCTTTTTCTCCGCTATTCCCCGGCCCTTGGCCCGGGTGGACTCGCTGTCGCGCTCCCAACGCGTGGGGAGAGTTGACCGGCCGAAGGTCCCGACGAGTAGACAAAAGTCCTTACAATCTAAAAACTAAACTCTAAAGTTCGATCTACAACTAATCCAATCAAAACAACAACAAAAACCTTTCTCTACCAGTCTTTCACCGAAAAGAAATTTCCTCTTTTCGCGGAGCTATGCGAAGAGCTGTTCCTTGGGCTTAGACTAGGTAAAAACTGGGGAAAGAAGGAAGCCGGAGGCGGAGCTAAAGTTCGGACCTAGTCTCCCATTGGGCAGAGGACAGTGTTAACCCATTGGTGGATTCGGAATCCACCCATGCAGGAGAACACAATAATTTTTCCAATTGCTACTTACGCTGCAAAACCTGGGACTCTGAAAAAGGTTGATAGGAGAAGGGAAGATGCCTTTGAACTGTGGTGCTGGGGGGTGAGTATTATGCATCCCATGGACTACAAAAACAACAAACAAAGAAGTCCTAGACAGAACCTCACCCCAAATATTGCTTGAAGCCAAGATCGCCAAACAGAGGCTGTCATTCTTTGGTCATGTCATGAGAGCTGACGCATTTGATGCTGGGAATGATCAGCGGAAAAAGGAGGAGCTGCCTTAGTTCCCGCTAGCTGGTACTATAAAAGATGTCACTGAGATGACATGGCAGATCTGAAGCAAGCAAAACAGAGGGGCATGGAGAATACTGATCCTTGGAGTGGCTGACGGTTGGACACAACTGAATGGCTGACGACGATAAATCTCATTAAATTAATAAATAATCAAATAAAGGAATAAATATTGCAAACTCTAGGGCTGGCTGAAAACTTTCTGCCTCAAATTTAAATTGCTAGTGCATTCTGAAACTGAGAAGAGAAGCAGCATGGCACCTATCAAACCTACCCCTATATATGCGGCCTGCAATTATCTGGTCTTGCAAGAGCAACAGTTAATCAGCAGCGAGTCTGTGTGCATTGTTATTTTTAAAGCATGTTAAGCCATTACAGAATAATTATTCTCTAACAGCAGACATTCAGTATTGATACTATCTTACTGAAGATAAGACAAGTAATCCATCAGGCCTGATATCATCTGAAGTCCTCCAAGCTATAGTCATTACATACCATGGATGACAGCGGAAGCAATCTTCCCCCTAAATATAGTTCTTGTTAAGAGAGATTTACTGAATGTTATCAGCCAGTACAAGTTTCTTTGTAGATATGTACTCTGGTAATCTGAGCTTGATGTTATTCAGACAATGTGCAAACCAGAGACTTGAGAAGAACATTAGTTCTCCCAGGTGCTTTTTTCTAAAAAAAAAAAAAAAAAAAAGATGCCAGAACTCACACACGTCAACCCGTAGGTGCCGGAACTCCGTTCTGGGTGGTTCTATGGGGGAAAAAAGCCCTGGTTCTCCCTAATGAGGAACAGGTTTGTTTATTTATTCCCCACCTTTATTACATATAGTGATGGCAGGAATAGCCAGGAGAGGAAAGCATCCAGTATAAAATAATCAGCTGAATGGATGCCCTATGCTTCTGCTCAGAAATAAAAGGTGTCCCTGGGTGGAAATTGTTGCATCAAAAAATAAGCTGGTGGCACCAAGAAATCAGCAACAGATATTCTAAGAGTTCCTCTGAGTCAACAAGCATATGTACAAGCTGATACTGGATTATTTTCTAACATCTGATGTACAGGAAATAGAAAACATTCTTCAATACATTTTATTTTGACACTCCAACCTAGATATAGCAGCAAGCAGAATGTGAACCACAAGAAGGCAATGTAGGCAGGCACCTCCCCTGGAGCCCACTAGCTTCCTGTTCACTCACAGCGGAAGTGGCAAGCTAAAAACTTAAATCTACCCATAGTATCATTTTTCTGAAATCAGAATGCCTCTGGGTTCCTGATAGACCCCATATTTATATTTGGAAAATAAAAATGATCAACACAGCCCAGTATTTTGGCTGTAAAAATCCCCATAATGTTAAGTATCACTAACTGCTGGAAGGGTTGATACAAATATGGATATCTGCACACTCTTAAAAATAGAAAACCATTCCCCAGAAGCCCTGCAGAAGAGGAAAGTCTTCAAATAAAGGATAAAGGAATGTGGGAGACAGACTAACCTCCGAGGAGGTCGTTTTCTGGGTTTCCAACCCCTCTGATTTCTCTAGAGGTAGGAACTCATAGCACCCTCTCCAGATCAAATTCTACTTGGAGAAGACCATCCTGAAGGTACCAAGGTGACAAGCTTCGAGTGGTGACCTCTAAAGTTGTCAGTGGTTTAAGAAACATGATGCATGAAAAACTGCCTTCTCATATAGCTTCTTGCCCATCTACTGAAATATTCAAAAGCCCTCTTTGTTCCTGTGAGCTGTCAAAAATTTTGATATACTCATTTCAAAGAAACAAACCAATATTGTCTGAGTTGTGAGCATTATAAAGCAGCACTGTGGATCACATATTCTGTGGAGAACACTAATTCAATTTTAGAGAAGAAGATATAAAGTGACATGGGAGATAAAAAGAACACACACAAGTAGCAACATTAGACTTCAGTCACTTTAAACAAACAGCAATATAATCCATTAGTTTGCCTCAGACTAAATGTAATTGTCCTCTATCCAAATGAATGAAGGGACACAGAACATATCTGATTGGCCAAAGAAGAGCATAGAGCATGGAGAAAATATTAGAGATCTTATGAGATATGCTGCTTTTATACTATTATTTAAAGATGAAAAACGAATTTGAAATCAAAATCATGATCCACTACAATAACTATACAAAATTTTACCAAGGCTGAGACAAGAGAGCAAAATCCAACTGAATCCAATACTTTAATTACATCTAATGGACAGAATCTTGCCAAACTAAAGCAATAATCTTCTAACCTACTAGATATACCAAGAAATTCTAGGGTGTTGCTACCCTGAACCTCTTCCCCCTCCCTTATATCCAGCTTGGGACTGTGGAGTCTCTGAATTTCAGTGGCTCTCTGGGAAAGCTGTGTGTTGCCAACCCCTCCCTCAACTCCTGCAGGGGCACATTCCATTATATAACCTGTCCATTAGTTATAGCAGTGTTTCTCAACCTTGACAATTCAAGGTTGTATATCAACATACAATAGTCTATAACTCAGTGTTTCTCAACCTGGACAATTCAAGGTTGTATATCAACATACAATAGTCTATAACTCAGTGTTTCTCAACTTGGACAATTTTAAGGCATGTGGACTTCAATTCCCAGAATTCCACAGCCAGCATTGCTGGCTGTGGAATTCTGGGAGTTGAAGTCCACATGCCTTAAAATTGTCCAGGTTGAGAAACACTGAGTTATAGACTATTGTATGTTGATATACAATATTACATCATATAGAATATATTTTATATATTAACAGAATAATTTTAAGCAATAATTTGAAGTAGTTAATCCCTGATTTACAACTATTTGTTTAGCAACAGTTCGAAATTACAACAGCACTGAAAAAAACTGACTTATGACCAGTTTTAATGTTTTTTTTAACTTTTTATGTTTTAGCTTATATGTAACTGCAAGCTGCCCAGAGTTACCTTATGGTAACATGGGTAGCCAATATAGTTTATAAATATTTTTTTTCACATTTACAACCATTGCAGCATCTCCTTGGTCACATGATCAAAATTTGGACTCTTGGCAACTGGCCTGAATGTATGATGGTTGCAGTGTCCCAGGGTCATGTGATCAACTTTTGCAACCTTCTGACAAAGTCAATGGGGAAGCCAGGCTCACTTAACAATTGCAGTGACTCACTTAACAACTGTAACAAGACAGGTCGTAAAAGGCAAAATACACTTCACTGTCTTGAGTCTTTTGGGCTCAATTGTGGTCATAAATCAAGGATTACCCGTAATGCATGTTCCATGAAGACAAAAATATTACCCAACAAACTTCATTGGTTACAATGAAAATGTATTATCTGATTGCATTTCATTTATGCAATGGCAGCATCAAATGTGGACTTTTCATATTTCATAATTTTTTCATATCCAGATGAAATTGTGTTTATGTTTAAAGAAGAGTCATAGCTTTTCAAAACATCTTGTCTCCATAGTTATTAACTGAGAAATGCTTTTGAAATGCTGAATTATTTAAACAGTGACACATAGTTTACTTTTTGAAGTAACACTAATCAATAAGGCTAAAATACTAAAAGACACAAAGTAGCACTGTCATTTTATTTTTATTGCTCCCATGAGCACTGCAGAAACAAAACACTACTTTAAAGATACAGCTTTTTTTAACAACACACACACACACACACACACACACACACACTTTAAACTAAAGGGAACCTTGATAATCCCTTTAAAGGCCACTGATAGCCAAAATATACTATTAGTCACATCATTCGTCATCAATGGCCTCCAAAGAGAAACTTGGTGTTTACTTGCTCCACCTCAAACCACACTTTATGTGGCAACTCTTCAATGGAATTTTAAATCTATTTTTTTCCTGGAAGCGCATCTCTTGCAGTTTATTATGTAAAGCAGAAATAGCTTTTTTTAATATATAAAATGAAAGCAAACTGGGCTGCCTTTCCTGTATCTAAACGTTTATCCTGAGATTATAATCCAAGATTCTCAAATATACCCACTCTCTCTAATTAATACAATAATCCCATTCGCTGCTTTGCAACCAAGCTTCGTTAACTGTAGGAAATACATCGAGGAACAGTTGCGTATAAATATTTCCTCCATCTTAAAAAAACGGGGGAAGGTAGGCCTAATTCTGGGAGTTGTCACTGCAGCGGGGCCGCGGAGCTCCAGGTGGGAAGGTGGTTCAAGGCATTTTGGAGACAGCTCTCCTTAACCGGAAGCCTTGTTACTCCATAGGGTTGCTTCCCACATCAGAAGGGCAGCCCAAACGCCATCCCACTGCAAACGACGCCCTGTCCTTTTTTCTCTCCACGGCGATCCTTCTGCAATGGGGCCGGCGGGAGAGAGAAAGAGACTTCTGGAGCTTAAACTTCGCCATCGCCCTGCTGCTGGCTTTAGGGGGCAACGCTATTCCCGGGGGCCATGCCACTCATCCTCCGGCCGACGCGCTTACCCCACGATGGAAAACACCGCGGCAGCCACCACGAGGTAATTGGTCTGGTAATAGAGCAGGTTGCTGACCACCCGGTTGTTCCATTTGGAGATATCTTTGAAATCCGGCACGGCGAAGCGGTCGTGGCCCGGGATGAAATCGTCCCACGATCTCAGCGGCGCGACTTGCACGTCCATAGCGACTCTCCTCCCATCCGGCTTTCTGCGGCAGGAGCAACAGCAGCAGCAGCAGCGCCACAAGGGGCGGCAAGCGAGACGTCAGCAAAACCGGGTTAAGATCGACGAGCTCATCGGCTTTGTGTTTATAGTTGCCTGCAAAATTAGCAAAAACACACGGGGGGGGGGGAGAGAGAGAGTTGGTGGAAGGGGTTTTTTTTTGTTTTAAAAGCTCCCCCCCTTCTTTCCTGATGTGCTTTTCGAAGATACCTAGGACCGTTCTGTTATTTTCCTAAAGCACTTCCAAATATTTTTTTTTTCTCCTTCAAAACATTCTGTTAAATACCTCCGATTGGAGATTTTACTGTAAGGCAGAATAATTTAGTTGGCTTTAGTGTTTCAGGATGGGACTTGAGTGAAGTAGGATCAAAATTCAGTTCAAAAAGATTGAATTATGACCTTGCAAGCATGGAGGAACATATAGATGAAATTTATTTAAGATCTGAAATTAACTAAAACATACTTTTTTTAAAAAAAACACGCCAAGGTGCATTACGCTTGTGGGATAAACATAATGAAGGAAGTTAGCCCAGAGAAGGAAATATTAAAAGGGCAGAAAAATATATTTTTCCTCAAAAGGATTTTTTAAAAACCAAAACTGGCCCCAAATCTATCTCTCTGCCCCAAGCAAGAGCTAGCCCTATACAAGTGCAGATGTAAACCCATCAGAAAGTTGAAGCCAGACCAATCAAGAAGACAAAGAGAAAATCTGCATGCCCCACCCAAACTCTAGGAATCATTAGCCCCATCACCTGGAAGCAGGATATGATAATAGGATTAAACCACAGATATCAAGGCCTAGAAAAACACTCAAGGTTCATGCCACAGGAACAGGAAACTATTCCAAATAAGGCTAGAGGGGGTATAAAAACCTACTGCCCATGTGCTCAACTCCTCTTTCCTCTCCTCTGCTCTTCCTTGCAAGGACCATCTTTCTGCTTCTTCAATAAACTGTAACCTTCTTCCCAAAGCAGTCACCATGTTGCTTATTTATCCCGGCTTGGATGAACCAGGATGAAGACTTACTTCTGACAATAATTATAATGTACATGCATACATATCCAGCATGATATTTTCTGTTAGGGTAAGTGAAGTTATAAAGTGACAAAAAAGTGACATGTAATTAGCAACAGTGATAAGATTTAGAAAAAAAATCTAAACCAGTGGTTATTATGCTAGCCTCAGAATGAGGAGATGATTTCTAATCCTGCTTTAGGCATGAAAAACCAGCTGGGTGACTGAATCTCTCAGCCCAATTCACCTGTTGAGGGGAAAATAGGAGAGAGGAGTATTAGGTATCTATCTTTGCTCCCTTATTTATAAGCAATAATAAAGACATGAAAAAAATACATCTAGTTTAAACCAACACTGTGCCCTAGAGCTCCCCTTTACTCTTCCATCCTTGCAAATTATCCTTCTCAAGACAAAGATTTATACACAACAGGTGTAAGTTTATTCATATGTAAAGAATGCTTGCAGCTGTTGTACAATTTTTCCCTTGGCCCTGAGCTTAACTGGAATAAAGTGTCATTTGGCCACTCTGAGCCAATGAAAAGTTGTCCCTATTAATGACACAACCACCTACCAGCTGGATAATAATGGAGTGGACCAGGTTAATGTTAGCCATATATATATATATAATTAGGCTGAAATCATCCTGGAAACTTTGGACATATGTATGTATGTAAAAGTTAGGTTTAAATCCTCCTGGAAACCATTTGGACAAACATTCATCCTTGATCTGATCATAACAGTATATAATATGTTCTTTGATCCAGTTCATTCACGTTGTATCTTGATTAGTTTATCTTGTACAGGTAGTCCTTGACTTACAACCATTCATTTAGTGGCACTAAAAAAAGTGACTTGACGGTTTTTCACTTATGACCATTGGAGCATCCCAATGGTCATGTGATTAAAATTCAGACACTTGGCAAGTAGCATGCATTTATGACAGCTGCAGTATCCCAGGGTCACGTAATTACCTTTTGCAAGGTAAAGTCAATGGGGAAGCCAGATTCACTTAACCTTACTACTAACTTAACAGTTGTGGTCATAAGTTGAGGACCACCTGTAGACCATGGTATTCAATAGAATACCTTTCTCTCAGATAAGAATGTAGAGGCATAAAGCGTAATTTTCTTCTTCTGAACACTGCTTGAATGGGAATATTGCATACTTAACACAGTCCTTCCCAAGTCTTTAACAATCTAGTAAATGTTTTACTAGAAATTTTTGAAAAATGCAGTTGGAAAAAAAACTATTGATTTGAAATGGTTGTCAGTTTTAAAGATGCAATTACAGAAACTACATATCAATCAAGCTGTTCCAAAGGGGCAGAATCTATAATCCATGAGGAAAAATCAGTGAGAAAAGCGGAATAAGCTTTTCCTGCAGATCTTAACAACTGGGTAGGTTTATAGATGAAGGGCGATTATTACCTCAGGTAACTAGATTCTAAATTTTAAAGTTTCTGAATTGGGTCTAAAAATTAATTGACCACCTGTGAAGACTTTTCAGTATGGAAGAGGCCTTGTTGACTCTTCAACAGGATCTCTTCAATAACAAACATTGACTGGTTTCATTCCAGTGATATGCCAATCAATATTGCAACATTTTGCTCCGATAAACCCTCTTCAAGGGTAGCTTGTCTCAGGACCCAATGGCTAATTCCAATGTAGCTGCTAGTAAGGAATGACTCAGCAGCAATTCCAACTAATGCACTGAATGTAAATATATAAAAACACCTCGTTACCAATAATCTGTGAAAATCCAGGAATCAAGCTATGGAACTGATCTTTCAGGGTGAATTGTCAAAAACAAATTCCTAGAGGAGTTGGGAGCATGTTAGTGAACTAGAAATATAGAAGGAATGTGTACAAATTGGCATTTAAAAAGGCAACCTTGAAGTGCCTGGGTTCTCAGAAAAACTTATCAAATTTCTGTAGCAACGTAACTTTTATGTTTCCTTCTCATTTAGACAGTTCTTTCTTGAACCATAATAATAATAACAGTAAAAATAGTAGTAATAGTAACAATGTTGGAAGGGACCTTGGAGGTCTTCTAGTGCAACTTCTTGCTCAGGCAGGAAACCCTATACCATTTCAGACAAATGGTTGTCCAGTCTCTTCTTAAAAACTTCCAGTGTTGGAGCATTCACAACTTCTGGAGGCAGGTTGTTCCACTGATTAATTGTTCTAACTGTCAGGAAATTTCTCCTTAGTTCTAAGTTGCTTCTCTCCTTGGTTAGTTTCCATCCGTTGCTTCTTGTCCTGTCTTCAGGTGCTTTTGAAAATAGGTTGACCCCACTCTTCTTTGTGGCAGCCCCTTAAACATTGGAACTCTGCTATCATGTCACCCTTAGTCCTTCTTTTCATTAAACTAGACATACCCAATTCCAGCAACTGTTTTTTGTTTTAGCCTCCAGTCTCCTGATCATCTTTGTTGCTCTTCTCTACACTCTTTCTAGAGCAGGGGTGTCAAACTGCCAGCCCGTGGGCTGGATGCATCCTAACAAAACTGCACCCACCCCTTTGCCGGCAATGGAAAAAAAGTTGTGATATGTTGCAACACGTCACGTGACGTTGCTAGTTTGACACCCCTGTTCTAGAGTCTCAACATCTTTTTTACATCATGGTGACCAAACTGGATGCAGTATTCCAAGTGTGGCCAGTAGAAAGGTGAGGAAATAAATGCTGTCATCTTCGAATGACTATCATTTTCTACTTCTTTCTGAAATGTATGAGTGCATCCTTTTGTCTGCAAGACTTTCTCCCACTATTCTCTGGAGGGAATTCCTCCAATGAGCACCGTTAATAAATATTGCAGTGAACCTTATTTGCTTTGGATCCTGTTCTGAATCTTCAGAAAATAACCTTTCTAAAACAGACTGAACTAGGAGTAAAACTTTTTATTCAGTAATAGCATCCCTGCCTAGACTGGATTTAATCTCGATTTGCTGTCAGTGAGTCCATTACAGATCATCTATGAATCACTTCTACCGAACAACAAAACTTAAGCTCCGATCTAGAAGCCCTATTCAAAGGTGCTCATCTCGCACTTCGAGTATTTAAAAAGAAGAAAGAGCAACTTCGTATTTTGATCCTTAATGACCCCCTTGAGAATTTTAATTTCATCTTCTAGTGTCTAGACGGAAAGAGATTAGTTTAACACTTTCAACATGCTTTCGACCCGGGCTGCAGATTCAATACGTAATGGAAAAAATCCACACCAAATCTAGCCTCATTACGGCGCAGAGGGAGGAACAGAAAAAGTTAACGCTGTCTACTATTTAATCCTAGTTTCATCGTTTCAAACTTTGTTTTTGGCGCGAAGCACTTATTATTCCATCCCCAGAGACATCCCTTAGGTGGCGCTCTACCGGCGCCCTGCATTGATATCTCGTCCCTTTGGGAACTTAACACTAAAACGATTGTGATTCCGGTCTTTAAGAGACCATTTCGACACGTCCGGTTCCGATTTGCAAGCGAGGAGCACCCAGTCTTGATTGCAGAGAAAGACAGCTAAGCATTTCTTGATATACTTCTTCGATGTACGTTCTTTCTCAGAAGCAAGCCCCACAGTACAGCACAATTTTATGTAATGGTTTGCTTTGCCAGACCCGCACCTGGCAACCAGAGATGGGCTGCCGTAACCTTTCCTTTTAACATCTCCTCGGAGACCAGCAACAACAACAACAAGCTCTCACGCAGAGCCGGCAAAACAGAACTCTATGGCTTCAGCACGTGGCCGGCAAGAAACTTCCTGTCGTGGTGCATTGTGGGAAGAGAGAGAGGTGAAAAAAGGGGGGGGCGATGGCGGATGGTGAAGAGCCGTAAGTACCATCGCGCCTGCTCGTTTCCCTTCCTTAATCCCTCCCCGCCGTCGCTGCCTGGAACAGGCTCCGGGATGGTGGCGGGGAGCCCCCCCCTTTCGCCTCTGTCCCCATCCACCCACGTTTCTGGTCGTGGCGGTGGAGCGAGGCTTGAGCCTGACCCGGTCGGCGACTGACCCTTCTTTTATTCTCTCTCGTTATAGGGAGAAGAAAAGAAGGAGGCTAGAGGAGCGGCGGCGGCTAGCGGGAGAGAGGCAGAGAGAGATGGGGTCAGTGCGGGGTAGTGCAGAGGGGCGCCCAGGAGGAAGGAAGAGGCGAGGAGGGTGGTTGGGGAGTCGGGGACGCGGGGTGTGGGTTGTTCGGAAGGGAGGCAGGAGCCTACTGCACTGGAAAGGCCGGGGCGGCAGCAACAGCAATGCTGTTTATGGCATTCATGGACAGCCACAAGTCTGAAATGGTAGCAGAGGTAGGCAACCTTGGCTCTTTTATGACTCGTGGACTTCAACTCCCAGAATTCCTGAGCCAGCTATGCTGCTGGGAAAGGGAGAGGTTTCCAAGCTGAGCCATGCAGGCTCAGGAATTCTGGGAGTTGAAGTCCACGAGTCATAAAAAGGGCCAAGGTTGTCTACCCCTGGTAGGGTCTCCTGCTTGAGCAAGGGGGTTGGACTAGAATACCTCCAAGGTCCCTTCCAGCTCTATTCTGATTGATTGATAGTTGGTGGAGACCCTAAACCTGTAGTTGTAATACTTTTTTTTTCTTTTTTAAAAAGGCAACTTCAATTCCTGCAAAGTAGCTTCTAACTTTTGTGTGTCAAGGCAAGCAGAGTTGAAAGGGAGGGAGAGAGAATTTGGGTGATGTTAAAACACATTTATACTCAACTGATATAATTAGGTAAAAGGTTGTTGTTTTTAAATGAAACTTAAGTGTATTTTCCAATTTGGGCAAGTTACACAGACACGAAATAGAGTATTGTAAAATTAGCAAATGAATCTCTAATGAATGTTCGTGAAAAAGGGTCGTTTGGAATCCCTTCCGACTTAATTTCATCAGCAGCTTGTTCCATTAGTACAGGCCACTTCATAGAACAGAATTATGGTCAAATATTTCTGCAGAAAAACTTGGAAAGGATGCTTTATGTATCTTTGCTTGTTCTCATAAGGAGTGGGAAATTTGAGTCATTGCTGCATTAGGCTTTGTATAAATATACTGTGTAACTGGCAACAAGTGGATTTGTTTCAATGCAGGACTAATATGTCATGTTCAAGAGAGAATACTATCAGATTGAAGAGATTAAAAATTGTAATAAGATTGTGGTAAGGAATGTGCCAAAGCTTGTTGGGAAGAATTAAGTTATATGTAACATGAAAAAACTGGTCACAAGTATCTGTTAATCACAGATGTGGATTCTCTTGGTTTCTCCTCAGGAGATTACAGTTCTGTGAGAAAGTATTTATCTCCTTTTGGATTTTCTAAAATGTTTTATTTCTTAGTGACTGTTCTCAAATTGTCATCTACGGATAGACCTTATTACCCTGGACAGCGACAATTATCTTGGCAGTTACAACAGTGATGAAATAGTAACTGCTATCAATACCTGTATTGATAACCTCTTTGGTGACTGTTCACCATTAGGCAGTATATGTTGTCCAGTGCCTGTCCTATTTTTTGCTTTCCTGTATTGGGGTTGTCTAAACAAGCAATCTGCCTGAGCTGCTTTTTTTGCAGCGCTTCCCTAAAAAGTGCTAACTGCAAATTAACAAGCTCAGCTCTGTGATCTTAACTGATTAGAACCCTCTTCTCTGCTGATTGACACTGGCAAGATCATAATCAATTTCATACTAAAGGCCTTTATTTGCTTCTCAGGTGGCTGGGAACTGGCAGCTGCACCTGTATTAGGCAAACAGGTGGAGCTAGCACATTCCTTTTGATGTGCGTTCCCCATTGTGTGCCTTCTTACTGTGTTGTAGTCTCCCCCTCCCCTCATATAAACACTAATGTTAATTCCCTTTTCACTGATTATCACTGCACTGGGGTGATTATTCCAATGGGTAAATGGGTAAAAGAAAACCACAGTCATGATCAGGTGATTTCCCATTTAGTGACCATTTTGCTTAATGATAAAACTGCCTAACCCAATTGTGATTGCTAAATGAGGGCTATTTGTAGCAATGTTATAGCAAGACCTGAAATGACAATCCTCATAAAAATCCTAACTTGACAATGTAAGACACTGGTAATTATAGGAACCATTCGGTTTCCATTCTTAGGTTGTATTGCTGATTATTGAATCTAAGGGGTTATTACTTTTTCACATCGGCACATATCTATATTAGATAACATTAGGAAATAAATGAAGCAAGTAGCTAACTTTGGTTTGATTTATTTATTAAAACTCCCCATACATATCAGTAGGATCCACATGAAATGTTGACATTAAATGCCAAAAATGTGGAAAATCCAAAAATAGAAAAAAAATAATTTTTCACAGAACTGTATCTCTAGACCAGGGGTAGGCAACCTTGGCTCTTTTATGACTCGTAGACTTCAACTCCCAGAATTCCTCAGCCAACCACGCTGAGGGGAAAGGGAGAGGTTTCCAAGCTGAGGCAGGCTGGCTCAGGAATTCTGGGAGTTGAAGTCCATAAAAGAGCCAAGGTTGTCTACTCCTGCTCAATATTATGCAACTTCAGATTGGGAAGAAGCCAATTAGGATGGAACCATTTCTCTTCTAATGGATTTCTATATGCAGGGAAGATTCAGAAGTATGGGATTATGTCAATTCAATGCCATTCTAAACTGGGTGTTATCCTTCCTACTTCATTAAGAACTATGATTGAATGAGAATTCCATTCATACACTTTAACCACATTTTTAATAAAGGGTACTTGTGCATCAACATTTTACAAACATTAAAAAAAAATCCAAAGTAAGAATCTTAAATTTTCTCAAAAAAGATTATTTGCTAATAAATTAACTGCTAAAATATTAAGTGATACTCCTACAGAGATTAAAAGGGGATGGATGTCTCTTCATGATATTTTACGTTTGCCGGCACATAATGTAGAAAGAAAAGAATAATTAGCATTATTAGCAGTTAACTAATTTTATATGAAGAAAAACTGGACAAAGATAACTCTGGGTGTGGTTACTCCCTAAATTTGTGAAGTGATTTTTTTATTAGCCTAATTTCCATACCATCCCAATTTTATGGCTCTGGGCAGTATAAAGGGACCATAATAGCAGTCTTGAAATAAAGTCTATCACATAAAAAATAGACATACTTTTTTGGCTTTTAAAACTAAAAGATACAAGTATTGTGGGAAAGGTATAATACTTGGGTTACATGTTTTGGGAATGAAAGTTTTCTCAAACACAAAATCATAAAAGTAATTTATTTAAAATAATGTAAAATATTTATTGGCTGCAAAATATAGTATTTCCCAATTTTATAAAATGTGCCCAGTGTTTCACATTGCAAACATTCTGAGCTTAATGCAGATTGTTCTGACCATGTCTGCAAGTATTTTGTATAGAGATGAGGACATTCCAGAAAATATTTTTTATGCAAATAATACAGCATTTTTAATATCCATAGCCTGCACAAGTCTTTTGACTGTATTAGATGTGAAAAAAAAACTATATATTTAGAGGAAATTAAAAGCTTCTATATGCAGGAGAAAAATATTTTCAGTGGAATATTGGAAACAATATTGGACAATTTGCTATGTAACAGCAACAAAATCATGATTTCAAAGCTACCAAACTACGTGAAGGGGAGAAATTTCCAATCCATATATCTGATTCCAGACTTAAAGCAGCTTAGTTTTGTAAGGCTCAGATGGACCCATTTTGAGCTTGGAACGTTTCCAGAATAATCAGAACAACTCATATAGAGCTCTGATTCTATAATGGATAGTAAGTTGGAAATGGATTTTTATGAGCCTAAAACATTTCATATTTGGAATGTTTCCATATCTACATTAAGAACATCAGTTCCCAGAAACTGCCAGTTCCATATTAATTTTTAACATTATCAAAGACTACCATTCATTTATCTCTCCTTTCGGGAGATCCATATGAAAACTTTTACACCCCCCCCCAGTGAAACATAATTAAAAACTAATCACAGGATAGCAGTACAATTGAAAAAAAAAATATACTAGAGTACATGTCTAAATTTTAAATTATTTAAATTAGGTCTTTTAAAAGTATTTGGATTATTTATCAGATTTGAAAATGAATTATTCAAACAATTGATCATCAGATTGGATGGCCTATATGCACCTATGTCAAATGCCCCAAGCTTAATTGAATTTTTTTGTAAACAGGACATGAGTAAGTAGATTTTTTCTTTTTAAATTCAAATATTTTCATATTTATCCTGAAAAGTTAAACTTGAACATTCAGTTTTTATGACTACATAACTTAATACTTAATTTAATTTTAACAGGATTTTTTTTAGTAAATCTACAATAAACAGGTATATGTTAATTGACCACAGTCGTCATAGTCAATTTTTCTATAGCTGTGTACTTTATTTGTTTAATATTATCCAATGACACTGATAATACCTAGTTCATTATGACTTGTATGGTACTAAACATATTTCAGCAGGTCAAAGGGAAAAGCTAAGCTTGGAGGGATCCTGTTTTTTGTCTATTTGTGCTGTGTTTTCATACTTTTTTTGCAGCTGAGTTTCTATGTTCTGTGCAGAATGGCTGTTGATAGTGGGTGTGGGGACAATGGAGACTGGGAAGGTCGCTGGAACCATGTCAAGAAGTTCCTCGAGCGATCTGGACCATTCACACACCCTGATTTCGAGCCAGGCACTCAAGTGAGAAACGGTTCTTTTAAATACAAGTATTGTGATGCAAACTATTGTGAATGCTTTTATTTGTCACTCAGTAATGAAAGATGAGCAAGCCTGCAATCTTCTAAAAATTAACCAACTAATGTTCCATATGGTAAACAAATTGTTTTGCAAATTTTAAAAAAAGATCATATCAGTATCAAAAATCTTTAAGAATAAAATCTTGGGACATTTGGTAGAGAAGAAGAAACTATGAAATTACAGAAGCTATATTGAAAAGAGTAATATAATATTGAATTGCTTATTTCAGTTTTGTCATATATATTACCAGTTTATAAATGCAGTTCTTAAAAATCTTGAATTGTTTATACACTCAAGAGATATTTAAGCACACATTTAACTATAGGAAGATGGATAAATTGAATGGTTTTAACATTGAACCTTTAGCCTTCTGATTTAAGGAAAAATAGATTACTACGGGATTGTGTATTTCGTTTTCCCATGGCCTGTGTGCACACTTGCTGAATGTTTCTGGTCATCAAGACTTTTCTCTGCATCTGATCATTTTGATATTGATTAAAATCTGAGAGTATTCATTAATTCTATTCCAAACCCTGATTAATGAATGGACATATAATTTAAAGAATATAGTCTGAGAAAAATTAATGCTTATGTCAGTGGAATTCACTACTGATTATATAAGCATGTGTGTTCCTGTGTATTTCGTACGTGCACATTAGAAAACATTGCTTTGCCCACAGAGGGCAGAATTTAAAGACTATAATGAGAGTGTCATAGTATACACCAATTAATTCAGAGATATGCATGTTATGATGTTAAATCCATTGACGTTACTTGTATTGCCATTTGCATTCTGTTTAACTATTTATTGCATGTAGAAGTATCAATGCAGGATTTTCTGTAGTAATTCTATATTGCCAGAAGGCAAATTATGATTTACAGTGTATTGTGCAAGTTTTGGCTTTTTTAGGTATTTGTTTAATGCAATCATTTTTGTGAAAGTATTATGTTTTACTTTCAATAAATTGCTTGTTTTGGTTTTTTACAGCCCCTTGATTTTCTCCTAAATACATGTAAAGTTCTAGTAATTGGAGCTGGAGGATTGGGATGTGAACTCCTGAAAAATCTGGTAAGTTTTTTTTTATGTTTTTACATTTTACCCTATTCCAGGGGTAGGCAAACCAAAATACTCAAAGAGCCACTTGGACCCATTTCCCACTGAAAACAAAACACTGGGAGCCGCAAAACCCTTTTGATATCTAAAATGAAGATAGCACTGCATATATCCTTTTTTACCATTTATATCCATCCATCCATCCATCCATCCATCCATCCATCCATCCATCCATCTATCTATCTATCTATCTATCTATCTATCTATCTATCTATCTATCTTTCTATCATAAAGGTAAAAAAGGATATATGCAGTGTTATCTTTGTTTTAGATATCAAAAGGGTCTCTGTCTCTCTCTCCCTCCCTCCCTCTCTCTCTTTTCCTCTCTCTCTTTCTGCCCTTGGTCTGCCAGTCCTCTTCCCCCACTTCTATCTTTCTCTCTCTTCCCTCGCCCCCTCTCTCTCCCTCTCTCCTTCTCTCCAATCTTCTGCTCACCTGGCAAACTGGCTTCAAGCTGTTCTCCAACAAGCTCATGGGTAGGCAACCTGGGCTCTTTTATGACTCATGGACTTCAACTTCCAGAATTCCTGAGTCAGCATGGCTGGGCTAGCTAGCTCTCTCCTGCCCTTCCTGCTTCCTGCAAAGACGCAGCAAAGGGAGGAGCCCCGCCCAAAAAGCTTTTCAGCTTGTCGGAGAACACCGTGAGTCTGTGCTCTTTTACACACACACACACACACAGAGAGAGAGAGAGAGAGAGAGAGAGAGAGAGAGAGAGAGAGAGAGAGAGAGAGAGAGAGAGAGAAACAGGGAAGCGCAAGTGCCTCTCTCTGTCTCTGTCTGCAAATGGCAGAGGAGGCTGGGAGCCACAGGGGAAGGCTCAAAGAGCCACATGCGGCTCCGGAGCCTCAGGTTGCCGACCTGTGTGCCCTATTCATTTATTTACTATGATTTTGCCTGGTCTTCTCTTGACTTATGCTGAGTGGATCGTGTCATATGGTTTGATGTGCATATACATAAAATATAAGAGTTTTCAGGCAAATAAGGTTATAAATAGCAGGTAGAAATTTAAAAAATAAATTGGCAGGAATAGCCAACACTCCAGAAGATAGGCGTAAGATACAGGAGGATCTTAGACTTGAACATTGGGCACTATGTAACAAAATAAAATTCAATGTGAAAAAAGTAAGGTTCTACATTTAGGCAAAAAACCCCCAAATGCACAGGTATAGTACAGGTGGTACCTTGCTCAATAGTAGCAACTGTGAGAGGGAACTTGGAGTCCTAGTGGACAGTCACTTAAATATGAGCCAGCAGTGTGCTGCAGCTGCCAAAAAGGCCAACATAGTGCTAGGCTGCATTAACAGAGGGATAGAATAAGATCACATGAAGTGTTAATACCACTTTACAATGCCTTGGTAAGGCCACACTTGGAATGCTGCATCCAGTTTTGGTCACCACGATGTAAAAAAGATGTTGAGACTCTAGAAAGAGTACAGAGAAGAGCAACAAAGATGATTAGGGGACTGGAGGCTAAAACATATAAAGAATGGTTGCTGGAATTGGGTATGTCTAGTTTAATAAAGATAAAGACGTGAGGGGTGACATGATAGCAGTGTTCCAATATCTCACAGCTTCTGCTTGATGATCAAGTGACAAGAATGGTTAGGAGGCCTTTGCACAGATCCATCTTCTATGCCAGTGATGGCGAACCTTTTAGAGACCGAGTGCCCAAACTGCAACCCAAAGCCTACTTATGTATTGTTGGGTGCCGGGTGGGTGTGACCCATTAGGTGGACATGGTCAGTTAGATGGGCGTGGTCAATTGGGTGGGCTTGGCTGCGGTGGTAATGGTAGACTGGGCGGGACTAAAAAGTTAAATCAATCAATTCCAACTTTGCGAGATCTTTTTTTCCCCCGCAATAAGTTGAAATTGATTGATTGATTGAATCTCTTTTTTTTGCACACGGTGGCGGAGGCCTAAAGTGAAAAGGTTTTATAAAACCCAGCTGAAGGCCTAGAACTGGGGCAACGGCGTGCACGCTCACAGAGAGGGCTCTGAGTGCCACCTGTGGCATGCGCACCATAGGTTCGCCACCACGTTTCTATGCTAATCGCTCCCTTTCCTTGTTGGGGAGTCCTTGCTCATGTCTTGGTTACTTCCTGTTTGGATTACTGCAATGCACTCTATGTGGGGCAGTCCTTGAAAACCACCCAGAGGCTACTAAAGGTAATCTCACTTAATGATGGTAGTTATCAAAACTTCCATCCCCAAGTGATGCAGCCATAATGGGCAACATCACATGACCTTACTGCTTAACAATGGCAATCCCAGCAATTCCCATTACCATCACAAGCAGGATCGATGGGGAAGCTGGCATAAGTTGCAAATCCTGGGTGTCTCACAAGCAGGTTAATAAGCTAAGCGGCTGCTGTGGTGCAAACATGGCTGAGCAGGGATGGGGTGACTTCTCTCAGGTGTGGGAGGGAGAGCTGGAGGCAATTCACTACGGAGTGCAGGTGTCAATGCTGCAAATACTGTATATTTTTGCTTTGACAATATGCAAAACTGTCTGGTATTTATTGGGTTAATACATAGCTTAGAGTGGGGGGGGGAAAGCCCGGGAAAGAAAGAGGAAGCAAACCTTTGACCTTCACATTAATTGGATAATGTGACTGGTGACTGCAAGATAAGGGAGGGGTTTAGCAAGAAAAGTTAGATGCCAGCAAGCGGAAGTCAGATTCTGGCATAAAACGTCCATGATGTGCCGTCAATTTGTAACACTGTAATAAAGGCTTTAGGATAAACATGCCTGAAAGTTCTTTGAAGTGTTTCATTAGTCAGAACCTTGACAGCAGGCAGAGGCATGTAAGAAGGTTGCCAAGTATCCAAATTGCTATTACCTGTCTGCAGGGTTGCTGAGATGGCTGGAATGTTGAGGGCTCCTCACAAGTTGTAACTTCAAATTGTGTACTCTGTACAAATCGATGGTGAGACCACACCAAACTCTGTACAAATCGATGGTGAGACCACACTTGGAGTACTGTGTACAGTTCTGGTCACCGCACCTCAAGAAGGATATAATGGAACTGGAAAAGGTGCAAAAAAGGGCAACAAGAATGATCAAGGAAATGGAGCGCCTCCCTTATGAAACCAGATTGCAACGCCTTGGTCTCTTCAGCCTTGAAAGACGGCGTTTAAGGGGTGACTTGATTGAAGTGTATAAAATCATGCATGGGATAGAAAAGGTGGATAGAGAAAAATTCTTTTCTCTATCACACAATACCAGGACAAGGGGGCACTCCCTAAAGCTCATAGCTAAGAAAGTGAGGACAAATAAAGGGAAATATTTCTTCACCCAGAGGGTCGTTGATTTATGGAATTCACTTCCAGAAGGGGTCGTGACAGCTGTCAGCCTTGACAGCTTCAAGGCAGGGCTAGATAGATTCATGGATGCCAAGTGTATCGGTGGTTATTAAAACGGATGTCCATGTGCCGCCTCTATGTTGGTTGAGGCATGCAGGATTCCCTTGAGTACCATTTGTTGGGGGTCAAGGGAAAGGGAGGGTTTTGCCTTCTCTTTCTGCTCAAGATCCCCATGTACAATTGGTGGGCCACTGTGTGACACAGAATGCTGGACTTGATGGGCTTTGACCTGATTCAGCATGGCTCTTCTTGTGTTCTTATGTTCTTATAAATTGTTGCTGAATGAGTGGTCATTAACCAAGGACTACCTGTGCAGGTCTAGAACACAGCAGGGTATAATCTTGAGCGCACTAAATTCACCTATATTACACTGCTGTTGCGTGAGCTGCTGTAGCTCCCAGTTTCATTCCAGGTGCTGGTTATCACCTTTGAAGTCTACATGACACGGGACCAGGTTTTTTGGGCAGCACTGTCTCTCCTTGAGGTTGTATTCCCATCCCATAAAGCAGAAATGCGTTCCATAGATTTTTTTAAATCAAATTTTAGCTGGGCAGACTTCGTAAGATGTGTAGCTTCGGAGCTGCAGAGTATGACTTGTCCAGTTGCTTTATTATTAAGTACAATACTGCCAAATATTGATGTTTTTCAAAAGCAGCAAGTTCACAACAAAGAAAACTGTCTGTCTGTCTATCTATCTATCTTTGGTTATTCGGGTTTTCTCCTGCGTAAAATTGGAAGTGTCTTGGCGACGTTTTCATGAAGTCCCACTCGTCATCTTCAGGCTGGTGTTTTCAGCTTGGTGCTTCTAAGAGCAATGTTTGATCATAGCTGTTTCTTCCTTTTAACTGCCAGTGGGGGTATGAACTTATTGGGTGGGAGCTTGGCTGTGTTCTGATTGGGTGGAGGTGTGTTCTGATTGGTTAGGGGCTTGGCTGTGCTCTGATTGGATGGGGGAGTGTTCTCTTTGGGTGGGGGCTTTGTTGTGCTCAGGTTAGTCTAAGTTGTAGGGGGATTTGAGATGGTGAGCTGCCTTGCTATTGTTTGGCTTCACGTTCGTGGTCGTGCCTCATCTTCATGGTAGGTGTCAGTTTGCTTCATGCATGGATTGGAGGGGTTTAAAGTGGCCAATGATGCAGCTGTGGTCTGGCTTCTGGTCTGTGGTCGCGCCTCATCATCAGTGTGGGTTTGGGTTTGCTTTTTGCGTGGATGTGTGGTGGTGACATCCTGTGTGGTTTTTGTGAGTGTGGGTCTGGTGTCATTCTTTGTGTTAGGGACTCGTTTGTCAATAAGGGCGGGTTTCCATTCAGCACCAAGCTGAAAACACCAGCCTGAAGATGACGAATGGGACTTCGTCGAAACGTCGCCAAGACACTTCCAATTTTACGCAGGAGAAAACACGAATAACCAAAGACCTATATACAAATACCTGCGAAAACCTCAGAAAACAAATATATATATATGTATGTATATGTATATGTATATGTATTTGTGTATATATGTATATAACCCCCCTGTAACTCAGACTAACCTGAGCACAACAAAGCCCCCACCCAAACAGAACACTCCCCCAGCCAATCAGAGCACAGCCAACCCCCCCATCCAATCAGAGCACAGCCAAGCCCTTAACCAATCAGAACACACCTCCACCCAATCAGAACACAGCCGAGCTCCCAGCCAATCAGTTCAAACCCCCACTGGCAGTTAAAAGGAAGAAACAGCTACAATCACACATTGCTGCTAGAAGCACGAAGCTGAAAGCACCAGCCTGAAGATGACGAATGGGACTTCGTCGAAACGTCGCCAAGACACTTCAAATTCTACGTGGGAGAAAACCCAAAGAACCAAAGACCTACATGTGCGTGCGTGCGTGCGTGTGTGTGTGTGCGTGTGTGTGTGTGTGTGTGTGTGTGTGTGTGTATTTATAACCTTTTCTCTGCCTTTGCAGGCACTATCCGGTTTTAGACAGATTCATGTAATCGATATGGACACTATTGATGTATCTAATTTAAACAGGCAATTCTTGTTTCGGTAAGTTTTAAACCTAACCCTTCTCTTTGTGCATGAGCTATATACTCAGACAATCTGTTAATTTCTGTATGACTTCTGATAGGAGAATTCAGTGAATTACACCTTTTGCACAAAGATCCATACCATTCCAACCTGATTCTGTTGGACTTTTTAGATCATCTAGGGCAGTGGTTCTCAACCTTTCTGAGGTTGAGACCCCACTTGCCCCGCCCATGCGCGCCGCGACCCCGACCCGGGGGCGCGCACGTGTGCGCGTGCGGGCAAAAAAAATATTTTTTTAATTTTTTAAAAAATAAAAAAAAACAAAAACAAAATGGCGGCCGGGACGGGCGAATCTACGCATGCGCGGATCGGCCCATCGCACGCGCCACGCATGCGCGCATCCGCCCGTCGTGGGCCGCCATTTTGGGTTTTTTTGGTTTTTTTTTTAAAAAAAATAAAAAAAACAAAAACAAAATGGCGGCCGCGATGGGCGGATCTGCGCATGCGCGGATCGGCCCGTCGCACGCGCCACGCATGCGCACATCCGCCCGCCGCGGGCCGCCATTTTGTTTTTTTTATTTTTTATTTAAAATTTTTTTAAAAAAAATAAAAAAACAAACAAAATGGCGGCCGCAACGGGCGGATCTGCGCCTGCGTGGATCGGCCCGTCGCACGCGCCGCGCATGCTCAGATCCGCCCGTTGCGGTCCGCCATTTTGTTTTTGTTTTTATTTTATTTTATTTTATTTTATTTTATTTTATTTTATTTTTAATTTTTTTCCAGCGTATCTGAGCGTGCGCGGTGCACGCGCGCCAAAAAATAATTTTTTTTAAAAAAAAAATTTAAAAAAATTAAAAAAAATAAAAAAACAAAATGGCGGCCGGCGGTGCCCAGCGACCCCCGCGAAATGGTCTCCCGACCCCAAATGGGGTCGCGACCCCAAGGTTGAGAACCACTGATCTAGGGAAAAAGTATGTCTTACTGCCCCACCATTAGCAAATAAATGTGCTAAAGGAAGATGCCACTGCTTTTCAGGGGCAGCATCAATCCTCTGGAGAGTTTCCTTCTAGAGATTACATTGACACCAACCCTGAGGACACTTAGATGTTTAAGATGGAATTGTTCTGAAGAGCACGTTAACCTATTTGAAACCATCTTTAATTGTATTGTTTGTGTTGGTCTTATTTCACAGTTAGAAGTTTTATTTTACCCCTGTACACTTACCATGAATGTTTTAAATTTCTACTGAGAATTGAACTGCAGTTGAATGCAAATTTAATAATAGCAATAATAAATTTAATTCTCTCTCTCCTAAAGTACATCATCACTTGTTACCATTTTTTATCTGCCTTTTTCACAGTTTATTGTCTTATTTATTTGGGGGATATAAGAAGCATTTCAGTCAGGATAATTCTGTGAAGCTTTATCTATCAGACATCAAAAGAGCACTTTTGAGGACATCTTGCTGCTTGTTATATGAAGTCCCAATTCAATACACCTGTTCTGCTGGCAAGAAAAATATTTAATGTATATACCAGGCATCTACAAAGCGTGCTTCTGACAACAGTTGTCTGTTTTTGTTATCAAGCCATATCTGATCAATCCAGGTCAATTAATAGAGATATATTTGGAAGCAAGAAATACTTTTATATGTAGTGAACTATATGGTTCTTCGCCAGGTTTAGGAGGGTTTTTTAAAACAGTGATATATATATAGAGTTACAGAGTTCTACATCTGTAAGACTTCATTAACCTCAGAGAAATGTGATTAGGTGCTTCACAATACCTATTGTTCTGAGAGCAGAGCATCTGGTGAAATTCTAGTACAGGGGTTCTCAACCTTCCAAGGTTGAGAACCCCTGTTCTAGTACATTTAAACCTTCCATCCACCTATTGCAAAGGTGGTCTTCTACTTTTCCAGAAACAAACCTTCATATATGCAGAACCTTCCAGTCTGCTTTGAACCATAGTGATGTAAGGTCTGAAGGTTTGTTTCTGGAAAAGTAGAAGACCACCTTTGCAATAGGTGGATGGAAGGTTTAAATGTACTAGAACAGGGGTTCTCAACCTTGGAAGGTTGAGAACCCCTGTACTAGAATTTCACCAGATGCTCTGCTCTCAGAACAATAGGTATTGTGAAGCACCTAATCACATTTCTCTGAGGTTAATGAAGTCTTACAGATGTAGAACTCTGTTTACACAACTCTCTATCTTCTTGAAGTTCTTGCAGCTCCCTCACTTGTCTAAATCTGAGGAGAATTAGGAGACATCTCCTCCCCCAGGCAATTGGGAAGGTGTGGCATTTCCCTCTCCGTTATCAGAGATCAGATTGGTTACCCTGTGGGAAGTAGGTGTTTGAAGAGATTTCACATAATTGGGTCTCAGGATTCGGGTCAAAAGCCTGGGATAATGGGAGTTGATAGGAAATGCTTACTTAAACATACGATAATATTTAAGCCTTATTCAATTAGGTATATAATTAGTAGTTTATTGTTTAACCATGTGGCCCGGACCAATTCTTGTTTATTTGGGGGAAATTTTGTCTCTGGCGTCTTGTTTTTTGCTTACGCTTTTCAGATTCATGACTACTGGTTTTGGAAAAACAAATATCAGTCCCATGTAGTTTGTTGCAATTAAACTATTCTGAATTCCAGGGGTCTTCAAACTTGGCCCTTTTATGACTTGTGGACTTCAACTCCCAGAATTCCTCAGCCAGCATACCTGGCTAAGGAATTCTGGGAGTTGAAACCCACAAGTCATAAAAGGGCCAGGTTTGAAGACCCCCTGCTCAATTCCCTACTTTGTTGGTTTTATTCAAATTATAATCCTTTTCTTGATTGCACCAGTATTGTATTGATTACAGTATTATTATTGTAACAGAGGAATATTATAATGTTGCACTACCTCTGTCGATTATACCAGTATTATAAAGGTGTAAAATAAATAGGGTTTGTAAACTACCGGTAGCACCATATTCTCCAAAACTGATTTGGCTTAATAACTGTATTTCAAAGGGGAAACTGAAATAATTCATTTAAAAATTGATTGCTGGGAAAATGTGAATTTTCTGCCTTATCTTTGATTTTGCTTACTTTGAAGAGCTGACCTCACTGTTGATACAGAATACATTTTATTAGTGCGAGAAATTTAAATTTAATTCCCTAACGTGTACTGTACTTTGCAGACCTAAAGATGTTGGACGTCCTAAGGCAGAAGTCGCTGCTGAGTTTCTCAATAGCCGCATTCCCAATTGTGCAGTTGTACCGTATCCTTCCATGAAGAAATACTGTATGTTGCTTGGGTTCTTTTAAAAGTAAAAATAAAAAGCACAGAATACTTTCAGAAGTGGATAGCTGCAGTCCTGTCTTTTCTTTATTGTTAGAGTCACTCTGTGGCATTAAAAGGCAATGGTTGCTTTTAAAAGCTGCAAGGAATATTCATTCTACATATTTGTAGTACTATAATAGGTAATTGCACCTTGGAATCTTCTTAACTAAACACTTACTCTGATATTGTATGTACTTTACCTGTGAACATTACCTTTACTAGGATAGATTTTGCTTTGTAAAGCAACATACCTTAATGTTGCTGATGAAATATACAACAGCTGATGTTAATTTTTACCTGTCTACACTTGTGTATTCTCATTAACATTGTTTAAGTAGTTCAGAGCCTTTCAGGAGTAGAAAACTATAAGAAAAACCACACTGAATAAACCCAAAAGCATATCTGTTCAAGTCATTCTCCTAGAAAACTACAGATAGTCCTTGACTTATAACCACAACTAAGCCCAGAATTTGGTTGTAAGTTGTTGCAATCATAAAGCAGATCATACGACCTGACTCAATTTTACAACTGTTTTTCTTATGGTTGTTAAGTCACCACAATCTTTTAGCAAATCTAGAATATCCAATGGGCGTTTTTGCCATTTTGTGCTGGGAAATGGTAAAAATGTTGCAAACTGTGGTCACATGACAGGGACACTACAGATTATAAATGCAAACTGGTTGCCAAGCACCTGAAATGCAATTATGCCATTGTGAGGGTGGCAGGCGTAACTTTGATGGCAGACTGAATAATTTATTAAAAGTCCCATCATAAATTCAAACAGTCAGTAAGCAAGGACTACCTTTATGATAACCAGAATTCCTCAGAAGTGACCAAATTGATGCAGTCTTGAAGAAAAATAGAACAGGGCTTTTCAACCAGTGGTACGGGTACCACCTGTGGTACATTAGCACCTGGCAGGTGGTACATGACCATCCTAGAAAAGTGGTTGCAGGGGAGGGGAGTGAGCTGAACCAGTGGTAGCACTGCACAAGCCTGAGCGAGAGATGGCTGGAGCTGCAGGGCTGTCAGGGCTCAGTGGAAGCGCCAGGATCAGTACTTCTTCGGGGCTGTCAGGGCTCAGTGGAAGTGCCAGGATCAGCGCCAGGCTCCAGCTGGAGCTTGGCGCTGATCGTGGTGCTTCTGCTGAGCCTAGAAGTGCCAATCAGCTGGAATATTGTAGCATCTCCAGGGTCTTGTGATTTACAATCAGATGCTTGTCAACTGATTCATATTTATGATGGTCACAGTGTCCCAGGGTCATTGAAGTGACCTGCTGCAACCACCCAGCAGATGGGAATAAAAACCAAACACCCCCCCCCACTCCATCCCCACTGCCAATCCTCAACAGAAATGCTCACAACAATGAAAACCTCGGACAGAAGGAAGAGCGCCGCCGGGTGGGCAGGTGTCTTGCTTGGCTAGGCCTTGGGGGGCACTTTTTTCAGTGCCATTGTAACTCTGAACAGTCACTAAGCGAACTGTTGTAAGTTGAGGACTACCTGCACTTTATCACTTTTTTCCTTTTTTTTTTTTTGGTCATCAAGTTTTTGACACCTTGCTAGGCGACTGGTGGTACTCGGATGTTGCCATATCCTAAAAGTGGTACAATGGGTGAAAAGGTTGAAAAGCCCTGAGATAGAACACTACAATGTTCTCCAAAACAGTAGTGTTTGCACATTCCTATATGTGTGTGTATATGAGAATGAAAGTTGATTTAGTCTGTTGAATAAGGCACTGGAGTAGGACTGGATAAAACCAAATTCTAATCCTACCTTAGGTATAGAAGCCAACTGGATTTCATTGGACCAGAGACTATTTCTCAATCATAAAAAGGCAATGGCAAAACCCTTCCAAAAATGTTGCCCTCAAACCTGCATGGAGTTGTCCATGATAGTTGCTAGGAATCAGTTCTGACTTAAAGGCAAAACAGAGAGAATATTCCAGCAATTATTTGCCACAGTATTGGCTTACATACTTTCAGAAACCCATAGATCAGACAGGTCAAACTCGCGATGTCATGTGACATCGCGCAACGTATCGGGACGGTTTTGCCATTGCTGGCAATAGAGTGGGCGTGGCTTCTGGATGATGCGTCCGGCCTGCAGGCTGGCAGTTTGACACCCCTGCCATAGATGAAACATGCACTGCCATCTGTTTTTGTTCAATTGTTGAAAATGGTTAGTTTATTCCATAAATGCTGCTGCACTTCTTCCGTTAAATTTTAAATAATGTTTCAAATGCTTCAAATAAAAACAGTTAATCAATTGGGGAGCCATTTAAATCATTTAGTGTTAACTATTTGTTCTCTTTGTAAACTATGATGTTATTAATAGCCGTTCTACAGTGACCAGATAATTGCTTAATTCCTTTACTGTGTGTTTTCAGACATTATAAAAAGATTCAGGATCTGGATGAAAGTTTCTATAGACGTAAGTTGTGCTGTGAAAATAGCAATTCCTGTTTTTTCAAGTAAGATGATAATCTTTTCCTTAAGAAAGAAGAATTCTCAACTCATACACTACAATTATAGCTAATTATGTTGGAATAAAGGAGTGATTATGTTTGTTTTCTTTTAGAATTTCATATAATTGTATGTGGTTTGGATTCAATAATTGCAAGAAGATGGATAAATGGCATGTTGGTAAGTATTTTTATTAAAATTTGCTTTGTTTTTTTTTTACAAAATATACTAGAATTCTGCAATACAAGAATAAATGTTTCATTTTTAGTTCTGATATAAAATATATGACATTCTTTTTAGGCATCTGATCATGCACATTGTTTTCATAAATTTCTGTGCTTTTAGTCTTGGGTTAATATTCAAAATGCATATAGGTAATTCACAAGATTATGACTTTTAGATTTACTACAATGAATTTCACGTTGATTTTGATAGAACTTCAATAAATTACTTTGTTTTCCCTTATTCTGAATATAAGAATATTTTTTTCTAATTAAGAAAACAGATATATAAAATTAGAATTTGAAGAATGGGTTTAACATATAATTGACTCAGTTGTATTTTCCACCAACACCAATTTATTATGATGGTTGATAGATACTAATGCAGAGGTCCCCAACCTTTTGGGCACCAGGGACCAGTTCCACAGAGAGAGGTTTTTCCACAGACCGGAGGGTGCGTGGTTTTGTGTGCTGTTTGCATCTTGCAGATGGGGCTTTCCTTGTTTGTGCGGCCCAGTTGCTGGCATGCTGCAGCCCGGTTACTGGTCCACAGACGGGGGGGGGGGGTGGGGACCCCTGTTCTAATGAGCTGGCTCTTTGCTGCAGCTATTGATAACACATGCTTTTCATTTGCAATATGAAAATTAGAATAGCATTCCCTTGCAGTCAAGGATTATATTGCATATATAAACTATGTTAATATATACTTAATTTGCACCAATAATATGAGGCATTGTGGGGTTAAAATTATTTGAAGAGGACACCAGAAGAACTGTGGTGGCACAGTGGTTAGAATGTCAACAGTTCAGCAGTTCGAATCTCACTGGCTTCCATCCTTCTGAGTTTGGTAGAATGAGGACCCAGATTGTTGGGGACAATATGCTGACTCTGTAAACTGCTCAGAGAGGGCTGTAAAGCACTGTGAAGCAGTATATAAGTCTAAGTGCTATTGCTATTGCTATTGCTATACAGTACACACAAACTCAAGGTACTTACTGAAATGAGACATACTTTGACATAATCATACAAGACATCATACAAGTTTGAAAGCTGGATTGTTATAATTCTGTTACACTTTGTGGACCAGAAATGGCCACTGCTGTTAATCCTATAGCTTATCTTGTTGAATTATACATTTTGTTGCTGAGAGAAAGAAGGAAGGAACCTAATACAATACATTCTATTTTGTTCCCTAGATTTCCCTTTTAAACTATGAAGATGGGGTGGTAGATCCAAGTTCTATTATACCTTTGATTGATGGAGGAACTGAAGGTTTTAAAGGAAATGCACGTGTGATTATTCCAGGCATGACAGCTTGTATTGAATGTACACTTGAACTTTATCCACCACAGGTAACTGAAAAACAGTCATCTTTTTAAAAAACAGTCATTCTTTTAAACCTCTTGCAAAATCCAGGTGGATTCATCTGTTTATTTTTTTCCAGGTAAATTTTCCCATGTGTACAATTGCTTCAATGCCTCGTCTACCAGAACATTGTATTGAGTATGTTAGAATATTGCAGTGGCCCAAGGAACAACCTTTTGGCGGTAAATGAGTAAATTCTTTTAAAAAATGAAATAGTAATGTACAGAATATCTCTTGCTTTATATGATACAGTTAAGATCGTGGTAAACCTGCTTCATTCTATTGTAATTTTTCTGATTTGGAAAAAAAAAAAATCCTTTAAACTTTATTCTAATTACTGGTACACTGTAATGGAGTCTGCCCATTATGGTTGTTAAGTCTTGATATTTGTAAAATGGGTCATGCACATGACTGACCTGATTTTATGACCTTTTTTGAGATGGTTGTTAAGTGAATGCCAAGATCATTGAGCAAAACCTATTGTTCACTATAGGTTTTTTTGCTGAAAACCAGAAGTAAATGGTGAGGGAAGGGGTTGGCAGAAATGTAAATGTCATGTTATATGGACGCATGACACTACAAAGAGTTCTAAATGCAGATTGGTTGCCGAGTGCCTGAAATGTCACATCAATTCAGGGAGGGCATTGGGGTGAGGTCTGTCATAACTTTGAATGGTTGCACATTGTTCAAAGTATATAGTTTTGATGTAAGATAAATTACAGATAATGAAGATAGTAAATTTAAATAAAATGTTTTATCTATTCCATTGCAGAAGGTGTTTCCCTAGATGGAGATGACCCAGAACACATACAATGGATTTTTGAAAAATCTATAGAGAGGGCATCACAATTTAATATTAAAGGTCTAACATACAGGCTTACACAAGGTAAGACTCAGCAAGAGCTCTTTGGTCAACTGTGTATTTTTATTCTGATGATTAACTTTTTATACTCAGTTGTGGCTCAGGATGGGCTGGCTGTGTTTATTCACAAGCTACGCAAATACTCTGTTGTGACCCACAGAATGGACAGGGCTGACATGTTTTCACAGTAAAATATGCCCTTCTCCAAAGTTAAAAAAAAGTCTGAAAGTGTTAACTCTGGTCAGTTATTTTTATTTTCTATTTATTTATTAAATTTGTTTGCTGCCCTTCTCGTTACGAACAGCACCACCCATGCTCTTGTGATCCAGGTAGGGCAGAGTCAGAAAGTCTGTTACCAAGGCAGAATAGTTTCCATTCCTTAACCGCAACTGTTAATTCTAAAGATACTCTGCTTGGAATTATTATTAGTCGCTAAATTAGTCCACAGGTGGACAACATATTTTATTGCTGTTTTCTATTAAAAAAAATAACATGGTGTATTCCCCAAATGCAGGAGTTGTAAAGCGGATCATTCCAGCAGTAGCATCTACAAATGCTGTAATTGCAGGTATAGTACTATCAGAAATCAACTTCTTCTTTGTGTTTAACAATAATGCTATGGATTTCAGATGAAAACACGGTCAGTTTCTGATGATTTTTCTCTCGATACAAGACCAGCCTAAATAGATCAGAAAAAGAATTTTATGGCACACACTTAACAGAATAACAGAACAACCTATATGTATCTTGAAAAGGAAGTTCATCCCAAGTTGAAAGGGGCTTATTGCCAGTAAACTGCAGTGAAATGAATTGGGTTTATTTCCCAATAAATAAATTTAGAGTTGAGCTGAGAACAGTTGGGTAGAAATGTAGTCTTTAGAATGTTACATTTCAGCAATTCTATATACAAACTAGATTTGGGGAACATAGGGTTTAAAGTCCTGGCTTTGTTTAGTTTAATATATAACTTGATACTAAAACTCCCTTTTCAATTAGAATCATGAAATGTATAGGAGAAAATGCTGATAATCCATCATTACTAAAAATGGGGCAAGGAGAAGCTAGGAGTTGCTTTGGGGGCGGGGCTTGTTTTATGGAAAAACTTTACAAAGTAGGTCTGGCTTTCCCTGGCTTTGCTAACTTTCTAGAAGATGTTTGTGAAAACGAAGCTCTTCTTGAATTCTTTTAAGTAGTTAAAATTGACCCATTGAAAGTTAAGTATTATTGGGATATAGTTTAGTAACTGCCTTGAACAGCGATAATGCAGTTATCACAATGATGAAAAAGTAATTTTGTGACCTTTGCAGCATTTTTTTGTTTCACATGTTCACCATTGCAGTCAGTATGTGTTGTCCTATGCCTGGTCCTTTCTCCCCTCATCCTGTTTGCAGGATGAGGAGCTTGCTTAAACATCTCTTCCTGAGCTGCTTTCTCTGCAGAACAGTTCTTCCCTCAAAAGTGCTAAATGCAAGTTAACAGCTCTGTGACTTTAATTGGTTAATTAGAACCCTCCCACTTGCTCCTTCTGCTGCCTGATACTGACAAGACTCTAGTCTATAATCAGTTTTACACTAAAGGCTTTTGTTTGTCTCCTTAAGTGGCTGTGGGCTTCCTATAAGTGCACTAGGCAAACAGTGGCATTAGCACATTGCTTTTGTTCTATATTCCCCATTGTGTAATTGCTTACTCTAGTAATCCTTTCCTCACCAAAGTGTGTAAATAGAAGCATTAGTTTCCTTCTTGCTAATTATGCCATTGCTGGGTGAACATTCCAAAGGGGGGTGGGAAGGAAAGCTATAAGATTTGCCCATTAAATGGCTTCCTTGTGAATCAACTTTCTCTGCCCATGCTTAGTATGTAACTTTATTTAAATAAAATCTAACTTTCTTAAATATAAACATATCGAACTTTCAGGATTGTTTAAACACAACTAAAATTCTTATGTTTCTAGGTTGTTATAAACAGTATGCTTTACCTATAATTTTCACTTTTAAATATTTAATTTTTTTTTATTTCTAGCTATATGCGCCACTGAAGTCTTTAAAATAGCCACAAGGTAACTTAATATTTTTTGTGTGAGCTAGCTGCTTATAAACCCTTAGCAAGCTTCCTGCTTATATACTAATAGATGTTTTCTTGCAGTGCATACATGCCTCTGAACAACTATTTGGTGTTCAATGATGTTGATGGTCTTTATACATACACGTTTGAAGCTGAAAAGAAGGTTAGTATTGCTGCATTCAATTTTCTTACCTTTGTTTGGTTTTGATCTTCAATTACTTTATTCTCAAGTACTGTACCCAGAAACTCAAAAGTTTATTTAACTATCCTAATTCAAATTTTGTATTAATCTGTCTTGTTGGCTATTTTTTTTATTGGAAAGGGCATGTTAGATGATGATAAGAACTCATCTGTTAAGGTTACTAAAGACAATATGATGTGTTCCTGACCTAGAGTTGCCATTGGTAGGGCAATGCTTATATCGTACTTATTCCAATGCTGGAGAAAATTAGCATATTTTAATAAATGCTTCAATTGAATTTTGTTCAAAAGCTGTAAGTACTCTAAATCATTGAAATCACAGAATCAGCATACTTTGTCATTTGACATCTATACAAGAAGCTGGTTATACTTTTATGCTCCCCCCATTATTAAGCAAAGCAATTAGATTGGAATAATAAAAGGCTATAAATAGTATCCTCTGATGAGCTTCAATGAGTAGAAGTGGTTTCCATTAGTAGAAAGAAAGAGGATAATTTCCTTCTTCTTGCAGCCACCTACATGTTCTTCAAATCTTTTCTGATTGATATGCTTGTAATTTTTTTGGACTCTTGACCAAAGATTCTAGTTTTTCATTGTCTGCTGTTTAGCCATAGGTGGAGCACATGACCAGGCATACATAGATTTCTTTTAGAACAGGTTTATCCTCTTTAGGTTTGAATGCCTGTTCTGCGTACATGTATTTAGAATAAAAAAAGAAAAAAAGCTGAGCTAATTTCCTTTTCCACTCACATTGATGCTAAAGTTAACATACATCTGTTCAATAGCAATATTTCAGTTATAGGCTATGCAGCAATAACAAACCTTTATAAGGAGCAAAAATACTCAGTAGTACCCGTTGCGGACGTTAGCAGTTCTTATGTACTCTTATATGTTGAAGTGTAGAGCATTGATTGTGATTCCCCATTAGAAAAACTTGATCCAGCTGTAAAATAGTACAGGAGGAGGCTAAGCTATGACTAAAAATAGATTTGCAAGTACAGGTAATCCCCGAGTTGTGAGCGTTCTCTTAGCGAACATTCGAAGTTACGCGATACGCGCCCCCCTAGTGTTTACGAAAAAGCCCAGATATTATGAATGTTGCTGCATCATGGCAGTCGTTCACTCTTACAAACGACTGCAGTGGCACTGCAACATTCATCCTGGCTATTCCCTCCCTCCCCCCCCTCGGGTATCCCCAGACACCAGGCCTGTGGATACTCATCTTGTGAAGATCGAGAGATCCTTTGCTTTCTTGGCTGCTCCAGGCCTTTGGTGCGTTTGCAGAGAATGGAGGCCTAAAGCAACTCAAGATCACGCGAGATCAGTGGCATGAAATGTCGTGTTACTGATCTCATGTGATCTCACAGTAGTTTAAGCCCATTATATGAGTGGTCAGAGTGTAGGGGATATAGTCATTGAACCCCTGTCATGGTCTGATCACTCTCTCCTATGCTTGGACTTTCGGACCGTTGCACCCCACCGCAGGGTGGCGGAACCGGTGAGATGGTACCGCCCCAGGCGGCTGATGGAACCCGAGCGGTTCCAGGCAGAGCTTGGGCCAATTCCTGAGGTTCTGACACACGACTCGGTTGGAGAGCTGGTGGCGGCCTGGGACAGGGCGGCTGCCGGTGCCCTGGATCGAGTTGTGCCTTTGCGGCCTCTGATTCGGCGTGGGTCTCGACCGGCCCCGTGGTATAACGAGGGGTTGAGAGAGATGAAACGGCGGAAAAGACGCCTAGAGAGCAGTTGGAGATCGAGCCGTGCCGAATCTGACCGAACATTGGTAAGAGACCATATTAGGTCCTACCTAATGGCGATAAGAGCAGAGAAGTGTTCCTACCTCACTGCTCTTATTGCGTCATCAGATAACCGCCCAGCCTCCCTGTTTAGGGTGACCCGTTCCCTCCTTCATCAGGAGGTGAGGGGAGACCCCTTAGAGGGTAGAGCTGAGGATTTCGGAAAATATCTGTATGATAAAATCGCTCAGATACGGGAAGGCTTCGACTTCAACTGGGTATGTCCAATGGGAGAGGTGGAGGCCGGTCTTGAGACCGTTACCTGGGTTGAGTTTGACCCCGTGACCCCCGAGGACGTGGACAGGTTGCTGGGGGGACTTAGGGCGACCACATGTTTACTGGACCCGTGCCCCTCCTGGTTGGCGCTGGCCTCCCGGGAGGTGGTACGAGGCTGGTTCCGAGCAATTATCAACGCTTCCTTGAGTGAGGGTGTCTTTCCCGCTGCCTTGAAAGAGGCAGTGGTGAGACCCCTCCTCAAAAAGCCTGCCCTGGATCCAGCTGTTTTATCAAACTACCGTCCCGTCTCCAACCTTCGCTTTCTTGCGAAGGTTGTTGAGAGTGTGGTTGCCCGACAGTTCCCGCAGCACCTGGAGGAATCGTCATATCTTGATCCGTTCCAGTCGGGCTTCAGGCCTGGCTACAGCACGGAAACAGCATTGGTCGCGTTGGTGGATGATCTCTGGCGGGCCCAAGACAGGGGTTGCTCCTCTGTTCTGGTGCTATTGGACCTCTCGGCGGCTTTTGATACCATCGATCATGGTATCATGCTGCAACGGTTAGAGGGGCTGGGCATAGGAGGCACTGTTTTGCAGTGGTTCTCCTCCTTCCTCTCTGGCCGGATGCAGTCTGTGTTGACAGGGGGCCAGAGGTCGACCCCGAGACCCCTCGTATGTGGGGTACCTCAGGGGTCGGTCCTCTCGCCTCTACTGTTCAACATTTATGTAAAGCCGCTGGGTGAGATCATCCGTGGTTTTGGCGTGGAGTACCACCAGTACGCTGATGATACCCAGCTGTACATTTCCACGCCGAACCACCCCAACGATGCCCTTGCCGTGCTGACCCAGTGCCTGGAGGCTGTGCGGGTATGGATGGGGAGAAACGGACTCAAGCTCAACCCCTCCAAGACCGAGTGGCTGTGGTTACCGTCGTCCCGGTACAGCCAGCTGATTCCATCGCTGTGTATTGGGGGCGAAACAGTGGCTCCCACAGGAAGGGTTCGCAATTTGGGAATCCTCCTGGACTCACGGCTGTCCTTAGAGGACCATCTGACGGCCGTGGCCGGGAGGATGTTCTACCAGGTTCGCCTGGTGCGCCAGTTGCGTCCCTTCCTAGACCGGGACTCGCTACGCACAGTCACTCATGCCCTCGTGACCTCCAGGCTGGACTACTGTAATGCTCTCTACATGGGGCTCCCCTTGAGGTGCACCCGGAAGCTCCAACTTGCCCAGAATGCGGCCGCACGGGTAGTGATGGGAGCGTCCTGGCGCTCCCACGTAACACCGCTCCTGCGTGAGTTGCACTGGTTGCCGGTGGTCTTTCGGGTGCGGTTCAAGGTGTTAGTGACCACTTTTAAAGCGCTCCATGGCATCGGACCCGGATACTTACAGGACCGTCTACTGCCAGCAAATACCTCTTGCCGTCCGGTACGCTCCCACAGAGAGGGCCTCCTCAGGGAGCCGTCGGCCAGACAGTGCCGGCTGGCGACCCCCAGGGGGAGAGCCTTCTCTGTGGGAGCTCCCACGTTATGGAACGAGCTCCCCCCCGAACTCCGTACAATAACAGATTTACGCACCTTCCGTCGGGAACTAAAAACATTCCTTTTTCGACAGGCCGGCCTGGCATAGAAGCTTCGGTTCCAATAGGGTCAAAATGTTTTAGGGGGACTGAGTATTTTTAAGATTTTAAGCTTTGTATGTCTTGGGTTTTAAATGGGGATTTCGGCCAAATTATTTAATTCATTTTTAATTATTTTAAATTTTGTATATCTATATGTTTTTTAAATTTTAGGCTGTACACCGCCCCAAGTCCTTCGGGAGAGGGGCGGTATAGAAATTTGATTAATAAATAAATAAATAATAAATTATCTGCAACAGAGAATGAAGTGGAAGTGGGGGAAACTTCCGTGGGCCTCCAGAGGCCTGATTCAAGCGTCGGGGGCCTTTTCTGGGCCACTGCCGCCTCAAGGCCAGGGGACACTTCCGCAAGTCTCTGGAGGCCTGATCAGGGTGTCGGAGGCCTCCGAGGCCCAGAACAGAGGCCATGAGTGGCGCTGCATGCTTCTGGAGGTGTGTTCTGGGTCTCGGAGGCCTCCAGGCCTCGGAGGCCAAGAATGGAGGCCGTGAGTGGCGGCCACATGCTTCCAGAGATCCATTCTGGGCCTTGGAGGCTTTCCTTTGCTCTTGCCGGGAGCAGAGAAAGAAACAGAGAGGCTGGAGAGGAGACAGATCTTCACAAGCTAAGTGACCTGGCGTGGCAGGATTGGGCGGTAGAGCAATTGTGGGGACCCCAGGGGAGGGAGCATGAGGTATCTCGGGGGCTTGGTCTAAAGCAGGTGGCCTGTTCCATCACTAGGACCCCCATGGCCTTCCCACCCTGAGATACCTCATGTTCACTTAACGGACCACACATTTGCCCATGCATTAAATTAGCAAAGGTGTGGGCGAAAGCTGGGAGTGAATTGCGTTCAAGGTACGGGATTCACTTCGACAAATCCTTGAGTTATGAATGAAATGGCCAGGCTCCATTACATTTGTAACTCGAGGACTATCTGTATACATTTTTGTAATTCCAGGTATTTACTTGTGGGAGCTGAAATTTGGAATGTTCAGAAAATAGGCTGTCTCTGAATTCCACTTATTTCCTGAAATGCTAATATAAGAATTTCATATTCACACATATCAAATATCACTGATGACAAGAGAATTTAGGATTAGTTAATAAGCTGTAATGTGAACTTGAATTTAAACTTTATATATGAATTTAGAAAGAAAGAATAACAACAAAGATAGCACTGTGTATCGGATCCAGAAAAACTAGACTGATTTTTCACTTGAACAAAATTCCTTGTATGTTTGGAAAGGATTTGAGTCAATTTGACAGAGCAATCCTGTATCAAAATCAAGGAGTTCTGACAGATATAAGGCTTTGCTTCAATAGAAGGGACTATTTGATTAGAGAGTTTTATTGTTTGGGGAAGGTAGAGTTAGTACTGGATCATTCAGATTTAAAAGTGTTCCTCATCCATTCCTTTCCTTTGGAAACATTAGTGCCCTCACTTCAGGAAAGGGTCCTCACCATAGAATTCTAGCCTTTTTTATTTCATTACTACTTTTTAAAAATGATATCAGATGTTTCATTTGTTGCTTTTTAGGAGAATTGTCTGGCTTGTAGTCAACTTCCTCAAAATATAGAATTTTCTCCATCAGCTAAACTACAGGAAGTCTTGGATTATTTAACTAATAGTGCTTCACTGTAAGTATTGGATACACTTATTTATAGATTTGTAAATAATATTAGAGTCTAAAAATGTAGGTTCAATAGATCATGGAGATACCTGTTCAAAATTTTGATGAGTTGTCTTGATTTTTTTTTCTCTGCACAGACAAATGAAATCTCCTGCAATAACTGCTACAATATATGGAAGAAATAAAACACTTTATTTACAGGTAACTAATATATATTTGTGATTCATTTTAGCACTCTCATTTGTGGAGATTTAAGTAAAAATCACAGAATGCATGTTTGTGGATCTAATAAAATGCATGTATATTTTTTCTCCTTCTGCAGTCAGTAGCTTCAATTGAAGAACGAACAAGGCCAAACCTTTCAAAGACTTTAAAAGGTAATCTTTAATAGTTAACAGTTAAATCATGTTGGGACATGCCGCTAAATTTTTAAAAAGTGCCTATTTATCTGGTATGCAATAGGTGTTAGAAAATGTTTCTAAAAATTGCTTTAGGCAAATATGGCATACGGCATTGGCATCTAATAAAATACAGTGGCATCCACTTCCACATTAAAATAGTTTTCTTCAAAGCTTAGAGGTGTTGAAACAGCAATATAAGGCAGGTATATAACACTATTAAAATGTATACACACACAAAATGATAAAAAAATGACAGGTAGGAGTTCTTTGGGCCATCATTCATCTTAGTGGGATTCCTATTATATAACTGCATAGTGGAAAGAAAAGTGAAGTGATGGAGTAAAGAAATGAACATTGTCAGCTCAGCACCATTTTTGCTGTAGTCATTGCAGCAATGAACAGATTGAAAGAACTACATTGACAATATTTGAGTAAATCATATATTTCACATAAAACCATCAATGACCAGCAGCTTTACAAATAATAGGTAATGTCAAATGTCTATATAATCAATTGCTTTTGAGTTGCTTATGCAGCACTTAAGTTTTTCTTATTTTCAGTGAGAAGAATTTACCTACCACTTTTATTAAAAAGGCAAAAACAAGAGTTAGTCCATTTAGAGTCAATAGCTAAGATGGTGAA
Organism: Bothrops alternatus; assembly: GCA_034064705.1. NCBI lineage: Eukaryota > Metazoa > Chordata > Lepidosauria > Squamata > Viperidae > Bothrops > Bothrops alternatus. The sequence goes on along the minus strand of JARGCV010000051.1, from coordinate 4,895,974 downwards.
TGGTCTACAAACCATGTCCTATGAGGAACGGTTAAAGGAATTAGGAATGTTTAGTCTACAGAAAAGAAGACTGAGAGGAGACATGATAGCTGTAAATACCTGAAGGGCTGTCATAGTGCAGAGGGATCAGCCCTGTTCTCACTTGCTCAAGGAAGGACTAGGAACAATGGGATGAAACTGCAGGGGAAAAGATTCAGGTTGGAGGTTAGAAAAAAATTTCTAACAGTAAAGGTGATCAACCAGTGGAACAGGTTGCCACGGGAGGTGGTGAGCTCCCCTTCGATGGAGGTCTTCAAGCAGAGACTGGACGGCCATCTATCTGGGATGGTTTAAGGAATCCTGCCTCGAGCAGGGGGTTGGACTCAATGACCCGGGAGGTCCCCTCCAACTCTACGATTCTATGATTCTATGAAAAATCAAAAGAATTTTAAAATAAAACTGATAATTGTATAATGATTTTTTGGTACATGTTACACAGGTAGTCCTTGACTTACCATCATTCGTTTAGTGATCTTTCAAAGTACTACGGCACTGAAAAAAAAAGTGACATGACCAGTTTTCACACTTACGATGGTTGCACCATCCCCATGGCCATGTGATCAAAACTGAGTGCTTGGGAAATGTCATGTTATTTATGACAGTTGCACTCTCCCAGGGTCATGTGATCACCATTTGTAATCTTCCCAGCTGACTTCCGACAAGTAAAGACAATGGGGGAAGCCAATTTGCCAAATGACTGATGACTCATTTAACAACTGCAGCAATTCACTTAACAGCTGTGGCAAAAAGCTCCTAAAATGAGGCAAAACTCATTTACCTTACTTAACAATGGAAATTATGAGCTCAATTGTTGCTGTAATTCGAGGGTTACCTGTACACAAATAATAATTTTGAATAAACCTAATTATACATATTTTATAGAGTAACAGAAGCTTTATATCTGCTCTATTTCAGTTTTCTCCAAATGTGTTTTTGTTCCATAAAAAAATTCAGATTTATTTCCTTTGTTTCAATTTTGGAAATATATCTCTATATAGAAATGACTTTTAAATATTATGCTTTTAACATTGCAGAACTGGGCCTCGTTGATGGTCAGGAGCTTGCAGTTGCGGATGTCACAACACCGCAAACTGTACTTTTCAGACTTCAATTTACTACTTGATATGAATACAATTGATATAAACAGGCACTGGAAAACATCTCCAAACTACTTCTGTACAAGGGGAAGAAAGCTGAGTTATCCTGACATAATCTCTATTTATATAAGTATTGATGGAAGTTTAAATAAATTGCTCTTATTTTAGAACTATTTTTGCAAACCAATATTTGGTTGATGTTACTTGTGTAAAAGCTCATAATGAACAGAAAGCTGTTGTATAGTAATTTTATTCAATTTGTAATCGCATAATGCCAACACTCTTTCCTACACGAATCTCCTAAAGGCCAGTAGAGTCATTCTTAAAGCACCCATGAATTCTGGATGCACACAAGAGTACAGTGGACAGAGATTTCAAACTGCATTGTAATATTTGTACATAATTTAGTTCAGATGTCCAGTTTAATAAAACAGCCTATTTCTCACTTTAGTTAATGCCTTGATTGAATTGTCAGTTATATGTATTGCCAAATTTAGATTCCCTCCCCAAACTGAGTGATTGTACACAAGTACCATCTATAGATGAAAATTAAATTTGTACATTGGCAAATATTAATACTATGCATGGTGTTGCCCACTGATATTCAGGATTGGTGTTTCACTATTAGACTATTAATAAATATTATCTAAAATTAACCTATTTTGTTAATTTATGTGGGTACTACGAGGTTGAGAACTGCAGAATTTAATGATTGTTTTAAAACAAAAGCCATCGCTAAACACAGATACCAGTCAAGAAGGAACTACCGGTAGTAGTGGATAATTAACACTGAGCTAGATCTAATACTCACTAAATCCCGCTGACAATGTGTGACCTTGTAAATTGGCTTTTCTTCCTGTCCTCTCAAACAAGAGCCCAGTGTTTACTACAAAAGAAGCCTTGGGTGCTCCAAACGGGGCTCCTCTGAACTTTCCTCGGCTGTTACAGGCAGTTAAGAAAATGAAAATGGGGTGTGCGATATCGCGTATTTAGAAATGAATTATATCGATTTAAATCAGCGTTTCTCAACCTTGACAATTTTAAGGCATGTGGACTTCAACTCCCAGAATTCCACAGCCAGCATTGCTGGCTGTGGAATTCTGGGATTTGAAGTCCACATGCCTTAAAATTGTCAAGGTTGAGAAACGCTGATTTAAATCGAGATAGGAGAAATGGGGTGCGCGATATCGCTGTTTCAAAAATTAAATTATATCGATTTAGATAGAGATAGGAGAGCCCGCGGGGTGTGACCACGAAAAGTCGAAAGGTACCCCGCGCGGAATGAATGGCGTCACGAAAGCGGGGCGAAAACGTCCTTTCCCCTCGGTGGCTACTACGGGGTGACCGGCGCTTTTGCGTGACTATGGCAACGGGAACTGGCGTCACGTGAGCGGCATCCACAAAGCGAGGGCGCGCCGTCTTGTTTCGCTACGTGGAACCTGCAAGGCCCCGCGTCTGCGCGTTAATGCGACTGTCCGCCTGGCGTCTGCCATATCCGGGTTGCTAGTTCCGTCATGGCCGACGACGGACGGCGGGGCGAGAAATACAGATCTGGATGCTGCTGAGAGAAGCGAGGAAGGGCGGAGCGGAGGGAGCCGGTTCGGGCTTGAGCAGAGGAAAATGAGTTGGTTCAACGCCTCGCAGCTCTCGACCTTCGCCAAGCAGGCTCTGTCGCAGGCGCAGAAGTCCATCGACCGAGTGCTGGATATCCAAGGCGAGGAGGAGGAGGAGAGCGAAGGGGGCCCTGCCAGAGCTGCCCTGTCCCGTGTAGGAGAGGCTGGTAGGTGACCGCGGGGGAGGAGGAAGAGGAGAAGCGGCCCCTCGCCTCAAGGGTCAAGCTGGGCCAGCGCTGAGGAGAGGTCACCCCATTCCCGTCTCTATCTTGAGGGAGCGCACACCACAATAAACATCGGTGCCCTTCGCTTAACGCGCCTCCCATGCCTTCCGGCACGCCTCCTTTGGGGGCAATCCTGTATTTTGTTTGTTTCTTCAGTGGTGTCAACTCAGTGAGGTCTGCCCTCTTGCCCAAGGCTTGCTTGTTGAAAAAACTCTTTGAGTAATACGGTAGTAATAAAGCTCTGGACTAAACGTAAAGAAGATTGTGCAGAAAGTAAGCGGTTATAACAACATCAATTCTGTAATAGGATTCTGCACGTTGAACATAACATCTGCACATCTGTATGTGTTAAATGGAGATTGGGGATATATATATATATATATTTGCAAATTTCCAAGAAATCCTGTCATGCTGGAATTAGAGAGATAACAGTTCAGATACTTAAAAAATATTACATTTCATGTTTGTTAACTGATATACTGTAGTTGTGTGTTCTATATTTCCTGTTCTCATTTTTTTGGTGATTCCATACTTTATTTCCTTTAGTTACATATTACGACCATTGTAATACGGTTTTATTTACAGCTTTCTTGGCTTACAGAAGATCATGGTGATGTACTGAATAACTTAAGTATAAAGATTATACTGTGGTTTTGTAACTACACTATCTGTAATAATATACCGGTAATTACTCTATCCCAGTGGATCACTGAACTTGTTTTTCTCAATTATAGTTTGCCATGGCAAAGTTAATAGGTTATATAGAATACTGTCATATTGAAATGTTGAGAGACCAAACCAAACCAATTTAGCAACTATTCTAATTGTATTTGTAGCACAATGAACTAAAAATGAAATAGTTTGTTATATCCATTTCTCTCTCCTTTATTCATTCAATTACAGTGCAATCGATTATATGAGCAGATAGATTAAAGAACAGTTTTTCACAAAAGAAAACAAAGACATGAATTATTTTTGATAACTTTTTTCTAAGCACATTAGTTTATTTGAATTATGCTCTAAGACTTAGTAGTTTTGCATATAAATACTTTGATGTCTCCTAAATTGTCATAATCTACTTGACTAAATTGCATAAGAAATCATTATATAGGCTTATGATATTGCTATTCCCATTCCAAGGCTATGTAAGGAATATAATATAACATCCTCCTGAGGAAAAGCCTTTCAGCTAGGTCCTAGGACATAATGATTTTGGGGGCTTTGAATGTCCAGATATATATTCTGCTTTAAACTTCATTTAAAATATGTAATATATTTAGAAAGAAGGTAAACAATCTATAATGTAGTTGCCCAAAGATCTTTTAATAACACTCGAGTGTATTTGTGAAGAATTTGAAAAGTGTTAAAAATGCAAAGTATATAAATACAACTTATGAAAATCAGTGTAATACACTGCAAGAATTTATTAAACTATATCCTGAATAACGTATTTCTTCAACTGATACATCATTAAAAATTCCTTATTTAACATGGATATTGTTTCTTGCATACATATGCCGGATCTGATTCTGTTGGTTAAATGATCATTTTGAACCTCTCAAAATATAACTTTGTCCAATGTAAATTTTCTGCAGTTTTCCTTATAGACTGGGTCAGTCTTTTAGACATATTGTTCTTATAATTCTTAAAATTACCAATAACTGCTGAATATATGTGAGACTATTCTGTGGCTATGCTTCCTGAGATAGTTTTTTTTTGAAGTCCTTATATGATCAATGCAAAACTTCCTAAGCACTGACAGAATAGCATTATGATAGAGAGGACAGCTGTTTCTGTAGCAATGGTTCAGTAGACAGTAGATTTACTGAAATAACTTTTTGTACTGCATTTATATTACAACATTCCAAGAAAGAATAATTTTCAAAATCGATTAATTTGTTTTTATGTTTATTAAAAATATAGATAAATATTAAAATGCAGAATCATATTGGAGCAATATAAATATATAAAATATAAATAGCATTATAACTCTCAGTACTGAAAACTTGTACACTAAAGCGATGCTTATATAAATGATTAAGCAGAAATATGAGAAAGCATGAGCATGTCTGATTTATCAGGAAGCTTAAAAGTCTGAGAGAAGCAGTGAATATATATTAACTACATTTTAAATTATATGGACTAAAAATTAGGGTTTACTGTTAAGAAAACAAACGTTGGATCCCTTTCTACTATGATTAAGAGAAGGAGGTTACCATTTTTCACTTCAGTTTGTATTTGATCACATTTACTACTATGTGTAAGATACAAACTTTGGCTGATTTTAATTTGTTTTGATTTAAAGGGCTATTTGTCATCTAGAGATTTAATTTCAGTGAACTATATTTAATTCCAAATTATTTAGATTCTAATATAATCTAAATGTAATCAGTTAAAAATGGAAGTAGGAGGTTCTAATTTTTAATTGAAGAGAACTTCAGGAAAGAAAATTTATTATTATGCTTGGACTTGCTGTAGCTAATACCTGCAACTTTTATCCCACCTTTGTATTGGTCTATGCATAAATAAAGGTGTTTTTGAGGAATCATGGCTAGTGCCCTAGAGGTAAGAAAGGTATAAATCTTATGGGCGTATGATCATTGCTCTAGTTAGTATATGCTATACAGTGGGGAAAAAAAGTATTTAGTCAGCCACCAATTGTGCAAGTTCTCTCACTTAAAAAGATGAGAGAGGCCTGTAATTGTCATCATAGGTAGACCTCAACTATGAGAGACAAAATGAGAAAACAAATCCAGACAATCACATTTGTCTGATTTGGAAAGAATTTATTTGCAAATTATGGTGGAAAATAAGTATGTGGTCAATATCAAAAGTTCATCTCAGTACTTTGTTATATATCCTTTGTTGGCAATGACAGAGGTCAAACGTTTTCTTTAGGTCTTCACGAGGTTGGCACACCCTGTTGCTGGTATGTTGGCCCATTCCTCCATGCAGATCTCCTCTAGAGCAGTGATGTTTTGGGGCTGTCGCTGGGCAACACAGACTTTCAACTCCCTCCAAAGGTTTTCTGTGGAGTTGAGATCTGGTGACTGGCTAGGCCACTCCAGGACCTTGAAATGCTTCTTACGAAGCCACTCCTTCATTGCCTGGGGCGGTGTGTTTGGGATTATTGTCATGCTGAAAGACCCAGCCACGTTTCATCTTCAATGCCCTTGCTGATGGAAGGAGGTTTGCACTCAAAATCTCACGATACATGGCCCCATTCATTCTTTCCTGTACATGGATCAGTTGTCCTGGTCCCTTTGCAGAGAAACAGCCCCAAAGCATGATGTTGCCACCCCCATGCTTCACAGTAGGTATGGTGTTCTTTGGCTGCAACTCAGCATTCTCTCTCCTCCAAACATGACGAGTTGTGTTTCTACCAAACAGTTCTACTTTGGTTTCATCTGACCATATGACATTCTTCCAATCCTCTTCTGGATCATCCAAATGCTCTCTAGCAAACTTCAGACGGCCCCGGACATGTACTGGCTTAAGCAGGGGGACACGTCTGGCACTGCAGGATCTGAGTCCCTGGCGGCGTAGTGTGTTACTGATGGTTGCCTTTGTTACGTTGGTCCCAGCTCTCTGCAAGTCATTCACTAGGTCCCCCCGTGTGGTTCTGGGATTTTTGCTCACCGTTCTTGTGATCATGTTGACCCCACAGGGTGAGATCTTGCGTGGAGCCCCAGATTGCGGGAGATTATCAGTGGTCTTGTATGTCTTCCATTTTCTAATTATTGCTCCCACAGTTAATTTCTTCACACCAAGCTGCTTGCCTATTGCAGATTCAGTCTTCCCAGCCTGGTGCAGGTCTACAATTTTGTTTCTGGTGTCCTTCGACAGCTCTTTGGTCTTCACCATAGTGGAGTTTGGAGTGTGACTCTTTGAGGTTGTGGACAGGTGTCTTTTATACTGATAACAAGTTCAACCAGGTGCCATTAATACAGGTAATGAGTGGAGGACAGAGGAGTCTCTTAAAGAAGAAGTTACAGGTCTGTGAGAGCCAGAAATCTTGCTTGTTTGTAGGTGACCACATACTTATTTTCCACCATAATTTGCAAATAAATTCTTTCCAAATCAGACAAATGTGATTGTCTGGATTTGTTTTCTCATTTTGTCTCTCATAGTTGAGGTCTACCTATGATGACAATTACAGGCCTCTCTCATCTTTTTAAGTGGGAGAACTTGCACAATTGGTGGCTAACTAAATACTTTTTTCCCCACTGTATATTATATATAACTGATCTGGCTTGTTATGTAATTCTTAATATATTACATATATGTTTAATTGTTTACCTTTGATTTCTCTTTTTTCTCATTTATAATAGGAGAAAGTTCTCTAACAAGTGGAAGATGGGATACTTCTTGGGGGACCAATACAACTGTAGAAACCCAAAGTCAGCCAATGTCATCTCCTGCAGCCATTACCAAACCAGTTCAGAGAACTGTGGTAGATGAATCAGAAACTTTTTTTAGTGCCTTTCTCCCACCAACCGGTGTCCAGAGCATACAGCAAAGCCCAGTGGTATCTAAGCCACCTGCCAAATCGCAGCATCCCAAAGAAGAAATAAAAAGCACACTGCAGGAACCTCTGCATGTTGACCTGCCAGAAACGGAAACAGCAGACTTTTCTGTAGAATTGAAGAGCTTTAACGATGATCAGGAAAACTTAGGGGAAAACAATTCAGTATTTACTCTCACCATCAGCTGTGATGGAAACAATAGTACAAGCACTGGTAAAGAAGCATCTTCTCAGAACATCACAGTAGCAGAATCCACTTCTGTTGTGAAGTCAGGTTCAAGGATTGATAGATCTGGGCATCAGAATGATATCTCTACACAAATTTTGCCAGCAGACACAAAAAATTCAAGTTTGGATAGTAAAGAGCGAAAAAGTGAAGACAGGCAAAGCAATACCCCTTCACCTCCAATTAGCACTTTCTCCTCAGGGACATCTACAACTAGTGATATTGAAGTTTTGGACCATGAAAGTGTTATAAGTGAGAGCTCAGTTAGTTCAAGGCAAGAAGGAGCTGATTCAAAAGCCAGTCTCCATCTGATGCAAACCTCCTTCCAGCTTCTGACAGCATCTGCTTGTACAGAATACAATCATCTAGAAGACTTCAATAAGCTGACGGAGAGTTGCTGTTCCTCTGATGCTTTTGAAAGAATAGACTCCTTTAGTGTACAGTCTTTAGACAGTCGTAGCATAAGTGAAATAAACTCAGATGATGAATTATCAGGTAGGGGGGTTGTCTCAGCTTCCATCGCTGCCAACTCTCCATCTCCAAAAAGTGATGAGACTGAACCTGTAAAAAGTATGTCTGAAGAAATCCTAACTGAAAATCTTGTAGTTCCCATGGAAGAAATGGAGATGGAAGAGAGTGGGCGAAGTGCAACCCCTGTTAACTCTGAACAGCCTGATGTCTTGGCTATTTCAGTGCAGGCTGATGAAGAACAAAGTCAGAAGGAAGGGAAAGTGGTACTTCAGCTCTCAAATGAAAAATTGTCTACTGTACAATGTGAAAAACAAGAGCTTTGCAAGGTAATACTTATTTTTATTTTTTTATTTTTGTTCTCTTAAGATAGGTTATGTCAGGGGTTCTCAACCTTGGCAACTTTAAGACTTGTGGACTTCAACTCCCAGAATTCCTCAGCCAGCTTTGCTGGCTGAGGAATTCTGGGAGTTGAAGTCCACAAGTCTTAAAGTTGCCAAGGTTGAGAACCCCTGGGTTATGTCATGTCTCTCCAATAGAAAGTGGTGTGGCATTCTTCTGCCCAGACCTGTTTTGATTTGGTTTCTGTTTTATCTGCTTTTTTTTTTGCGTACCTCTCCCCTTTTTGCCCTCACTTAATGATGGCAATTGGGATCAGAATTTCAATGACATCTGATTGCCATTGTTAATCAGATCCTCTACCCTTATTAAGTGATGTCACATGGTGACCAATTGCAATTTCCTACCAGCTTATCCATTGACTTTGCTTGTTGGAAGCCAGCAGTGAAGGTTGTACCATCCTTAAGCGTGATGTCATGTGATCACCATTTGTGATGTCCTGTCACTTTTTCCGTTAACTTTGCTTGTTAGAAGCTGGCAGTGTAGGTTGCAAATGGTGATCACGTAACCCCAGAGCTCTGCAACAATTTATTTGGAAGTCTATCACCAAGTGCCCTGATTGCAAAATCACATGACTCTGTAATTGTTGTAAGTAGGAGGCTGGGTCCTAAGTACCACTTGTTCAGTACAGTAAGTAAGTACTGTATAGTACTGTATAGTAAGTACAAATGGTTGCTAAGTGGATGGTTGTTAAGCAAGGATCATCTGCAGAATGAATATTATAAAATAATTTCTGTGTCTCCAATTCATATGTGCATTCAGTTCTGTGAACGAAATCTTAGGTGTAAAATGTATATTTGCTTTGGATTTGCTGAGGTATATTCGTTAAAATCCAAGCCAAATTTTATATCCTAGAAAATTGTTCCGCTAAAATAGTTATAATTTTACAGTGGAGAGAATAACTTCTTCAACAAAGTATTCTATGCCACACATTTCATTCAAGAACCTGAATTTTATGGAATAAGTTATTGTGTCAAAAAAGTGATAGGTTTCGAGTTTCAGTGGGCTTTAGAGCTGAGTGAGGCTTGAACGTGAGTCTCTGGACTTTAGCAAAACTAGATCACTGCATAGTTCTATGTATACTGATCAGTTGCTTGTTCTGAATAAAAAAATAATATCCTTTGGAAAGTTCCCAAATAGTTATAACTTTTAAATTTCTTTGTGGCATTAAAGGACATTTTTGAGAAGACGTCTAGGTTTTACTTCTATGTTAAAGCCCCCCAAAAAACCTTTTAACAGTTATATCACTTTTGTCTATAATCTACAGATTATTGATTCACTGACGGAAAAACTAGAGGTGAGGGAAGCACGTCTACTAAGTGTTAGTAAAGAAAAGGCACACTTAGAAGAAACCTGTGATAACCTTAAAGAGTAAGTTTCCCATTCAGAGCATGTTAAAATATTGTCATCCCTTTGTTTGGTGAAGGGATTTTGATGCATTTTGCATAAATGACTTTGTAACTGAAATTTAAGGTATTATAACCACTCTTTTAAAATCTTGAACACAGTTTGAATGAATTAACATAAATAATACAGAATTGATTGGACTCTGTTTTAATCAGAATAAATAGATAACATAATGCAACACCAGCATAGAGACAGTTGGTCTCGGTTACTACCGGTAGCTAATTTATACTATATGAACTGTGTCAAGGAATTTGATAAGAACTTGGCTCAATAATCATTAAAGAAAAAATATGACAGAAAAATGGGACTTTGTGAGCCACTGAGTTTGTTGTCTTCAGTGAATGATACTCAATTGACTTTGTTATTTGTTTTAGTACCTTCAACTAGAGAACTAAAAAGAACATTTTGTGAGCTATTGTTTTATATATGTGTTACTACAAAGATTTCAAGTGTATGCCAATACACACCTAAATTATTTAATTATTTTATGTTTAGTGAAATCTTCAAAATGAAAGAAGAGAATAGTAGTATTTCATCTCTTAAGGAAGAATTTGCTCAACGAATAGCAGATGCAGAAAAAAAAGTTCAGTTAGCATGCAAAGAAAGAGATACAGCTAAAAAGGTAATTGCTCTTTGTTTATGAGTGAGAGGTGTTAATCTCTGATCCATATCGTAAATGTTTTTTCACCATAAATGTGGTGAAATAACTATAAGGCTGGAGAAATGTGATGTTTGGTGAAAAAAAGATGTGTGCAGTATTGGTTGATCAGACCTCCCTGGAAGTATTCTGACATGATTACGGAAATATTTCAAGTTTCAGTAGAATTTAAAATATTGCACACATCTCAAGGGGAAAATCATAGACCTAGAAGAGATCATTTAAGTCAGGGGTAGTCAACCTTGGCTCTTTTATGACTCGTGGACTTCAACTCCCAGAATTCCTGAGCCAGCTGTGGAATTCTGGGAGTTGAAGTCCACGAATCATAAAACAGCCAAGGTTGACTACCCCTGATTTAAGTCATCAAATCTAACAACTTGCTAAGTTCAGAAATAGAGATGAACATGTTATTAGTTGGCTCCATTACTGAACTGTGTTCTTTATTTGGAATATTTTCCTAAACTTAGCCAGAATTTCTTCCTATAATTACTTCATGTCCTGCCTTCTGTGGTGATGCAGAATAGGGCTTAAATTTGTTTATTCTTTCAGGTACTCCAAGAGTAGTATCATATCTGTTCTCCTTCCTTCTCGAGGCCCAGTGTACTTTGTTCCTTCAGTCTCCCTTCCTAGGATTTCATTTCTGGTCCTCTTCTATGAATTTGTTCCAGTTCAGGGGTTCTCAACCTTGGCAACTTTAAGACTTGTGGACTTCAACTCCCAGAATTCCTCAGCCAGCTTTGCTGGCTGAGGAATTCTGGGAGTTGAAGTCCACAAGTCTTAAAGTTGCCAAGGTTGAGAACCCCTGTTCTAGTTTGTCTGAATTTTTATTTTTTACTCATTTTATATTTTTTTCTTGATTTAAATGCTGCTCCAATCTTAACTTTATTCTGAGCTTATGCATACCCAATACAATAAAACTCCCTTTTTATGATCCTGTAATCACGAATGAAGGCGAATATACATGTCCCAGGATAATGTTATCCCTGTAATCCCTTAATTCGGGGTACAGTCAGGGCAACTGTATGGATCTGAGTGTTAACTGGCCGGATGTCCTTCCTGACACCTCTGCAGAGTTCACAGTAGGTATTTTCTCCTTGCGCCCTAGGAGAGAAACCTCTGCCACTACCTAGGATCGAACTCTCAACGTTCCGAATGGTAGGCGAGCGTCTTCACCACTAGGTTACCATGCCACTCAGTACAATACAATAATTGGATATAAAACTACACAATTGTATTATGAATAATATAAGAAATATGCCAGATACCGCTAACAACCTATGTAACAATCCCCCTCCCCACAGGTGAGATCAAAGACAACATCTGGGACTCCAAAGGCATGCCAGAAAAGCTGGCTCTTATTTAGCTTTTAGAAAACTGAGGAATGACTGTTCCAGTAAGGGAGAAGATCAACTGGGGAGGCCCTACTTCATGGGCCCTGTAGATGACATTTTTTTTTTCAAGTCATGTTTAATATGTACAAATAATGTGAATGAATTGTATTTATTTTAGGAAATAAAGACTCTCAAAGAAGATTTAGCAACTAGGTTGAACAGCAATGAAACAGTAGAAATACTAAAGGAGAAAGATGAACAAATTAAAGGATTACTAGAAGAAGGTGAGTGTGAGGTAATATTTTAAAATAGAACTTAGTTAAAGCAAATTGTAATATTATTACTTGTAATAAACGCGTTCAACTGCTTGGATAATTTGAGTGGTGCACCAGAATGTAAAATGTTATATTCCTTTATTAGATATGCATAGCAGTAACTCATTAGATCCATATTTCTTTCTAGGGGAAAAGCTTTCAAAACAGCAGCTACAAAATTCTAACATTATTAAGAAATTAAGAGCCAAGGAGAAGGAAAGAGAAAATACCAATACAAAGCAGAGTAAGAAAATTAAGGAATTAGAAGAAGAGTTGCAGCATCTGAAACAGGTTGGATTAATTTTTAGATTTTTACATTGCACTCATTCTTCCTGGGCTGATTATTTTATTTTTGTAATCTATCCCATAAGGCTGAAAGCAGCTTCCAAAACGAAATGTACTGAAATGCAATGTTGTTAATTTCAGAAATATTATGGTCTAGTTCCAGCTTCCTTGTATAGACTTTTATGTTTCAAGTAGTGTGGGCAGACAAATCCGGGTTTTACTACAGAACATAATAGTTTAATACAGCAGTTTCCAAATTTCCTGATACTATGATTCTGTAATAATAATATTAATATTAATAATAATAATAATAATGATGATGGTGATAACTTTATTGTCATTGTGTGTGTATACGCAGTATACACATACAACAAAATTTGCATGACACCCAAAGACCAGGTCCCACACACATAATTCCCAAACACGCTCCCACCCACCACAATTCCCCATCCCTAAACCACCCAGCATCCACCCAACAGACCAAGTAGTACTGTCCAACAGTTCACTGATGGTGGTTCTGTGATTCTGTAAAATGATAAATTTGTGCAACTCTCCTCTTTAATAATACTAGTGATTTTAGTCAGGTTACATTTGGCCAGGAAATTAATAGACAAAATTAATAAAAAGACTAACTTTTATCTTACTTGACATAAATCCAGCTTACATTGTTTGCTTCTTATTGGGTTTGGTGTGACAGTTGCACTGCAAAAAGTGATTTTCTCTGGCTTCCATATTTTCAAATGGGAGATATTTTTTTTTACCTTTTCAATGTTTTATTTTAAATAATTTTGAAGGCAATATTTTTATAGGTTGGGTGTAGACACATTCAACATGAGCTATCGTATTTCTTATTGTTGTGGGTCACTCTAGACTAGAGTAAAAGATGCCAATGGTGATTTATTTCAGGCTCCCATTATTCTCTTTTGCAGAACATTTGAAATTGAGTGCTTTTGTTCTGTCTAAATTCAAAACAAAAGATTTTTCTTTTTCATGAAAATGTCTAAATTTGAATGGGGTTGAATAAATTGATAAATCAATACATGCTTAACTGACTAGAAATAGTCTGAGTTGTTTTTACTTTTTACCGACATATAAAATAAATCTTTGGAAATACTTGCACTTTTTAATGTGCCCTTAAAAAAAAAAAGTTAAACATAAAGGCATGGAAGCACACCACTGCAGCAAAGCTATCTTCTGCTTTTGTCATAATCACAGTATTTTATACAATAATTAAATACTTGACTGTTTTTGTTTTCACGGCTTATATTTTAAAGTATGCTTTTGAATTCTGACAAAAATAAAAAGTGTTCTTGAAGGTCATTTCCCCTTTCATGCATAAAGTAATTTAAATTGCTTTATAAATTAAAAACTATAAATTAGATGGTTATAGCTTTTCTATATTGCAGGTATTGGATGATAAAGAAGAAATTGAAAAACAACATAGAGAGAACATAAAGCAGCTAAATAGCGTTGTTGAATGCCAAGTGAAGGATGTTACAAGACTTCAAGTAGATCTTGAAGATCTTGAAGAAAAAAACAGAAGTGCACAAGCAGCTCTTGATAATGCATACAAGTAAGTCTGTTATTAGAATAATGAATCAGGGCCAGGAATGCTGTCCCTTTATAGCACTTAAGCATTGCATTGTGCAGTATGTGTGCTATTTCATTTTAAAATATCAAACAATATGGTAAGAGTCAGAAAAGACTGCTCTGAGAAGCTATACCCAGCATGTTGTATTGATTCTGATCTGCCAGCCTTCAAAAAGGACCTTGAAAAGCTGTCTCCTTGCCCCACCCTTCCCCTGTCACTGGGCCAGGATGATCCATGTGCCCATTTTAAGCTGTAGTTTTTAACTGTCTTGCAGTCAGTATACTATATATTTATGGAACTTTGGGGTACTCCCATGTTTTACTCCTCTGTTAACTATAATGGTATCAGGATGGCCATATAAATTGAAACAATAAATAATACATTAATGAAATATAGGATATTATCACTTGTTAAGTTATGAGCTTCTACATGCTTGGCACGATTTTCCTCATTTTTTCCTATATCCCCCAAACCCATTTTGATTGTGCTCTTGGATGCTGTTTTATCTTTTTGTAGTTTGTTTATATAATTTGTTTTATGTTATTTCGGATTTATTTTCCTGGTTTATTGTTTCTTTTTGTATTGTATGGTGTCCAAAACTACGAAGTCTGAATTGGGTGATTTTATAAAACTATCTGTCTAAAGTAAAATGAACCTCTCTCAGATATTACTTCTAATCCTAGACCATATTTGAAAGGTACCAAGATACAAATATTTAGATACAAATCATGGGAACATTTTTTTTTCAGAGAACTTGCGGATCTTCATAAAGCTAATGCTACAAAAGACTGTGAAGTGCAAGAAGCAGCATTAAGTCACGAAATGAAAGTTAAGGAGGAACTGGGTTTAATTCTGGAAAAGGCCCATGAGGAGGCTCATCAGCAACAAGAAGCTTTAGCAATTCAGGTAAGAGGTCGATTAAACGTTGAATAAGTCTTGCAGGTGGAATTATAATACTGTATTTTGCAATGTATTATGCAGTGCTTAGATTTAACATCAAAGAATGCATCTTGAAATATCTTGTGTTAGATAGTTAAATTCCATCAGACCATGTTTAAGTCTTGGATATACACATACAAATGCTCACCATCAATAACCTGCGTTTCTTATTTATTTATTTATTTGTTCAGACTTGTATGCCGCCCTTCTCCTAGGACCCAGGGCGGCTTGCAACAACAATACAACTAAAATTTAAAAATTAGTCACATTCATACAGCATGCAAACACAATCAACTTACAATCACTGATGGAGGGACCTTTCTAGGGCCCAGGGGCAGAGCACAGCTCATACGCTCCAAACCTGTCGGCATAAATGTGTCTTCAACAGTTTCCGGAAAGCTAGAAGGGAGGAAGCAGTACGAACCTCTGAGGGAAGCTGGTTCCAGAGGGCTGGGGCAGCAACAGAGAAGGCCCTTGCCCTAGGCCCCGCCAGATGACATTGTTTAACAGACGGGACACGTAGGAGGCCAACCCTATGCGCCCTAACCGTTCGCTGGGATTCATGAGGCAGAATAGTATTGAATTTAATACATTTTTTTATCCATTGTTTTCTCTTCTTAACATTATTTCTCTCAACTTTGCCAGACCTACTATTGTTTCTACTCTATTGACTGTTCCCATTGTATGTCCAAAGTTTGTAAATTTCTGCTTTCTGATCATTTCCTCAAGGAAACAATGATCTTTGTTTTGTTCCAAAAGTGATTGGGTGGTCCTTCTTACAGTCCATGGTATTTTGGTTGCTACTTCCAAATTAATACTTTGAACATTTTTACTTGCTCTTTCTTTGGATCTAGCTTTTGCAATCATACTACAGTATCGTTGCTTTTATTATTCTGATACTTGTTATTGAAATGGCCTTGTCCTTAATGGTTTTAAGTTTTTCTAAACATGTTTATAATTATGAATAGACAAATTATTAAGACTGTTATTGTCAGAAACCACTAAGCTGATGAAACATTTTGAGTAAAATATAGGAAATTTATATATTTCTAATGAATTACTACCTTTGAATATTGAATGATATTAATTAAATTTTTATGCTACTCATCTCACTGTTGCAGCAGTTCTGCAGCAGCCTTTGTTGTGCCATTCAATTAAAGCATTGTTCTTGTACCTCAAATTGTTTGCTAGTGATCCATACTATGGCTAAAAAAATATTAATTTGTTAAGCAGAATAATTGTTCCAAACATGATTTTCCTAAATCTAGCAACCTAAATATATTGTATGATACTAATAATCTTCTAGATTTGCAGCTTTAGTGAATGGCCCATTGTATCTTTATTTCTGTTGTATAGGTAGCAGACTTAAGAATTGCATTGCAACGTGCAGAACAACAAGCAGCTAGAAAGGAGGATTATTTACGCCAGGAAATTAGTGATCTTCAGCAGGTATCGTAGCAATTTCTTTTGAATTGACATAGCGTGTCTTTACCTCTTCCATAATGTTATAAAGCTACGTTGACAGTTCTGATTTTCCTTCAATGAGCAGAAGTAGAAATATAAGACAGGGAGAAAATAATGGATTCTTTGGTAGTACTAGAAGGATATGCTTGTTATTTCATTCTACATACAATGTGTATTCCAAATATTTTAAAACTTTAAAAAAAAACATTGCAAACATGAAATAACTCTTCTAACTTTATTGGATGTGTTCTTAGCCCAGAATGCCCTTATTGGCATTCAAACCACTATTAATAAGATCAGAACAACCCAGATAAAATCAACATGACCAGTTTCCCAATTAAAACAGTTACTCCAAGCTCAGCGCAGGCAGTTCCAGTTCAAAATGCTATGCACATTCCTGTTAGCTACTTGAATTCCGCTTAGCATTCATGTATGAAATAATTAATATTAATTTATCCTCTTAAGCAATGTTAATTGTGTTAGAAAGAACAGTGCACTGCATGTAAACACTAATTAACATTCTTTGGGTTGTGTTTCCTGTAAAGAATTTGACCATATATAATGGCTCTGGCAAAATTTCATGTTACTCATAATTTTGAGGGGTCCTTGGTGCTGTTCGAGCTTGCTTGTTTTCTGGCTGACGTTTCATTATCCTAACTAGGTTACATCATCAGTGCTAGTACTGATAATGTTATCTAGTTAGAATAATGAAACGTCTGCAAGAAAACAAGCTCAGAGAGCACCAAGGACCCCTCATTTCAACCCTGATCTACAGATGTTCTCCTTCATTGGTACTCATGATTTTCTTGAACACAAGTGATACTTGTTCCACATAAAATTTCAGAGACTTCAAGAAGCTGAGACTCGCAACCAAGAACTCAGTCAAAATGTTACATCTGCAACTAGGCCTTTGCTCCGGCAGATAGAAAATTTGCAAGCTACTCTGGGAGCGCAGACCTTGTCATGGGAAAAACTGGAGAAAAATCTTTCCGAGAGACTTGGTAAGACAAAAAATTGTCAGTCTCTTAGACTGAATGTGTCAGAAAACTTTATGCATAGCACTTTAGTTGATTGTGGATGTGCACATATTCCTGGAAGTATTAAATTTATATATCTGAATCTGGAATTTCTGTAAGGAGCATTAGGCTGGCTGTAACATCATGACTGTGATTGTGTGTGAATGATGAATGTGTCTGGGGGTCTTTTTAAATGCTTTTTAGATTTGGTTTTAGATTTTTGGAAATGTTGAGATGTTGTTTTTATTTATGTTGTTAGCCGCTCCGAGTCCTCGGAGAGGAGCGACATAAAAATGTAATTAATAAATAAATAAACTAATTCTTGTCCAGAAAATGAATTGCCTAGAGCTACATAAAATTGGCTCTTTGGCTGCAGTCATATTAGCAGAATTAATGAAGTTATGTTTCATTTTGGCCTTAAATCTCAGTTGGCCGTATCAATCTGTTTTTCCAAGATTAAAAAATAGCTTGGGTTTGTTTGCAAGCTATTGCTGAATTTGTATCTGTTGTCTGTCTAATGTGGAAACATTTCTCCCATCCCCTACCCTACCTGGTATGCTACTCTCCAGGCAGCTATAGTCTTCTATTCCATTTTTCATTTCATCAGAGAATGTTTTCTTTATTCCTTTTAATCCCCAATTGTTCTTAGCAGCAGAAAGGCTTTTATTTTATTTGCTTTTATTTAAAAACAAATCAGTAAAATTAGGAAACAGTTGTTCAGTGAGAGATAATGGAGATGGGGTGGGGAGTTATGGCAGGTAATCTTTCTTACCTTTTGTTCACAAAGTTGTTTCATTCCGCTTTCCCACTCTTACAATGGGAAAGCAGCCTAAACAAATATGGAGACAGCACCGCACAAATGTCATTTCCATTTTCTTGTCTGCGTAGCACATACAAAGGCCAAACCAGATGAGCGTAGAAATTTAATGTTATCTTGTTTTTCCTCTAAAAAATAATGTATGGTGAGGTAGCTATGCAGTATAGAAGGCAAATGGAGGAGAAGGTGAAGGAAAAGTTCATATTTATCATCTTAGGCTTACATCCTTCAGAAATTTCTCTGCATATTTGCTATTGTCCTAGTGGCAGATTTTCTCCCACCAAAGTAGAGCTTTGAGGGTTGGGGAGACAGAGTGATTGGAATTGACAGAAAACAGAAGAATTAAGCTCTCCTCACGATGCAGGATAATCCATGCCTGGCAATGATTTTCAAAATAACTGTTATCAGATTTGATGTATTGGATTGACTAGTTTGATGACTTGACAACATTTTTGTTGTCAAGTTGTGCTTTTTAAAATCCCTCATTGTAAATTCATAAAAAATCATAGTGCACCATATTTCTATTCTTTTCATTAGGTGACTCTCAAGCTGCTTTAGCAGCACAGACCGAAAGAGAACGTGCTGCTACAGAAGAACTCCTTTCCAACAAAATCCAACTTTCTTCCACTGAATCACAAAATAGTCTCCTGAGGCAAGAAAATAGTCGCCTTCACGTTCAACTTGAAGGAGAAAAATCCAGGCTTAAGAAACTGGAAAATGAGAACAATCGGTAAATAATAGTAATAATATAGTTGGAAGGGTCCTTGTTGGTCTTCTAGTCCAACCCCCTGCTCAGGCTGGAACCCCTATACAATTTCAAATGGTTGTCCAGTCTCTTCTTAAAAACTTCCAGTGTTGGAGCATTCACCACTTCTGGAGGGAGGTTATAATCTCTCAATTTCTGAAAAGAAAAATGAATGCACATGGTTCAATGAATAAAATTGGGATGTGATAGAGCAGTGGTGGTGAACCTTTTAGAGACCGAGTACCCAAACTGCAACCCAAAACCCACTTATGTATCGTTGGGTGCCGGGTGGGCGTGGCCCATTGGGTGGGTGTGGCCAAGGGCAGGCATGGCCCATTGGGTGGGCGTGGCTGTGGTGGTAATGGCAGACTGGGTGGGACTAAAAAGTTCAATCAATCAATTCCAACTTTGCGAGATTTTTTTTCCCCTGGGAAAAGTTGAAATTGATTGATTGATTTCTTTTTTTGCACACGGCGGTGGAAGCTTAAAGCGAAAAGGTTTTATAAAACCCAGCTGAAGGCCTAGGACTGGGGCGAGGGTGTGCGTGCCCACAGAGAGGGCTCTGCGTGCCACCTGTGGCACGCGTGCCATAGGTTCGCCACCAAGGTGATAGAGTATCTTACTTTAAAAGGTATAATTTAAAAAAAATATTTGAAAGCAACTGCCATAATACTAATTCATATGATAAATTAGGATGTTAACTGCTGATACATTTGTGAGGAGGTACTATTATCACAATATGTACCATATAATAGCAACTAAATCCATCTGTATTGTTACAGTCCTTTTATATTTGTGTAAATTATAAGTGTAATAATTTGATAAACAATTGAACATTGATGCCAGTTCAGGATATATGTAATACTTTTTTTCTGTAATTTGCTTTTCACAAAGGTATGAAGTTGAGTTAGAAAATCTTAAAGAAGAATACGTAAAAGTTGTTGAAGGGGCAAAGAAAGAAAAGGTTTGTTTAACTAACAGTTCTTTGTATAATGTTGCTTCACCAGGAAAAAGAATCAATCTATAAATATTATTTTGCTTTCTTCAGATGTTGTTATCTACTCAGTTAGAAATGGAAAAAATGAAAGTTGAACAAGAAAAAAAGAAAACAATATTTATCCAAGAATCTGCAAGAGAAAAGGTACTTGATCTTGACTGTCCAATAATTCTAGATGTGAAAATCATAAACAAATGTTGGGAGATGGGAGTTACCTTGAATTTTAGTACTTTAGTTTTGGTGTATGTCTTGAAAGTATCATCTTTTTTAGTCAACATCAGTACAGGTTCTGCATTATATATGAGTCATGTGCTTTCTAACACATGGGCCTACTCTTTCCTGTTTTATTGGGTTTCCTCTACTGATTTTGTTTTTCTATTGGTTGTATTAAGAAATCTTCTTTTATTCTGTTGGAATATTAACTCACACATAATTTGATGTTTATTTCATTGTAAAAAATAAATTATGGCACAGACACAAAACAGTAATGATTTTAGTGAAGCATCAGGTACTAATAGAAAATTGAATGCTCATTCTGCTGCCTAAGCATTTTCCAGTGAATAGCAGGTTCTACCTATAACTTAAAACGAGAGGGACAAATCTAGCGCTCTGGTTGCAAAGTGGTTAGAATGCACTATTGCAGGCTAAATTCTGTGCATAGCCTGGAGTTTGATCCTAGTGGAGCTCAAGGTTGACTCAGCCTTCCATCCTTCCAAACTCGGTAAAATAAAGACCCAGATTGTTGTGGGCAATATGCTGACACTGCAAAACACCCAGAGAGTGCTGTAAAGCATTATGAAGCTTTATATAAGTCTAAGTGCTGTTGCTATTAAACTATTTGAAAATAAGACAATTCTACTTGTAAGAGAACAAATTGCATTTTCTGTGTCTTTGCACTATTGCAGTTTATTATCCCTTCAAAATGCTATTTTGCATGGTTTTTTCCCCCCAGGAGCGTAAATTATATATTCCATCAGCAGTGGAAACTGTGTCGAGCACCCCAACTCTCTCACGCTCAAGCTCCATAAGTGGAGTCGATATGGCAGGACTGCAAACATCCTTCATATGTCAGGTATTGTTTTTTATACATTTCAACCTTTTTTGGGTTGTTTGTATGTGTTTCTGGAACATTATGTTTAAAGTACCTTATTGGCATTTTTGTTGAAGCCAACTAAAGCTTCTTTTCTCAGATGAAAGCATATTTTCAAATAGTTTTATCACTAAATATGAAATAGGAATGATAAAGGCTGCAGATCAAAACATGGGGCATAAATAAAATTAGATTTTATCTTATTCCACTTTTGGTGAATTCAGATTAAAGTTTATATATCCTGTGTAAGATCAGATAATAAAACTATTTTTCAATAAACTTTCTAGAGCATTAATTTAGAAAACCGCAATAACCATTTTGCTACTAATATTTCCAAGGCAACTTTTAATTTCTTAAAAGTTACATTCATCTTTCATATGTAATCTCTTTCCAAACAATTAAATCTTTATAAGAAATGAAAAGTACTATAAAATAGTGACTAACTAGAGGTCATTTAATGCCTGCCATGGCTATGCAAGGATTTCTATCTGCTTGTTCTGTCCAAATTGCTATCCTGTGACATTTTATTAGCTGCTTTTTCAGAGTTAAAAAAAATCAACATGATTATGGTACAAAATCATAAATAATATGGTTCCAATCTAACTTGTATTTGCTCAGTATTCAATTTCATGGTTATATTGCATTGCAGGATGACCAGTATGACCATTCCTTTGGTTCAGTGTCTGCAAGTGGGACCAATCTGTATGACATAATGAGAATGGGAGCAGGTTCAAGTATTCTAGAAAATCTTCAGTCACAATTAAAATTACGGGATGGAGAGATTTCTCATCTCCAGGTAAACAGAGAATCATGTATCAATTCTTTAGACAGTGTGTAATCAAGTCTAATATGCCAGTTGGAGTAATTAACTAATGTCAGTTCAACTGTAGTTGGATTAATATAATAGGACGATCATATGTTTTAGATTGTTTCTGTTGTTACAAGCCAAAAATAAGAAAAAAATAATTGAAGTAACAAATATTCCTAATAATTATTTTGTGAAGTAACATAGCTGAAAGAGACCTGTAGGGAGGAAGAATGATTGCATAGAAGTCTTTTCTAAATGTTGATTTCATGAGCTGCATCGCCTTAAGTCAAAACTGAGGTTTTTTGCATGCTAGTAAAGTATGGCTTTATTTTCATTTAGTCATTTAACTTTATCCTGTGTACGTCAAGTTAGAGAATATGGAACTCTGCAATCTTTCCCAAGTTCACAATGACTATTTAGACATATTATAAATGTTTATTGAATTGGTTTTAAGATGTGGTCTTTATTTGTATTAGGCTCTTATTTTGCATACAATACTATTAATATAAAACTTAGGTTTGCACTAGAAACACTTAACTAAATGAAAAGTAAATTAATAACTTAGTAAATGGGTTTTGAAATCATTGTTAAATATTATTTTAGTTGGAAATTGGAAACCTTGAAAGAACTCGATTGGTAATGGCTGAAGAGCTGGTGAAGTTAACAAATCAAAATGATGACTTAGAAGAAAAAATTAAGGAGATCCCCAAGTTACGTGTACAATTAAGGGTAGGTTTCTGTCAATTTATTTTAGAATAAACTTAAAGGAGATTATTACTAATGTAAAACCATGCAATGAACAACAGCAACAGACTTTTTGGCAACTAGTATTTTTACCATAAAATAATAAGTGGATAGTAACAAGTGTTGTTTTGGCTGCATAAGAACATTTATATTTTATATTAAACAAAAAATAATGATGACAGAAAAAAGTAAAAATCTTTGTAGGGAACTATTTTGTAATTACTGGGCAATATTGTTCCAGGATTTGGATCAGAGATACAATACCATTCTGCAAATGTATGGAGAGAAAGCAGAAGAAGCAGAAGAATTGAGATTGGATCTTGAAGATGTAAAAAATATGTACAAGACTCAGATTGACGAACTTCTGAAGCAAAGGCATAGCTAATTATTGTTCAGGTTTTGATCCAAAAACAATGTTGCATTAAACTCTAGAGCTGTTTCTGTAAATGTAGTTAATTTATAAAAAAAATGTACTATAAAGTGATTATAATGTTGAGTTGATCTGATGGCAGGAATCATTGTGCTTTTATGATGACCGGCTGTCAGCAGTTAAATTATTTGTTAATATTTAAAATCTTTTATCTCCAGCTTATTCTCTTGTCTCTCTAGTATACATATTTACTTGTACAGTAATAACTTTAATTGTGAAAACATATGATTGAAGCTCTCACATTGATGATGATGTTGTACTGTGTCCTTATGTCAATAAGAGGGATATTGCTGCCAGTTGGGATTCTCTTACCTCTGCAATCTTTGTATTGATTCCAGATCTGCCCCTGAGAGGTTGGGAATCTCTGGAAAAAAATACAAAAATTGCAAAAGAAGAAAGCAAGGAAAAGTTATGTTGTGCAAAATATATTAATATGACATTGATTTTCAAAAAAATGTATTTGAAAATTTGCACTGATATGAATTTATTTCCTCATACTTATCTATTCCTATCTAAATGGATATTTAAAGGAAAATATTGTGGGTACTTCAACTATATTAATAGCAATGACTTGATTTGCTATAGGCAATAAAAGAGGTGGGATGTCTTTATACCCTTGGTATTCTGCTCATGTGATTTACTATTCTGCCTCTTTAAAGCAAGCAACACAGAACAACGTAAATTTTAAAAAGCAATCAGACACCCTCTCCTTGATATAATTTGGTATATTTTTAAATATTTCACTGTGTTACAGCATAATATAGAGAAACAGATAACCTAACATTTATTAGTTTAAAGAGTTGTGAAAGGCAGTGCAGGGATATGTTTGTAAGAAAGTTCACACTCAGATAGTTCTCATGGTCTAATTCAGTGCGTGTCAATTCACTAATATTTCAAAAGTGAGTAAACCTGTTCCAAATGTTTCAAATGAGATGCAGTAGTTAGAAAACTACTGTTTAAGAAAATATTTGTCAGAGTATAAATGAGTAATAGTATTGTACTTGAAATTGTCTTTCTAGCTCTTCAAGTTGAAGCAGAAGAATCACCAATATCAGTCTCTAATATTCATATAGTTTTCAGAATATTACTGTTGTCATCTTATTGTGGTTTCTTGTTTTTACACGGTTATAAGGAACCTTTTAGAAAATTAATTTTATCCTATTGAGATATTTGACTTGATAAATCTTTTAAGGTTTTTAAAATATATTCCTAAAAAAGTGAAAAATTATTTGATATGTTTTAACAAAATTTTACTTGCTGGCAAACCGATAATGTGGAGAGAATTATCTTAACAGTGAGATTTGCATTCCCTAGGCTAATTCTCCACAAAACTTTCACTTAGCTTAAAATAGAAATTTACATGAATCATACTCAGAAGAAACATATAATAACCGCCTGCAACTGAATTGTTTCTGAATAGTTGAAGAAAGTGTTGCATTCAATGGAATCTTGCTGCACTGAGGAAAATCAGCATGATACTATGTGCAAAAAGCTGTAGCACAGATATTGAGGATTCTCCATCTGTTAGTTACTATGTTTAGGGTTTTTAAGTTTAGGAATAATTTAGTTAAGGAATCACCCATCTATATTTTGAAGTGTTTCATTTTTAGGAAGTAAATTAAATTACTTAAGAAAATGTGAAATGTTTATATTATATAGTATGCATACATTTTTCTGACCATATTAAACTGCACTACACTCTAATGAGAACATCTATTGACTCAAAAATGTGTTAGCAATTCAGTAATTCTGAAATAAAAATGAGCAATGATTGCTGACAATGTAATTTTCTTTTATAATATGTGACTAATCACCAAAATACTACATTAATAAATACAAAATAATATGAATATTGGATCTAAAATTGAATCAATGACTTTTTATAAAAAGACATGCATATTATTTAATTTTAAATTACTTCTATATTTTATTTGAATTACATTAATTTAGAGTAAATATTCTTCACTTTTGAGAAGAAGATACAATCTGCAATTTGGATATTTCTGTTTGCCTTAAGAATAAAATCCTTAAAAGGTTTTTAACCCAGGGGTGTCAAACTCTCAACGTATCGCAACTTTTTTGCCATTGCCGTCAATGGAGTGTGCGCGGTTTAGCTATGATGCATCCAGCCCACTGGCTGGCAGTTTAACACCCCTGTTTTTAACCCAATCTTTGAATAATTTGTCTCTTTAGATAATTATTATCACATGTGGCCTATTCATAACCATTGGTTTAAACTTAGATGTAAAATACAGGCAATCTGCAATGTAATTTTGGCAGCTTGACATTCTATTTCCTTTACTAATTTCAGACAAGAAATGCCATGCCTATGAAATTTAACCTATTTTACATTTTAAAATAATTAAAATAAAAAAAAATTTTCAGACTGTTTATCTTTTATTCTAAAAATAGTTTGATCGCTTTCAATGCGTTCTTCCCCTATAAGTCTGTCTGCAGACACTATTGTTTTGATATGTACAAGGGCATGAATATATTCATTTCATATTCTGAAAAATGGCTATTTTCATAATGGTAACATAAAAAGTGATTGCAAAAAGCAAGTGTTCATAACAGAATGCAAATACAGTTACTCTTATTTTTCTGATTAGAAATAAAATTACACATTTGATTGAGAGAGGCAGAGAATACGATTTGGGAACCAAATTGCTAAGAAATATATAGTTTAGGATATGTAATAAAACGCTTCTGCCAATAGGCACTTTGAACATGAGTGGGACAAATAATCAGGCCAGGCCCTTCTTAATATCCAATGGGAATATTATTTGGCTTTTAATGAAAAATATAATGAATTACAGTAGTATATTTTAATTATTTAAATCTTCATTGTGTCTGTATGAATATGATTTATCTTTTTAGCTGTCTAAGAAAATCTAACAAAGTGAGTTTTAAATAAGGTGTTTACATTAATATGGTACAGTACTATAAAATACTGTTAACATTGTGTAAATAGTATGTTTAAATTTTGGTTAGTCTATGAGTAAAATATTTGAAATGTTTTATATTTTCTTAAATTGAAAAATATCAGTGATAAAATAGGTTCTCATTGCATGGGTTGAGTTTTTATTTGTACATACGGTGATACAAAATTATCACACAATTCCATTTTAAGATAAGCAAAAAGTATTAATAAACCAAAGAAATTAAAGACAGATCATAACAAAATGAAATATAGTTAAATCTAGTTTGTAACACTTCATTATACTTCCCACTGTTCATACACTGCTTTCTATATTGCCTTTTGTTCTTTAAATTTCTCCTTTATTTTGAAGATCTCTTCAACTCCATCCAACCACAAAATTCTTGATCATCTTTCTTTTGATTCATTCATTCTTCCTTCAACATTTATTTTGCAATACTTCCTATATGGTCAAACTAACCTCAGTGTATAGTGTTCATAATGGTTTAATCTGTACTTATTCATTGTTGATGCTCATCTTTCATCGCACACCCTTCTTAGGTGTCACGTTCCCACTAGACTCAACTTGACATGACATACCCAAGCATCACTTTCATATTAAAAAAAAAAGGATAGAGACATAATTTTATAATAGTGATAATACCTTATTTCAATAAGTAGTCGAGTATTCACAAGGCTACCTTTCTATCACTAGTTGCACATTTTAACATTTCTCCATTTTCCTATCTTAAGTAAGCTTTCTTTCAAGGTACACAATTAACTTATTTGCTCTATTTTTTGGAATATATATACATATATACATACATACATACATACATACATATACATACACATACACACACACATACACACACACACACACACATATATAAAATCTTGCCCCTCTAATCTTTAACTGGTGCATGGGGGAAAGCTTTTGCCAACAAAAGTACTTCGAATTGGCTATCTTGTGGAATGCTGGTACTCATTACTCCCGAAGGAATAACATTTGGGGAAGTTGTGGCTTCTTCAGCATTGCTGAATTGCTATGGTCACATGATCCTCATTCTCCATTGCATTTTGTACACTTTTTGAAATCTTTCAATAGTTTATGTTTTCTAAGTGAGACAGTAGAGTGTACCATCCATAAAAAAGCAGTACTGTATCTGTTTTTCAGAAATATTAGTTTTAATTTATTTTTCCACTTCATAAAAATTAATGTTAGCATTTGGGGAGGAGATATTAATACCAGTCACTTAACTATATGCTATTTCTTTTCTAGAAGCCAATATAGTATATAGTGCTTAAAACTTTTGAAATACTATCGCATCAATTTTGTCATTTGATTAAATTCTATATACAGTGTTCAAACAATACACAAAATGCAGTGTTTCTCTCTGTTTAAAATAGGGGCAATCTTCCTATTGTTTTTGAAGATTGCAAACTCTGCCATTTTATGAACAATTCAGAAACGAAGTCAGTTCAGTACTTAGAGATATGTTTCATCTTGTACTTCCTAGCACAAGATGGAAATGAAAGGTTCTTCTGTGGTTACTGATAATATTCCTATCATAACTGATATTACTTTCACAATACTGTGAGAAAATATCTGCCTTTCTGAATTTCAAACTTCTATATCTTATTGCTTTATAAAGCCATCCTTTTTCTGGAATATAATGGAGTGAAATAAGAAAAAAGTGGATCGAAACAAGCAACGGAGCCTACCTATATTCAACTAAAATCCTTAATCGTTTGAGAGGAGGAGAGCACGGACTGTTCACTGAGAGAAAAAGCCATATAAATGGTAGCATTGGATGCCAAGCTGTGACAAGTGAGAAGGGAGTACAATTACAGTTCTGGATAAACCCACATCTGATCTAGTTGTCTCTAAAAGATGATGCAATGTATTACATTTGGCATTCATTATCTCAGTGGCATAAATCCTGTTGCTTAAAGAAATTAACTATTTTTTAATGAACTTAACGTAATTATACTGGACCAATTAATTCTGGGCTGGGAACTAGATAGCTTGTGTCATATAAAAAGAATTCAGAGATTTCAGGAGCATATTGGTACAAATTTAAAACTGCAAATGGGCAGTAACTCCTCCCTTTGAAAAATCAAACGACTAAGAATTTTAGTTCTTAAAGTAAAGAATTAAATTAAAACTAAAATTAAGAATTTTAGGCTCTGTTGCTTCTTTCAATCCACTTAAATGAGGATTTAAAAGTTCTTTTTCAGACTATTTCCTCACTAGATAATTATACTGTACTGTCACAACTACTGTAGCACAGATGGTCTCCATTAGTGATATATCCCCTTAACAATACTGCACTGTAGTTGTATAATGTTACAAAAACAGGAGCATTTTCAATTTTGCATTTGATACAATCCAATTTCACTGATTCATCAAAACAGCTAAAGACTTCTCAGAATCTGCAAACTAGATTCTACAAGTTCCTGAATCAGAAACAATTTCAACAAAATTGGACAGAAGAATTTTTTGATCCATTTCACTAAAGAAACAAATAATAAATCCAAGAATGAAGAAGACATCACTAGAAGAGTTTTGAATGAAAGCAAACAAACATCATCCAAAGAGGGCACTGAGGTCTTTCCTTCAACATACATTTTGTGAAAGATTAATTGTATTCACTACAATTAAAATGCTGAAATACAGTTATTTCAATTACTGTCTTAATATGGGCATGGGCATGGATATGATATCGTCACATGTATTTAAGTCTCATTAAGATTTATAATTAGTGTATTTTAACACATTGGTCCAAGACTGGGAGACCCAGGGTGATTTGAGCTAATCATTCCAGACTTTCCTACCTCCGCAAGGCAGTTTGCTATTCAGAATAAAATAAAGGAAAATCTCAGTACAGGACAACCTGAGCTGCTGAAGAAAAGGTGGGATAACAATATTAAAAAGTGAAGACGCCCTGCAGCTTTACTGCTGGTGACCAGTGAATACATCCAGGGCGTTCTTTGCAAGAATAAATTCCTTCTCCAGGATGTTCCTCAGCTTCCCCCATCAAATCAACCTCTGATTCCCTGTTAGTCTTCCTTTCCTGTCCAAACTAGACTGCATGTATCTCCACAGACATTTAGGCTGCATCTAGTTACCTTCTCTTATCCCCACCTGCTGCTTAATGAAAATATGCCGTATTTCAATATTCATTCCTCCCGTTTGAGAAATAAGTAGTCCTTGGTGTCCCTGATTATTATTATTTTTTTTATTTTATTTTGTTTGAGTTCGAGACATGCTGTTTAACTCTCAAGGGCTTGGGCATCCTCCGACATCACGTGAACGTGGGAGCGAGCCTCTGTTCACATCCCAGACAGCTGTGGCCGTCGCCGAGGAGAGGCCGCCGTGAGAGACGCAGCTTGCTTGGACGCCGATCCTCCCGGCTGAAACAGCCTCGGACTATCCGGCGCGGCTTTCTTGCCCCCGCAGGGCTTCGCATTCCCCAGGGACGCCAGGCCGGTGGAGAAGCCGCCCGGCCCAGTCCTCTCCAGGCCTCCCCATTGCGCTCCCCCAGCAGCGCGGCTTGCCTTCCGGAGGGCCGCGCCACTCCGCGCTTGCCCCTCCTTCCGCAGCTGCCATCGGGGCTCCCTGCCTGTCTACCGGCCTGCCTGCCTGCCTTCTTTCTTCGAGGGGGAAGGAGGATCCGGGTCGCGGCCGGAAAAACTCCGGAGAGACGGCAGCCGGGAGGTCGGCGAGGTGCCACTTGCGCGAAGGAGGCGCGCTTTTCCCATCGCGGTCGGGGTTGGGCAGTTTTGTCGCGTCCCGATGTAAGTATGACTCTTCCGAGGCGGGCGCTTCGGACCTTCCCGCCTTTCACCTGCGGGGATTCTCTTCCTCTGGGGGTCCCACTCGTCCCCTCGGGCGTTTGCAGCGTGGCTTTCGTCCCATGGAGGGCGAAAAAGAACAAGAAAAGAACAAGAAATCGCTTATTGGGCTCTTCTCCTTTCGTAAGATGAGGCTGGCAGGAAATCCCATTCATTTCAAGCCTGAATATTTGCAAGGTCCAAATAAAAGACCTCTCTCCCAGGTCAAAAGTCTCCCTAAAGAGCATTGCTGATTTCAGGGATTGGGATTCCTAGGCTTTCTGTTACCAGAAAATGCCTTGCTGAACAATTTTCATGGTGTCTTTTCTTGCTCTCCTTTAAATATCCTCAGAAAACTCACCTGACCTGTGAAACTGTTATCACCACTGTTTATCATAATCTTCCCAAACTGGTGGCCCAAATATCTTGGATTACAACTTCCCTTTTCACCCATCAGGATCTGTCCTAGGAATGATACTAAAGATCTACATGTGGGACTTTTGTATATTCAGGCTTCCCATTGTCCCCCTTTGTCTGTTGTGTTTGGAAACTTGGCTCTAGTTTATGGAAACGTTTCTCCTTCCTCTCTCCAATTCTGCAGTACTAACTTTTGAATGATTTATTATTGATTTATTGTGCATTATTCCTTGTGCCATAATCTGAATTTACATTTTAGAATTTGACAGGAAAAAAAAATAAAGTGACATACTTTTCAGGTGAACAGAACAATGTAAGATGGTTTCAGCTACATGTGGTTAAATTGGGTTCACTAACTATGTTAGAATTTGGGAACTACAATAGTATAGCAAAGGCTTCAAGAAGAACTTTAGAAGAAGTCAAAAGCATGATCTTTAAATTTGAAGATAGCTGTAGACATGAGAAATATTGAGGAAGAAAGCAGACAGCTTCTGTTTACGTAGTAACACCATCTTGGTGATGAAATAAATGTTGCAATGAGAGAATTACAGTCTGGGGCAAGATTCAGAATATGCTATGCCTGGTATTAGTTGGTTTGGTTTTGTACAATTTGTGAAGTCAGTTTTTTGTTTTTTGGCACAGGATTTGAGGACAAATCCCTTTCATTCACTTGAATGGATTATTAAGCAAACCACAATTTTGGCTCCCCAGTTTTGGCTCTGGCACCGGAGAAAAATAGGTATTCATTTATGAAAATAATTCCAGATACTGTTTTGTGTGAAATTTGTATCAGATCCGATCCCTCCTCATGTCTTAAAGAAACTTCTTGCAAAAGAGTTTGACTTCCTTCCTTAACTACCATATAAAAGTTGTTAATGCACATATACAGCCCAATTTTCAGAGAAACAAGATAAATTAAATTTTATGAAATTTAATACGCTGTCTTATCAAATGTTTCTGCACAATGTTTATTTTGCTTTCCATTCTTTTTTAGAAGCAGAGAAAATAGAACTCTTGGGAAATCTACATAATTTCCCCTGTCTGATTCCCAAGAATCTCTTGGGAATGAAGGAATCCTCTTACTCATTGGTTTACTATCTATAATATTAGTAGTATACCAGTGTCAAGAATTTTTTTGGGTCAGGGAATATAACTGCATGAGTTTAAAAATACATATTTAAGGGCTGGTGAATTGTTATTCTGCAGTCCATAAATCTTTGGTGTGTTTATTTTAGGTTTTTCCCACTGCCATGTTAATACTGCTTGCATTGGGAGCTGTTTTTCCAAAAATAGTAGCCAGGGGACCGGATGAAAATCTTCACAATGGCAGCAACGTTTTGCAAGAACCAAGGTATCCTTATGAAACCATCATGTTGCCAGAAGAACATATCCCATATTTTTTACACAATAATCCAGGCATTGCCACTGCTTGCAGGCAAGATCCTCTTTGCCCATATAAAGTAAGTATTCCTTTTCCTACTCTAATGGAGACTTGTTTCAGTGTTAGAATCATGTCAGTTAAAAGTGATGTAAACATCAGATTAATTCCAATCAGTTTGTAACTTCTGTAGTAGAATAATTGTCACTGAAGATAGTAAATAGTGGATCCTTATTCCCAGATGATTGAAGAATGGAAAACAATAGGAATACGTGGATAGCGTTCACAAAGGAGGAATATGCAAAGTGGGTGCCTAGTGAACTATAATATCCTTCTTCTTGGGATCTGCCAATGCCCCATTCTCTTGACCTTCCAGAAGGCTGTAAAAAGCGGGTTCTTCCTCCCTAAAGTGAAGTTGGAACTTGGGAAATAATACATTGGAGGAGGAGATGGGAGGCACCAAATATTTGCTTTTTTCTTTGTTTTGTTTTGTTTTGTTTTATTGCTATTGTGAACCTGCCAAAGTTGTATTTTTTAAGATGAGTGGCCCTCTTATATGTTGATATAACAATGGTATGATGCATGGCTTGTGGCACTGAGTAATATGTTTTCTCTGTTGTATGTATTTATTTGCTAATGTGTTAGAACACACTTCCCTGATCTTCAAATTGCAACATCCAGAATGTCCAACTAGAATGGATTTATAAGACAGTTTGAAAGGCTGTATTAGAATGATGTTTCCTTCTTTTGTAGTCTGGTGGGTGTGAATTTAGAATATGATGTGTTTGTAGATTTTTGCAAGCAATGAATATAAAATACATGCAGGGCTGATTTTTTAATTTTTGTTTTGCACCTTATTTGAGGATTTCAACAGGATTTTTTAAAATGTTCAGTCACATTTTCCAAAAGCAGAAATTGACCACCTTAACTGCATGGTTGCATAAGTTAACCTGCCTCCAGAAGCGGTGAATACTCCAACACTGGAAGTTTTTAAGAAGAGACTGGACAGCCATCTGTCTGAAATGGTGTAGGGTTTCCTGCCTGCCTGAGCAGGGGGTTGGATTCGATGACCTCCAAGGTCCCTTCCAACATTATTATTATTATTATTATTATTATTATTATTATTATTATTATTATTATTATTATTATTATTATTTTAATGATAACTCTCTATTGACAGAAACATTTGAAGAAATTGAAAGCTTGTTGGGGTTATGAGAAATCATGCAAACCAGAAAACAGGTTTGAATATCCAACATGTGATTATGCTGAAATTGGATGGTAAGTATGAATGAAAATGCATGAAATTTAATTTCATGTGAAATTCAGTGCTTAGATATTATGTACTTACTGAACACCTGAACACATATCATGAGTGTTTTTGCAAAATGGCTACTATTGGGTGCTTGTGCATTCAGACAATGTCTGCCAGGATATTCTATGTTAATATGGATGCTTTAGAACCTTACCTTTTTTAAAAAAGACATGTGAGATTCTTGATTTTTGAAAAAAAAACAGATTTGAATTAGAGAAGTACACTTTGGCTAAGATTTGTAGTGTGGATATCTCTATCTTTAAGAATACTGCATATGATTGTCTGGGACACTACACATCCTCTTCACGACTTGTTTTCCCTGTTACCTTCTGGGAGGAGGCTCCGTGGTTTCCGAAGCAGAACATCCGGATTCAGTCACACTTTTGTTCCATACAGTATTAACCTTGTGAACTCTAAAGCTTCTTCCTTCCATTATGTATTCAAGATGGACAATGATTAATATTTATACGTTACTTATATGTAAGAGTGTAGATCTATACATATGTTGTATATAGTATGTTTAAATGTGTATCATGTATGTGTACACTTTGAAAGGAAGCAACTAAATTTCATTTTTAATGTGTGCCATTGTGCCCACAGTAAAAAATGACAATAAAGGTTTATCTGTCTGTCTGTCTGTCTGTCTGTCTATCTATCTATCTATCTATCTATCTATCTATCTATCTATCTTTCTATCTATCTAAGTTAGTAACATGGAATCTTAAATTAGTTGGGTTTGAAAGGCGGGTCCTTGGTGCTCTCTGAGCTTCCTTGTTTTCTTGCAGATATTTTATTACCCAGACTAGGTAACATCATCTGTGCTAGTAAGGAGTACAGTTTGCTGTCAGTTTATATTCTAGTGGCTTGCCTGTCAGTCATAGTGTGGGTGATCTTAAAGCAGGGGTTCTCAACCTTGGCAACTTTAAGACTTGTGGACTTCAACTCCCAGAATTCTGGGAGTTGAAGTCCACAAGTCTTAAAGTTGCCAAGGTTGAGAACCCCTGTCTTAGAGATTCTTTGGTTGGGCTGCTTGCTGTTAGCTTCTTTGGCAGTTTCTTCACTGAGATATCGTTTACTTGATTGTTGGTCTGATGTCAACCTTGGAGTTATTCTATGCTGATCTGGGTGCTGATTGCTGATGGTGGAGTGCTTGGTCTTTTTGTTCCTTTTGTTCCCTTTTATTCCTTTGGGGGCTGGCTGATATTCCCTGTGGAATGCATCTACAAACACCAGCTAGTAGTCAGAAGACATGATGAAAGTTCTTTAAATTTTTTAATTTCACAACATATAGACAGACTTAACCATAGTTTCAGTTGGGAAAATGTGACCATCCTAAACCAAGTTCAAAAACACCAGGGAATCTCTAGAGGCCCGGCACTCTGACAAATCAGCCATCAATAGGCACATAGACATTAACAACATCTATAGACCAAGCAAAAGAGACTATCACCCAGCCCAAAAAGGAACAAAAAGACCCAAGCACCCCTCTACCAGCAATCAGCACCCAGATCAGCATAGAATAACTCCAAGGTTGACATCAGACCAACTATCAAGTAAACAATATCTCAGTCAAGAAACTGCCAAAGAAGCTAACAGCAAGCAGCCCAACGAAAGAATCTCTAAGATCACCCACACTATCACTGACAGGGTCAGCCACTAGAATATAAATTGACAGCAAACTGCACTCCTTACTAGCACTGATGATGTTACCTAGTTTGGGTGATGAAATGTCTGCAAGAAAACAAGCAAGCTCAGAGAGCACCAAGGACCCCTTATGTCAACCCTGAGCTACAAATATTCTCCTTTATTGGATTTGAAAGGGATTGTTGAATGACTGTTCCTGTCTGTTTGCAAAGCTTTTATACAGAAAAGTGAAGAATGAAGCAGAACATTGATGGAACGGCAGAGTTTTTAAAAGCACAAGTAGTTGGAGAAAAACTGCAGGAAAACACTACTTTCCTCACACACACACCCGGTGTGTTCAACATATTCAGGCCAAAAACCTGAATTACGGGTGGTCCTAGACTTACGGCCACAACTGAGCCCAACATTTCAGTTACTAAGCAAGACAATTATTTGTTCCCTTTTATGACCTTGCCACAGTTGTCAAGCAAATCACTGCACTTGTTAAGTAACACAGTTCTTAAGTGTATCTGGATTCCCCATTGGCTTTGCTTCTCAGAAAGGGAATCACATGACCCTGGGATTCTGCAACCAGCATAAATACATGCCAGTTGCCAAGCATCTACATTTTGATCATATAATCAAGGGATGCTGTGACAATCGTAAGTGTGGAAATATGGTCATAAGTCACTTTTTTCAGTGCCATTGTAACTTTGAACGGTCACTAAATGAATTGTTGTAAGTCGAGGACTACCTGTACCTGGGAAGGAAAACTATTAGTTTCCTGGCAGGAAGTGGGTAATGAAGAAATGAGTGAGGCCATAAAACATGAGAAAGCATTAAAATGATTTTAATAATGTATAGGTAGACTAAAAAAAAACAACCCTAAAAGCTAAAAAGGACAGATAGAACAATGTTAAGGAGAGTAGAACTGGGCCATTTTATCTCAGTCTCCTCCTTTGTTTATTTATTGCATCATTTCTGTTCTTCACTTTCATCCTTTAGCGGAAATGAGAAAAACTGTTGGATATAAAAAGACAGAGGAAGCTTCATTTTCTGAGTAGATCATTTCCTAATTCACACGAACAAATTGTTTTTTAAAGTTTCCATGAAGGGAAGTGAGGCCAGTCCAAACAAACCCAGGAAGTGGGGCCAGTCCAGGCAAATCAGTGGAAGAATTCAGATTGTGATCGGGGCACTGATATGCCCCTGAACATGCATGAAAGCAAATACAGTGCTCTTTCACTTATTAAGTTAGAGAAGGATCTTATTTTGCTTGAAGCTTTGAGAAAATTAAGTTGCTGAGGAAGGCAATTTATTGTCCCCATGTGGAAGGTTTATAAGTGCCTTGCAGCGTTGTACATAGTGAAGACTGAAAGTCAGGCCATCTTATAGGCATGGAACTAGGCATACATATACACACAGTTCACCAATCTGGGACCACAGCTCTACAAATTATGTATTCAGTAGTTTCTAGAAGTAAATCCTTCACATCTGAAAAAGTTTGAGGCAGTCCAGGGTCTTCCAATCCTGAAGGAGACCATCTTCTGTCTGGAACTATGTTCAAAACACCTCGAATTGATTCAGATTATTTACTTCAAGGAAAAACTGAATTCCCCTCCCCCTGCCTGGGACATCATGGAATTGAGGAGATTCATCACAGGTCAGAACAAAAAGAGATTTTTCTGATGGAAATGGAACTGTTTGTTCTTGGATCATTTTTAAAAAAAAAAATATTCCTTAAGATAGCCCAATATATTGCTAGCTTTATGAGAGTTATACAGTAGTCCAGTCTAGACGAGAGATGGAAGAAATTCCCATCTTTCTCTTATTTTTCAATCCCTTGTGTTTCCCTTGGATCTGTTCCAGAGTGGGACGGAAAACAGCAAAGGCGAATATTTTTTGCTCTTCCATAATGTTAGATACATTCCCATGATTCATAGCCAAAAATTCTCCACACTTTTCAACAAAAATCATTCTATTTAAATTGCCCTGCTCCCCTTAGGTCAACTCCAACATTCTCATGTTTGTTCTGTTTTTAAATATTCAGTGATGCCCATATGCATACCAAACTCTGAGAAGGGTAGTCATTGCTTGATGCTAGCTTTTAAACCTTCTGACTTGTTCCACAAATATATACTGTATTAGAGAGATAAATCAACTTTTGGATATTAGGGGTCTAACCTGCAGAATAGAATAATTAATCTCTAGTAAAAAGTTGGCCAGAAAAGGCTCTAATATTGGAAAAGATGGAAGGAAAGAGAAGAAGATGACCAATAGCAGGGTGAATGGACTCAGTTACACTGGTGATAAGTCACGTTGAAGGACTAGAAAGGCCAAATTAGGGATAGACCATCATGGAGAAGATCTGTCTGTATCAGGGGTGTCAAACTACCGGCCCACGGGCCAGATGCATCATAGCAAAACCGTGCCCACCCCATTGCCGGCAATGGCAAAAAAATCGTAATACGTCGCGAAACGTCACATGACGTTGCGAGTTTGACACCCCTGATCTACAGTATGTGGTTGCTAAGAGTCAAAAACAACTTGGTGGCACACCATCAGTCAAATAGCTGGCCATCATTGTCTTGATTTGGCAACTGAGCAAACCTTTGTAATACCAAGGTTATTCTTTTTTAAAGGGTTTGTTTATTTTTTGTTTTAATCAAGGTATCCATAAGTATTATTTTTCTGCACAGAGGGAGAAAAGTTGAAAACAATATCCTTTTCATTGCTTCACTAATTTAGGGCATTGTTTATAAGATTACACACTAGAACCTAGCAGTCTGTAGCCTGAGGTTCTCCTCTAGTTCACTTTTGTCAAAGCGATTCCTTTGTTTTGTTTTGTACGCCAGGGCTAATACCATTGAGCAGGCCCAGGTTATTTTCTGGAAGCAAGCGGATTTCGGTTATGTTAAAGAAAGGATGAAAGATATGAAGACTCATTGCAAGCCTAAGAACGTGGTAGGCATATTAGTCTGTTTATTTTTTTTATTTACATAGCATATACGCCACTCTAATTAACTGAGTGGTATAAAATTCCCCCCGGATTTCTAATTTGGGATTAAAATGAGCTAATCGGATTTTAAAACTAAAACCGTTCATTAAAAAAACGCTACATGAAATCTGGGAGTTAATATTCAAAATATAATAAAACTAATTCATCCTCTAGTGCAGGGGTGTCAAACTGCCGGCCCACGGACCGGACGTGTCACACGGAAGTCCCACCCACCCCATTGCCGGCAATGGCAAAACTGTCCCGATACGTTGCACGACGTCACGTGACGTCACAAGTTTGACATGTCTGCTCTAGTGGGATAGAGTCTTGGTGGAATAACCGAATCTTCACCAACTTTCTGGAAACTGGGAGTGGGTAGGGGTGTTGTTTCAAATATTTAGGGGGACGCTTATCTCAATTCTCAGCAACTGAGAAGTCATGTGTTCACAGCCCAAATAGGGACAATCTCTGATCAAGGGACTATGAAATCCTTTCATCTAAAGCAGCGTTTCTCAACCTTGGCAACCTGAAGATGTGTGGACTTCAGCTCCCAGAATTCCCCACCCAGCACTCTAAAGTCCACACGTCTTCAAGCTGCCCAGGTTGAAGAAACACAGATCTAGATTTCACTGGGTGGGTAGATGTCCTCAAGAGCGAACAGTCGTCCAGTTAGGTAGTTCTCCATTTACTTGTGTAAAGAAGGTTCAGGATTATGGCAGTCTCGGAAAAAGTGACTTAGGACCAATACTGTCACTTAAACTGTCATATTACCTCCACAGTTCTGTGATCACAATTTAGATCCTTGGCAACTGGCTTACATTTATCACTGGTTGCCGTATCCTGCTGTCACATGATGATTATTTGCGACCGTTTTTGCAAACTTTGGCACAGTATGTCTATCGGGGAAGCTGGATTCACAAGTGCAGTGATTTGCTTAATGACCATCATTAAAAGTGTCACAGAATCAGGTCTGACTTAACAACCGCAACAACTTATGATGGAAATTCTGGTCACAATTGTGGTTGTAAGTTGAGGACTTCCTGCATCCGGGTCTTAAACCCTGAAGTGTTTTTTTTTAGATTACAGCCAGCATGTTGAACTACAAAGATTGTGGTTTGTGTACAAGATGGGAACTGTGCAAAAGTTTGGATTCAAAGACAAAAATGTCTTGTTGAACACGGGAACAGGCAATTTTGGCAATCACCATCATCTCAGCCCCAGCGAGTGACCTTTTTATATTATAATCCATAGTGCTGCAGATTTTTTTATTTAGTTAAAATAATTCATTTTCACTTGTCAGCCAACTGTGTCATAGTAATCCAGAGATGTCATTTTCTTTCAGGGAGATTCTTCACTTGAATGTTCTCGTTACCTTCAGTACTGCAAAGCAACACATTTATATATTGATTTAAGGCATCCAGAGAGAGACCATGATAGGTTTGTGTCATCTTCACGTTTCATCATTATTCAATAATTCTATTCAAGGAATTGCGTTCTAAGTTTGAGGCACTTGAACATGCACAAAGTCCTACTACTTTTCTTCTTTTATTTCCACTTATTAATACATCAATATTGGGGTGCAGAAATCTATAGCATTTAACAGAGGGTGTTACTGATTTTCATAGCTGTAGAGAAAAGCTTGAAGAATGAATTACTGTAAGAAGCTTAAAGGATCAGAAATAATCTACTGCATTTCCACGAGGGAACAGATTGTGCTTAACCACCTTTATCAGTGCAGTATCTTGTTTGCCACCCTCAACTATTGCTTCTTATAAGCAATTGCATTAGATTAGATTAGATGTGTGGGCTATCTGCCTCACTAATGTCAACCCTGACTGGTAAAATTTTTAAAAAGTTCAGATCCAAAGAATCTTGAAGTTTTCAGCAATTCAACTTCTTCATGTCAAACTGTGTAAGCTGCCCAGAATCCCTTTTTGTGAGATACAAATATGCTAAAGAAATAAAGCTCATGATTTTTCTATTAAATTGTAACCATATTATACAACACCTCGGTTTCTGATAAGCAACATAGAATTCACCATTCTAAATGTACTGTGAGCATTGCAAAATTTGAAAGGGCCAAATAAGTAAATACTTTTTTTTTTTTTGCACGTAGTGGTTCCTATAACTCTCCCTTGTTCAAAAAAACCTTTCTAACTTTCTAATTTGGGAAGACCCCTGCTGCAGCACAAGGAACTATTGTCAGCTTTAAGAGAGAGACTTTCAAGTACAGTACATAAGTTAGAAATACAGGAATAAATCTTAAGCTGGAGTTTACAGTCCCGGCAACCAAGGTGGAATTTTCACACCACGATTAAGCTTTGTGTTTGCAGCAAAGTAATTCCTCTTTATCATCTATTGGATGTTTCTTTGAACCCTGTGAAACTTCAGAACATGACATTTGTATCCTTCTTTTTGAGGCATCATAATAAACCAAAGCCTGTGGAGGCCATATCTTCAGCGGTACATTTGGAGAGAAAGGAATTGCTCATGACTCCTTATGTATTGAATTGTATATGGAAATATACGGTAGTACCTGAACAAGCTAACAACTCCTTAGAATTCTTGTTTGTTATAAAAAAGAAAAATATTTTTGTATACAGCATTGATTGCTTCCACGGGGAAGAAAAACCATTAAAAATGAACTAGATTTCTTTCCTTATGATCTGTTTTAGGATTCTAGCACATTTAAAACAAAGCTTTCACGGCTCATGCTAAGAGAAAGCATTTTCTAAATCCTAAATTTCAAAAATGAGCTTTTAATTTATTTAATCTTGTTTTAACCTTCTTTCCTTCACTGGTTAGATTTAATGAAGATTTCTTCAAGAAGGGTCAAATAGGTGGCCACTGCAATATGAATATTAAAGCTTTCCTTGCTGAAGGGCAGCAAAAGAGTCCTTTGCAATCTTGGTAAGTCTTGTAAGTATGTTCTTTTATTTCTTCACAAGTCATCTCGGCAAAATAGACACCTTGGATGCTCTTTTTCTGTTCCAGTAATCATGACTGAGCAATAGCAATAGCATTTAGACTTATATACTGCTTCATAGTGCTTTACAGCACTCTCAAAGTGGTTTACAGTCGGCATATTTCTGCCAACAATCTGGGTCCT
The DNA here is from genome assembly GCA_034064705.1 of Bothrops alternatus. NCBI lineage: Eukaryota > Metazoa > Chordata > Lepidosauria > Squamata > Viperidae > Bothrops > Bothrops alternatus. The sequence goes on along the minus strand of JARGCV010000051.1, from coordinate 4,855,153 downwards.
CATTTTACCGAGTTCAGAAGATGGAAGGCTGAGTCAACCTTGAGCCAGTCAGGATTGAACTCCTGGCTGTAGGCAGAATCAGCCTGCAATACTGTATTCTAACCACTATGCCACCATGTTGTAAGATGTAAGTTTTTTGCTCCTTTTTCAGCTGGTGTTTACTTTTGGAATATTGGGAGCATGCTCAAGTTATGCTCAGAAAATGTGTCTCAGGAGAGTGGGGAATTTGCTTATTTACCAAATAGCTGCCATTACGAGTTTGGCTTGCTAGAAAAATTCTCTTGTCAAAAGACAAAACTGATGAGAATGCTCCCCATCACTTATCCTAGCCTTTAGTACACTCTTTTTTGGGGGGAGGGATAGGTAAATAAGCTTATAAACACATCACAAAACTGCAATTACCTACAATTTTTATTTTCAAAGCACATCCACGGAGACAATATGGGAGCAATGTTGTTTATTTATTTATTTTGAAAATATGTATGGCTGTCCATCTTAAATACATAAATCTAAGCAGTTTATTAAAATACATTTAAAAAGCCCATAACCAAACAAAAATATAATATAATAGAAATAATCCAATACAAAAGGAAAATGAGCTACTATGTAGTAGACTTACAATGTTTATTGATTTGTAGTAGAATGCATATGGAATCTACAGAGATCATGCAATCGCCGATGTACAAATTTAGTTTAAAGCATCAGCAATAAATTGGACCCCAGATCCATATTTTGCAACTAGAAGGCTTAAGTAGAAGTAAATGTGAGTACCTAAGCAGACTGGCCATAGATATTAGGATAGATGTTATAACGTATGTATTATAAGCTCCTCTAACATCCAGACTAATCAAGAAACTAATCAAGGAGAGAACCAACCTTGAACTAAAGAGAAATTTCCTGACAGAACAATTAATCAGCAGAACAGCTTGCCTTCCAAAGTTACAGCGCCATCACTGGAGGTTTTTAAGAAGAGAATGGATAATAATTTATCTGAAATGGTATCAGGTGTTTTGTGTGAGCAAGGGGTTAGACTAGAAGACCTCCAAGATCCTTTCCAACTCTGTTATTCTTTTATTCTGTTACTTAATGCCAAGGGAAATTAGCCAGGTCTTAATGACCTTCCAAAAAGCGGACCAGGTTACTTGCGGGACCGTCTGCTGCCCCATGAAACCCAGCGACCGGTTAGGGCCCACAGAGTTGGCCGTCTCCAGGTCCCGTCAGCCGGACAGTGTCGCCTGGCGGCGCCTAGGGGAAGAGCCTTCTCTGTTGCGGCCCCGGCCCTCTGGAATCAACTCCCCCCGGGGATCCGTACTGCCCCCACCCTCTCTGCCTTTCGCAAATTATTAAAGACCCATCTTTGCCGACAGGCCTGGGGCAGCTAACACCTTGCCCCAGCCAGTGTATGTATGTTTGCATGTTTGTTTTGGGTGATTGGTTTTTAATTAACGGGTTTTTTACAATGTATTTTAATTTTTAGATTTCTTCTTGTTGTATCCATGTTGTGAGCCGCCCTGAGTTCTTGGAATAGGGCGGCATAGAAATCTAAATAAACAAATAAATAAACAAACAAATAAATAAACAAACAAATAAATAAATAAATAAATAAATAAGAGGATTGGTGTTCTCTGAATCTCAGAAGGGAGGCTATTTCATAGGGCAGGCATTGTACAAAGTAGCAAGTTTCCTTAGTCCTGAAAGATGATCCTGTTTAATGAAGAGGACTTGGAGCTACCCTTGTGGTAAGTCACCCGTACAGCGTTTTTTGAAAGCTGATAATTCCTCATGGCAACTTGTTCACCCTAGACTCTTCTGTGAATCTCGCTAATTGGTCTCAAATTCTATCTGTTATGTACCTGCAGTCATTAATAACTATGTCTTTGCTGATATATCTTGAAATTCATGGTAAACACATTTGACATGAATCTTCCAATTAGCTGGACCCATGAAATCTGGATAGAGGGAATACTGTCTCTACTTTTCCTAGCTTTTAATTTATAGATCAAAAACGTTGCATGTGTCTGAGTTCAAAGCAGAGCTTAACCTTTTGAGGCCTTATTGAAGAGGCTTCCATTAAATTAAAAATAATTTTAATGTCAAATTTGGTAAGACTTCATCAGCAGTAGGAGAAGTGTGTGTGGTGTATTGCTTAAAAATCAGCCTGGAATACATTTTTGACGCCTAATTTAAATGGTGGTAATTACAGGTTTGCGGAGCTCCAGACGTACACAGAGATGAGCTCCAGACCTTTGGAAGATGGCAGCTGTGAGGTCATTGTTGAGAAACCAACATATTTCATGAAGCTTGATGCAGGTACAAGGTATTTCAGTGTTTTCAAATTCCAAAGTGTAATCTCATTTCTCTATACCAATAAGAGGGGCTCTATTTCTGTAAACATTAGGAGGTACTAATTATAAGCTACAGGTAATCCTTGACTTATGACTGGTTGCATAACGACCATTCAAAGTTACAATGGACTTGAAAAAAGTAACTTTCGACTTGTCCTCGAAGTTATGACTACTAGACCATCCTGCCATCACATGATTGTATTTCATGTACTTGGCAAATTGTTTGTGTTTATGACCAATTGCAGCATCCCGTGGTCATATGTTCATGTTTTGTGATGTTTTCTGCTGTTTATTGGCAAGAAATACCCTTTGGATAAGCTGCATTCAGACTTATGACCATGTGATTTGGTTAACAGCCACAGTGACTTACTTAAGGACCATCATGAAAACAGTTGTAAAATTAAGTCTGATCATGTGGCGACTCAGCTTATGACCAAAATTCCAGGCTCAATTGTGGTTGTAAATCTAGGACTACCTATACTCTGATTAATCTCTAAAGTTAGTGTTTCTTTTTTTTCTTTTTTTTTATAAAAAATTTTTTTATTAAAACAATCGACATTAAACATAAGATCATATTAAGAAGCAGTCCTCGTAAAACCTGTAATACAACACTAAGTATAAGATCATATTATGAAGCAGTCATCGTAAAACCTGTAATACAACACTAAGTATTAATCTTTGTAAACATCTGACTTGGTAAACATTCTTCACTCCTCACTTCAAGCCTCAACTTCAAATGCGTCTAAATTTTTCTCCATTTCTGCCAATTGTATTACTTTCAGAGTCCTAACCTCATAATGCGGTGTTTCTGGCTTCCTCCAGTATTGTCCCACCCGCAATCCATTTGCTGTGACCAGATTCAGAACCATATTCATCTCAGTAGTAGTGCAATCTCTTATAATCCCTAACTAAAGATCCTGAGGTAGAAATTCAATAACCTGGGGTAAAAATTCAGTCTGCTTTTTCAATATTAAAGTAATCAACATTAAACATAAGATCATATTAAGAAGCAATCATCATAGAACATAACATACAACAACAGGTATTAGTCTTTGTAAACGTCTGGTTTGGTAAACATTCTTCACTCCTCGCGTCCAGCCTCAACTATACGCCAGGTACATTTTATTTGATTGGTGTTTCTCTTGTATATAGTCTATCCACTGTTTCCAGTCGGTCAAATATTGTTCATTTGAACGATCTTTCAAGTATGCCGATATTTTCGCCATTTCCGCCAAATTTATTACTTTCAAAGTCCATTCTTCTATAGGCAGTATGGCTGGATTCTTCCAGTATTGTCCCACCAACAGTCTGGCTGCTGTGATCAAGTTCAGAAATAAGGTCGTCTCTGAGGTAACGGAATCTTTTATGATCCCTAGCAAAAAAACCTGAGGTAGAAATTCGATACGCTTTTTGAAAATGGTTTGGAGTGTCCACCATATCTTCCTCCAGAAGGCTTTAATTTTTCTGCATGTCCACCATATATGAAAATATGTAGCCTCCTCACTACCACATCTCCAACATTTAGGCTGGGTGTCTGGATAGATGTATGATAGTTTTTTCGGGTCTAAATGCCATCTGTAGAACATCTTGTAGAAGTTTTCCCTTAGTTGTTGCGCTTTCGTAAATACTACATTTCTCACCAAGATGTCCTCCCACATTTCCATTGCGATAGGATGCCCAAAGTCTCTTTCCCACTTTACCATACAGTTCTTGACTAGCACAGATTCAGAGTCTATGTCTATCAGAACGCCGTACACTCGTTTGATGTGCATGATCCCCTGCTCTCTAATCTGTTTAATTAAATTCTCATCAGTCCAGGATAAGCCCTTCTTCCTGTCTTTTTGCCACCTAGACTGCAGTTGCAGATATGATAGCCAGTTACCTCCTATTCCTTCCTCTGCTAGCGTTGTTGGTGGCTTTAAAGAGAACCCGTTTTCTTCTTCCAGTACTAGTTTACTGTAGGGCACCACATCCTGCCCTTGGGATATGTTTATGTCCCCTATTGCGTGTCCGGGGATCGTCCAGATGGGGATCTCATCGTGTAGAAGGTATTTATATTTCCTCCAGACCCACAACAACGGGATTCGTAGTGGGTTCTCCTTGAAGTTCTTGTCCGCCTTTTTGTCGTACACCAAATATGCGTGCCAGCCGAATAGAAGGCCATGCCCTTCGACATTCAGTATTCTTTCATTCGTCATATTAATCCAGTCGCTCAACGCCACCAATGTCGCTGCGTGGTAGTACAGTTTTAAATTGGGCATTTTTAGTCCCCCTCTCTTCCTTGTTTCCTGGATGATTTTTAGTTTTACCCTCGGTTTCTTGCCGTCCCAAATAAATCCGTTGATGCCCTTCTGCCAGTTGTCCAAGTCCACATACTGTTTGAGTATGGGTAGCATTTGAAAGAGGAATAAAAATTTTGGCAAGACGTTCAGTTTTATTGCTGCTATCCTGCCCAGCAGGGACAGTCGTAGTGTTTTCCATCTTTCCAGGTCTGCTTGTATCTTGTTCCACAGTACCTCGTAGTTATTTTTGCATTAAAGTTAGTGTTTCTTAACCTTGGTGTGTGGATGTCAACTCCCAGAGTTTCCCAGATGCTGGCTGTGGAGTTCTGGAAGTTGAAGTCCACATATCTTAAGAGTTGCTAACGTTGAGAAACACTGATCTAAAGGCTATTTGTGCACAAATCTTTGCAATTGTTTAAAATACTGTTTCTATATTACTGTCAACTCTTATTGTAGTTTTGCCACAGTTAAGCAAATCACTCCAGTTGTTAAGTGTATTGTGCAATTGTTAAGTGAATCTGGCTTCCCCCATTGATCACATGGCCTGGGACAGTGCAACTGTCCTAAATACATACCAGTTACCAGATGGTTGAATTTTGCTCACATGGCCAAAAACATGTTCATGTGAATTAAGAAATAATTTCACGTAAGTGTGAAAAATGGTCGTAAACCACCTTTTCCAGTGCCATAATAATTTCAGACAGTCACTAAATGAAGGCTATAAGTTGTGGATTATCTGTATAGCTTGGAGTTCAGCGAAATAAGCTGGGCTGCGCAAACTATCAAAACTTGATTATTATTTTTTGCTAAACACATTAAGGTTTTCTTAAAATACAAACTGTTAGCTGTGTGTTCACACAAATTCCTCTTCTCTGTACACTCCCCATTTTGAAGATGGTGGTGTTCCTTTTTATCAAGAATATAAACTACTCCAAGATTACTGCTCTAATCAAATTAGTAGCTTCTTATGACTGGATTTCATTTAAAACCCGTATGTTGCCAATAATAAATAGCTTGGGGCAATCTGGTCTCAAAGCTCATCCTTGTTCAGTTTCTTAAATGTGTTTTTAATGACAGATTCATGAATTAATTAAGTAATCCATAATTTTGTACCTCTATTTTAGCACTGTGGCATGGATGCACCTATGGGAACATATGTTTTTGCATAAAATCCTAAGCCTTAGTTATAAATGACTATCTATGTAGTTCTAGTTATCTTTATTACAACAAGCTTAATTTGTTTTCCTTCTTTTAGGTGTCAATATGTACCATCATTTTTGTGACTTCGTAAATCTTTACATCACTCAGCATGTTACCAACACTTTCGGCACTGATATCAACATTGTTATGTGGGATACTGTAAGTAAGAGCATAAGGATAGTTAGGGTTAGGGTAGGGCATAACATTATTTGAGATATTATTTTTGTCTGAGGTAAACAGTTCCAGGTTTAGGATGAATTGTAGTTATGATATCTTGGGAGGAATGTTAATTAGTCAGCTATAGACTGGTGTAAACTACTGCAAACAGTGAGTATGTTTAAATGAGGTATATTTCGGATAAGGCTCTGCACGAGCAATAAGATTTGGTTTTTTACTGAGCATTTTAATTTATATTCTTTTTTTTTAATTCTTTTATTAAAATAATCAGCATTGAACATAAAATCTTAGTATGCATCAATCATCATAGCACCTGGTATACAACACTAAGTATTAATCTTTGTAAATGTCTGGTTTGGTAAACATTTTTCACTCCTCACATCAAGCCTCAACTATACGCCTGTTACACTTTATTTGATTGGTGTTTCTCTTTTCTATAGTTTATCCACAGTTTCTAGTCTATCACATATTATTCATCTCAGTATTAGTACAATCTTTTAGGATCCCTAACAAAAAATCCTGAGGTAAAAGTTTAATGACCTGAGGTAAATCTTATATATGGACTATCTACTATATCTAGTCTATCACATATTATTCATTCGCGCTTCTGAATTAACTTCGTCTCAGTAATAGTGCAATCTTTTATAGTCCCTAACCAAAGATCCTGAGGTAGAAGTTTCATAACCTGAGATAGAAATTCAATCCGCTTTATCAATATTAAAGCAAACAACATTAGGCATAAGCTCATGTTAAGAGGCATTCGTCATAGAACATAAACATACATTAGGTGTTAGTTTTTGTAAACGTTTGATTTGGTAAACATTCTTCCCTCCTCACGTCGGGCCTCAACTAAACGCCAGATACATTTTGTTTGATTGGTGTTTCTCTTGTATATAGTCTATCCACTGTTTCCATTCTTAATGCTTATCTTTTTGGGGGGGGTCTGTGAGTCTGTAGTTCAACAAATCACTCCACATCCAGCCCAGAATTATGGTTGTGATTGTGATTGTTAAGTTGAGTCATTTGACTGGATCTGATTTTTTGACATTTTTTATGGTGGTTGTTAAACAAATGCCATGGTTGTTAAGAAAATGCTATGGTTAAATGAATCAATTTTCCCCAACGGTTGGGGTTTTTTTGCCAGAAACCAGAAATAAATTTGAGAAAGCAGCAAAAAACATTGCAAATTGCACTCATGCGATTGCAGGATGCTGCAAACAGTCATAAAGGTGAGCTGGCTGCCAAGCACCCAAAATGCGATCACGTGAAAACGGTTTGTAAGCTTTTGGGGAATCCATAATAATTTAGAATGGTCACTAAGTGACTAGTTGTAAATTGAGGACTACCTGCCTGTCTGACATGTGGTTCTTCTGCTAGATTTCTCATTTGACTATCTCCTATTTGGGGGGGGGGAAGCACTGTGTGTGCATTTTTTATAACATCTAGTACTGTAATGGGAATTTGTCCTAAACTATGCTATTTTCAAAATTTGTTATGGTATTTTTAATTCCTACTATTGCCAGATGATGGTGCCAGTGTACTGTTTTAACTTACTGTATAAAGCTGAAGATGCTTATGCATTCTCTTTATGTAGAATGCACTAGTTTAACCCTTATTAATTTTTTTCATGAAGTAAAGCTGAACTTTTTTTATTAAGTAAACTTTAACATGAACAACTTTCTACTCAAATGTTTGAAAAGTTTTAGCTTTTTACTAAAACTTGTTGAAAGTTCTAGATAAGTGAAATGAAACAGAAATGCATTTTAAAAATCATGCATTTAGCATGTTTTTGAACAAATATAAATGACAAATGGTTGTTATTTATAAAGGACCTTTGGTAACACTGAAGTATATGATGATAATATAGTTGCTGGGTCAGTTAGTATCTTCCAGTTGTATTAAACCCTGATCTTTACTTGGTATTGGTTGTGTTGATGAGCAGACCTCCAATATATTCCCAGTTTGTAAAAAAAAAAAACAACCCTTCATATTTATTAAAATATAATTGTAAACATATGTGGAAACAAATTTATATTTCTTTTTACCATATCTTTGTATTAATATTTTATCTCTTTTATGCTGAATTCTTTTAATTTTTTTTTCCTAATCTTATTGTATGAAATTGACCCATACAAATTTGGACTATATTAAGGGAAAACCTATTGGCATTTATTTGTTTTTTTCAGAGTACATATGGATATGGAGATTTGTTCAGTGAAACATGGAAGGCATTTACCGACTATGAAATAATACATTTGAAATCGTATGATTCAAAAAGAGTATGGAATATTGTATCATTTTAAAACTTTACTGTTTTATTTTCAACATAATGAATAATTTGTTTTGTGGTGATTATGTCTAATGTTTGGTAGATATTAGTTTCATCTGATCCTTTGATTGCTGGAGTTGTAATAGTTAAAGATAGGAATTGCCTGTTTGCAGCTGGCTCAGTTGCATAAACCAGGAAGTCATCTGACTTGGATTTGAATAAACCAAGGAGTTACATTATAGTTTAATGTAAGCTAGGAATGAATCCCAAAAGACAGGAAAGGAAGGAGAAAGGAAAGGAAAGGAGACTATAATAGTCCCTCCCAATTTCGCAAAACATAATTTTATGAAACTTAAAAAGATTGTTGAATGACCACAATCATTTTCTGACATTCTAAATATTTAAAAAAAAATTCTATGAGAGGCCACTCTGGGCATGAAAACATAAACCACATTTGCTACTATTTTCAGGAAATAGCAAAAGCCAATATCAAAAGCCACCTAGAATTGCCTAGAGACAGCTTGGTAAGATGAGCAGCATAGAAATCTAATAATAAATAATACAAACTTTTTTGTCTATGTTAGCAAAAATTAGTAAATGGAAATGCAGTCTGGAATGGCAACATGATGCCAGTTACCTTTCAAAATTGTGCCACAACTTCCACCATTAAACTAACATTATACAATACTTCTTGAAAGTATTTTATGTTATGAGAGTTTACAATTATCACATATCACAAGAGAAATCACCCATCTCCCAAAACAAGTGACTCTGGGCAATGTACAACGTTACATAAATATTCTGAAATACTTTCCATTGCAGTGTTAATAGATCCTACTTTGTAACAGAATAACAGAGTTGAAAGAGACCTTGGAGGTCTTCTAGTCCAACCCCCTGCTCATGCAGGAAACTGTACACCATTTCAGACAAATGATTGTCTAGTCTCTTTTTAAAAAACTTCAGTGTTGGAGCACCCTCAACTTCTGGAGGCAAGTCGTTCCACTAAATCTGATAGGAAATTTCTCCTTAGTTCTAGGTTGCTTCTCTCATTGATTAATTTCCATCCATTGCTTCTTGTTCTGCCTTCAGCTGCTTTTGAGAGTAGGTTGACCCATCTTCTTTGGCGCAGCCTCTCAAATGTTGAAACACTGCTATCATCTCACCCCTAGTCCTTCTTTTCATTAAGTTAAACATACCCAATTCCTTCAACTGTTCTTCATATGCTTTAGTCTCCAGCCCCCTAATCATCTTTGCTGCTCTTCTCTGTACTCTTTATTTGCCTCTCTCCTTATATATTAAGGAAAATCCTTGTAAATGGTTAATCTTCTTTTCCAGGTCTGCTTCAAAGAAGCAGTTTTTACACTATTGCCTCGAATGAGGTTTGGCTTGTTTTATAATACACCATTGGTGAGTAAATCTGGTGAGATTACCACACTCTTTTTTTAAAAAAAAAAACCAAGCAGAATATTTGGGTCTGAATAAACATGGTGATTTTTATTCTTCTCTCTCTCTCATTTAAAGCATAAACATATTTACACTTTATTTCTGTGTCTGGTCTAACTGCAGATCTCCGGCTGTCATAGGACAGGATTATTCAGAGCCTTTTCCCAACATGTGTTGCACAGATTAAATATCACCCAAGATGGGCCTAAGGTACTAGTTTGGTTACAATAGTAATCCTTGACATACAACCATAATTTGGGCCAGGATTACAGTCATAAGTCATGCTTGTTGTTAAACAAACTTTTTTTGTAGTGGTCATTAAATGAACATGATGGTTGTAATGTGAACATTGTCGTTATTAAGCAAATACTGCACTCATTAAGTGAATCTATTGTCCTCAGTGGATGATTTTTTGCCAGAAACCAGAAATAAATGCTGGCTTCTGGCAATTGCAGCCACGTGAGTGCAGGATATTGCAAACAGCTGTGAATGCAGGCCAGTTGCCAAGCATGCAAAGTGCAGTCATGTGACCTGGGGGGGAACCTGCTAAGCGACCAATTGTAACTTGAGGACTTGTACTGAAATGAAACTGAAATTGGATGCTCTCCTTCCCCATTTCTGCTTCCAAAACTTTTTTCATAGCCTAACAGTGTTTCTTAAAGCAGGGTCAGCATACCCCTGAGAGTCCTTTTAAGGGTCTATGAAATCAAAATTTATTTACAAGACTTTGATCATATTTGCAAAAATTTAAAACAATGACACTCTTCTAATTGTTACTTTTATTAAAAAAAATACTAGGATTTTTAATGGAAAATATGTTAGTATTAATAGATTTAATATTGCTATTTTTACATGACTCAATGTGTCCATTATAATTTTCAATACAGTAAATATAACCCACATAAACAAAAACTCTTTTGGGGTCCTCTATAATTTTTTAAAAGTAGGAAGGAATTCTAAGAGAAATTTTTTTTAAAAAAACTGTGTCCTCACAGTTCTGATATCCTGTATCAGTGTATTTGTAGTTTAAGTATTCCTATTTTTACTTGGGAAGACACTATAGAGAATTCTGTATTTGAAAAGATGGCTATTGCCAGAAAATTGGATTAGGACAGAAGAGATCACAAGTTAACCCGTCCCGCCCCACCTCCTAGCTATGTAATTGGTTGAGAGTAGCTTTGAGCCAATCATTGCCTCTCAATTCAAGTTACCCACAAGATTGTAAGGGTATTGTTAAGTGCAGGGAATCAGAAACCGAAGCAGTTCAAATGAATACAGGTTTATTGCATGCTAACACTCTCTATCAGAAGCTGAACGTCTAATGGTCGAAGTGAATTGGCAGTAGATAAGAGTCAATGGAATTCAAGGTGGGCTGGATTTAGATCTCTTATGGGCATGAAGGGACTCAAGACTGATGATGCGCTTGACCCTTCCCTTGGGCTTAGCCTGGTCATCTTCTACAGGTAGTCTTGCAGGGCTCGAGCGGATGCTGGCTATATGCATGCTTAATGGAGGTACAGAGGAAAGAGAACATAAAATGCAACAAGCAAATAACAATATATAATGATAATTAGGATAGGACCTTGGACATCGAAGTCCAGCACCTCTGATATATCCAATAGCCCCAGAATAATTTTCACCAGTCAGGAGTTTCCTTTTGTTCTACTAGGAAGTCTATTCTCTAAAAGCCACTGTCGTGGTTCCTATAGACGAGACCAACTAAAACAGAACTCCAAGGCTTGAGTTTTCCTCTAAGAACATGTTTATTGGTTACAAAGTATCGGCACGGTCAAAAGTGAAACCAAGACTAAAGTTCCCTCCAAAAAGTTACATTAATACAAAGTTAAATTTCCCACCCCAGTACTATGCAATCAACTACGTTCGCCAATGGAATAATTTGGCGGGCTTTCTAACATAAGGTTCAACCCCCATCTAACAAACAGAAATGACCTTGGTTCTTACAGGACAGAGAATTGTTTAGACTAGCATAAAACTGCACATCCCTCCCCTCATTCTTGTGGCAACCAAAAACGAGCAAGATGGCTTCAGCCAGGTTCGTTGAAGAGTTGAAAGCCACCTGTTAAATCCTTGATCATTGTTTGTTTCCTGTTCAGTAATTTTGCTGGTTTTTCAGTTAATTTGGCTGTTATTTTTGTCAGTTTTTACAGGCTGTGAAAGAAAAATCAGTTCAGTTCCTTAAAATATTAACAGCATATTCATCACAAGGGGCTAACATTTTTCAGTTTTTCACAGCCATTTGCTATACATTTCCCGCTGGTCTTAATAGATTTCATGTCGTTAAACCTTTGTAGTCCTTTTTTTTTTTTTACAATTTACCCCTGAGGATTGAATGATTTTTAAATTGGGAAGGAAAATAACTTCATTTGGAAGGCTAATCTTACTTTTTCCTCCATTACTCACCTGTGTATTAAGTGGCCCTGTTTGGATTCAGTAATAGTATTCAATGATGTTGTCCATTTTATATTCCATAAACGTAAAGTATTTAAAAGCCTATGCCTCTTCAGGCACAGAGGTAGCTGAAAGTCCCTTAAATGGCTTAGCTGTTTGTGGCAAATACTCCTACTAAAACTTCACCTGAGGTGTTTGCAGCCTTCTTGCATGTTATATAAATATAAATGAGGTGATTAAAAGAAAAAGACAGTATAATCACCCTACTAATTGTTGCTGTTAAGGCTAGTAATTTTTTCTGTTGTCACTCTACTGGTCCTTTTCTTTGTTTTGGTGCAATGAATTGATTAATGAACTGTTTTTGCTGAATTTGTTTGTTCTTGTTTTTGAATAGGATGGGAAAATCAGAGTTACAATACTTGCCCGGAGTACAGAGTATAGAAAGATATTAAACCAGAATGAGGTTTGATTGTTTTTTTCTTCTGTTAAATCTCTTTGCTTTATGGTTGTCACTTTAATATTGCCTTGAACATTTTTGTTTTTTCCTCTCCCTCTTTAGCTTGCCAATGCTTTGAAAACACTGCCATTATTTCATGTCCAAATAGTGAATTACAAGTACAAGTAAGTATATCTGAAAGGAGAAGTAGAGCTGGCCTACAGTTTTTCATACCGAATCAGTATATGACATGTCAGTATCTACTGGTTTGGGTTATGTCTGTCTGTCTGTCTATCTTAGGAATTGCCCATCTCCCTGACAGGGGAACTCTGGACGGTGTACAAGTAAAATGTTAAAAACTAAAATAAAATCTAAAATAAGCAAGGAGAGTTAAAGTTTTTACATTAAGAGTTAATTAAATGGTGGGGGGAGGGGAATTTCAGGAGCTAACTAGCCCCATTGCTGCATGCTTGTCTTGAGTCCCAAGCAATAAGGCTGAGCAGCTTTTACATATTTATGACAGCCCAGGAGAGTGGGGCCTTCCCTTTCTTAATTGGGGAGGGGGAGAATGTTTCAAAGAGCAGGGACAGTGGGAAAGAAGACTCTCTTCTCAGACTCTGCCAGTCAAAATTTTTTAACTGAGAGGGTTCGCAATATATTTTCTCTTTCTAACCAGGTGGTACAGGCTGATGTAATGGGGTGAAGATGGTTTTTTTAGATAGCCATGCCATGTAGGGCTTTAAAGGTCATAGCTAACATCCTGAATTGGACTCAGAAATACACTGGCATCCAATGCAACTCGTACAGCAAAGTTGTTACGTGTTACATAGTTAGCACGAGACCATCATTGCTCCTCCTTAATAGGAGCCTGTGCTGTATTTCAGAAGGTTCCCCACAACCTTTGAAGAGAAATTGTAGTGGGCTGAGAACAAACATTCAATGTCTTCCTTTGAACAAGCCAAAATGTTTTTCTATAGTGCAAAACCACCATTGCTGAAGCTGTAGGACACATTCTAATGAATGAACCACCATGATGTACAACAGCATTTCTCTGTTACTTCTTAGAATATACTTCTGAAAAACATATTGATGTAAAGACCAATCCATGGATTTGAATTTAGTAATGTATTTGTCTAAGCACAGTGCTAGATAATGAAATATACAATTTTTAATGTATATTTGCATGGCAGCCTTGTCAGGAGCTTCCAGGCAGTCAGATGCTGCAGTGGATGGATTCTTTGACTAAACCTTCAGTCTTAATCATAGGGCCCTCCTCCAGGTACCTTCTCCCAGATGGGATCGTTGCAAGAGAAGGAGCCTTCTCATTGCTAGTACTCATTGCTAGTACTCATCAGTAGAGTTGTTTCCCCAGAAATAACGTGCAGGATGAACATTTTGAAAGATGTTATTATTTCAGGCACTTTAGGAAATCCTGTTTCTGTTTTGCCATTGGCTGTACTTTGATTTTTGTCAGCTGTATTCTCATTTGCTATTATTGCTAGTGCTTTTAATCACTATTTAATCACTGTTGGTTGGACATTTTGTGTCTCTTTGATTTATACTGTACATTTTAATAGATTTGCAAACTACCTAGGGAAGTGCAGTTGTGAGGCGGTTTAGAAATACACGATGTAGCTTAAGGACATTTTTATTTCAATGTGTTTCTTATGCATTACATTCCTAGAAGACTTTTGTCATCTCTCTCTCTCTCTCTCTCTCTCTCTCTCTCTCTCTCTCTCTCTCTCTCTCTCTCTCTCTCTCTCTCTCTCTCTCTCTCTCTCTCTCTCTCTCTCTCTCTCTCTCTCTCTGTGTGTATGTGTGTGTGTGTGTGCGCGTGCGCGCATATATGTATATATCCTTACTTATTGCTGGTTTATATAGGGAGCTCGAATTTAAGGAGCAGCTGAAGATAACCCACAATTCTGATATCTTTATTGGAATGCACGGAGCAGGCCTTACTCATCTTCTTTTTTTGCCAGATTGGGCTGTCATCTTTGAACTGTAAGTCTTTTCTTGGCAGTTATACTTGTATGTTTAATACCTTTGCATAAGGATGTGGGCATGCATTACATGAAGATGGATTTCCTGCTGCAGAGAAAGCTCCAAATTTTTGTTTTTTAATATATGCGTGACAGTGAAGGATGGCACGACTTCCTGTGTCACAGGAGCTGTCAAAATTATCTTGGTCATAATTGGTAAAAATCCAGAAATGCTTCTTCAAATCGATGTGGTAACCCTGTTTGCTGACTTTTATTGGATTGAGGTTGACAGCAGGCAGCCTCCAGGCTAAATCCAGTCTCCTTTTCTGGGTGGTCTGTCGGAAAAACTAGTTGTTGCCGGGATCATTTTTAAACAGGCCTTAAAAATCACATCTAATCTTTCACTCTGAGGCAAGTCCTGTGGATATCAACCACAAAAATGATATGCTTGCTTTTTGTGGCTGCTTCTTTCTTTATCTTCTCTCTCATGAGAACATGGCTGAGTTTGTTGATTGGATTATTTTTGCTGCGAGTGAAGATATGGTGTTTTAAAACTGTGTGGCTGCTGCAGTTTTCCATTCTCTATTCTCTAGCTTCACAGGTGATACAACTACACCTGGCAAAGATAATCATGAAGTATTTGATCTTTGGCTTTCCATAATTTGCTTCTCCTTTCTATAAGGACAGAGTTGGAACAAGGAAAACACAGCTGTATAGTTTTCTGGTAAAATTGTCTCTGATAAACCATCATTTCTGCATCTCTGTAGGTACAATTGTAAAGATGAACGTTGCTACTTAGACCTTGCAAGACTGAGAGGTATCCATTACATCACCTGGCAGCAGAAGGATAAAGTGTTCCCTCAGGATGAGGTACTAGAAGGGTGGGTGGGATGGATGGAAAGGACTTTATTTCCTTGGATCTTAATTGTTTTTGTATTACCCTTCTCAGTTCTTCTACATGAAATATGATTCTGCTCTACAGCTCAAATTAAATTCTCTGCTCTGATTAAGGAGTCATTTTATATTAATAGCTGGGGGAGGAAGAATAATGAAATTAATTGGCCATTAGTTTAGGCTGTCAATAGTGTTGCTGTGAGGGGTTTCTAACTGATACGGTAGTTTTGGAGAGGGTCAATAAATCAGCTATTATGAATTATAATAATTATTCAATGTGCTAGTTTTACCTCAGTGCTTCCTTAAAATAATTTTAACTCCTGTTCCTTCAGGGGCATCACCCGACATTAGGAAAACATCCAAAATTTACAAATTACGCCTTTGATGTGGAAGAATTTGTCCGTCTGGTTCTGTTGGCAGCTGATCATGTGTCACAACACTCCAAATGGCCATTTAGGAGAAAACATGATGAATTCTAGGTCAAATAATTGGCCTCCTTTACAGAATGTCGGCTCTTTTGAAGTAGAATCATGAATTATGAACTTGTTTGAAGAGGGAGAAGAGAAAAAGGTTAAACGGGCAGGAGTCATATATAATGTCTCCCTCCAAGCATGTTGTTTCTGTATTATTACTTTCTTACTGACAATCCCTGTCCTAATTTACTTGAGGAATTTGCATTATGCATGATCTATTTATTAAGGTGACCATGTTTGCACTATAATCTTCCTATTTATTTTAGGATTGTCAGCCTCTTTGCTCCAGAGCAGTGGAGTGAAAGATAAGCACACTGGACCTTTTTTCTCCTAACTTCTTTTTGTGACCTGTAACAAGACCTTTCCAGCCTTGTATTTCCCTGCCTCCCTCCCTTCCTCAGCACTAAGAGTGATCTGGAAATGAACATCCAGCTGAGCTGCATCTAGTCAGTATTTTTTTGTGTAATGGAAAAGCTAAGAAATCAGGTGGATAATGCAACTTATGCTTTAATGTTACACTTTTTTAAAAGTAGCAAATCATAGCTAAGGATTTTGGCATGAAATTCACAGAGGGGCTCAGTCCTAATCAGCAGTGTAATTCAGATCTGGCACTCTGACTTCATTTTTAATTAAAAGAGAAGTAGTTCTCTGAAGAATGCTTATCCATATTTTTGTTCCTATTGCTATATGCATTTCACATTTAGAACTGTCATTATACAGGTAATCCTCGGTTAATGACCATTTATTCAGCAACCATTCAAAGTTAATGCAGTGCTGGATGAGGAGACATAGCATCCCCATGGTCATGTGATCATGATTCAGGCACTTGGCAACTGGCTCACAATTACAGTGGTTGCAACAACCTGTGGTCACATGATCACTATTTGCGACTTCCACTGCTAGCTTCCCACAATGGGGAAGCCAGTAGGAGGTGGTAAATGGCGATCGCATGACATAATGCAGGGTTCTTCTAATGGCAACTAGAGCTGCTGGAACTGTTGTCATAAATCAGTGCAGTCATTGTCACTTTTCCCAAAGATGCTTTTTCACGAGACAACTGGACTTTCTTGTTCTTCTTTGAAAACATTTCACTTTTCATCCAAGAAATTTCTTCAGCTCTTGCTGGGTGGTGGGGAATGAATTATATTCCTTTCCGACAGCTGTTCATTTGCATTCTTTTAGCAAATTGTTAAAGTTACCTGGAGGCTTATCTGTGTCTTCAGGGACACCTGAGTAGTGCAAATGGGTGTGGAGCCTTCTTGGAACTGTTGAAAGGATTGTGTTGTAGACTGGAGATGATGTTGCATCCCTCCCCCTCTGTTGAGAGAGGGCTGTTCAATTTTGACCTAGGTGGCCTCTTTGACCCCTCTTTCAAACTAGTCAGAGCTGAAGAAGCTTCTTGGATGAGAAGCAAAAACGTCTTCAAAGAAAAACAAGAAAGTCCAGTTGCCTCGTGAAAAAGCATCTTTGGGATAACTATGACCTGGATGACTGAGAATCTCCATAGTCATTGTCATTTAGTGACAAAGTTATTGGTCCCACTTGCCATGGTTAACTGAGGACTAACTGCACATTTAGTTTTATGCATTAATCATTTCTCTGCTTGCTTCCTTGTGAGTGTGCATGTTTCATTACCCATGGGATGGCAGCTATATGGATGAAATATCTTTATTTGTTAATGTAGCAGTTTTCTCCATGGGATCTTACTGTGTTTATCTTAGCAATTTACTCCTGTCTTAAGTATCACTATGTTTATTTTTCTTACTTGGACAATGTTTTCACTCTTTTAAATCTCCTTGATTTATCTTGCTAACCTCACTACAATCATTCTAGCTTTGTCTAACCCTCAACATTGTATACATACTATTTAAAGTTCTGTTACCATTGTTTTAAACAACTGACCAAGTGGTTCAATGGTGGTTTTTTTGGGGGGGGGGGATAATGTTTACAATTGAATAATGTTTCCTAAATAATTTTCCATGAATGTACATCATTGGCTATTTTTCATTTAATTGTAATGCACATTCCGATAGTCCAGATAGGACTAGGATAGGTTCCTGTCACTTAATTTCTTGTTGTTTCTTATGGAAATAACTATAATACTAAAGTTGATTAGAATTAATTTTATTTGCATCCCTTACCACTGAGAGTATAAAAAAAACCCGTAAGAATGATGCTGATTCTAATATGCACTGTTTGAATGTTTATACGGTAGCTGGAATGCTTGCAACCTTGATTTAGGGCAGGGGTGTCAAACTGCAGGTCCGCGGGCCGGACGCCTCACGTGGAAACCACGCCCACCCCATTGCCGGCAATGGCAAAACTGGCCCGATACGTTGCACGACATCACGTGACATCGTGAGTTTGACATGCCTGATTTAGGATGTTCTGCCCTTGACAAAAACAAGTCATCTTTATTTGCATGCAAAAGTAGACAAGTATAAATAAATACATGGATGATATATATTTTTTAAATAATCAAAAGCAATTGTTCAGAGAGTGGCCCTATTGGCTGTTGTGTTTATAGGAGATTTAAAAAAAAGCAGCCTCTGGACTCTTTTAACATGACTCACTGCAAAAGGCCCCAGAGATTTTTGAAATGGGCTGGGTTATGAAGATTTGCCTTTCCTTCTTAGACTGAGGGAATTGGTTGAGAAAACTCTCGTCTATAAAACTTGAAAATTATACTCTTCACAAAACCTTCCCAACTTCTTCAAAAGATCATTAAGGGGGAAAAAAACAGTATCGGTGTGTTTTTTTTTTAAAAAAAATAATAAAAGGGAAATTTACTTTGTAAAATATAGGCATTTGTTTGTGACTGGACATTTATATATCATGTCGGATCACTGTAAATATTTATTATCAGATGTGCCAGGGTTTAAAAATGTATGTTCTACAACCATTTTTCCTCCAGAGCAAACATTTAATCCTTAATTATTGGAAAAACATTAGGATCCTTAATGCATTCTCATCAATCATCAGATTAAAGCTTCAGAGTTTGTCTTGGAAATATACATTGAGTTTGAATGGTCATCATAATAACTAAGTGGACAGCACACAGTCTAGAGCTTTGTATGCTGTCCAGCACTGAAAGTTAATTATCTCCTAAGAAAGACAATCAAAGAAAGCAAAGTGAGCTGGCACCTATTACTGTCCCAAAATATTAACGAGAAATGGAAGACTGTGCTGACGATTTAGGAGATTAGTTAATTGTTCCTACTGTGAGGAAAGGCTAGGCAAAAACTAATATTCACATTATAGTAATTTTAAATGTTGTACCAAAATATGAAGAGAGGAAAAGCCAGCTTCTTTAATGAACATCAAGTGGGAATTTAATCTTTTGTCCGTGTGTAAGTTTCAAGAGATACATCAAAATTTAGACATAGCATTTGGTGATATATATGGATATGAATGAATGAAACCTGTACTTAAATGGGAACTGGATAAGCACTAGAAGAATAAATTAGATATTTGGGCAAGCTGAAGGATTTCTCCATCCACTCTTTGTTTAGTGACTGAGTTCCATTTTAACAACCAGAATGTTAAGTGAAATGATTGCTGACTGAATTCCTGACAGAGAGGGAGAGAGACACACTGTGAAGATCACAGTAAGATAAAGTTCTCTCTTACAGCTACACCAGTGTTACTCATTCCAGTGTGCAGTGTTGTCAGCTGCACAAAAATGGTTGTAAATATGGTCTTTGATTGGATAATGAATTATCATTATCCTATTTACAAATTGTCAGTTGCTAAACAAGGAGTGAGTCTAGTGACATGGCTACATAATGCAAGGCGTAAGACTGGTGTTAGATTCATAGGAAATACTGCTCCCCACAAAAGCTCATAGAGGTGTTTCAAAAATTGTCTAATAATTGAATAGCCCTCTATTTGTTGTATTTCCAAAACTACTCTTCTACTGGAAGTAACAGGAAGCGATGAATGCAGGCTGACAATAATGGGATGCACAATATAAAGTGCTGCCTGAAAATATTTTGGGAGGATATACAGGTAGTCATCAACTTACAACAGTTCACTTAGTGACTGTTCAAAGTTATAATGGCACTGAAAAACTGACTTACGACCATTTTTCACACTTACGATCTTTGTAGCTGCCCCATGATCATGTGATCAAAATGCTTGGGAGATGCTTGGCAATTGGTTCATGCTTATGACTGTTGCTGTGTCCTGGGATCATGTGATCATATTTTGTGTCCTTAACAAGCAAAGTCAGTGGGGAAGCCAGATTCACTTAACAAATGTGTTACTAACTTATCTACTGCAGTGATTCACTTAACAACTGTAACAACAAAATGGAGCAAAATTCACTCAACAAATGTCTCACTTAACAACCAAAATGTTGGGCTCAATTGTGGTCGTAAGTTGAGGATTACCTGTAAATACATAGAGAACAGTAACCTACACATAGTAGGATCATTTTATATTATCATTCTATTATGAAATGTTGCTCCATGCACTCCAATTACTTATGTGCAGGTATTTCAAAATGTATGAAGCCATTCATGTGAAAAGAACAAGGATTTTGAGGACAATTCATTTTACTTTTGAATACAGATTTAGAAGAACTGTGTTAATTTTAAAAGCGAGTAAAACTATTTCTTATTCATTTGAAAAACCTTGCTCTGTGCCACCAGTTTTTGGATTGTTTTTTGTTTTATTCCTGAACCACTTTTGCTATTGGGTTTTTTAAATAAAACACTAGCTTTTGTTCTTTGAGCATTTTGTATTTTTTGATAAAGCTATTTCTTTTGAAAATAAAAAAAAACACCAGTAAGGTTACAGTGTGAGATTTCTCTTTCTCTACATGCCCATCCATCCATTAGGGAGAGCTGCTTTAAAGAGGTGTAATATTTGCACCCCCGTGTGTTTCATGCAATAGAATGGATGCATTGCGCAGTTATTTTATATATATTTTAGAGTGTGTAATCTATTTTCAGGCTCCTTTACCATTTTTCAGTATTTAATATGCCACTAGATGGTGCCAAAATACTGTCAAATTAAGAGTGATAATTCAGATGCGCTGGAGAATGGAATTTAGGATCGAAAACCATAGATTAGAAACTCTAATACTCACCTATAATTAGATGTGAACACACTAACAGAGTTATTTAATTATTATGGGTTGGGTCTAGGCTTAATTATATCTAGGTTAAATTCAATGAAATCAACAGAGCTTAAGTTAACCATTACTAATTGATTTCCATTTATTTCAATGGATCTATTTGAAAACATAGATCCAGTGTGCAAAAGTGTATAATCCCCTCTTTTTATCACCTAGGTCCTCAAGGTGGCGTACAAACATAATTCTACAGCACTATAAAAATGTCAACAATAAAATGTATAAACAAGCTAACAAAAACAGTTTAATGTATTTAGCTGCAGATTAAAATGTTTATTTTAATTGGAACCGTCCCTGTGAGCAGATGTTCGATGATGATAGTTTGTTACATTTAACCTCTGCACATCTTGATGCAGATAGCAGGCTTTTCCCAAACAATACATTATTTGCCTTCTGGGCAAATGTTAACCTTGACTAAAGAAACTTAGCATTTCAGATGTGTCTTTTCTGTGATAAGTGCATCTGGGTCTTCATAAACTATAGAAAATGGTGGGTTTTGCTTTTCCACATATAGATTTAGCTGTCAAATTAAAGATTTTTCTAAGTCTTAAGGAAAGCTGACTTCTGAGGCAATCCGATAGGTAAAAGTCGAGTCTTCCACGACATATCAGTGACAACTATATTTGACTTTAGTGATGTCAACCTAAATCATACTGTTATGCTATAACTCTGTCATTAATGCTTCCTTTATGAGGTATCCTTTCCCATATTTGTGATAGCCACATGACATTAAACCAGTGATTGTGAAGCTCTTCAATTCTGCCACATAGAATTCTCCATTATTTAAAAGCAGGAGAGGATATAGAAAAGAAATTTAGGCTAAACAAAGTCTAATTTCATCTGATCAAGACATCCCACAATAGTATATGGCTATTAGATATAAATAGAATTTGAGATAATGTGATGTACCTCATCTTTGTATGAAATGACTAAGGCACAATTAAAACATTAATGAGAATGCTCCTAATTAAATAAATTAGGCTCAGTTTTTCAAATTAAGCCTGATGATAACAAAGAGTCTGGTTCCTTAGAAACACCAATACCCAAAATTTCCCCAACTCCCTGATGTCTGCAGATTCCTCAAATTAAATCTACTCAATTAGTATACATCATTATGGATATTGTGTATGCTGCTGTTCAAATGCCAACTTGCTAGTTGTTCGTTACAGCATTTTTAATCTGGTTACCAAATTAATAGATTTTCTGTTTATGTAATATGCAAAACTGTGGCACACTTGAATGTGCCCCAATGGCGGGTTCCTTCACGATAGCCGAATTGAAGGAGACAGCATGGATGCAGATTTCCTTGGGGTGAAGCGAACCCAGAAAGAAGGCTGCCTTCCCTATTTATTGAATGTTACAGTGGGCGGTTACATAAGGCATCACATGGTTACAACAGCCAATGACAATGTTATAGTTGTGGCCAATAGCAAGGTTACATTGCAAAGCTACACCTGTGGCCAATGGCAAAGCTTATACCTGTGGGCGGTAGATTCAAATCTTGGTACAACGTCCCTCCACCTGTTGGCCCCTCCCTCATTTCCTGTTTACTCCAAAATCTCAGTCAAGCCACATGGGTCTTTGTTCCTTTGTTCCAAACACATGGCATGGCAGTCTCTTTGTCCCAGGCTTCATGATTTCTTCATCCCACCTATGCTCCATTCAGTTCTTACAGATCCTAGGGGCACAGGCCATCCATCATAGCAACACTGTTTATGTAATATGCAAAACAAATAATTAACCAGATTATGCTGGTTTATATAACTAAGCCACAAGGAACCCCCACCTCCACCTTTCAAATTTAGCACATTATTGCTGCTGCTAGTTTGGTACTTGACATGGTTAAATATGTCATACAAGCCAGCAATTATGTATGTTGCTGATATTATCCTATGTCCAAGGTAAGTATAGGAAAAAAAGAGACCCACTTTGGTCTAATGATTAAGGCCTTAGGCTAGAAAGTAGGAGTCCAAAAGCTCAAATCCTGTCACTCTCTCTCAGCCCAACCTACCTCATAGGGTTACTGTGGTGGGGAAAATAGAGGCAGTGTGTAGAATGTGTTCACCACCTTGAGTTACGCAAAAATAAACAAACAGACCAATCCCCATAAAAGCTGACAAGGCAAGCTACTGCATACAGGCAGCAAACACATACTTATTCACAGTGATGATATTTCCTAGTTGGATATTGAAATGCCTGCAAGCAAGCAGTCAACCTCAGAACAAAATTTCTTTTCCACAGATACAAAAATATTTAAGAATCTATATTGTTGATTGACTTTGCTGTTTACTTTTGCAAACTTAACATGGCTTAGCATGCCAGCCAAAGCATATTCATAGTGTGAATATCAGGTCCCTATACTTGTTTATGCTTTGGATCCATCCGTAAGATAAATTAGTTATGATTTTAACACATACATTACTGAGTTTGTCATATATCCCAGTGCACTAGGATAAAAATGCCAGTTCATATCTCTTGTGGACAGAAAGATGTTTATACGTTATGCACATACAATGCAAATTCTAGTGTATTGGTAAACAGTGCATGTAACTGTATTAAATACTTTAACCTTCGGTATCCTAAGCTAGTTAGTAACCCCAAGACCTAAAGGATCAGAATTTGCAATGCTAATGGAATCCATTTACAAAGCAGAATGTTTTGAAGAGGGCAGTTTGAATAAATTTGCCTTCTATTTTACTAATGGGAGAATAGGAAAGTGGCAAATCATTAGCAATGAAATTGTTTTGAATAGATACCCACTCCTCAATCACAGTTCATTTATAATGCAGTTTCTGTGCAGGATGAAACCCTCCGAGCACAAAGGGAATATTTCCACTGAAAAAGTCAAATGAAAGTCAACAAATGATAAGAAGAAATATAGCCTGTAAGCAATGAAACAAAATGCCACTAATTTCCAGAACTTAGTGTAACTTGGAATTAAAACAAATGCAATATAAAAGGACTTTCAAAGAATTCTTCAGCTGTAGCCCAGTACAAGTTAACCTCTAATATGTTTTGAAAGGCAAAGGAATTTAGATTTGCCTCCTTACCATTCCTTCTTAATGCTTGCTTTCCAAAGTCCATATGCTGCACCGTCCCCATTTAAAAAAAAAAGTTTTTCTCCATATTGTGTTGTAAACAGGAATGTTCTAGGTGATTTCTTCACAGATGCTGCCCAACCATCCCCATGCATAACTACCTCAGTATCACAGCTATTGATAGAGGAGACTAGATACCATAATACTGGATGAAGAAGGCATAATTAGATTAATGGGCATTAATGGGAAATTTTACAAATAAAAGCAGTGCCCTCCCCCTAAAGACAAAGCATGGGCTAATCTTATTACAGTGCTGAGGCATGCTGAAAATATTTTGTCTTTGCATTTGACACATGATTATATTGATCAACTGTTCATAGGCACCGATATGTATAAAATCAATTTGTATAAAATAAAAAAAGACCTAGGGGTGACATAATAGCAACGTTCCAATATTTGACAGGCTGTCACAAAGAAGAGGCGGTCAACCTATTTTCCAAAGCACCAGAAGGCAAGACAAGAAATGATGGAAACTAATCAAGGAGAGAAGCAACCTAGAACTAAGGAGAAACTTCCTAACAGTGGGAACAATTAACCAGTGGAATGGCTTGCCTTCGGCATTTGTGGATGCTCCATCATTGGAAGTTTTTAAGAAGAGACTGGACAGCCACAAGTCTGAAATGGTATAGGATCACCTGCTTGTGCAGGGGCTGGACTAGAAGATCTCCAAGGTCCCTTCCAGCTCTATTCTGATTTTACATTGTACTGTTAAAATTGGTGTAACCATTGGAGACACTTTTCCTGGTGGCTCATATTATTATTATTATTATTATTATTATTATTAATTTTATTTCTATGCCGCCCTATTCCAGGAACTCAGGGCGGCTCACAGCATAAATAGAAATCTAGCATAAAATACATATATAAAAAGAACCCCTGAGTTAAAAAAAAAGCAATCATCCAACAAACATACACACAAACATACACTGGCTAGGGGCAAGATGTAAGTCTGGTATCTCGGCTTGTACACCCAATGTACAGTAGAAGGACAGAGTTGATAATTTCATAGAGAAAAATGGATGGGGAGAAATCCACATATTTTGAGCCAATCATTAGCTTTATGCGTTATAATAATTCTCAATTTTTAAATTGCTGTCCCAAAAGAAACTTTTATCCATGTGTGATGTTTAGAGGAGGGAGCTTGTTCCCAGGCAGTTATGAATAGTCTGGTAAAAACCTATCCAATGGATAGGTGGCCTTTTAAAAACTAACCGTACATTTGGGGTTTTAAATGTCTCTAGTAATCTCTGTCACGAAATACTGCCCAAATGATGGCAGAAGAAGACATGGCCAACTGAAAAAATTACCGTAGGTGAAGTCTCTGTGTTAGGAGACATTTGTGAGGCACCTCCAAAGCAGAGGTGCATATAAAGATAATATAGTATCTCTTGGTGCTTTAAAAAGAGCAATTGGTTGTGCAGGACACTTCAAAAAGATGCTTTTACCTGGCTCAACCCCCCCCCACCTCTGGCTGAACCCCATGTAGCATGTGATTAAATCTTCACATGACAACCTTTCATACAAGGCTAGTATTGCAGAAATGACTCTGGGCTTCAAACCAGTACTAAGACTGGCATGGAAGTAGCTTTAATGCAATTACTTGAGTCCTTCTCAGCTGCAGAGCTGATCCATGGTCAGTTGGCATCAATCTTATAATACTCCTATAGCAGATGGGCTCACTTTCCCTGTTTCTATGCCCTCTAAGTTCTGCAAATCGTAACAGAATAATAGTTGGAAAGGACTTTGGAGATCTTGTAGTCCAACCTTCTGTTCAAAGCAGCAAACCCTATGCTATTGGTTGCCCAATCTCTTCTTAAAAACCTCCAGTGATGCAGCATCCACAAATTCTGGGGGCAAGCTGTTCAATTGATTCATTGCTCTAAATATCAGGAAATTTCTCCTTAGTTCTGGGTTGGTTCTCTCCTTGGTTAGTTTTCATTCATTGCTTCTTGTCCTGCCTTCAGGTGCTTTGGAGAATAGGTTGGCCCTCCCCTATTCTTTGTGACAACCCCTTAGATATTGGAAGACTGCTATCATGTCACCCTTAGTGTGTCACCCTCTTTTTATACCCATACTAGATATATCCAATTCCTGCAACCAATTTTCATATGTTTTAGTCTCCAGTCACATGGTTTTCCACAAAGCTATTTGCACAATATGTGGCCCTTTCTCATTAATTGTCATTATTCTGTTGTTCTGCATGTACATTGAGAGCTTCTGCAATAGAGACAAATTTCTTGTGTGTCTAATCACACTTAGATAAATAAAGTATTCAATTTGATTCAATTGTCTTGAGGAATGAAGAATTATACTTGAATAATTGTCATAGGAAATATATCTTAAGCCAGGGTGGTGTGTGTGTGTGTGTGTATGTGTGCATATGTGTGTGTGTGTGTGTGTTACATCCCTTGCTACTCATACCTAGGTGTTCAGGATAAGTCCACTGTCTGTTCAGCCTAACTTGAGATTCCATCCACTTTAATCACAGACATTTCTTCTTTAAAAAGAAATTAAAACTTCAAAAGCTGCAGGTTACAAAGCAGAAAGGGTCACTTACTAGCAAAAAGGCAGTTGCGTCATCCTTGGATGGCCACGGCTTAAATTGTTTGTCTTTCCATGGAATAGGTTAAATAGATTAGCTGACAACCAGATCAAGTGCTAACCTTTTCCATTCTTCCTCAGATGAGTTTATCGTGATAGGGATGAGAATGGATGCACATGTGGGTTGTTCTTGTTATGGAAATGTTCTACTTTACGAAGTAATATGATGCCTGGCAATGTAATAATTCTGTCAATTATTATATTCCTTCTGACTGTTCTCTGGCACAAAGCACTCCGTTGCTGAAGGGTGCCAGCACTTTGACAGAGGAAAGAAGGAGCATCTTATAGCTTTATTTTGTAAAATGATCTACTGCTTTGTTTCTCCACACTAAACCAGTTCTCAGTGAATCAAAATTACAACAAGAAAATGTACTATAAAGAGTTCTCACTTAATGACCACCATTGGGACTGGTAACTCTGTTGTTAAGCAAAATACTACATGACCACGCCAGACCTACAACTTTGTTTTCACCAGAGTCATTAAGCGAATCAACCTGTGGCTGTTACGCAAGATGTCACATGATCATGACTCACAATTTGACTGCAAGCCATTGACTTTGCTTGTTGGAAGCTAGTTGTGAAGTGTGCAACAATTGATCACGACTATGGGATGCTTCAATATTCACAAGTCTGAGGACCAGTCGTAAAATTACTTTTTCCGAAGCATAACTTTGAACAGGGCAGTCATTAAGCAAAAATGGGGGAGTCCAAAAACTCTAATCCTGTCACTCTCTCTCAGCCCAACCTAAAAATCTTTTTTAAAAAAATCCTTTCTATTAAAAATGTTACCCCCGTTTCTAATGCACAAAGAGAAAAAAAATCGAAACCCATTATTTCCATTTGAGATCAATTTTAGTATGGAAAAGGCCACAGCTAACAGGCTGTCCTTCCTTCCAAGACAGCCGAAAACAACTTACATTTCATTCAGACAAGACCCAGACACAGGATCCACCATCTCTGAGAACTGTAAAATCACCATGAAATATACAATTGGTAGAGATCTGGAGCATACCTGACTATTTAAATTGGGAGGGGGTAGCAAATAAGCCTAGGGTTTAGGACAAAGAATTGATGGTGTGTATATTTGTCAGAAGAATGAAAATGAAATTAAATTCATTAAAATTTAATCTATTTCATGTTCCCTTTATTTCTTCTGCTATATTTAAAGTTGCAATTTGACTGCCATTTCTTGATAGTGTACCATATATCCAAACTTTGGAGGGAAGTCATATTGTCCTAGAATTGCTGGACCTGTTGTATAGCAATGTTTCTCCCAAGGTGAGGCTGATTCCAACGCAGTGGGGCTTCTGGGAGACCCTCAAAGCATAGTTTTGTCAAGTGGCTTGGTGTTTCCATGATAGAAAGAAACCTACTAGATGGTTACATGGTGGCTTATTAATGCACTTTCTGTGTTTCTTGCCATTAAAAAAAAAGTTTTAATTTATTTTGCTTGCATTTTCAACTGGTATTTATCTATTCGGATTGTTTTACTATGTACCCTGCCCAGAGTCAATACAGATATTGGGATCTATATATATGTGATAAATTAGTAGGCTTCATATAGATACTTAAACAAAATGGAAAGGCCAAAAAACAGATAACTTTTTATAAACAAATCAAAAGCCCTTTTTAACAATACTGTTAATTATTTGGGTAGTAAGTTTGTGACAATTAATAATGTCAGAACTTTGACATATATTATTTACATATTGAAGAAAAGGACTTGGGGTGACAGGAGAGCAGTTTTCCAATATTTGAGACGCTATCAAAGAGAAGGGAGGGGTGTCAATCTGTTTAACAAAGCATCTGAAGGCAGGACCAAAAGTAACAGACGGAGAGAAATCCAACCTAGAATTACGGAGAAACTTCCTGTCAGTGGGAACAATTAATAAGTGGAATAGCTTGCCTTCAGAAGTTGTAGGTGCTCCATCACTGGAGGTTTTTAGCTTGGACAGACAGTCTGGAATGGTATAGATAGAGTCTCCTGCCTGAGCAAAGGGTTGGACTAGACGTCCTCTAAGGTCCCTTCCAATTCTGTTATTCTGTATAAATAAAGGAAAATATTTGTAGCTCAGGGTTGAAATGAGTTACCTAAGACTGATGATGTTATCTAGTTTGGATAATGAGATATCTGCAAGAAAGCAACCAAACCCAGAGAGCACCAAAGACTCATCTGTTATTCTGTATTCTATTCTGAATATATAATATTCTAACATATCAGACCTAATACTTTGGTCAGCCAGATCTAAGTTACTAAACCTTTACTTGCTCAATCAGCAGATTCCATCTCTTATTATTGCACCCATTAAGCAAACAAACAGGTATGGCTGCTGACTTGTCAGCTATTTATGTAGGCATCTATATATTGGATGATGCTCAGGATTGAAGGCTTGTGCTGATATTCCACTAGGGATGTTTGTCAGGGTTCATTATCATAAATCCAATCCAATGATTCTGGACCTGATTAACAGGCACATTTTAGATTACAGAGAAGAAAAAGAAACATGCTGGCTCTGAGAATCATAATTAAAGGCCATTCTGATTATAACTGCAATGGGGATTTGCACACTAATGTAGGCAGCTGGAGGCAAGAGAAAGAATGATTACTGATTCAAGTAAGGCTACTATGGTTTCCTATTCAAACTGTAGGTTCAAGTGAAAGGTTCAGAAGGGTATTGCAAAAGGAAAAAAAGAAGCATATAGAACTGCAATCAAATAGATTATTGGGCATCTGTATCAGCTGACTTAGCCACCATATGCAAGTGTGAAACTTTCCAAGTTATTCCTTGAGTAGAAGGTAGGGCAAGTTGTTCTAATCAGAGGAAATGAGTGAAATGATTTAAATTAATCAATTCCAATCTGATCTAGTACAGTGATAGTGGTTTTTCCAGAGGATTGGCAAGGAAGAATTGGATAGTGGTATGTGCCTCTTTCCCTAAACTGTAGAATACACAACTTTATATTCCCATATACGGTAACTTTAGGAGGGGTTGGCCTTCAAATCAATCTTGACTCCTGGTGATAGTCTGGACACATTTCTGCATTATCTTGGCAACATTTTAGGCAGGGGTTTGCCATTGCCCCCTTCCTAAGCCTGAGAGAAGACAACTGGCCATGGATCACCCAAATGGCTTCATGGAACTAGAACTTCCAGTCTCCCAATTTCTAGGCTTGTGCCTTAACCAATATAAAATTGACTCCTAAAATGGTTAAGTAGAATTTAAAAAACATTTATTTGTAGTCAGTAAATGACTATATTCTGTTTTGTCCAGTCTTTGATATGGTATACCTGTGCAGAGTAGGATTTTTTTTTGTCATCTTGACAGCAAAATCTTGAGATGATTTGCTGCTTGTTGTAAACAAATAGTCTTTAAACCCCATGGTTTCACCCTTGGCAGGAATAGGTAAAGCATTCCCAGAATAGGATAACCTAAATCTACCCTTTCTGTCCTTGTCAAAATCAAATGAAATGGCTCCATTGAAAACAGGTGTGATTTATTATGTTTTAAGAGCCTCTGTGAGCTAGTTGGAACAACTCCATGCAAGAGAATTTCAATGCATATAATACATGCGTTGATAATACAGACATTATTGGGAAGGTGTGCATTGTAGCTGTCTATGAAGGCCTCTACTTAGCTTCATCTCTGGAATTCCTGAACTGGCAGGATGAGTGCAAGCAATTTCTTTTTCTAATTGTATTCTTAAATATTCTTTAACTGGTGTTTAATATTATTTTCTCATATTGCCTTGGAATAAAGCCTTAAATGCTCCTATTGTGTGATCATTGTTTCTGAACCCCAAAGTACTTGTGATTTGGCTGGGCTGGGGACAGAGCAACACACCTAGTTACCACTATCTATGTGGTCTTCAGTCCCAAGAATTCTCAGCATTGTCTCTGCTGGGTTGGAGACTTTTGGGAGCTCAAGTCTTCACACCATGGTGAGTAAACTAGGGAATATCAATGGGAAATGTGAATAGGCTAAATCTGGCATGCAAAATCCATTCCCCTTTTCTCACATTTCAAAGTCCAGATGGAAGAATTCCATTAGATTTTTCTTGAAGTGACTTTTTAAAAGACCTTTACCTTTGCCCATTGATTTGAGTGCATAGAATTTGTCCAGGTATACTGTTAATGTGTTTGTTTCCCCATTTAATGTATTCAAGTTTACAAGTTGGGCATGATCATTATCCATAAGAAAAAAAAAAACAAGCACAAGTGCAAAGTAATATTTTAACAATTGTTGGTATCTTTCCTTTAAGTGTAAAATAGGACCTGACGATCAACAAATATCAGATAATAAAAAAACTTGTATGTCTAATAAAAACTATGGATAGTAATCAATACATGAAGAGAATACTGAAAAATATGTAGATTATATGTTACATTAAAATGTAAACCACATTTTGGATGTGGCACCATTTCATGTGTAGAGTGGTTGTCTTAAATGGTTTCCAAATAAGATTGAATTGCATATCAAATTTACTTTTTTATTTTAGGTCTTTGAAACCTATTCCCACAGTTTAGCTAACCACTCTCCTATAGAGGGGATCAAAAATCAGATAAAAAAATATATAGAATCCTTGCAACTGTTACAAATGCACAATGCCAGCTTGGTATACTTTAAAGAAATATATGGGTTGGTGAAGTTTAATAAACATATCTCAGGATGAAATGGAATTATGGCTTTCAACATTTGTTCCATTCTACGATGAATCATTTTCTAATACTGTTGCATTTTGTAACAGTGCCACTGCATATGGAAGAAGGATCCAATCTATTCATTGGATTTCTGGCTTTTTGCAGAAAAGGAGTTATATTTCCATAATCCTTTTGCAGCTGTGAAAATATTGAAACACTTTGTTGTGTCCTGAGCCTGCAAAAGCAGGCTCGGGATGTTGCATTGGTCCCAGGCATTCCAAAGCTGCCCGGGACCAGACTGATCGGCACCAGCCTTGTGCACATGCACAAAGCGTTGGCTGCCCGGGACCAGACTGAGCGGCGCCAGCCTTGTGCGATGCGCAAGGCAAGAAGTGCTCGGTTACATTGTTTGCCATTGTCCGGGTCCCTCGTCTTAAAAAGAAGCCTATTTACTTTTGCTGTTGTTGTTGTGAGAGAGACAGAGAAGAATAAAGAGCTGTTAAATTCATCATGTGTCTTCATCATTTGCACACGAACAAAGAACTTAACACTGGCAACGAAGGTGGGATCCTTTGCAAACGAAAAAGAAAGTTTTGAGCACTTACCCAAGAAGTCCTGAAGAGGGAAGACGGCGTCTGAATCAGCGTCCCAGCCTGCCAGTACAGAGTCGCTGGAGGGTGAATTTGGCTACAGGACCCTTTCCCTTACAGCAGTTTGCACAGGAGCAAGTGGTAAAGTTTGTAACTAAGAATGGCGAAGATTGGGCGTTTGTCTGATTTTGATGTCTCATACCCAGAGAGATAGAATTCTTATGTAGCAAGGTGGAGAATTACTTCAGAGTAAATCAAATTAGAGAAGATGGTTTGAAGGCTGCAACTCTGTTGTGTGTTTGTGGACAGGAAGATTTTGAAATTGCAGAGAACCTGATAGCCCCTGCGCCTCTGGGGTCAGTGACATATAATGACTTGAAGAAGCTGTTGAAGGAACACTTCCAGTCAAAGTTGTCTGTTATTGCTTGGAGGCATGCTTTTGAACAGAGGGTCCAGAGGGAGGGTGAATCTGCTACAGGTTTTATTGCGGCCTTAAGGAGAGCAGCCAGGCCTTATGAGTTCAAAGATCTGGAAGAGAGGCTGCGAGATCGATTTGTTTGTGGGCCAAGGAACAGAGACTTGCAGCAGAAGATTTTTGCTAAGGAAGAAGTCTCCTTCCAAGATGCGCTACGAGAGGTGACAGCTGAGGAAGCAGCAGGGGGGCTGTGAAGACCTTACGGCCCACCAGAAGCTCTCCAGAGACAACTACTGTCCATCAACAAGATGCTTGAGAAGAATCAGACGCGGATCCTGAAGAAGAGGTGAATAGGCTTTACCAGCCAACTGAAAGGAGGCAGAAGCAATGTCCGGACAAGGCTCCAGCATCTCTTCTATGCTTAGGGTGTGGAGGTCGCCACAAGTGAGCTGACTGCAGGTTTCGTTCCGCCATCTGCAGAGCATGTGGCAGGCAAGGCTACATAGCATCCGTCTGTTTGGGTTGCCAGAAGGTCCAACCTCGTGAAGAATTGCGTCTGAAAGGTACCAGGGTCCCCAGCCAACATAGGTGGGCTTCTGCGCATTGCGCAGGAGTATTTTGAGAACAGGAACACATAAGCCCCTTAAGAAGAAACTGTCCATTAAGATAAGGTTGCAAGGGGTTCCCTTATCAATGGAGTTGGACACTGGGTCCACTCTCTCCATTATTTCCATTAATACTTTCAAAAGGATATGCAGCTGCAGTGGCCTTTGAGTTAAACTCAGGCCATCCAATCTAATACTTACAGATTTTCAGAATTCTATGGTGTGTGTTAAGAGGGAGGCCACCCTTAGAGCATAAGGATTTTGAGGGTCCCCTAGATGTTGTGGTTGTTGGGGGTGAATGTACGAGTCTTATTGGACTCGATTGGTTTGAGGCTCTAGGAATCCAGGTAACTGGGCTGCACCATTTGCAAACGTTGAGCCTTGCAGAAGTCTGCAGGGAGTTTGCAGATGTGTTTAGTTCATTTCACTACGGTTAGACCCAACCATCATGCCCATCAGGGTTAAACCTAGGAGGGTACCTTTTGCCCTCAAGGGTAAGATTGATGCTGAGCTGGACAAATTGCTCCAGCAGGACATTCTGGAACCTGTGGACTCAAGTCCATGGGAAACCCCCATAGTAACGCCTCTAGAGGCTAAGGGGGACATACGTATATGTGCAGATTACAAGTGCACACTGAATAAGGTGCTGCAACAGCACGCTTATCCAGTACCTGTGGTAAGTCACATTCTGCCTCCCTCAAGGGGGAGCATATTTTTGCAAAACGACCTGGCACAAGCCTATCAACAACTACCTGTTGATGAGGCAGCTGCAGAGGCCCAGACTATTGTAACTCACAGAGGGGCATTTAAGGTCAAGAGACTGCAATTTGGGGTAAATGTAGCCCCTGTCATATTCCAAAGTGTCATGGAAAGCACACTTCGAGGTATTCCTGGGGTCTCTCCATACTTTGATGATGTCCTCATTGCTGGGGAATCATCTCAAAATTTAGCAGAGAGATTAAGGGCTGTCTTTCTTCGTTTTCAAAAAGCAGGCCTTAAACTAAAGAAAGATAAATGTAAGATAGGAGTCACTTCTACTGACTTCCTAGGATTCAGGATAAATGCTCAAGGCATTCACCCTGCTGAAACTGAATTGGAAGCTATCCAGCAGGCCCCAAGCCCTAAGTCTAAAAGTGAGCTGCAAGCCTTTTTGGGGCTATTAAATTTTTACTATGCATTCCTCCCACATAAAGCTGCTGTGGTAGAGCCATTACATAGGCTCTTAGACAAGCAGGCCCCTTGGCAGCGTACTAAAGTCCATGAAAAGAGTTTCAATGAGGTTAAGGCCTTGCTCATGTCTAATGCTGTCTTGGCACATTTCAATGAGCAACTGCCTGTTTGCATTGCAAGCGATGCATCTCCTTATGGAGTGGGAGCGGTACTTAGCCATCTGAAGGCTGATGGGACACAGGTCCCTGTGGCCTACTATTCAAGGACTCTGTCTTCTATAGAGTGGAATTACGCTCGAATTGACAGGGAAGCTTTGGCCATAGTGGCTGGCATTAAGAAATTTCATGATTTCTTATATGGCCACCATTTCACGGTCTATACTGACCATAACCCTCTACTGGGTTTGTTTACCACTAATAAACAGACCCCACATATCATTTCTCCTCATATGCTGAGATGGTCCATTTTCCTGTCAGCATATGACTATACATTAGTTCACAAACCTGGGAAAGAAATGGGCCGTGCAGATGGTCTGAGCAGATTACCCCTGAACCAAGTAGAACCAGATCCTGCTCCAGACGTTAATATTCTGTCCATTCAGGAGTTGCTTGAGTCTCCCCTCAATGCTAGGATGTGGCTGCAGAAACTGCCACTGATCACACGCTTACATGCGTGCTGACATGGGTGCTGTCAGGATGGCCTGACAAGTGCCCTGATACTGAGTTCCAAAGCTTCTGGCACAAAAAGCATGAGTTGTCCACTTTTAAGGATTGCCTGTTATGGGGTAGTAGGGTAGTGATCCCAGCCTCATTGAGGTCTAGAATCTTGATCTCTCTGCATGAGGGACATCCTGGTATAGTCAGGATGAAAGCGCTTGCGTGTAGTCATCTTTGGTGGCCTGGACTCGATAAAGCCATCGAGGCTCAGGTGCACGGGTGTCAAGTGTGCCAACAGACATGGTCTGAAATGCCCCAGGCCCCAGTACATAGGGAATTTGTGAAGTTGCTGTCAAGTCAATAAGGTGTTTTTTTTCATGAGGCCCTGAATAAGGGGGTTTGTCTGAGGGCAGACTCGATTATCCACATTCATTGTATTTGATATTTGGAACTATATGACACTCCTTCCAGTGAAGGGCGCACATGCGTGTGTGCAAGGTATGTTCCATCTAAGGGGAAGGGGTGTTGTGTCCTGAGCCTGCAAAAGCAGGCTTGGGACGTTGCATTGGTCCCGGGCATTCCAAAGCTGCCCGGGACCAGACTGATTGGCACCAGCCTTGTGTGCATGTACAAAGCGTTGGCTGCCTGGGACCAGACTGAGCGGCACCAGCAAGAAGGCAAGAAGCAAGAAGGTAAGAAGCATTCAGTTACATTGTTTGCTGTTGTCCGGGTCCCTCGTCTTAAACAGGTTGTGAGAGAGACAGAGAAGAATAAAGAGCTGTTAAATTCACCATGTGTCTTCATCATTTGCACACGAACAAAGAACTTAACACTCTTTAAGTGTGGAAGTGCACAGGTTAAGAGATGAAAGATCTTAATTTCATCCAATTAATAAAATCTTGTAATCTGAGCAAATTGTTGCCTCTTATCAAAGCAAATTTAATTCCTTCCTCATAGGGTTTCTAGATATCTGAACAGGCAAAGGATAGCATGGACAATTGGAAAAGGAGGATACACTTTTTAACTTTTGACATCCATAACAAAAGTTACAGCAAAAATAGCCAAAAAATGTACTTAACGGCTACAAATTGTATACACAGCATCAGAAAGACTGTTTTTCAAATTGCAGTATTTAATATGATGATGATGATGATGATGATGATGATGATGATGATGGAAGGGTCCAACCCCCTGCTCAGGCAGGAAATCCTATACCATTTCAGACTTTTTCCACCAAATCTTTATTTTCACAAACATGTGGTAATGATAATATATAATTAATGACAACACATTTTTCAAACCTGATAGAAACAGGTGACAAGTCATATGATCTACAGACTACAGTGGTCATAGATTTGAAGGGCTGGATTGAAGCCAGTTGCTAGGAATCGGGAAATGAATAATGCAAATCTAGTCTGTAAAGTCTGTCAACAGACAAGAGAAGAAAGAACCAGCTAATTTTCAAGGTCACACAATACATGAAAGTTTGAATGACTGTTGTTGTGAAACCCAAACCCAAACCCTCACTCCTCCCCCCAACAAGACATTCAAAAAAGCAATATTTGATTTTAAGGCAACGCCTGCTGGACAGAGGTCATGAAGACATAGAACATAGCATAACAGAGTTGGAAGGGGCCTTGGAGGTCTTCTAGTCCAACCTCCTGTCCATAGCAGGAGATACTACACCATTATACATAAATGGTTGTCCAGTCCCCACTTAAAAACTTCCAGTGATGGAGCACACCCACAACTTCTGGAGGTAAGCTGTTTACTGATTAATTGTTTGCACTGTCAGAAAATTTCTTCTTATTTCTAGGTTAGATCCCTCTTTAACAAGCGTCCTTCCACCCATTACTTCTTGTCTCGCTCTCAGATGCTTTGGAGAATAGGTCAACCCATTCTTCTGTGTGATAGCCTCTCAAATACTACCGGTAGAAGACTGCTATCATATCACTCCTAATCCTTCACTTCATAAGACTAGACATTCCCATCCCCTCAATTGTTCCTCATATGGTTTAGCCCAGGGGTAGGCAACCTCGGCTCTTTTATGACTCATGGACTTCAACTCCCAGAATTCCTGAGCCAGCTATGCTTCAATTCTGGGAATTGAAGTCCATGAGTCATAAAAGAGCCGAGGTTGCCTACCCCTGGTTTAGCCTCCAGACCCTTTATCATAGACATGTACTCCTTTTATTGGACATCTGGTAACCCTACTGCCTCATCATAAATTAAATAATGAAGAGGGAACAATTTGGACTGCTCTCTTCCTCTTTTCACTCAAACATTTCATAAATAACAATGTTATGAAATCCCTTTAAAATTGTTGCAGCCCTCTGAAATTTCTGCCTCTTACACTGAAGTGATGGAAGCGTAGGAAATATAATTTTGGAAATTGAGATGAGTGGCGCATACATTTAATTAATAGATAAAATAATAAATATTCCATTATGATATTCCTGTCAGAGTTGTATGATAGTACAATCTGCCAGACCATCTCATTCTATGGAATTCTATGAGCTCTTGAATTTAATGCTTGGCTTCTGTTAGTCCATATATAACCCATTTTTGGTCAATGCCAGTCATTTAATGCATTTTTACTCAATAGAGATTGAAGTAATTCGAAATGAAAAATGTAGTCTCGGTAATATATTCATTTTTATCTCTGTAATTCCTCCTAATCAAGAGAGCTTTAATATGTTTTTGCTTGGCAGTTTTGTTTATTTGTTGCTGTTGTTTTATTGTGTTTTAAATGTTATCCACTCTGAAATCTTTGGGCCGAAGAAGAGATGATAAATTGTTTGAATAAATAATTAGGGAGTGGAAATAGCAGTATTAATTATTAAGTGTCCATTTGGAGTGGCAACCACTTATGATTTTTAAAAATTAGCAGGAAAGCAGTTCAGAAGAATGTGGATAAGGGAAGCTGAAACTTTTTCTTAGCTGTGGGCTCTTAACGTCTGATGTCTATGTCTTGTTAACAGCCTGATGTTAGCACTAATTCAGATGGCACCAAAAAGATATTGAAACAGCAATAGCATTTAGACTTATATGCAGCTTCATAGTGCTTTATAGCCCTCTCTAAGTGGTTTACAGAGTCCACATATTGCCCCCAACAATATGGGCCCTCATTTTACCAACCTCGGAAGGATGGAAGGCTGAGTCAACCTTGAGCCGGTCAGGATTGAACTCCAGGCTGTGGGCAGAGTTAGCTTGCATTCTAACCACTGCATCACCAGGGCTCTTACATGAAAACATGTAACTCTTTGCTGTCATCTGTGCTAAGTCAGAATATTACAGCCAGATTTAGTAGGCTAACCCTGCAGTAGATGGAGCACTGGAGAACACTATTATAAGAGTGCCACCTATCGAAGTTTACTTATAGAGTGCCTGGTGCGAACTCAATGCAGTCATTTCTGTTTCAATCTCGTTTCAATCTCATTTCCTGCAAAATGGAAAAGGGGGTTAAAGTGAGTCTCTGAATTTGGACAAAGGACCATATGCATTATGACGAGTGGGCAAATTTGGGGTGAATACAGCCTCATTAACCTAGAATGTCGGGTACCATTACCTTGGGACAAAGTCTTACAGTGTCATTCAATATAGCCGTGGTCTCTTAGGACATACAGTAAGTATGCACATACATTCTTATTTGGTGGGATGGTATCTTACATGCAATAAAACAAATATTTCAGTCAGGGTTTTCAAATATTAGGAGTGTAAAATTTTCTCTTTAAAGTCTTCTATCAAAACTAATACACTCTACAGGAGGAAAGATATGGAAATCTCCTGTTTTCCTAGCTGGTTTTTCCTAGCGTCTCGGTGCAGATTCAGCTTTGGAAAGAAAAGTATTCAACAAGCACAAATTTATTTTTTTATTTTATTTTATTTATTTTATTTGGATTTGTATGCCGCTCCTCTCCGAAGACTCAGAGCGGCTCACAACATATATATAAAACAATTTCAATCTAAATCCGAACAAAAAAACATTAAAAATCATGCCCAGGCCTGGTGGCAGAGGTAGGTTTTTAAATTCTTTCGGAAGGCCGGGAGAGTTGGAGAAACCCGGACTTCAGGAGGCAGTTGGTTCCAGAGGGCGGGCGCCACAACAGAGAAAGCCCTCCCCCTAGGGCCCGCCAGACGACATTGTTTCGCTGACGGGACCCGGAGGAGGCCGACCCTGTGAGCTCTCACCGGTCGTAGAGAAGTATGTGGCAGAAGGCAGTCCCGTAAGTATCCTGGTCCCATGCCAAATAACAAATGTTATTTATAAAGTGTTTCTAACCCGGGCATGGTCTAACAACATTAAAAAATTAAAAACTGAACAATTAAAATTAGAGAAAAGCTAAAAACCAATATACAACATGATATATTTATGGCTCAATAACAATAACATACAATCATAAAATCCTAAGCTTACTTTGTTAAAGTTGCTAATAAGATTTACAGCAAAATAGCTCTACTATTATTCTCAGCATCGGCTTACACGAATCAGTTTGCTTTAATAGATAAAACATTTTCCACTCTTTCTTAAATGCATTCAATGATCTGGACAGTCAGAGTTGGGGGCAAGGATTCCTTAATTGGGAATCTGGATCTTGAAATTCACATAACACAAAAAAAAACATGCAAAAAAAGGGAATAGAAAGAAACGTGTTATTGAATATATTATTATATACAGTAAATAGGATCATATCTCGAAGGGAGCTGGGACAGATAGAGAGAGAGCGGAAGCTAATTTCCCGTTTACATGGGGTTCTGGTCTAAAGGGGAGCCAGTGTAAGTCTAGTAATAGGAGGAAGCTTTCAGAAAACAAGGGAGGTCCCCAATACTGTGTACAGGTAGTCCTCAACTTACAACCATTCATTTAACGGCCATTCAAAGTTACAATGGCACTGAAAAAAAGTGACTTGTGACCAGTACTCAAATTTATAACCATTTCCACAATCACGGGATTAAAATTTGGGAGCTTGGCAACCAGCATGTATTGCAGCATCCTGGGGGTCATATGATCACCACTTGAGACCTTCCCAGTCCCAATTCCGACAAGCAAGATCAGTGTGGGAAGCCAGATTCACTCAACAACCACGTGATTCATTGAACAACTGAAGTGATTCACTTAACAACTGTGTCAAAAAAAAATCTCGTAAAATTGGGCACAACCCACTTGACAAATGTCTTGCTTAGCAATGGAAATTCTGGTTTCGTTTGGGGTCTTAAGTTGAATAATACCTGTGCTGCAAAGTTCTGGAGCAAGGGGGTTGTCAATACAGTACTGTTATTTATTATTATTATTATTATTATTATTATTATTATTATTATTATTATTATTATTATTATTATTTAAATTTCTATGCCGCCCTATTCCGGGAACTCAGGGCGGCTCACAGCATAAATAGAAATCCAATATTAAGAAACTACATAATACATATATAAAAAATACATATATAAAAAAGAGAACCCCTAAATTAAGAAACCATTCATACAACAAACGTACACACAAACATACACTGGCTAGGGGCAAGATGTCAACCGCCCCAGGCCTGTCGGCAAAGATGTGTCTTAAGGAGTTTACGAAAGGTGGAGAGGGTGGGGGCGATAAGGATCTCCGGGGGGAGTTGATTCCAGAGGGCCGGGGCCGCAACAGAGAAGGCTCTTTCCCTAGGCCCCGCCAGGCGACACTGTCTCGCTGACGGGACCTGGAGAAGGCCGACTCTGTGGGCCCTAACGGGTCGCTGGGTTTCGTGAGGCAGCAGACGGTCCCGTAACAGTTGCAGCATCCTGAGGTCATAGGATCACCACTTGATCACCACTTCCCAGTCCCACTTCTGACAACTGTAGTTGGAAGCATCATGAGACACAGGATTGTCCCAGGTGACTTTTGGGAGTCCTCCGAGTCATCTTGGCCCTGCCAGCTGCAATTCCTTGGCCAACAAGATCCTGCACACTTTCAAATAAGTAACGGGGCTTATTTCCACAACACCCCATATCCCTACTTATCCATTTGATTTCATCTGGAGGCAGTTGTGCAGTATTCATAGATACTCAGCTCTTCCCTGACTTCACATTCAGTATTTAGCAAATACTGTTTTCATACATTGCCTACTACTCTATAGATATATTACCAGATGTAGTTTGGTTATCAGGATAACAGGCCATCATAGCTCCAATACAACATTTATGGTACTGAGAACAGGCACTGCCTTGAAAGGACTTTTAACCAGCATACTAGAGTCTATTTGCTCGGCCTTATGGTCCTCTATTTCACTGGTCACTGAAAGCTTTTGGGAGCAACTACATAAAGCTGGGATTGGTAGCACTGTATTTGTAAGCATCATAAGATACAGAGCTATCTCAGATGACAAAAAAGAACACTCCAAAATTGTATTTACGTGTGTCTTTGAAAATGAGATAGAGAAGGTGCTTTCTGATGCTTGTTCATATGGTGGGGTGTGCTACTGAACTCCAAGTAGTACAAAGGAGAAAAAAAGAAGAAGAAAACTAAATTTATCTATAGCAGAATAACAGAATAACAGCTGGAATGTATTTTGGATGTCTTCTAGTCCAAAACCCTGCTCAAGCAGAAAACCCTATACTTATTATCTCTCTCTTTTTCTCATATATCTATTATCTATCTGTCTGTCCATCCATCCATCCATCCATCCATCCATCCATCCATCCATCCATCCATCCATCCATCCATCCATCCATCCATCCATCCATCTATCTATCTATCTATCTATCTATCTATCTATCTATCTATCTATCTATCTATCTATCTATCTATCTATCTATATCATCTATCTCATCATCACCCATCCATCCACCCAATTGGCTCACTTTATCCATTTTGCCACTGCAAGAACAAATCAAATCTCATCTTATAAAGCACTGCCCCCCCCTACAAAAAAACACACCTTCCTTTCCCACCAAGATATAGCACCTGGGCATTTTAACAGTTTAGATAAAAATTAGAAATTTAAATTTATCAGTCCAAAGCGTTCTTTGTATCTGTTTATGATGTATAATCATGCATTTGTGATCTGTCCTTTGACTGGGTTTTAAATATTATTCCAGAAAAACAGTCCTGTGCAAAAGCCTTTGAAATCTCATTACAGTTTTGGAATCACTGTGTCTGTGCAAACTCAGTAAAAGCAGAATTATCCTCTTTGTAGTGGAGACCTGACTGCCAATACGATATTCAGTAATCCTTCAAGAATTCAGGTAGAGAAATTGTTGTACCAGGAAATGCTTTTGTTGAACATAGAAATCTATACCTGGCATATAATGGGCATAATGGCTTGTAGAGCTTGTTCTGTAAAGGGATAAACAGATGATACTTTCTTCTGCTTAAAATAAAATGCAATCAGATTATTTAAAAATGCTGCATGATCTCCTTATAACAAAACTTTCTTGAAAATCATGATAGTTTATTATATTATGTCTGGGGCGTAAATAAGCGGAATGGAAGGAATTTAGATGCAATGGGATAATGATGGATTTGGGAAAGATCAAGTTTCTAGAGCCCATGAAGAACGCTTTATTTCTTTCCATCATTTGGAATTGTAGCCATTACCCAAAGCTGTTTTCAAAACAGTCTGACCTAATCAATAAGAGTTTTACATCAAATGACTGCAACAATATTTTCCCCCTTTTTCCCCTTTTTGTTTCAAAACACTTATCTCTCTCCTGGATTCCCTGCTTCAAAGAAAATCATTAAGGTTATTAAGTGTAGTAATGATTGATTTATTACATAACATTCCAAAGTGTAGGCTTTGAACACCGAATTAAAAGGTCTCATATTCTCATTTTTTCCCCTTAAGGGCGGAATACTAAAAATGCTGAGCAGATATTATCAAAGGCAGCCTTGTAACAAGGACATTGGAAGGTGGCTTTGCAGCATCTGAACTCTCTTCCACGTTTACTTAGCTGTATTTTAATGACATGTTTAATATTCTGCCTGGGATTTGGGTGATAGTTCTTTTTTATTTTCTGAGTAGAAAAAAAAATTGAGGAGGTGGGGAAGGTGAGTTTAAAGATATTGCTCTATACATGCCATGAGGAGTTATTTACTTACTTACTAATTAATTAATTAATTAATTAATTTTTTTATGCCACACATCTCTCCTGTAAGGTGACTGGGTGGCTTACAAATTATAAAAAGATAAATCGAAAAATGATTAAAATATTTAAAAGCTATGCAAATTAATTTTTTAAAAACTATACAAAAAAACTAGGACTAACAGACGGGCAGCATGGGATGAAGCCTTTGTGTCCTATCAAACAACTCCAGTGATGAGTGCCCCCCTTGGGTTCCCTCAGCAAGTTAGAATGCAACACGCTAAGGAAAAGCCAAATCCATTCCACTGAGGCCCCACATTCAAGTCCAAGTTGTGTGAGAGAAATTGGTTCTTCCTTGCATTTCATTGACAGCATAATGCAGTGACTGTGAAAATTTTGGGCTCAGCATCTGAGCCCCAAATTTTCCAGGATCTGGGAAATGCCTAATTTGACTATGCTGATGTATCAGCCCCCAGAAATGACCCTCATTGACTTCAGACTCTCTTTAGCACAGTAGAAGATAATAATATTACAGCTCAACTTTTTACTTTTAGACAATAATATAGATTGCCATTTCTGTAACAACAAACCTATCTAATCAGCAACACCAAAATCAAAATTTCATTTTTTTCCCCATCACAAGCACAAAACCCAGAAGTGGTTTCCAAATGGAAACCCCACACTTTCTCCTTTTCTCTTTTTCCTCCTGTTTCTCATTATTTTCATTTTCTTTGTATTTTATATTCTAATAAACTAATAAAAATATTTGTGATAAAAAAGAGAAATGACCCTTTAGCACAGCGGTTCTCAACCTTTTTCAGGCCGAGACCCCACCTGCGCCGCCCATGCGCGGTGTGATTCCGACCTGCGCCGCGCATGCATGGCGCGACGGCCCGAACCGTTCATGCACAGCATGCCTAACTGCGCATGCGCGGTGCGAGCATGACGGGCCGAACCGCGCATGCGCGGCGCGACAGGCCGAATTGCGCATGCGCGGCGCACGTGGGACGGCCGAGGGAAAATGGGGGGGAAAAATGGGGAAAAAAATGGGGGGAAAAATGGCAGACTGCAGTGTTGGCGACCCCCGTGAAACGGTCGTTCGACCCCAAATGGGGTCGCGACCCACAGGTTGAGAACCGCTGCTTTAGCATGACTTCCAGGAGTTCTGAAGGATGTGTGAGAAAATCCCACCCCCCTTTCTCATGCCACTTCAGCAGCCATGGAAAAACGCACAAAAGCACACCCTATTCTCACACAATTTCAGAGATTCCAGTGGCCACACGAAACTATGGCCCTCTCATGCAATTTCTGGAAGGTCCAGATGCCGCACAAGAGCATATCTCATTCTCATGTGGCCTCCACAACTTACAAAAATCACGCAAGAGTAAGGCATGCTTTCGAAAATAGTTGTTGGGTGAATGCTGGCGTGTCACTGCATTGCTTTCAGACTTCACAACATACCTATTTATTTGCATTCCTCACCACCATTTTTGATACTAATTATGTTACATTATTTAGAGTGAAACAATAATGTTCTAGCTTAGCAATGATGCTTCATGGTCTCTTGCAAGAATCTCCATGGAAGAAAAAATAGGGGCAAAATAGAAGGACCATGAAGATCCGTTACTAGAATCGCACTGGCTTCCAGTT
The DNA here is from genome assembly GCA_034064705.1 of Bothrops alternatus. Taxonomy (NCBI): domain Eukaryota; kingdom Metazoa; phylum Chordata; class Lepidosauria; order Squamata; family Viperidae; genus Bothrops; species Bothrops alternatus. The sequence goes on along the minus strand of JARGCV010000051.1, from coordinate 4,810,627 downwards.
TGCTCCTAGGCAAAAATCTCATTCTGTTGGGATATTCTGTATAGTCCTTAATAGTTTAGGAGCAACATTTCCTGTAGAAACCTACCTGTCTATTTAAATGAATTTTGGAGAGTATGCTGTGCATCTCCCAATCTTTTGGGATCTGTCTAGCTATGACAAAAGAGGACGTTTGGCTGCCCCTAGGCTCTAGAATGTCCAAAGGGCATCCATTCGTATTTTCAATAATAATCTTCCAGAAAACAAAAATTTTCTCTTTTTAGAAACATCATTATTGTACAAACATTTCCTGCTTTCATCGATTGTCATGCTTACCAATTTAAATCAAGCTGTATTAAAGTGTGTATTCCCTTTCATGGTCATCTCAGTTATGAAGGATTTTCCTGAAAGACCGATCATCTGAACCTGCACATCATCATCATCATCATCATCATCATCATCATCATCATCATCATCATCATCATCATCATCATAGTAATAATAATAGTAATAATAATAAAAAAGCTGGAAGGGACCTTGGAGGTCATCAAGTCCAACCCCCTGCTCAGGCAGGTAACCCTATACCATTTCAGACAAATGGCTGTCCAGTCTCTTCTTAAAAACTTCCAGTGTTGGAGCATTCACCGCTTCTGGAGGCAGGCTGTTCCACTGGTTAATTGTTATAACTGTCAGGAAGTTTCTCCTTAGTTCTAGGTTGCTTCTCTCTTTGGTTAGTTTCCATCCATTGCTTCTTGGTCCTGCCTTCAGGCGCTTTGGAAAATAGTTACTTGGACATTGCATTTTTCTGAAAGAAAAAAAAAATAGAAGAAACTATAACATGTGGTGGCTGAGGGAAGAATATTAACAACCAGCTACCATAAAAAGATGAAATAACTTTCTCTTATCACTCCTTTCTCTTTGTAAAGAGAAGTCTGGAACTTCATAAATTCAAAAGGTAGGATTTTAAAATTCTTTTAAAAGAGTTGTTGTTTTGTTTTAATGCTCACACTGGGTTCTATATTTGCATTTTAAGGTCCTATTTTAACTTATGAAATAGAAATCAGCTGGAATATTAAGGAGGATCAGAGAAGAACATAGAACAATAGGGTTGGAAGGGACCTTGGAGATCTTCTAATCTAACCCCCTGCTCAAGCAGAACCTAGAGCAGTGATGGCGAACCTTTTAGAGACCGAGCGCCCAAACTGCAACCCCAAACCCACTTATTTATCATGGGTGCCAGGTGGGCATGCCCCACTGAGTGGCAGTGGCTGTGGTGGTCATGGCAGACTGGGTGGGTGTGGCCAAGGTTGGCATGGTCACCTCAATGTTGCTCGTGGGGAGGGACGCCTATGGGGGCTGGGCAGGGTTGGGAGAGATCCAGGGGGTCTCTGGCAAGTGGGACGGTGAGCAGGAGGCTCGTCCTGTGGAGTGAGGCGAGGCAAGATGAGGCAGGGCAGGGGTGCCATTGTCGCAGGGCAAGGCGAGGCAGGGGCCAGGGCAGCTGCTGCCTGACACCATCAGCCCCCACACACAGAGGCTAGCGAGCGCATGGGGGCTGACAGTGTCTGTCAGCAGCCACAGCCTGCTGGCCCCTCGACCGGTGCACTCTGGGGGTCCGCAGCCCACCGCCAGTTCAGAGAAGCCGCCTCTGAGCTGGACGGCCAGCCAACAGCTGAGGAGGCAATACAGTGGGTCGTGCCCGGGAAAAGGAGAGCATGAGAGGCCAGTGAGTAAGCGGGCGGCTGGTTGAAGAGGGACAGTTGCCATCTCTGGGGCATGGTGCATATGCCCACAGAGAGGGCTCTGAGTGCCGCCTCTGGCACGCATGCCATAGGTTCGCCACCACTGACATAGAGCATTCCAGAAAAATGGCTATCCAGTCTCTTCTTGAAAACCTCCAATGCTGGAGCACCCACAATTCTGAAGGGCAAACTCTTCCTTCTTACTATCAGGAAATTTCTCCTTATTTCCAGGTTGGATGTCTCCTTGGTAAGTTTCCAACCATTACTTCTTGTCCTGCCCTCAGATGCTTTGGAGAATGGGTTGACCTTCTCTTCTCTGTGACAGCCCTCAGGAGTGATGTAGATATAATAAATATTATATATAAAGAGTGATATAAATTCTTTCAATAAATAAATGTGTAACTAAATAAGAAAGAAAAACTTGTGCTGATTCAGGCCAAGGGCCACTTTTGTCCAGTATTTGCTTCTCTAAATGACCAATCAGATAAGTATAAGGAGATCATTGGCAGGACACCAAGAGCAATTTCTGAAGACATTCCCTAGCTACTGGGATTATATACAGCTTCTGATTCTGGAGATAATGTATAGCCATCATGATTAGTATCCATTAAGAGCTTTCTCCTCTATAAATCTGTCTCATTCCTTTTAACCCATGCAAGTCATCACAATATCTTGTGGTAGCAACTCTTTCTGATTAATTATGGGTTTCTGCAAAAGTGCTTCCTTTCATCTGCTCTGAATTATTTGCCATATAACTACAATGTGGAAAAAGGATGGGAAAGGGAAACAAAAGAGGAAAAAATAATTTTGCTTCACTTTTTTTTTCCACAGCAAGTATAATTTTGTATTACTTTATCGTGTCACAATTCAGTATTTTCCTCTCTCCTTTCATTGCTGTTACCCTCTGTTGTTTGGCTTTTACTTTATTTTATTTAAATTAACAGTTGCTAATTAATTTATTTTATATTTTACATAATGCTTTATTACATTTGTGCACTTAGTAGTATTACAAATATTACTTCACAAACAACAAATAAAGTCCTAAGACCCTTGGCCAATAGGTATTATAGAAATGCAGAAAGTAAAATAAGTCAGCAAAATTACCAGTAATTTCCTTCAGTTACATGTGGGAGGAAAGAATTTTTAAAATACCTATAAATACCTATATTAATATTTTATATAACACATAAAAATATCTATAAAATATTTTCCCATGGAGATCAGAAAATAGAGGATTCTGAATTTGATATATTTAACAATATTTAATCGACATAAACTAAATCCAAGCTGCAATTTTTGCTGGCCCGATACTTTGCCGCAAAATCATTCTTAACCACACTTTTAAGTGAAACATTTTTAAATTTAATATACCAATATCATATTATTAACAAAATAAATTATATATGTATCCTTTAATATACCTAAAGGTATTGCATGTCTTTAGATTTGTAAAGACAACTGAAACTTCCCCCCCCAAAATTGTATATTTTTGTTTTGGCTTTGGCTTTGTATATGCATGCTTTAAAAGGATATTGGTTGATGGAATTTTCCTCCTTTTTATATTTCTAAAAAATAGATATTATTGAATACTTGCATAAATTCGAATCCCAAACTAGATACTCATCAACAACTGTTAGAACAGTGGTTCTCAACCTTTTTAATGCTGCGACCCCTAACCGGTCATAAGTCGAGGTCTTCCCAACCGGTCGTAAGTCAAGGACTTCCCAACCGCTTGTAAGTCGAGGACTTTCCGTGCCCGGGAGCGCTGCACATGTGTGGTGCTGCCCCCTGCACTGGCCAAGGCATAGCTGGCAAGGGGCAGCGACGGCGCAGGGCGACCACCGGCTGGGCCACCAGCTGGCCCAGCCCAAGGGAGGTAAGGCACATGCCGGGCCCCACGCATGCCAGCAACCCTCCCTGAGCCTGCCGGCCTCCCACTTCCCACCCCGGCCCTCTTTTACTTACATTTTTAGCAGTTGCTCAGCAGGGAGGGGTGGAAACTTCCAGACAGCTCGCCTTCGCTGCAGACAACTTGCAGCACCATTTGCAGACTGGGACTTTTGGCGGGCTTAGCAGGGCAGAGGCAGCCTGGACAATTCCTATTGGCTTTTGAAAGCCAATAGAATTAGACTCTATTCAAGAGAGTCTATTCTATTGGCTTTCAAAAGCCAGTAGAATAACAGGGAGTAGCACAGCTAAGGAAAAGGGGAAAAAATGGTGGACTGCGTTGTTTGGCGACCCCCGTGAAATGGGGTCGCGACCCACAGGTTGAGAACCGCTGTGTTAGAAGCTCTTACTTCCAGTTGGTCTTCTTCTCTGAAGCCACTACCTAATCATTCTTTCTTCCCATCCATCATAATGGATCAGGCAAGCAAGAATGCTGTATAAAAATGAAAAGAACATATGGCTACTAGCTGACTCTCTAACCCACCTATTGGTAGAAATAACTGGTGTAGCTTCAAGCCTCCATTTGTTTGAATGGTCCTTTTCCCATTGTTTAGTGCAAACATCTCAAAACGTGAAACAGTCCAGAAGTCTAGCTATAGGTCAGATAAAAACAACAACAGGACAACCACATTTGATATGATGGCATTGTAAGTCCCTGAGTTCCTAATCATCAATATGGCCATATGGGTACATAACACAAAATTGAGGCATTTAAATTCATATAAAAGGATTTTTCCTCCATGCCAGCCATCATGTTTTTAAATTGTTTTCAAAGTTGTCCGACTGTGTTTCATTCTAAACCAGAGTGGAACAAGAGACAACTACAAAAAGAAATATCTTTTGACTAACAAATACATTATCACATAAGCTGGTGAACCTTTAAAAGACCATAATAATCTTTTGCTGAATCTAAATGGTTATCTTTATGGAAGCTATCACTAACCAGTCTCAGTTGAGAAATTGAAAAGATATTTTTGATAAGATTATGTAAAATCTTGATGTCAGCATTAGACTACAAGGTGTGAAGCGAAGGAAGCTTTAAAAAGTCAGTAGGATCTAGGCTTCTTCAATAATGAATAATGATGCATCAAAGGAAGATGTCAGAGGGCTGAAAGGGCAGATGTGATATTTTAAAGTAACTTAGCACCATGGTAAATAAATTATAAGAAAGATTTGTACAACCCTGAAAATAAATGAAGTTAGTGGAAAGGGAACTTTTGGCTATGTGACAATGTAACTTCAATATCCAAAGTGTTGTTTGCAAAGTGATGTTGTCTATCTGTCTATCTCCTTCTGTATATAAAATAACATGGGAATAGGATCAAGATTCTGGCCTTTTATCCAGACCATGCCTTCCATCCTTTAAACTTTCATTCTCTCCTCCTTCAGGGCTGTGAGCTGATTTTGGCATCAGAGACAAGGAACCTCTGGACTCTGACAGATGATACACCATTAGCCCTTTAGCCCTTTATAATGGCAACTGTTACCTTCATTTATTGAACATCTACAATACCAGGAGGTTCCAGTGTACTGCCACTGCATACTTATTCATTCAGGTCCTGATGGCCTCGTGCCTGAACTACTTCAACCATCTTTGGATGTTCTTGTGCCTTCTTTCCAAGAACAACAGTGATTTAATGTATGCTTCTCTTTTCAGTACTATAGTTGCACCTCACCATATGAACAAGCATCAGAAAGCACTTTCCCATATCATTTTCTAAGACACACAGTCACAATTTTGAAATTTTCTTGATGCCATCTGAGATAGTTCAATATCTTTATGATGCTTGCAAGTATGGTCAACCTCAGATTTATATGGTTGCTCTGAAAACCTTCCAGTAACCACTGAATTGTTGTTGTTGTTAATTGCGAAGTCGTGTCCGACCCATCGCGACCCCATGGACAACGTTCCTCCAGGTCTTCATGTCCTCTACCATCTTCTGGAGTCCATTTAAGTTCTACTTAAGCCTACTGCTTCAGTGACTCCATCCAGCCATCTCATTCTCTGTCGTCCCCTTCTTCTATTGCCCGCAATATTTCCCAGCATTAGGCCTTCTCCAGTGAGTCCTTCTTTCTCATTAGGTGGCCAAAGTATTTGAGTTTCAACTTCAGGATCAACTTCTAAAGAGCAGTCAGGGTTGATCTCTTCTAGGACTGACCAGTTTGAACGCCTTGCAGTCCAGGGGATTCGCAGGAGTCTTCTCCAGCACCTTTGTTCAAAGGCCTCAATTCTTTGTTGCTCAGCCTTTCTTATGGTCCAACTTTCACATCCATACATTGCAACTGGGAAAACCATGGCCTTGACTATACATACCTTTGTTGGCAGGGTGATGTCTCTGCTTTTTAGTATGCTGTCTAGATTTGCCATAGCTTTCCTCTCCAGGAGCAAGCGTCTTTTAATTTCTTGGCTGCAGTCCCCATCTGAGGTGATCTTGGAACCCAGGAAAATAAAATCTGTCACTACCTCCATTTCTTCCCCATCTATTTGCCAGGAATTGAGAGGGCCGGATGCCCTGATTTTGGTTTTCTTAATGTTGAGTTTCAAGCCAACTTTTGCACTCTCCTTCTTCACCCGCATCAAGAGGACCATAAATTAGAGGACCATAAAATAGAGCCAGTGGACTATAGTATATTGGTCAAAAGTCCTTTCAATGGAATACTTGTTCTCTATACCATAAGTGTTGTATTGCAAATTGTCATATTATAGTCTGTTACGCTGATAATTGGCCTACATCTAATAGTATGTCTATAGAGTACTAGACAATGTATGAAAATGGCATTTGCTAAATCCTGAATGATAAGTTGGGGAAGAGCTGAGTGTCAATGATTACTACACTATTGTCTCCAATATGACTTTAAATGGATTGATGGGTATACAGGGCATTATAGCATTTACAATCTATAAACACTTGCCCTTCCTAGTCAATAGCTAAGAAAAGAAATGTCTCAGCCAATCATTGTTAATCTGTTGGTCAGCCAGGGAAGAACACCTCAATTTGCTCCCCCATTTTATGTGTATATTTATCTATGTATATTATGTATAGAGTGTGTTGTGTGTATAAAATTTAAAAACCACCCATCTCACTCAGAGAGCAATTCCCTCTGTGATGGAATATAATACAGTGATAGAATCCTGCCAAGCTGTTATATGCCTAGGCCTCTGCCCAGTTCTGCTTTAAAGCCTTGTCAGAATTAACATAAGCTGAGAGAAGTGGAACCAGACATCCATTGGAATGCCTGCACAAACAGTTTAACCAGTGGTGAGATTCAGCCAGTTCGCACCACTTTGGCAGAACCAGTAGCTAATGTTTTGTTGCCCGGGCCCAGAATGGACTCCCGGAAGAGGCATCTACAAAGAGAACTGGTTGCTCACATATTTGAATCCCACCACTGAGTTTAACCCAACCAAATGAAACACTACCCTTTCTTTAGTGCCTGTGGGTACTTGAAATGGAAATGCAATGGTGAACTTAACATGATGGCGACTATTAGCCATAATATCATCTCATTAGCTAAGGGATCAAGCACCTACCAACTGGAAGTGGCATATTTAAAATACATTTACAATATAGTTTGTATGGGAGTTTTGCCTCAGAATAGTAGGAAACTATGTCAATGATTTTTAGCAAAGGTGGAGAATTTGGGCAACCCTGATGAGGCCTGGACAGCCCTGATGAGGCCTGTCCTAATCCATTCCAGTGTTTCTCAACCTTGGCATATTTGAGAAGCATGGACTTCAATTCCCAGAATTCCCCAGCTAGCCATGGTTGGATGGGAATTCTGGGAGTTGAAATCCATGCATCTTAAAGTTGTCATGCTTGAGAGACACTGCATTAGACCACAGGACCCCACCTCTTCTCCAATTACTCTTGAAACTGAAGGTAATTTCAAAGCACTTCAAATACTGCATGGAGGCCGGCTGTTCAAAAAAAAAAATAATTCTTGGGAGTACCTAAGACCATTTTTTTAGATTGCTAGCGCCTCTATAAGCATTTTGTAGTTTTAAAATCTTGTTTGAATGGTTATATACATCTAAAATAACCACTTACTGAAAAAAAATCTGTAGATAGTTTGTAATACTATAAGCATTAATTTCCCTGGGTTAATTAAAAGATAATGTTATTGAATTTGAAGATTGGAACTTGGTTAAAGGCTGTGGCATGAAGATTAATGCAGTAGGAATAAGCAACGGATTTGCAGAAAATTAAAGCAGGAGAAAAACAGCTTGTTCCACAAAGCACTAGGTTTGCACACAGTAGTGAGATAAGAAAGATCAGTACACATACCTGCCCACCTAAAGAGAACAGCCTCCTCTAATCTGTGCTACCTGGACTTGAACTCCCATATTTCTCAGCTGGCACAGTTAATATTGATTATGATATCTAGCAATTAGGAGGATGCTGGAGTAGAAGTATGCTTTACAGCAGCGGTTCTCAACCTTTTTCGCTGTGACTCCGACCTGCGCTGCGCATGCGCGGCGTGACGGCCCACATTGCGCATGCGTGGTGCTACCCCGCGCATGCACAGTGCTACCCCGCGCATGCGCGGTGCTGCCCTCTGCACCGACCGAGGCGTAGGCCGCTGCCCGTTTGGGGCGGCGGCAGGCAGGCCCAGGTGCTCAGGTGCTCCTGGCCGGCTGCAGCGGCGATGGTGAAGGGCGACCACGGGCTGGGCCACCAGCTGGCCCAGGCCAAGGGAGGTAAGACACCCGCTGGGCCCCACGTGTGCCAAAAACCCTCCCTGCGCCCGCCGCTGCCCCGCTAGCCTTGCCTTCGCTGCCGCCCGTTTGGGGCGGCGGCAGGCAGGCCCAGGCGCTCCTGGGCAGCCACGGCAGCGACGGCGCAGGGTGACCACGGGCTGGGCCACCAGCTGGCCCAGCCCAAGGGAGGTAAGCCACCCGCCGGGTCCCACCCGTGCCAAAAACCCTCCCTGCGCCCGCTGGCCTCCCACCTCCCACCCCTGGCCCTCTTTTACTTACAGTTTTAGTAGTTCTCAGCAGGGAGGGGTGGAAACTTCCGGAGAGCTCGCCTTCGCTGCAGACAACTTGCAGCACCGTTTGCAGACTGGGACTTTTGGCGGGCTCAGCAGGGCGGAGACAGCCTGGACAATTCCTATTGGCTTTTGAAAGCCAATAGAATTAGAGTCTATGCAAGAGAGTCTATTCTATTGGATTTCAAAAGCCAATAGAATAAGAGGGAGTAGCACAGCTAACGAAAAGGGGGAAAAAATGGCGTAGCACAGCTAAGGAAAAGGGGAAAAAATGGCGGACTGTGTTGTTTGGCGACCCCCGTGAAATGGTCGTTCGACCCCAAATGGGGTCGCGACCCAGAGGTTGAGAACCGCTGCTTTAGAGTATAATTAACAGATCAGTTTCCAATCAGTCATACATATCATCCTGTATGTAATTTTGATTGTTCTATGGATGAAAGCTACCAAAGGGAGAAGATTGCTTATGGTTCAAGCCCCCTCCACCCCAATTGGTTAGCTGCAGAGGGACTTGGTCTTATGGTTTCATCTCTCTCCTTCCATGATCCATTATAGGTAGTTCTCAATTTACAACAACAATTGGGCCCAAAATTTCTGTTGCTAAGCAAGGCAGTTTTTAAAGAGTCATGATCGATTTTACAACATTTTTTTGCCACGTTTGTGAAGTAAATCACTGCAGTAAATCACACGGTTGTTAAGCGGAAACTGGCTTTCCTCACTGACCTTGCTTGATAGGAAGCTGGCTGGGAAGGTCTCAAATCTTGATAACATGGCCTGGGATACTGCAATTATCAAAGATGCCATTCGTCAAGTGCCTGAATTTTGACCCCATGTTTGTGGGAATGACATAGTGGTCATTATGATGATCATAAATTCAAGGACCAGTCAGAAGTCACTTTTTCAGTGCCACTGTAACTTCGAATGATCACTAAATAAATGGCTGTAAGTTGAGAACTACTTGTACGATGGTAATATTAAATGAATGCAATCCACAGCTCCTCTGGGTTTATTGATGACTTGATCATGTTGCTAATCCCAGCTAATCCCTTGCCAGCTTTCTCTTTAAAGGCTGAGCTTTTGATCAGTTCAAGTAAAATTTGCAAATTCAGGTGGTGTCATGAATGGAGAGAGTGTGTATGAAGGCAGGGATGGGCATTATTGAAGTTTAGGCTTTGGTGGAGAGCGGCATAGGGGTTTTCTCCAGGCATCAAAATATCCTGGCATACTATCATAAGTGGTCATTTCTGTGTCTGGATGGCATGAAGGTCTATAGTCTCGCAGAGCTCGTCCTCATCATTAGCTCTTCAGTGGGATCCTCGCATTCACCTGGGAAGCGGAACTCTACAAACAGTCCATGACCATGCACGGTTCCCTGAAAGTAAGGCCTATCCCGAAAATAAGCCCTAGCTTGATTTTTGTGGGTGGGCCTAATATACGCCCTAACCCAAAAATAAGCCCTAGTCTTGGGGTAAGGCACACACTTAAAAATCAAGCTAGGACAGGGGTGGGGTGTGTGGATCTCCCCTATGCGCCCCACATCCATTTACTTTGCAGCCAGCCTCTCCTTGCCGGCCCACTTCTTCTGAGGCATCTTCTGCAGCTAGGCCTGCAGTTCTCAGAAAGGCCTGTGTAGCTGAGAACTGAGCTATGGATTGAATCAGTACTTGGCTGCATAGGCCTTCCGGAAAGGCCCGACTGCAAAATGCAGGCCTGAATGCAGCTGCAGAACGAAGCTGCTCCTTTGGCCCTAGAAGAAGTGGACCTGCTGGGCGGGGCTGTCGGTGCTGGAGATAAGATATCCCCTGAAAGTAAGACGTGGTGCCTCTTTTGGAGGCAAATAAATAAATAAAATAAAATAAGACCTGGTCTTACTTTGGGGGAAACACAGGTAGTAATCTCTTTCCATTATGTATCTCCCCAATGTCTTGGAGCACAAGTAGTCCTCAACTTACAACGGTTCATTTAATGTCCATTTGAAGTTACAATGACACTGAAAAAAGTGACTTACCACTGTTTTTCACATTTGCGACCGTTGCAGCATTCCCCATTGTCACATGATAAAAATTCAGAAGCTTGGCAACTGATTCATATTTATGATGGTTGCAGGGCCCTGGGGTCACGTGATTAGCAAAATTGCATGAGGAAGCCAGATTCACTTAGCAGTTTCAGTGACTTACTTAAAAACTGGCAAGGATGGTTGTACAATGGGGCAAAACACACGTAACCATCTTGCTTAGCTACAGAAATAGTGGGCTCAATTGCGGTCGTAAGTCGAGGACTACCTGTATAATTTCCAAAATGCCTTTTGGATACACTCGATTTGGAATTTTGAGATTGGGATTTAGCACATCTAGAGGACATGCAGATGGGCAGGGCTAATTATACTTTACTGCCAACTCTGAGGTGTCTTTTAAAAAATATCATAAGACATCACCAGCAATAGTGACCAGTTGTTGTGATTTCTCGCCAGCCAGTGGACCCGGCAGCTGAGTCTGAGGAATCAGAGGAGGACGATGGGCCTGGAGTGACATCAGAGTCATAGGAAAGCTCTGAGGAGCTCCAAGACTTATAATCTGACGAGGAGCCTGGGCCCTCTACTCACATTCAGGCTGAGACACAGCTGTGCTGGGAGTCTGAGTTGGACAGTGATGAATCACAGCTGGGAGATATCCAGGATGCATGAAAACGTCGGCAATAAAAGAGAGTAGGACAGAGGAATGCAATGGGGCGGCTCCAAAGGCAAAGGAGAAGGCATTAGGAAGCCACACCTTGGCTGCATAATAAAAGGGAAGGTGTGGGAGGTGCTGGTTGCAGAAGGCAACCACCGTTTGTGTTGAGGATCGAGTTTCTGTGAACTGTGTTTGTTTGCCTTGGACACTGACTCAGGTTTGTGAATAATAAAAGGGGATTGGATTTCCTGTGGTTCCAGCCTGCTTGTTGGAAGAGGGGTTTCTCCTTATGAGCTTAACAAGGACTCACGTAGGCTGGGACAGAACACCAGTCTAACAGTAGCTGCAGTAGCTCCAATCCTTTGGGCAATCTGTTGCTAAAAAGAAACAATGCTAAGAAACATTGGTAACACCCCTAACACCTTCTGTCAGAAGAGCAATACCATCTTCTAATTAAACTTATTTCATATCAACCATTACGGCCAGAAAATAACAAGGCAATATTTTCAAATTAAACGTACATATGGAAGATCTAAAAATTAATTCCTCCGCCAGATGGAACTAACAATTCTAGATAAGAGAGACAAAGTGTCTTATAAGAACAGATCTTGGTTGCTTTCATGCCTGAACTGGGACTTCTTAAAAGGGCTGCCCAATGTAATAACAACCATATCCATGCTTACTAATAAATCCATTGCACATTTACTAGCTGCTATATATCTGAAACCAGATAAAGTGAATCAAGTATCTCTAAGGAAACTTGCACAGAGGAAGACAATAGTCAGAAAAGCTGAAATGTAGAACTAAGAGGTGACCAAGAAGTAACCATTACAAGGCCAGGTGACTATGATTTGGGATCTCCAAGTACAATGCCAATGGGTGCCAATGTATCTGCATATACTTTCTTGTTCACCAAATCTTTAATCCCACCTACCACTGAAAAAAAATGAAATGGGGTTGGCTTACTACAGCATTATCTTTGTTCCCAAGGCTATCTCTGGAACAAAATTCTCTTATAGGTATTTTTAGAAAATAACTGCAGATTAGTAGTTTGAATGGAGGAACGTTTACCCATTCATAAAATGTAAATTGGGTATGTTATATAGAACATTGGAAAGACAGGGTCTTTGATGGCTTAGTGAGCAGCATCCTCACTGGTTATTCTTTGGTAAATGAATATATTGTGATTCATGTTGCAGCTGTTTTGTGAATAAGCAATAAGGTTTCACAATGACTGAAATTTTTTGACAGCATCCATTCTTAAAGTTTCAGATATACTAAGCCAAAGAGACTGGGGTGGGTGGGTGGGTGGGTTCTCAGTCACTGTACTCAGTGATGTCCCATTGTTTTCAATACCAGCAATTATAGGTTCTCATGCATGGAAATTATGTCCAGGCAGTCCTCAACTGATGCAGACAATTGAACCCCAAATTTCTGTTGTTAAGTGAGACAGTTGCTAAGTGAGTTTTGCCCCAATTTACGACCTTTCTTGCCACACGTGTATAAGTGAATCACTGCAGTTGTTAGTAAGAAGATTGTTAAGGGAATCTGGCTTTCTCATTGACTGTACCCATCATAAATATGAACCAGTTGCCAAGTGTCCAAATTTTGATCACGTAACCATGGGGCTGCTGCAATGGTGGAAAGTGTGAAAAAGGGTCATGTCACTTTTTTCAGTGCCATTGTAACTTTGAATGTTACTAAATGACTGGCTGTAAGTCGAGGACTACCTGTACTAACTTAAGAACCATAAACATGGACAGCAATGGATTTTGTCAGTTGCGTGTGGGGGTCAAAGTAAGTTTCTGGAATAAATACTGAAATTGTTTCTTCTAATTATATGAGCTAAAAACTTTGTCTGGTTAAGCAAAAACAGAAGAAAATGTGATTCTGTTTGCTAGTAACAGTAATGCTTAATAAAGCATTAAAACTAACAAAATTCCCACAAGAATTAGCATCGGTTTGTTTTATTTTTAGTTCTTAACCTAAGAACTCTAGAATTCCCTCATTTTGTAGCTCAGAGAAAATAAATGGCTGCCTTAAGTGAATTCACATGTGCTCATTCTCAAAATATGATTCATGTTATCTTTACTTCCTTTTCTGTTTTCCCATATGCAAAATAATGTTTACAAATAAAGGCATTTTTTGTAGACATTAATCCCTTAAAGGCTATATTAGAAAAAAAAATCAGTTGGCATTAAGGTTTGGACTGTGTGATGAATATTTTAAAAGTTAAACATCTTGTGAGGGAGAAGAGACGGGGTTAATGTAGAAAATAAATCTCACTGTGGCTTTTAATGTGCAAAAATGGACAGTGGTGGTTTTAAAAAGTTTCTACAAGGGCTTAGAACTGTACTTAGTCCCTCTACATCTGTAGCCAGTAATGTTTTATTGTAACTTTCAAGTAATGTGCAAACTCTTTTCTAGTTTCAGTGAACTCTAAACTAAGATAAATAGTTTGGGCATTTTCAGAAAATGACACCACCCAGTTGAATTAAGTGGATTCTAGTCCTGTCAATTTCAACTGAAAATTCAAAATCACAATGAAATAAAATTAGTGTAAAAGTGAACAGATTCAGCCTTCTCTCAGAGAAAACTGATATTGTTCTGATGTTTGTGTAAGGAGCATGTACGGAGCCTGCAAGGGAGGAAAGAGGCCAAGATGTATCTATAAAAGAGAACATGTTTAGCTCATAGTTGAACTGTGAGGTCCTTGGCCCTTTCTGAACTTGGTTGTTTGCTTGCAGACATTTCATTAACCAACTAGGTAGCACTGGTGATGTTACCTAGTTGGGTAATGAAACATTTGCAAGAAAACAACCAAGCTCAGAGAGCACCAAGAACCCCAAATATTTATATGGAATGCTGTAAGGGTGTTGAAGCATAGGGCTTCATGGAACAGCTTTATTGGTTTTTTCAGCTATTCCTTCTGGACAAATATTGATATTGTCTTGATTTTTATTATCTGACCTATAAGCTTTAAAAAAGCTTTCATTTTTAAAATGAAAAAAGGTAGGCAAAGCATGCAGAACATGGCTCCTAGAATTCTTTCCAATATATTACCAGTGGTGCAAACATTTTTGTAAACATGGGCACTGAATACGTACAGAAGGCTGCAGAGGTACTTACTATGGGTTGCTCAACTGGGAGGAGGCAACCAATCTGAACATGCTGGGTTTTTTTCCTGGAAACCCCCCCCCCCATGGTTCCCAGCTAGATTGGGACTATTTTCAAAGTTGATCTTTCTTTTCTGCAGGTTCACCTCCATATCGATGTTGGTCTCATTCTGATTAGATTTTGGAGTATTATTGTATTTCCTATACATTATTGGATTGCAAAGAATAAGTGATTCTTTAGAAAATAAAAAAGAAAGGAAGAAATAACCCTTCCATGAACACCCCTGCTGATCCAGCAAGGCCCTGCTTATGTTCTTATCTTCTTAATCCATTTTTGCAAGAATTCTTGCAATGTGTTTGGTTAATTACAGTGAAATTACCAGCTGCAGTCGGTAAATTTAAATGCTGGCTTTCTAACCTATTATTTGACAGAGAGAACTGAGGGCTTTTTCATTCCCAAACTTTTCATTCTTCAAGTTGAAAAAAAAAAGAGTGATAAGAATTAAAAACTTCATTGCTTTGATTATGACACCCAAATTCATTCTTCCACATAAAATTCATTTTAAAAATGAAAAACATTTGCACATTGCTCTTTATGTGGAGAATGTGAAATTTACCCAGATAATGCACATTTTTAAATAGCTCTTTCCTTCGTGATGGTTCATACAGACTGAATATCATGTACTCAGATAACTCTTTCCTAGATGTGGATTTTCATCATACATTTGAAGAAAATTAAGTATTATGGAGGATACTCAGATTTAAAAATCATTCACCGATTTCTTATCTCATCTATCCTACAAGGAGCTCTGTTGGATACACAGATCATTCTATTTTATCTTTAATGAAACCTGTAAAACAGACTAAACTAAAGGTCAAAGCCTCTTAATCAGCTTCATGGCTGAACAGGAGTTTGATTTTCATGATCTCCCTGGCCCTTTTATCATTACATCCGGATGCCTGACCTACTTAGTTCCCAATATTTACTGTTATTGGTCATATTGTTTTAAGCATATAAGAGATGAAGTAGAAAACACTTCCACTTGTCTGCTTTGTGTGTGTATATCCATATCCCGTAACACTGTTTGTATTAATGTCTTGGGCAGCACTGATACAGGAAGCTCTGTCTTCATTCTGATGTCTTCATTCTTCATTCAAGATATGAAAAAAGATGGTGACCAACCCACTGGGCTTGATACTTGTTGGGGTTATGAATCCTGATCACCCAGTTTCTGTTTTGCTTTCAGGGAAAAAGGATCAGCTTTATGCTTTTTGCAGCCAGATCACTTGGCATTCACTGGCTTTTATAAATTAATGATAGGCTGTTCCTTTCCATTAGCTTTACAAAAGAAAACACTGAGCAGTATTTTTGGCTAATTGTTCACCTAGGTCTAATGATGATGCAGAAGGACTCCAGGTTTTTGTAACACTTTCAATAATTTGAAGGTGAATATTTAGACCAGCCCTCCCCAGCTGTTAGGAACTTCCACATGGGTTGGATAAATTCTCACAATTCCCTAATTGACAAGGGGAAGTGATTAGAGTTACCCTGAGGCAAAAGAGACGGCCAATAAGTTTTCTAAATAAATAAAATCCAATCCATCTAATAGGCCTCAACTGGCAGTTCCCTAACTGACAAGAGGAAGGGGATTATTACAATTAATCTGAGGTAACATAGGCCAATACATTTAACAAACAAACAAACAAACAAACAAATAAATAAGTAAATGTTGTGGAAGTCCAATCCATCTAAGACAGTGTTTCTCAACCTTGACAATTTTAAGGCATGTGGACTTCAACTCCCAGAATTCCACAGCCAGCATTGCTGAAGTCCACATACCTTAAAATTGTCAAGGTTGAGAAACACTGATCTTGTTTTAATTTATCATCTAAATTTTTAACCAACATCTTTGTCTTAGATATATTTAATTTAAAACCTGATACCCTTCCATAATTTTGAATAATCTCCATCAAGCTCTGAGCCGACTGTATTGGTTGGGTCAATGTCACAAAAACAAGATTTGGAAAAAATAACGGATTGTGAAATAGTTAAGAAAGTTAAATATTTAGGAATTTATATAGAAGCTTCTAATGGGAAACTATATAAGAATAACTATGAATCTTTATGGAACAAGATACAAATAGAATTGGAGAAATGGAAAAAATTACAATTATCTATGTTGGGTAGGATAGCTGCAATCAAAATGAATGTATTGCCGAAATTTTTATTCTTATTTCAAATGTTACCAATACTTAAAAAGGATGCAAACTTAGAGGAGTGGCAGAAAGGTATCAATAGATTTATTTGGAATGGCAAGAAACCAAGGGTTAAATTAAAAATTATTCAAGATACAAGGGAGAGAGGTGGTTTGAAAATGCCCAATTTTAAGTTATATTATTATGCTGCAGTTTTAGTAGCAATAAGTGATTGGATTAATTTAACTAAGGATAGGATATTGAATATAGAAGGGTACAGGTTATTGTATGGGCTGCATGCATATTTAGTTTATGATAAAAAGGTGGACAGGAGTTTTAAAGAGCATTTATTGAGAAATGCTCTGTTGCGTGTCTGGAAAACGTTTTATTATAAGTTAAATGGAAAGATTCCACTTTGGACAGTTCCCAGGCATGCAATAGAGAGTATAAATAGACAACAAATTCAAGATGTGGTGTCCTATGAGAAACTCTTAATTAAAGAAGGGAATTCTTTATTATTGAAACCATTAAATAGGTTAAGGGAAGAAGGAATAGCTCATAATTGGTATTCACATGTACAATTACAGTCTAGATGGCAAAAAGATTTTAAGATGGGTTTCTCCTCAAAGGACGATAATTTAATTAAACAAGTTAGAGATCAAAGACCTATGCATATTAAAAGATTATATAATGCATTAATTGAAATTGATTCTGAAACTGAATTAGTTAAGGATTGCATGATTAAGTGGGAACATAATTTTGGACAATCAATTACGATGGAAACATGGGAGAAGATATGGGTGAAAAATGTAAAATTTACGCAAGCACAACATTTAAGAGAAAATTTTTATAAAATGTTTTATAGATGGCATTTAGACCCGAAAAAACTATCATTTATGTACCCAGATGTGCAACCCAAGTGTTGGAGATGTGAATCTATGGACGCTACTTATTTTCATGTTTGGTGGACTTGTAAAAAAATCAAAGCTTTTTGGATAAAAATATGGTGGATTCTTCAAAATATATTGAAAAAGCGTGTTGAATTTTCACCACAGTTGTTTTTGCTTGGTATCATAAAAGACTGTACCACCATAGAGTCTAAGTTGATTTTGAACTTGATTACTGCAGCAAGATTACTGGTGGGACAATATTGGAAGACGTCTGAATTACCATCTATTGAAGAATGGACATTAAAAGTTATAAATATGGCAGAAATGGCCAAGATATCCGCATATCTGAAGGATCACTCAAATGAAAAATTTATGATGGATTGGAAAAAATGGATAGATTATATACAAGGGAAATATCAATTGAAGAAATTATATTTAGCATATAGTTAAATATTTATATATTGGATTTATATAATAAGTAGTTTAGTGGGGTTTTCTTGTGTTTTTACCCTGTATTCACTCTGGGAAGTCGGGGAGGGGGGGTGGGAGGGTATTCATAATTTATATATTATGTTTTCTCAACTGTAATCGGGGTTGGCGATATGTACGAATATGTAAGAATATATATTATGGGGTTGCTTGGGTGGCCTCTTGGCACCACATCTGGTGGGTAAGAGGAGGAGTGAAAGAGGAGTGAAGGTAGAGGTAAGTAGGAAGTTGGTATGAGGAGGCAAGAGTGGGGGTAGAGATGGTGGGTGGAGAAGTAGAGGAGGAGTGAGAGGAAAGTAGGTAGATGGTAAGAGGAAGGAAGGGTGGTTAGGGATAGGGGGATGTGGTGGTGGGGGTGCCGAGCAGTTATTTTAATTGTCTGGAAAATGTAGTATATGTTAGTTCTCGGTTGAGTTATTATTATGTGTCTTTTTTGTAAATTTAAAAAAACCAATAAAAATTATGTGGAAAAAAAAAGAGAAACACTGATCTAAGAGGCCTCAAGTTAGCAAAATTGCCCTAGAGAATTGGATCGTCCTGCAAACAGGTGTTTAAGAATGAATACAGGATTAATAGCAAGATAGTGGTCTGGGTTAGGGAAGTGGTTGGAAAAGGATGGTAACAAGTTTGATGTATGACTGATGTCATAGAAAAAAACAATCTGATGCTCATGAAACTTCAAAATCAATAACAGTCAATAAGGAGGGAAAGAGAAAAATATTAAATTATGACAAACTATCTTCTGGAGACATTTGCCAGTATCCAACTGCAGGCTCCAACATATTCTTTAAAAAAAAAAAGCCAAGCAAATCATAATTTCAAAAGAGACCATTTGGTTACTTTAAAATGGAGTTGCAGTATTTTAGTACACCGGGTAACTGAGAATGGCTTTTGTTTCCTAGCTGGTCTCATTATGCTTCTCCCTTCAGAAAGGAAGATTGGAAATAATCTTACTTAAACCAAGCGGCAAGGGACTTTAATTGCCTAGCATGGAGAGCACCAGAGCTACACAGAGGGGAGTAAAAAAAAATAATCTAAAAAAGGTACTAGAATCCTCTAATCTTTGGTTTAGTTGTAATGAAATTGTACAGGATAAAGAAGAAACAGATGGATCCTGATTAATTTTTCACTGAGAATGGTGGAGGGGGGGGAGAAGTGGGGCGGCAAGTGGGGGGGGAAGAGAATGAGAGAGAGAGAGAGAGAGAGAGAGAGAGAGAGAGAGAGAGAGAGAGAGAGAGAGAGAGAGAGAGAGAGAGAGAGAGAAGAACAAACAAAACAAAGCTGATCTTGATATCTGGCATCAATAAACGAACATTGATTGAGAACACCTCATACATGTGAAGCAGAAACAAAAGTGCTACAGACAACATGATTCATATCTACATTGGCTACATAGCTCATGGAGAACAACAGTATTTATCTTTCCTATTCAGCCAATCATTAAACAATGCAGATATGACCAACTTTGCTTTTGTGGTCTTTCCTCAACACTTTTGAACTGTAACAAATGGAAAGCAAGCATCTGCATGCTGCTGTCTTTTCTTCTTGTTAGGGCTCACTATTTATTGCAGTTCAAGGTTAACTAAAAAGAGTAGTTGCCAGTTGCTTCCCCCATCAGAATAAGAGACTTTGATTGACTAATTTGTTCTTGCATAAATGATGGCAAGGTATTGGATACGGGGAGAGAGAATGTGGGACGCAACACAACCCAGATAATTAAAGGTATAGATCAGTTTCTTCTAGTATGATTCTTCCCAGATCTCTTAGACTACAACCCCCATTAATGTTGGACAGCATGGCCAATGAAAAAGCCAGTGATAAAGCTTGATTGGACCAAAGGTCACCGGACTGCAAAATGCTGACAGGTTTTTCTCCATACAGTGCCTCTATCATATGTGGAAAATATGCCATTTCCCCAAATGATATTGCATTTTACAGTCTGATTCTTGGACTTGTCTCATTGAATGATTAAACCAATATTAGAGTCTCAGTATGCAACAGCATCACTGGGCCTTCCCTGCAATTTTAGCTATTTCAGCCATTGGCATATTTGTTGTTATTTCGACAATGCTTTCTTCCCTAGGGTTCTCAATGAGGACATCAGACAAAAAGCAAAGGAAAAAAAGAAACAGCAAAAGAAACAAACCTCTCTACACACAGAGAATAATACCAAACAGTAAAATTCATAAAGAGCAGCTAGAATCATTATTAGCTCCACTGGAAATGCTTGGCTGGAGAGGAGGAATTAGGTGTTGCTACAGAAGAAATATATTCCTTAACTTGGGGGTGGGATGCAGGCCAGCATATCCAAGAAATTGTGGCCTTTGTAAAACATCTGGTTTGTTTCACAACTTATGACATCTTCATACAGTACCAGAAAGTTCAGATCCTCATACTGTTGTCATCTAGAATTGTCATTTTAGGCACAAAGGACCAGTCTCAAATTATCCTACTCTGGGTACATTATGCAAAGACTCAGCTCTCTAAAGAAGTCTCTAATGCTGAGAAAGATGGAAGGAAAGAGAAGAGGATGGCCAGCTGCAAGGTGGATAGATTCAGTTACAATAGCCATGAATGGAAGAGCTGAAGAATCAGATTAGGAATAGTTAATCATAGAGAAAAATCTTGTTGTTGTTAAGAGATTGTTAGGAGTTCAAAATGATTTGGTGCCACACCATCAATCAATCACTGTTGTATTTTTCAATGGTCACCATAGCAGAAGCAACATTGTGTTGATCATACAAAAACTAAGTGTCAACTGTATCTGGTTAGGACTTTGACTGGAGGATCAAGAGGAAATTCCAGACATGAAAAATGGATTGGCACTCAAAACAGAGACACCCCAGCCATTTCTGCATTGGGCCAAATAAACAAAATGGAAACACCCATATAGTGACCAGAAGTGGTGCTTTCTTGATTGCCGAATGAATATAAATGAGATTGAAAAGTTTCTGTCCTGAGCATAATGGCAGAAAACAATGTCTTTTCTATCAAATTGATGGAGAAAGGCAGGAGCGTTTTCAGCATAGCAGTGGTGTAAAACGCTCTGAGCTACTCATTTTGAATAAGTCACTTTTTTCAGTGCTAGTGTAACTTTGAACAGTCACTAAATAAATGGTTGTAAGTTGAAGACTATGTGTATCCTGAAGAGCTAATCTGCAATACTGTAGTAATAATACCTTGAAGAGTCAGGATGTAGTCTAAACAGGCAACATACCTGTTTCTGAGCATTGCAATGGGACACAGTTGTTCTGTTGTGCTATAGAATGCTGTAGTTAGAAAGCTAGTAGCAAAAGAGTGTATATACAGAAGAGTGTGTCTTTTGATTATACTCAGTTTACAATGTGTAATTGAATTAGATTTTTTTGAAGTATGTTTTAAGCCTTTTGCATTCAGCCTCTCTGTTCTTAATTAATCAGACCCTGCTAGCTCTTGTAGATTATGAGGCTTTCCATTAGCATTCAATTAGGTTACAGGATTTAGGCTTCTAAATAAAATGCCACACAAAGAGAAGAGGATGCTTTTTATTTCCTCCCTTGAACCATGGATTAATGAGCAATTGTTTAATATTTTCCATTTGCTGACAATTTGTACCATTTCGTGCAGCAAATATAGGAAAGGAAGAAAATTGAAGGACTGCTCTGTAACTTTTCAGATATATTCATGTAACAGCAACAATAACAATATAAATGTCAGGTTTATTAAGCATACAGTGTACTCCTTTCAAGTGGGAGCAACCTCAGTAGAAAACAAACATGGGAGCAAAAATAATTTGTGTAGCTAACACTGAAGTCCCATCAGTGAACCTCCACTTTCTAACTTGAAACAAGAAATAGATGAGGTTTATTGTAGATGAGGTTTTCTGAGATCTCAGGATCGTTCTATAGATCATTTGATGGCATTCACTCATCATAGAATGCTGGAAGAGGTCATATAGCAATGGGGCAGCCATTTTTCACAGCCCTAACACTAGCATAGTGAAGGATGAGTTCCTTATGCTCCAAATGGCAGGATAATGGGGAGAAATGGCATTGGCTGAATGTGAACTGGCAAGGTAAAAATGCACTATGCCACCGAAACCTGGTGACAATTCACCACTCCCCTATAGGAACAACTTTAATCTGTGAGCTCTATGTGATTACAGCTTCTGGTTGTTGAAATCTGCTAGCGAACCCCTTGGGATGGAGGTGTAGTTTCCTATCGCTTTTGGAAAGGGAGAAAAATGCCACGTCTTTCCTGAATCCCGTGTCTCTACTCAGCAAATATTGCAATTGCACCACATGGCCAGAGGGTAGAGTGAGATCGAGGCAGAGGAGTGAAACTGCACCTTAATCAGAACTAAGAGCTAGAAAGGATGTGACAGATGCAAAGAATCAGGACCATAGGTTAAGTTGCAGTTAAAAAGATGTATTGCCAAAGCCTATTCACAAGAATCTAGTCAATTAACCTTCAGTACTAAATTGGCACTAGATGTCAATGGAATTCAAGAGAGGTTGGATTTAGACCTTTTGTGGGAATGTAAGGACTCTGGGCTGATGGCTTGCTTAACTCCAATCTCCAGCCCTGCATGCTCTTCTCCTACAGGATGTCTGCTTCTAAAATGAGTGAATAATAGGATATTTTCTTGATGTCATTAAAATAACCCAATTTACTAAAAAAAAACCAATGATGATACTTAAAGAAAACTGAGTAGAAGCCTCACTCTTAGACAGTCTTTATAAGCTGAACTTTATTTATAAAAAAAATTCAGTCCACTGTTTTCTGCTTTTGAGAGACATTTTCTTTCTATCAGTGTTTAGGTTCTCTAAATAATGTTTATGGAAAAGTCCACATCATCCTTTACTGCTGGGCTCAGACCAGCCCTCTTGGGAATTTGGAATGTCTTTGTTCTTTTACCCAGGTACCATCAAGTAGGAAGCAATACACAGGGGAGTTCTTATAACAAAGGCATATTTAAAAACAGTGCATCTCAGGATTGGTGATCACACCTGCCCCAGAGAAAAGGCTGGATTTTATACAGGAATAACTGAAAGGCATGAGGGAAAATGACAGTGAAGGAGAAACAGCAGTCACTGGGCAAACAATACTTAAGCAGTACTGAGACAACAGCAAGAGACCGCTAGTAATCGAACAGCAGTTTTGGAGGTGAAAGCAAGCCATGCTCAGTTCAAACCAATTCCTCTGGTTTTGAGAGTTTTGGATAACCTGGGATAGAGGAGACTGGCACATGTACCTTAGTTTTGGGAGTCAAGAGTTCAGCAGAACAAGGAGGGAAAGGGAAAGGAGATCTGAAGAGCCAGGGTGACCTGGACTAGCTAACCAGGGGAAAGTGGCTGATTCCTCCAAGTTGCAATCACCAACTCAGGGCAGCTTGTGCTGCTGGGGTTTAAGGGGGTAACATACCAGGAGCACTGATTCAGCACCTTCTTGGGGACAGGACTACAAATTCAACTAGGTCGAGGATCTTGACAAGCCCCTTCCATCTTGTGGCCACATTGATTAGGCCAAGATCCTGTTCATTAAGAAAACTCGGAAAAAATAACCACTTGGAAAGACCCAGAGTGACTTCAACTCTCAACTAGAGAGGCAGAGAAGAGCTCACAGTAAGGGTTCAGACAGGATTTTAATACCATATGCACTCAGTTGAGGGTAGTTAGCGAATGCGGAATCATCCCTTCACCCAAATGAAATTTACAAGAGGCTTCCAAGTTCTGACTATCTTACAAATATGCTATCTTTTTACATCCACTTTCAAAGTGATCAGCTTTGATGTGATTTGTAATCCAATCAACTTTTCAGCAGGTTGTCTTTTTTGTTTTCTCTCTCTCTACAATGGCATTTTTATTCCTACTGACGCCATTAAATCTGAGCAACAGCTCCATTTCACTGAGGAGAGTGGAAGAGGGGATTCCAAATACATTCCATGTTAGGAAGGCATTTCTTTCTGCAAAACCATTATTCGGCTTTCAGAAGTGAGAGATTTCCAATCAGATGGGGGAATCCATTACAACTCTCTTTGAAAAAGGCCTTACTTCTATTCTCTTTTGCAGAGACCAAACTTTTATAGGAAAAGCAACAAAGACTGCCTTACTTTGGCAGCAGTGGTGGCAGTGTTGGGGGGGGAACCTTCTTTTTTATATTAAAAAAAGACTCTTGTACATTCCTTTGCTAATATCAGTATGGGAGCTCTCCTCTATTATGCAGCTACTTCTGAAAATCATCATCTCTGCACAACTATATGTGGCCCCTTAATCAATGTTGCAAGGTCCGGTGATCATTTCCAGAAGGACTTGCAAGATAGAGAAGATTACCTGGACCACAATAAGAATGTATTTATGAGGCCTTTTTAAAGTTGATGGACAAAAAGACCTTCTACCATAATCACCTCCTACAAAGAAAAGCCATCTGCTCCTCCTCAAAATTCCATTAAGGAGTTTGAACAGAATTCTCACCTCTTTATTTTTGTTTGTTCCTGTTAAAATTCATTTGACTTCACAGTGGAGCATATTACAAGGCAGCAAACAGATTGGCATGGTGTTATTTTTGAAATTTTAAATTAGGTTTGGAACTTTTGGACAAAAGCATGTCGAGCAGGTTCAGGGTGCCCTATCTTCAGTCCAGAATAATCATGGCCCACACTCATATGCCTAATATTAGTAGTAAAGTTAGAGAGGAGGTTTCTCAGAGAGGTCTAAGCTCTTTTGCTTTTACTACAAGTGCTGAATAATAATAATAACAACAACAACAACAATAATAATAATAATAAAAAACAAATGTTCAAATGGGTGTCATAGTCAAGGTTTCCATGACTGCAGCAAACAGGGTAAATCAAATAATTTGTTAGATTTCATTATCTGCCATCCTAATTGCAGAGTTCAAAGACAGAGCACTTGTTATAAGCCTATAAAAAGGTTTGTTCTAAAACAGTGATGAGCAACTTTTTAGAGACTGAGTGCCCAAACTGCAAGCCAAAACTCACTTATGCATCGTCGAGTGCTGGGTGGGTGTGGCCCATTGGCTGGGTGTGACCCATTGGGTGGGCGTGGCTGCGGTGGTAACGGCAGACTGGATGGGACTAGAAAGTTCAATCAATCAGTTCCAACTTTGCAAGATCTTTTTTCCTGCGAGAAGTTGAAATTGACTGATTGATTGAACCTTTTTTTTTTTTTGCACACAGTGGCGGAGGCCTAAAGCGAAAAGGTTTTATAAAACCCAGCTGAAGGCCTTGGCCTGGGGCGATGGCACGTGTGCCCACAGACAGGGCTCTGAGTGCCGCCTCTGGCACCCGTGCCATAGGTTCGCCACCACTGTTCTAAAACATCATTCTCCAACCTGATGTTTCTGAAGCTGTTACATATTGACTGGAAACTATGGGAATTGTAATATCAGATATTTAAAGGACAGTGTGGCTTGTTATGGATGAAATTATGTGCTCATTATGGGGGGGCTGTATTTTAATATTATAGACAAATGGACCCAGGCTTAAATATAGGAATAAAGATGGACAGTAGCAACTGTATATCTTTCAGTCTGGAGAAAACAGGAGCCAGAAGACAAATGATTGTTTTCCAAATATTTGAAGGGCTGCAACATGGCTTATTTGTGTTTTGCTCTTAATCCATTCCAGTGTCAGTCCTGATTCCAGTTTCCCTCCTGTGAAATTTGATTTGTGACTTTAATGTTTTACTTTTACTATCTCCGCAAGCATTACAGACACATCCACATGTGCAAGAGTCCTGATAACAATTCAATATTCCTGGAACTAAATGATGTAGTGAATGCAAGTAACATTGGAAAAGATGCACTTAAAAATCATTGGGCAGCTGAGTAGATAATATTGACATAGCGTCTGGACCATGGTATTAAGAATGCTGCATTATCTAATCTGGGCCATTACTCCACATCTCAAGTATTCTGTGGTTTGAATTGTCTGTAACCCCTATTTTAATTTAAAGTACACATGACTACAAGTGACAGAAGATCAAATATGGACGGAGGTCTGCTGAGTTTTAAGTTTCAGCAGCCAAAGTACACATTTACAGGCAGTTCCAATGGTGCAGACACCTCTAGGAAGTGAAATGCCTCATCAGGTGGACGATTTGCAATCTGAATTTGCTTTCCAGCCAAAGCAGTCACAATGGGATCTCAAATTAGGTGTTATTGTTATGGCATGGAAAAGTCATGTTCCCACAAGGTAATGAAAATTATTTTAGCATTTGGAATTAAGAGAACATTTTTTCCTAGCCGACCAGCTTAAGAATTGCCACAATTCCATGTCTGGTGATATGTCTGTTGACACCTCTTTGTAGCCTAGCAGAACTGACCCATATGCAGCATTCTAGCAGATCACTTATGACCTTGGTTCCTTCTCTGTTCAGTGACTAAAAGATTAGCTTCATCTCACTCTTATGATCATCTCTGTGTATATGGCAATTTTCATATGGCCAGCTTTAGGGCATTTGGAAACATGATGGTAATATCCACAATGTTTCCTGTTTCTGGTGGAGAATGTTGCCGCTAATTGTGTGTGAAAACTCCACCCAGAGTTACCCTGTGGTAAGGTGGGTGGCCAATAAATTTTAGAAATAAATAAACAGCACTTAGCAATAGCACTTAGACTTATATACTGCTTAATAGTGCTTTACAGCCCTCTCTAAGTGATTTACAAAGACAGTGTATTGCCACCAACAATCTGGGTCCTCATTTTATTGACTTTGAAAGGATGAAGGCTGACTCAATCTTGAGTTGGTCAGGATTGAACTCTTGGCAGTGGGCGGAGTTAGCCTGCAATACTGCATTGTAACCACTGTGCCATTTTGGCTCTTACAATAAATACATAAATAAATAAAACTGCTCCTCAAAATAAATCACTAATGACAAACATGCTTGGAACTGAAATACATGCTGTTTATTACAACAGAATCTTATTTTCAGAATTATAAAATGCAGTTCTTACTATTCATTTCTGTTTAATTAATAAAATCACACCTGGCATTTTTGCAGATCTACCAAATCTTTATTAAGATTTCTTATTTTGCTCATGCAGATTAACTTGCCTGATAACCAATTGGTGTTAGTTAAATATTTTTTTTGCAACTGGATTTTGTGATGGAAAACTGTTAAAATACAGACAGTAAAAAAAATTACAATATACTACTATACATACTAGACAGCTACTATACTTAAGACAAACTGATCATTTACTTATAGGATTTGTTATAACATGTGTGAACTTGTGGGACACTAATTACAACAGCTCATGGGGAAATACATTTTTAAATGTGTTCTGTAGCTGAGTAACAATCAGGGAAAAATGGATATCTGTGCTCGATCGGAATGTGATCAGAAATGGAAAGATGAGGACATTAATAAATCTTTGTTGCACCTATATAATTTCAACATGCACAAATGTGGGCATGATGTTAAAACAATGGGATTTTATAAAGAACAGACAGAATTTGGTCAGATACTGCTAAAAACATGAAAAATTGATTAAGAAACTCTATAGATTTCTGTTAAACTTAAAAGATGGAACAAGTA
This sequence comes from Bothrops alternatus, assembly GCA_034064705.1. Lineage (NCBI taxonomy): Eukaryota > Metazoa > Chordata > Lepidosauria > Squamata > Viperidae > Bothrops > Bothrops alternatus. The sequence goes on along the minus strand of JARGCV010000051.1, from coordinate 4,783,076 downwards.
AAGGAAACAATGATAACATGGGCAAAGAACTTTGTATATAATATAGAATTAGAAGATTGGCAAAAGTTATGGGAAAGAAATATTAAATTAACTAAAGCAGTGGCATATAAAGAAAACTTATTTAAAATGTTTTACAGATGGCCTATGACACCAATGAGATTAGCAAAAATGATTAAAAATACTTCAAACAACTGTTGGAAATGCAAACAAAGACCAGGTACTTATTATCATATCTGCTGGACATGCCCTAAAGAAAATGACTAAAAAACAAATAAACTTTAAACCAGAATTATTTTTGTTAGGAATAATAGGAGCTAATTATAAGAAAGATTGCAGATATTTAATACTACACGTACTACAGGCAGCAAGAATTGTATTTGCCCAACACTGGAAAAGTGAAAATTTACCAGCTAAAGCAGCGGTTCTCAACCTGTGGGTCGCGACCCCATTTGGGGTCGAACGACCATTTCACGGGGGTCGCCAAGCACCGCAGTCCACCATTTTTTAAATCTTTTTTTTGGTCGGCCATTTTTTATTTTTTTGGTCGGCCATTTTTTTTTGGTCGGCCATTTTTTTCCCTATCGCGATGCGGGCCGTCGCGCCGTGCATGCGCGATGCAGGCCATCGTGCCGCGCATGCGTGATGCGGGCCGTCGTGCCACGCATGCGCGATGCATGCCGTCGCGCCGCGCATGCGCGATGTGGGCCGGGGTCAAGCCCCGGAAAAGGTTGAGAACCGCTGAGCTAAAGAAATACTAATTAAGAAAATTCTAGAGTGTGCAGAAATGGATAGATTGAATTTAAAGACAAAAGAGAAAGAAGACTCAGTGTATTTTAGAACATGGGATAATATCTATCAATGGCTAGAAAAATGAGTTAAGAGTAAGGAATGTGATATGTAATTTTGAATATATATTAGCAAGAAGGAAGCTATTGAGTGATTAATTAACATATTGTTTATGATAATTAACTATCTATTATTGTTTGTTAAACACATGAACCCAGACATTATGTTGTTTGCTAAATATTGAGAATGTTATTTGGAAAAAACCCAACCCTAACCCCAACCCCAACCCTAAACCTAACCCAAATCCCAACCCCAACTTATTCCTAACCCTATAAAAACTTCATTTACCAAATATGTTGATTAATGTGTAAAATATTTTTAATAAGCAAAGGGATGGAGAAAGGTCTGTTGTATACAGTGGCAGGATTAAAAAAAATGTGAACAACCAGTTCTCTGTGCGTGGATGCCGCTTCCGGAAGTCCATTCTGGGCCTGGGCAATAAAAAAATTGCTACCGGTTCTGCTGAACTGGTACAAACTGGCTGAATCCCACCACTTGCTGTATACATAGTAAAAGGAAGTGCTACTGGTAATCTTCTCATTTAGTGATTGTTTGTAGTTACTATGGCACTGAAAAAAACTGACTTATGACCCATCTTCCCAGAATCCCCACATAATCCAAATTCATAGCTACCAGCATGTGTTTGCCATGGCTGGAGTGTTCTGGGATCCTGTGATTGCCATTGGTGACCTTCCTAGTCAGTTTCCAACAAGTAAAGTCAAAAGAGGAAACCAAACCCACTTAACAACCATATGATTCCTTTAACAACTGCAGCAGTTCACTTAAAAGCGTGGCAAAAAAAGATAGTAAAACTGGGTGCAATTCACTTAACAATTGATTTGCATAGCAATGTAAATTCTGGTTCCTAATTGTGGTAGTAAGTCAAGGACTATCTATATACATTTTTGTATACTAGGAAAACATGAGTGCTTGTAAAATAGTAACGTGAAGATGAAATGTGCCAATTTGAGAAGAAAATAAATATAGCAGAAGTAGTTATAATCATTCCAGAAAAAAAACAGGCTGATCCTAGATCAGCGGTTCTCAACCTGTGGGTCGCGACCCCATTTGGGGTCGAGCGACCATTTCACGAGGGTCGCCAAACAACGCAGTTCGCCATTTTTTTCCCCTTTTCCCCTTGGCCGGCGCAGGGGGCAGCACCGCGCATGTGCGGGGTAGCACCGCGCATGCGCGATGTGGGCTGTTGCGCCGCGCATGCGCGATGCGGGTCGGGGTCGCGCCACGCATGCGCGGCGCAGGTCGGGGTCACAGCCTGAAAAAGGTTGAGAACTGCTGTCCTAGATAATTAGGAGAATATGTGGAAGTAGGCTATTCCCTACATTGATTATGAATTCAACATTGTAAATAGACATAATCAGCCATGTTGATGCCTTTGAGGATTATCCTGGCCAAAAATATCATTCCGAGGACACTTCCGGCACAATAGGTTGAATGGAAAAATTAAGAGTGCAAAATAGATGCAGCTAACACAAATCTTTAAGCTTTCCAAAAGTTATCAATGGCTGAGTTAACCATCATAAGTGGAAATGGAGAGGATGGTGAGAGGGGAACCTGTGGAATTAATCTGGAAGACTGAGCAAACTCAAGCCAGTGCTGCCCTAAAGAAACATACAAGGAAGGATGGAAGAGTCAATTGTTTCATCTTTAAGAGTGAATAGAAACTACAGGAAAGTTTTTGGCTACTCTTTTGAGTTGGATGTACTTGACAAAAACAACCGATTAGCCATTGTTTCTCAACCTTGGCGACTTTTATCATATATGAACTTTAACTCCCGGCATTTCCTAGTCAGCATGCTGATTGAGGAATTCTGGGAATTGAAGTCCATACATCTTAAAGTTGCCAGGACTGAGAAACACTGGCTTAGCAAACAAAGTATTATGAAGGATTTTTAGATGAGTGCCTTTTTTCCCCCCAGACATATTTTCAATTGCCTTGACTTCTGAACTAACTGTGATATACTATATTGTCATTGCTTATAGTGGTATTTCTCCAAGAGCAGTTTTAATCTATGCAACAAAGGAAATATGTAAGCAGGCTCTCAGTTATTTATGTAATGACTTGGAGCAATGACTCCCTACTCTTATTCATAGTTTACTAAACTTCTAGTTTTCCAGCTTCTTAAGCCAAAGAGACAGGAGATAAATTAAAAAAAAATATGCAAGATTCAATTAAATCTGAATAGAGGTGTAGTATATCTCTGGTTCTCTGCAACATGTGTAAACTTATATAAAATATTATTTTCTCTCCCTTTCCAGCACAGGGTTTAAAAGCTTGCTGCCAAGGCTTCCAGTTACAATTGTATGCAATGGTTGCATCCAATTACTCTGAGAAAAACTTATTATTATTATTATTATTTATTTGACTTCTATACCGCCCTATTCCGGAGAACTCAGGGCGGCTCACAACATAATAGAAATCAACATTTAAAAATACATGTATATAAAACCCCTTAATTTAAAAAAAACCAATCATTCAACATACACACAGACATACACTGGCTTGGGGCAAGATGTTAAGTGCCCCAGGCCTGCCGGCAGAGGTGTGTTTTCCAAGTGAAGAACAGCTTTAGGAGCAACTGCTTCTCTCAGGTGGAGAAATTTCTGGCAGCAACCAACAACTATCTTCTAGAACTCCTGTGCTGGAATTTCATCAGCAGCTGAAAGCAAGGATTCCCATAGCCCTTCCTTCTAAGTGTTTCTCAACCTTGACAATTTTAAGGCATGTGGACTTCAACTCCCAGAATTCCACAGCCAGCAATGCTGGCTGTGGAATTCTGGGAATTGAAGTCCACATGCCTTAAAATTGTCAAGGTTGAGAAACACTGTTTCTAAACTGATTACAATCAAAGATATTAGGGTAAGTCCTGCAGGAATAAAGAATCACCTGCTGATTATTTAATTAAGTTCTTCCTCGAAATGGGTTCTTTTTCTCAGGAAGTGACACATGGATGTGGTCTTATCCCTTTCGGGTGTCAGCATTAAGCAGTGAGGTAAGAAATAATGGGGCTACAATCCTACAATACACCCTTAAGTAAATATTAATAACAATAATAATAAAGTTGGAAGGGACCTTGGAGATCATATAGTCCAACCCCCTGCTCAGGCAGGAAACCCTATACCATTCCAGACAAATGGCTGTTCAGTCTTTTCTTATAAACTTCCAGTGTTGGAGCATCACAACTTCTGGAGGCAGGTTGTTCCACTGATTGTCTAATTAATAATTACATAATTGATTAATAGTCTTGAAGCCCATGCAACTTCCTATACTTAAGTAACAACTCCAAGCTAACAACTCCATTGAAATCAAGCTTGGGGGGGGGGGAGAATCAACTCCAGTGATTCACTTAACTGGGGCAAGAAAGCTCGTAAAATGGGGCAAAAAAATCACGTAAACGTCTCACTTAGCAACAGAAATATTGGGCTCAATTGTGGTCGTAAGGTTTAGTTTTGTTTTGCACTTGAAATAGTGGCAAAAAGTGGAAGAGACACGCCTGCTTCACAATCTGCCGGCATTACGGTAGGCGATGCTCAGCTCCGGGGTCTCCAATTAGATAAGGCGCAGCTACTTCGACTGGACATTCAGCCTCTCTGACACGGCTCTCCAGCAGGCGGAAGGCGAGATCACGACGGAAAGCGCTCCTTCGCTTCTCGGGGAGAAATCAGAATTCCCTCCTTGGGCCTTACCTTGTACTGGGCGAAGGGATAGTGACGTGCACCGAAGGAGGAGGAGGAGGAGGGAGCAAATGAGCCTTTACTTTGAGGCGGAGAAGGAACGCCAGAGCCTGGGAAAGGAGGCGGGCAGCTCGTCCTGTCGCCCAATCAGGGCCGGCCGACCCGGGGAGGTTTGAAAGAAGCTCAGGGAGCGCTCGTGGTCTTGCCGGCTTTCCAAGCGGAGCCGGTGGCCGCTCGGCTTCTGCTAACGTGGGGTTGTGGTGGTCGCAGATACCCGTCGTCGTGGAACTTTTCCTCCAGCTATTTCTACTGTTAGACCTATTGCTGTTTCTCTCGTCCTCCTCCTGGCTTCACCTCTTCTTCCGACGACAAACGGATCTCTTTAACCCCCGGGCTCTTTGCAAGCCATCCACTGGTCGAGCTTGGGATCCTGTACTTTTCCCACCCGCAAGTGCATTGTAGCCCATTCGGTTCGTCGGCGCCACCGAAGCTCACCATGTGGGGAGTAAAGGCAGGGCGGCTTTGAATGGGGTCTTGCTGCTTTGCGCCGGTCTCCCGCGAGGCGGCTGCATCCTGAGCATCCCCCGAACGTGCTCCAGGTAAGGGGTCGCGGGCGGGAAAGCACGCGCTGCTGTCTTTTCGCCCTGCAAGCGGGCAAGTCCGCCGGGTGGTCTTGCAAACGGGGTTTATCGGTGGCGCCGGTGCAAGTCATTAAGTTGCGTGCTGGTGTTTCACCTCCTACATATAGTACTCGCGAGTCGAGAAGGGCTCTCTGCCTGATTGAGGGGCTGACTCTGACCCTTTTCCATCGGTTCTTTCGAGGCGTCGATCCGAGGATTGGAATCCACTGCGGCCAGCGACCGAGCGTTGCTTCCCATTCCGTTCTGGAGGAAGCCTTACCAGTCAGAGGGCGGGCGGTGCTCGGTTTGCGGGGAAGAGAAGCTGCGGCGAGAGCCGGGAGAGCTAGCGGGCGGCAGAGTAGGAGCGTTGGGAGCAGAGGCTTTCCCTTTTCCCTTTAGGGACCCGGAGAACTTGAGCCGAGCAACTTGCAGAGCTCGCTGCCCCGGGGGGGGGGGGCGATGGAGCCCGGCGGCTGTCATGTCGCACGCGCTGAGTTTGGACATAAGCGTTAAGTCAGGTGCTCCTCGCCGTTCGACCACAATTGAGCCCAAATTTTCTGTTGTTAAGGCAGATATTTGTTAAGTGAGTTTAGCCTCATTTTACGACCTTTCTTGCCGCACTTGTCAAATGAATCACTGCAGTTGATAAATTAATAAAACCCGGTGGTTTTAAGAGAATCTGGCTTCCCCATTGAATTTTGCTTTGCTTTGCTTTGCGAAGGTCCGCAAGAGGTGATCGCATGACCTTGGGCCAGAGCAGCGGTCATAAATATGAACCAGTTGCCAAGCCTCTGAATTTTGATCACAGGATCGTGGAGATGCTGCAAAGGTGGTAACTGTGGAAAAAACGGTCCCATAGTAACTTTGAATGGTCGCTAAATGAACGGTTGTAAGTCGAGGACTCCCTGTAATGGCTTTGTGGCAAAGACCACCCGTCTCAAGGCTGCTCGTGTTTTCCTTCCACCTCAGGCTTTACTTTAACATAGGGCTGTCTAAATCCTCCTTCCCCGTAACTTGACTGGGGGGGGGTATCTGAGGTGACTTCTTGTCGAGAGTAGTGGGAGAAAGAGAACGGCGGCTGCCGGGCAGCCCATTGTCGGCGCTTGCAAAAGCTTCAGCCTGACGGAGTTCCAGCAAACTTCCCTCCAAGATGGGAGGGAAGATAGCGGCCTGCAGGACGTTAGTGTCTGGCGCCGGAAGAAACCAAGGCGCCGGCTTGAAAAACGGAGGGCCTGAAACGCCGCTTGGCTTGCGGAGACGAGGAGCGAACACCAAAGCCCGGCCGCCAGTTCCTCCTGAGCCCAGGAGAGCCTTTGTTTCTCAGCGCTGGGCGCCATGTGATCGGCGCTCGCGGTACCCTCCTCCCCCCCCCACCACCTCTCTTGCGGTGGCTGCAGCGGGGTTTATCCCGAGACGGAGCAACACCGGAGTAGGTTGTTGTCGGGGGAGGAGGACGGGGAGCAACTGCGCCCTATCCAAAGCAAAGTGCATGTGAGTGCAGAAGGCTAATCCTCTCTCTCTCCCCCCCCCCTCGCCCCCCCCCCGCTGGAGAGTTAGGAGCTTCCTGCCAACCTGTGTCTCCTATAGGCACTTCGGTCCTCTTACCCATTTTGGAGAGGTGCTTTGGCGTGCAGAGATGAAGACTGATCGGGGACGTTTGTATAAATGGCTGGTGGACAAGAATCTCCTGCCCCCTCTTCCATCTCTGTTTCAGCAAGGCTCGCTTTTGTTTACTTCCATACATGCACCCTGAATCTGGTTGGAAGGAATTATGCAGAAGCACCTGCTCCCCCAGGCCATGACATAAACTAGGCTGGTAAATGAGATTTCTGGCGTGGAGTGGGTTGTCCACAACAAAACAAAGCTTTAGCTTGCTTCATCTATAGATGCTTCTAATAGATACAGAGGATCTTTCCTTTTGTTGGAAGACAAAGAAACTGCTTGGGGAAGTTGGTTCATTTATTCCTCACTGCAAAGGAATAATTAGTTTTCTAAGTTATACTGCACAGCTTCTGAAGTTTTATATTCCTGTCACAGCTGGGGAAGGAGTGACTTTGCCGATGAAATACAGCCATAGTATTTTGTGTTCTTGTGATAATAATATATTTGTGGACTTTCCTCACAAGCTACATCTACTGACTTAGGGCAACAGTCTCCTCCTAACAGAAGGGCATTTCTTGTTCAGGTGCAATTGCACACTGTGTGACATACATTTAATTGAATTCTGTTGGTGTTTCTTCCAAATAATATGATAGATTAAGGAATGGAATGTTAGGAACATAATCTTGAAAAATGCAGACCTCTATAAGTGCAATTTAATACAAAAATACTTACAAATATACAACCTTCTGTTGATCACATCTTTGGTTATGTACTGTGGTATCACCACTTCAGCATTGCAGCATCAAATTCAATATGGTTAATATTTGTTGACTTTTTCAGAATGGGTTCAGAATGCACCAAGGCTTGAACAGGATAACTAGTTAATAATTCCATGCAGTTTTCTAGGCAACATTTTCAGAAGTGGTTTGTCATTGCCTCCTTCATAGGGCAGAGAGAGGGAGAAGGGAAGGGAGAGAGAGAGGGAGAGAACTGGTCCAAGATTACCCAGCTGGTTTTGTCTCTAAAGCAGGACTGAATCTCTAAGTCCTCTCACTTTTTACCCTTAACTACTGGACCAAAGTGACTACCTAAAAGGAAACAGAAACAGGTTTGGTTGTAAAAGCATTTCTATCCTTTAAAGCTTCAATTAGTAATTCCTGGAGTTTTTAGGTAGTCACTTGAAGTCAGCATCATAGCCATCCAATATGTCTGTATACCAGACATTATATTCTTAAGATAGGTGCTTAATAATTGCATGTATACCTTTGCACGGACATGTTTCCAAATTGCTTTGACACATTTCCCCCCTTAAACAAGTTGCATGTACACAGCTGGCATTCATTTTCTGCATGTTTTGAAACATAATTTGAAAGAGAGCACCCTAAACTCATTTTCTTTAAATTGTAGTGTTCTACTAATTGTGGTTTGTCTGTTCACAGCAACTAATCTAAATATCGTATTATTTGACAGAAGTAAACAGCTCTATCACCTTGCCCACTAAACAATAGCAATATGCCTATTGTGATAACTTAAAGCAAAAATGATAATGAACTGTGAGATAGTCTGTTCCAAAGAGACCATCTGGCAGTTTGCAGTCAGTCTGCTATTTCTGTAAAAAAAACAACCCAGTATTAACAAGTCATCTCTTGAAAATGTTGAATTGTGTATATTTTGATTACATGTAGCATCTTTCTATAAGTATCTGCTCAGATGCCTCATAGTGTGAACATACTGTGTTAAGCCATGGTTTCTTCAAGTATAATGTGCTTAACTTTATCATGATTTATTAAATAAAACATGCTGAACAAGATGAAACAAATTACATGATGATTTAATGCGATACATAAACCCAGCCACTGAGCTGAATAAGGTTTACTCACGTTAAATGTACATAATATTCACAACCGTATTTATCAGAATCGTATGGAAAATTTTAAATTCTCTTGCAAGGAAGTTCTGGAAAGAGGAAGAAAAAGCTTTTGTAACTGTGGACTTTCTTGATGACAACAACATCCTGTTTTATGCCAAACTCCCTTAATGTTTCAACAGATTATTGAAGTATCTTAATAATACTCTCTCCACATTAACACTTAGAATACTTTTGCTTATAAGCTGCTGAGAGGATGTCTAAGAGATGGTGAAACTTCACTTAATAGAAAATCAAGTCAATGCAATAAGAGGAAGTGGACTGTCTTCTATTAGAAATGTTCAGTGTCATAATCAAAGCTAACTCAAACACGAGTTTTTTTTTTTAATCCAGTCATTTTTGGCATTACTAGATCTGGGCTGCAGAAATCTTGATCCCACTAGAGATGGCAGCAAGAACAAGGATTTTGCTGCCAATTGCTCATCCAGTTTTTTGTATCCCACAGTACCGGTAGTAGTCCCTTGCCATTTCAGCTTTGCTCTAAAAACATAAAGAATTTGTACAGTACATATGTGTGCATACATATGTATGTGTAACACATATCTAGATGGAAATGATGCCTATAGATTTCCATAGCAGTTTTTAAGAACCTTGTTTAAAATTGAAAATTGGGATTGCTTCCTGAAGAAAGACATGTTCAATTGCACTGAGGTTTTCTCTTACTATTAAAACTCTAAATATCTCATTTTTCAGTGTGTATGCCTGAATGTTACAATTAATTTTGGAATCCTTGTTCCCTGGAGTTAAGCATGCAGGAAAGAGAGAGGTGCTACCCTGAATGTTAAGTGTCAGCCCCAGGAAGGTTTAGTTCATTGAGTGTGATGCTTCTCAGTGAAGGCCATGTTTAAGTAGCAAAATCTTACCGCCTCTACTTTTTTTGACCTGGATCTGTCTTTTTGCCTCATTGATTATCATTATTTTACATTTGTTCATTAACTCACTTGAGATATGAATATCTCGAGAAAGCAAGGTGATGTGATCAAATTCCCGGCTAGGAAATATGCTGTAAATGTTAATGGTATTTTTGTTATTGTGATTCGTGCATTTGCCATCTTTAATAATTTTTGGTTTTGTTTATCTGCACAACCTTGTTTTTCAGATAATTAAATTATATCCATGCTGATTGATTCTTCTACCTCAGGGGTTCTCAACCTTGGCAACTTTAAGACTTGTGGACTTCAACTCCCAGAATTCTGGGAGTTGAAGTCCACAAGTCTTAAAATTGCCAAGGTTGAGAACCCCTGTTCTACCTGATATAAAACTTCATGTGATCCAGCAAGGGCAACGAAGAATAGCACCACTGATGAGCTAGGGTAGAGCAGCCTACCCTAAGCCAGTGTCCTTCAGGTGTGCTTTTTCCTTGAGAGTGGTGGAGCAAGTTCTTGTCCATAGGGTCTATCAGAAAAAATTGGAGAGCAGGTGCTGAGGAAAGACCAGAGCAACTTGGATAGTGGTGCTGAACTAGAAACTAGGAGACTGTGAGTTCTGGTTTTCCCTTCAATACAAACACTGGCCAGGTAAATTTGGGGAAGCCTGTCTCTATCAGCTCCCCCCTCCAATGGTTGTGGGCAGAATAGGAAGTGGTAGCATTATATCCTCTGTTTGACGTTTACAGTAATAAAGATGGGAATATACATGTAATATATAACATTTAGAGTTGCCTTAATGGTGAGATGGGTGGCATATAAATTCAATAAAACAAATATTTTGTGACTAAGCCAGGCCACTTGTACATTACGCAGTGAAAGCTGGATCTGGAAGCCTAATCATTTTATCAAGTCACCAGGGCAGAATATAAGGAAAAAAAATTCAATCATGGGGCAGAACCTCCAAATGTCATCTCCCATTACCTAACTATGGGCAGTGGTGTGGGATTGTAGAAGCTGTAGTTCTAAATATTTGCAGAAATGAATAAGACCTGCCAGAGATTTAGGTTGCCTACTCCAGTCTTTGCATACAAAATATGTGAGGCCATTAGTCTTGTTTAATCCAATTAAGAAAAGTATTTTCCTTGGCAGCTTGCATGGATAGGTGAACATTGCAACAAACTCTGTAGAATAGGGTGGCCGGTGAATTCCTTGATGTAATTTATTTGCACTTGTGTATAATTTACTTTCAGTTGCCAAGAAGGGTTCATGAGTTGAATTAATTTAAATTAGAAAATAGCAAATAACTTTTTAGTTATCATGGGAATATTCAAATAAGCAGAATATTAACTTTGCTTGATATATTATTCCACTTTTAAAAAGCAAGTTAGAAAATGACATTGGCACCTGTTGATTAGGGAGTAAAGGAAACTATTATAAACATTATAAGTTAGTTTGTTTAAATTGTGTTTAAGGTTCTGCCCTATTTAAATTTGATAATTAGGTTTACATGAAAAAAAAACAATGACTTTGATTACAGAAAATAGGAACTGTAGTTCAACATGTCAGCAATTAGGCAAGGTTAAATACTGGAGCAAGGAATCACTGAGTTGGAAGAGGCCATTAAAACTACTGAGGACTAAATGCGTGCCTATAAAGATCCTGATTTAAAACATTAAAAGATGGAGAGCGTGCCCATTTTCCTTTGTGACTGATACTTCTGTCAAGCTTTTATTGTCAAGCTCTCTACATTCAAGCAGAATCTACCTTCCAGTAGTTTAAATCCATGATTCTGCATCCTGAAATTTCAGCCTTACTCTGTGTAGCACCTCTTCTGCAGTTTATCATATGCAACTCCCTTGATCTTTCTTGTCCCTTCCAATCATTATTGGATCAACTTTCCAGAACCTTTGGCAGGTATCAAGGGAGCCAGAGTCCAGTTAATCTAGAGATCACTTGTGAATCCCATCAGTTGTCTCAACAGAATGTACTAGATAAAAGTAAAGACATTTTTATCATCCACCTGTAAATGCACGAATGGCCTCATTATTTGGATCTTTTTTGTTAACTTTTTAAAATTAACTTTTGTTAACTTCAACTGACAGAAGATCTAGTATTATGATTTCAGAATTGACTTTGTCTTTTCATGCTGCATCTAATTGTTAACTTCTGTGATAATCAGTTAAGAATAAAAAAGTGCACTTTAGAGACTTGGGTGGGGGAGACTAAATATAAGAACTAATAATTTTATTAGTCTACTTCTATGACAAATAGTTACGATAAAGTAATTGGAATTTTGTAAACAATAGGATGATAACGAATGTGATGAATACTTTCCTGGTTATTTCAGTACTTAGAGAAGATCAAGGTTACTTGGCCTGCAAACAATGAGTAGGCTGGATTGTATTGGTAATTTTATGAGCAAATTGCTTTAGTTATTTTGTATTCCAATTTCTTCTAGCGGGAAGCAATTTGGTCATTAATCTAAGATTACAGGTTGATGTTTTTTTAATAAACCATATAGTCTCTGTGAAGTCAGCCTCAATCTGTATCTTTTCCTCTCCTCTACCCCTTTCAAAATGTAAGAAGGGACCCAGTATTGCTAGCCAAACTGGGATGGAGCACATACAGCCAGTCCCTGATTCTAAGGATAAAGAAAGGTTCATTTAAAACTACAGAGAAATCACAAGAATTAGCATTAGAAAGAAAAATGGGTCCTATTGGAAATTTATTAACTTGATTTATATTTACATTTCTTATTCCTAATGTGAAGCCCATATCATAACAGCTTAAAGCCATATCTGCCTTCCATTTATTTTTTGAGAGAGAGCATGACATGTCATATTTCTTATAAAATCTAGACAGCACAATACTCAAGTCGAGCACAGAATGACATGCTGATCTTTTAGGTCTCCAGAATGATTTACCAGATATAATTATAAAGTGGCAAGTAATAATGAAATACAGGTAGTCTTCCGCTTACGACTGCAACTGACCTCAACTTTTCCATTGCTAAGCAAGACAATTGTTAACTGAGTTTTGCCCTATTTTATGACCTTTATTGCCATAGTACTGTACTTAAGTGAACCACTGTAGTTGTTAAGTTAGTATCACAGTTGTTAAGTGAATCTGACTTTCCCCATTGACTTTGTCAGAAGGTGATCACGTGAATCTGGGACACTGCAACCATCATAAATACATACCAGTTGCCAAGGGTTCAAATTTTGATCATGTGATCTTGGGGATGCTTCAACAGTGGTAAGTATGAAAACCGGTCATAAGTAACTTTCTTCCGTGCCATTGTAACTTGGAATGGTCACTAAACAAATGGTTGTAGTGATCCATTTTTATCCCTGTTCATTCATAATTGCAGACAACAATGCAGTCCATTAATTCAGATGTCACCAACCTTTTGTTGGTTGGTGGACTGGAGGAAAAGGGAGGGGAAAGCAATTTATATGTGTGCGTGAGCACCTGCGCCACAAACGGTGTGCACCTGCGCCACAAACAGGGTGGGGCTAGCACCTGTGTGATACTAGCCCCACCCTGTTCTTCAGCACCTTGTTCTGCTTTTGTGCCCTGCAGTGTGGCTGTGGCCCATTTTTGTGCCCCGGAGTGCATCAATGGCCTGTTTTTGCACCCCGAGGCGTGGTGTCAGCTTCCCGTTTTTGTGCCCTGAGGTACGTTGGTGTCAATGTCCCGTTTTTGCACTCTGAGGCGCAGTGGCGGCGGCCCGTTTTTGCCGCAGCCCACAGGTTGGAGACCCCTGCATTAATTCAAAGGTTCAAAATCAGCCACGTTGTTATCACTGGCATTATGGTTCCTTCTTTTTTCCCCCCTGCTATCTTATCCTATTAATCTTTGAACACTATTCTACAAGTTATCCTGTATCATCTCTCTTCCTTCCCAGCAACAGTGACTTCATAGTTTATTTATTTATGTCCTATCTTTATTATTTTTATTAATAACTCAAGGTGGCAAATATTTTGTGTTTCTTTTTTGTTTGTGTTGGGTTCCTCTTTTTTTTTTTAAAAAAAAATACTGTCTTGGGAGAAAGAAAAGCAATAGGACAACTGGAAAACTGTTACTTTTCGATTGCTCAGTGTAGTAAATTTTATGTTACTTTAACGTAAAATGATTAGAAAATAATTTAAAAATTGGCCATGAATGGGTCTTAAAAAACTGTGGACTGTAAGAGATGTCAAAGTTTTTTAGGCTGGGTTCTTTGAATGATATATAAAAGCTTCAAAGTGCCAGATCAGCAAATACAAAGAATTGGGCAGACAGCAAAATACTGAATGTGTTTGAATTGAATTTAAATGTAATTAAACTAAGAATTAGTTTACCATTGACCTTCTAAACACATAATGATTTCTCTGTTTTGTCACTTAGATGTTGACATTCTGTTAGAGAATTTTAATTTCTCTGTTGGTAAAAAAATAAATCAGAAGCTCTCACAGTTGACTGCATTTAACTGATTCAAATAGCCTTTTTATATTCATATCAAAATATTTACAATACCATACATTCTTCTTTACAGCAACATAGCTCAATGAAGACTTCTTACAGAGAGATACAGAGACAAACCTGAGACTGGAAAAATCCAGCTCCTAACTCAATACCCTTTTGCACAGACTCAGTAGCACTTTCTTCACTTTGGCTGACTGAGTTACCACATGACTCTTCCTGCTCATGAATATTCCAACACTCCTCCCTTCATGAAAAGACATTAGACCTATTGACTTAATACATTCTCCATAGTGAACACCACCCAATGGTTTAGTCATCATGTCTGCCAAATTATCCTCAGAAGAACAATGATGTAAACTAATCAATTTTTCTTTTATAGCTTCTCTGACGTTACAATACTTAATGTCTACATGGTTATTTCTGTTCTTCACCCTGTAACCAGTTGCCATTTTTATACAGGCAGCATTGTCTTCAAATACCTTTACAGATTCTTTTACATTAATATTTAAATCTTGCAACAACTGTACATACCATGTTTCTTCAGGACACAATTCAGATAAAGCAATAAACTCTGCTTCCGCTGTTGAAATAGCAACAGTTGTTTGTTTCCTGGACTTCCATCCAATCAGAGTCTCTCCAAACATTATTATAATCCCAGAATTTGATTTCCTTGTGTTTATGTCATTTGCATAGTCACTATCGACATAACACTTTAATTTCAATTCCTCAGTAATCTGTATTTTGCAGACCCAAATTTATGGTTCCCTTTAAATATCTGAGAACTCTTTTTACACCCATCCAATGTAACGTTGTAGGTGCAGCAGTAAAACAACTCAAAATTCTTACTGCGCAAGCTATGTCTGGCCTGGACCACTGTGATAGATATAACAAACTTGCTATTACTGAGTGATATAACTCTTGATCACAGGTTTCACCTTTGTCCGCACTTAAACTATTATAAAAATCCGTACTCATGGGTGTGGGAGCAGTATTGCAATCTTTCATATTATATTTTTCCAATAACTGCTCAATTTTTCTCCTTTGTCTGAGAATATAACCACCTTTTTCATTTTTCTGTATCTCTACACCGAGATAATTTTTTATTTCTCCCAAATTCTTTAATTCGAATTTCTTTCCTAATTTATCAGCAAATTCCTTGACTTGTGATGCAACCTTTGCGATGAAGCAAAGATCATCCACAAATGATAACAGTATACAATTCCCTTCTTGTAACTGTCCAGTATATATACAATTATCAGCTTTGCAACTTTTAAATCCAAGACCCTTTAAAGCAGTATCTAAACAGATATTCCAGTTTCTGGCTGACTGCTTCAGCCCATAAATAGCCTTGTTTAATTTATACACCATGTTAGGTTTTGCAATTTCATATCCTGGTGCTTGGATCATATAAATTTCTTCCTCTAACTCAGCATTGAGGAATGCAGTTGTGATATCAAAGTGCCAGATTTTATGCTTATATGCTGCTGCCAACGCCAGTGCTAATCTTTAATTGTGAAAAACCTTGTGCCACTAACCTGGCCTTACACTGCACATCATTATTTGGCAATACCTTTTTCTTATATACCCACTTACAACCCACAGCTTTGGTTCCCTGTGGCAAAATCACTGATTTAAATACTTCATGGTCTTCCATGGATTTCATCTCTTTATCCATGGCCTCCTTCCATCTTTCTTGTTCAGCTTTTGGTAATGCCAACACCTTTTTATAACTTCTTGGCTCATACCACACATTGCAAACCTTTACCTTGCTGGCAGAATACCTATCAGGCGGAATTCCTTTGTTACATCGCTCTGACCTACGTGGTATTAACTGCTCCTGTGTCTCTAGTCTACCTGGCTTCATGTCTTGTTCAGCCTCTCCTCCCTGAACATTGACATCTTCAATAATCATTTTTCCATGAGTTATTGTCGTTAAATAGATCACCGTCATTAAGTGAGACATACCCAGAATTTGCATTAATTCTGTCCCAATTTTGTTCTGCAAAATTAGCAGAGCTTGAAATTACAATTCTTTTACTTCCATCGCTAAAGCAATATCCTTTTGACCCTGGCTCATAGCCCACAAACCTGAGCTTTCTTGCCTTTTGCTGTCCCTTTCTTCTGATTGCTTTCGGAATATGTACCCATGCAGTACTTCCAAAAATTCTCAAATGTGCCAGTGATGGCTTTCTCCCATATAGAATGGCATATGGAGTATTATTAATGGAGGAACTCCACAGCCTGTTAACTATATAATTGGCAGTCAATATGGCTTCTCCCTAATATGACCTGCTCATACCAGAATCCTCTAATAATGAATCTTTCATTATTTGCAAAACACCATTCCTTCTTTCAGCTACACCGTTCTCTGCTGCTGTGTAAGGATTTGTATGTCTGTGTCTTATCCCCAACTACCCCAACCATTGTTGGAATTTAGTTGACATAAATTCAGTACCTCTGTCAGTTTGAACTGACACACTTGTTGTCTGTACCTTCTCTCTACAAAACTTATCCACTGTTTGAATTGTTGTAGCATCTCTGTCTTTCCTCCAAGTAGCAAAACCTATACGTGCTATAATCATCAACAATTACCAGTACATATTTTGCTCCTCCCAAACTGGCTTGCATAGGTCCCACCAGATCTGCATGGACCAGCTCTAGAGCTCTTTTTGTTTGTCTTGTGCTATATTTACTAACTGGGAATGCCTTTGACTTCGATGCTTTGCATACTGCACAGTCCAAATATGTTTTGCATCCCTTCAAATTTAGCCCTTCTCCAAACTCTTGCATTTGTTGAAAAACTGTAAAGCTTGCATGGCCAAGTCTTCTATGTAGAAGATGAACACACAAATCATGCTCTGCAACATTCTTAAATATATGGGAACATTGAACCTTTTGTCCCTGCAATACATATAGATTATCTTCCTTTATGCCTTCTGCACAAATATTCCCATTCCTTTTGATGAGACACTTCCCATTTACAAAACTAACCTCAAAACCTTGTTTGTCTAAATTAGACACACTTAACAAATTATGTTCCATCTCAGGTACACAAAGTACATTGGTAAACTTTGATTCCAAATATGGGATTTTTACATCGCCTTTTCCAATGACTTTTGCTTTTTGGCCATTTGCCAAAGCCACAGCTTCTTGTGCTACTGGAACAAACCTGCAAAATAATTCAGAGTCATTAACAATTGCTTGACTTGCCCCACTATCTATTAGCCACTTGTCTCTGTTGTTGCTATAGCAAACTTTTGCAACATCAAAATGTTCCTTTTGCAAATCAGTCTTTTTTGCTTGCACAAATGTCCTTTGTTGCAAATTATTCCTCTGCAAACAGTTCTTTTTCAGATGTGTGTTTGCTCCACAAATGTAGCAATTCTTTTCTTGCTGAGCCCTCTGCTTGCAAAATCTCTCTTTTGATGCAACTTGGTCCCATCTGCTTGTTTCTTCTCTGGAGACTTGCAGTCTGGACCCCCTCCTCAGGAATTTCATCTCCTCATGGCTGTTCCTAAAATGTTGCTTTTCTTTTTCATTAAGCAAACCTGCCTTTAAAGCCCCAAAATTTAAGTCTTGCTCTTCTTTACACTCAAATATCGAGAAACTGTATCCCAGGTTTTATCTAAACTGTTCAACACCAATAAAACCTTCTGGGACTCAGGGAATTTAATCCCACGTTGTTCTAAGTCCAAAAATAAACTTTGCATTTTATTTAAATGCTGTTCCACAGATTCATCTGGTTGCAAACTGGCCCTGTGAAGTTTTCTTGACAATTGCACTATATTGCATGCAGAAACTTTCACGTGCACAGCTCTCAACTTCAACCAAATCTCCTTTGCAGTCTTTAAATTTGCAACATTTAGAACTTGTTCATCATCTAAATTTAAGATGAGATAAGCCATTGCTTGATCATGACTTTTCTGATCAGCAGCTACAAACACTTGTGGTGGATTTTCTACGATATACCACAGCTCTTTAGCCTTGAGCAAACATTCCATTTTAGCAGCCCACACAATGTAATTCTTCTGGCCCAAACGAGGCACAGAGCTTTCCTTCAATTCCATTGCAGCCATTCTGCTAATTCTGCCTTTTTCTTATATTTTCTAAACACGGGCAATTTCTTCCAGCTTTAAATTACAATGCAGTCCTTAGTAAGCTCTGGGCCCATAACCTGTTAGAGAACTTTAATTTCTCTGTTGGTGAAAAAATAAATCCGAAGCTCTCACAGTTGACTGCATTTAGCTGATTCAAATAACCTTTTTATATTCATATCAAAATATTTACAATACCATACATTCTTCTTTACAGCAACATAGCTCAATGAAGACTTCTTACAGAGAGATACAGAGACAAACCCGAGACTGGAAAAATCCAGCTCCTAACTCAATACCCTTTTGCACAGACTCAGTAGCACTTTCTTCACATTGGCTGACTGAGTTACCACATGACTCTTCCTGCTCATGAATATTCCAACACATTCTCATTATATATTTTGCAGGATTTCTTGGGGTGTCATTGAAGACTTTCATGAGCCTACTGGCCTGGGGTTTCAAGTTATTTATTCCATTTTACCAAAAAATAAGCTTACAGCTTATTTTATCTATCTGACTCTTATCAGTAAGAGTCAGATGGATACGTGCCCAAGAGAACACTACGAGAATGGAAAATTGTAATTAATATTTTGAAAAAAAATTAGTTCATGTAAAAAAAAGATATTTGCAAATTAGGAGAACCTTTGCAAAATGAAATCAGTTTTTCCCCTTTCTTTATTTTGGGCACAGGGAGCTAACGTGTTATAACAATATAGACATAAGCACAGTAGGAGGTCCCATTTCATTTGGCCCCTCACTGCTGCTACAATGAACATAATACATTAATAAAGTGATTGATTTAGATTTACCTGTTTTAAAAGGATATGCAGTGGCTGCGAGGGATCCTACCGCTCATCATAGCGTAACAATGAGAATATCCCAGCAGGGTAAGTTGCTAATACCACACACCAAAATTAATTCTGCTTGCTTCAAGTATTAAATAATTAGAGGCACTCATCAAACTAACTTCATCAGTGCATCTAAAGAGGAGAAAAATGACAATTGGGTTTTTGTTCCCTTATCTCATCTAACATTCATAGTGATAAAATTCAAAAACTCTCTGTGATTTGCTCCAATGAATTTCCACAGGTCTGCTAGGAAATGTTAGCCTGCTAAGCTTCCAGATTTGGCCCGTATCACCAAGTGTTGACAGACGCTTGTTTTCTTAGAAATTGTATTTTAAAGCTTAATATTTCTCCAGAACTTCAATTGAGCGTGTATGCACACATGTCCAAACATATATTTTTTTTTAATGGAAGAAGTATGTGTGTTCGTGTGCACCACCTCATAGTGCTTCTAGTTGCTCCTGGCCCTCGGAAGTTATCAATAGATGGAGTCATGGAAAGGAAAGATTTGTGATTCTTGGCCTCCAACCTCCGTAATCTCAAGAATAACATATAGTGCACAATACTCATCCATATGTACCTCTTCTATATAAATATATCTTTTTTGTATAGTGACAACCCCTTAAGGTGTGCTGTAAGTTTGGTTGAACTGAGATACAACAGTTGTCCAGTTATTCCATAAATTTCCATGGCTGAGGTTAGACTTGGATCTGAGATCTCATCCCTAATTCAGCACCTTAACCATTGTACTGTTCTTGCTTCCCCTGAGCTTGGATGGAATTTATACTATAGAAATTGATTTGCATTTGTGTTTGCTTTAGCTCTTGAGTTGAACAGCACAATGCTTTGCCAACAGCAGGAGCTGTGTACTTTTGAATAGCGATTTGAAAGAATTGTCTTACAGATTCCCCCCCCCAAATAAAAATCACATGGTGTTCCAAAATGGAATTTTTCATTGCACAAACAGGTGCACAGTTTGCAGATCTATTGCTATATCTTCACCTATTTCTGGACTCAAACCTGTATGGATTTGGAGAATTCTATACAAAGAAGTAAATGTTTAGGAAAGCTGAGCACACACAAAAAATATTTAGGAATGACATCTGACATCTCAGTTGCAGTCTTTTGACAGCTTCTTAAAGACAATTCTTATAAAATTTGACAGAACTGATTAATTACTAAGTGCACGCAATATTGATATATGGATCTGATTTTTATTGATCTGCACATCAATGAATTATCAAAAAGAATATACTTTCTTGCTTAAGGAGGTATTTTGATCAGAATAAAGAACCTTTTCAATACATTGCTTGAAATGTTGCACAAAAACCCTCCCTATACGAATCAAAAAAAATTTCAGGAAGGAAGCATGATGCTGTAGTGAAAAATCTCCTTCCATGCAGAGAAACTTGGATTTTTCAGTTATAGAGGCAAATGCATAGATAAAGAAATAGCAGAAGAGCAGACTTTGCATAGCCCACGATAATGGAGGGGAAAAAATGCAAGAAAGGAATTATTCGAGAATAATACTCTGGAACAAATATAAAGAGGTATTAACTTTAGTAGGTCAGTATATCTAATTGCTTGGAGTCATTTTGTTTGAGATTGGTTATATTACAGTACCTAAACGAACATTTAATTGCACTACATTTTACAGCTTTGTCCTCTCCCACATCTTATTCAGTATCTCCATGAAACCTCTCAATGAGTTCAGAGAGAGAGAGAGAGAGACTCAGTTGTATATCTGTACCCTAAGCTCATTGTAAGATTGTGGTGTAATCCTAATTCAGTGTCATAGGACAGTTAGAGAGAAAGGCAAGTCCAGATTCAACCCAGCAATGTAGAGTTGTTGAAGGACTGTTCCATTTAAAAGTAGTTGTGGAATCTCTCTCTCTGTGTGGGATGTTGGTATATGTGTGTGTCTTTCTAGACTTAAGGCTCCTGCTAAAAGAGCAGGTAAAACGTGATCAGGAGGGCCTTTGCCTAGCTTTCTTAGGTATGCTAGTTGCCACCTTTCCTGGAATTAAGAGCGCTTCATACCTTTTCCAGCTCTTGATTGTGCTATTATAATTTGCTTTACGTGGAGCTGACCTTGAAAATGATCAATACACAATTCAGTTTCTGAGGTGATCATGGTACAGACTAAGAATAATATTATATGAACTGCATAGTACTTTCCCTTTTGGTGTGCCTGAATGCCTTCCAGGAGTAGCTTAACTGTGTGTGTGTGTGTGTGTGTGTGTGTGTGTGTGTATAAAGTATTATTTACCCTTCACACATAGTCACTGTACACACATGTCAGTTGTGTAACGAAACAATGGTTGCCGCCCGCAGCATGCGACCACACGACCAATCACAAGCTGAGCAGTGCCACAAGCTGAGCAGCACCATCACAACCAGCATGGACGAAGTACGCATGCATCGGAATTGACACACAAGTAGCCCGCATGCACCGTTTTAATGATTTTGCCGCCGACCTGCTACACTCGACAGGGCGATTCAAGTCCACGTGCACCAAACATCAAATTTTCAAAAGTTACTTTTGAAACTTGGAAAATCTGTTGAAAAAAGGGAACTCTGTGCTTTTTTTGTTATAGAATATACCAGAACAGAGATCTAATGTATTGCTTCTGTTTTATTATTATATTATTGTAGTTTATTGTGCTACTGTAAGGTTTCATCATTGTATATTTTGAATACTACTGTTATAATTTTCATCTCCCTGTTTCTAACCTGATGTGTTAACCACTGCACCAAAGTCACTCTACAGTTTGGTATACAAACAAAATTTATTGTTTACTTATGCACAGTTCATGAGTCTTGGGAAACTATTAAGAGGAATGATCTAATGGGTTCATTTTATTTAGAGTTACACTAGGGCATGCAAGTGCCATCCTTTTAATAGAAAAAACAATTAATATGTAGATTTCTGGGATTGCAACCTGTCCTAATTTTGGAGAGAGTGCCTCAGGCGAAAAAAGTTAAGTGGGTCCATCTTGTTGTGCCTGCAAATAGCTCATTTCATTTCTACGCCAGTGATCAAGCCATGGCAGCCATGTTTTTCTTCCATGCTCTAGAGAAGATCACAATGGCAAGGAGAGAAAATCTTAGAAATCAGCAGTAGATCCTTTGTGAGGGAGATACATTGGAAGCTAGATATTCCTAGGGCAGGAAGGATGAATTTGCAATAACCAGCTATCATTTAGCACAGAGGGGGAATTGTGTAAACCAAGGACAGTGGAAGGAAGAGGCATTGAATTAAAATTTAGGAGGATAGAAGTTGTCAATAACTACCAAAAAATCAGTCCAATTGTTTGAAGTGGCATTGTTCCTAGGGTGCATTAAAGATGCTTTACTAGTCTTGTCTTGTTGAGTGAATGAGAAATCTTCAGCCAGATTAGAGCCAGTCAAATGGGGAATCTTTAACACTGGCTGATGTGTACTGCTGTCAACATCTGTAGGATAGAATAAGGCGTTATCTATATCAGTGGTCCCCAATCTTTGTGGCTTGGCTGTCATGGTTGCAATAGATGAGACCAACTAAAACAGAACTCCTAGGCTTGAGTTTTCCTCTAAGAAAATGTTTATTGGCTACAAAGTATTGGCATAGTTAAAAGTGAAATCAAGACTAAAGTTCCCTCTAAAAAGTTACATTATTACAAAGTTAACTTCCTTCCCCAGAATCTATGCAATCAACTACATTTTCCAATAGAATAATTTGGCAGGCTTTCTAACATATTGCTCAGTCCCCAGTCTAACAAACAGGAATGACCTTGGTTACCATGGGACAGAGAATTGTTTAGACCAGCATAAAACTTCCCATTCCTCCCTTCATTCTTGTGGCAACTGAAAACAAGCAAGATGGCTTCAGCCAGGTTTGTTGCAGAGTTGACATTGGCGGCCTGGCGGGGGGAGAGGGGAACTGGTTGCGGGAAAGCAGTAGGCCATGCGTGCGGCGTGCCCCAGTCTGCTGTTCATGTGAGTAGAGCTGTGCGCACGTCGGCCCGCTACTTAGGTGAGTACAGCTGCATAAGTGTCGACCTGTCGCTTATGTAAGTAGAGCTGCACATGCGCATGCTGCCCTGCCACTCGTGAGTTGAGCTGCGTACATGCCAGCCAGCTGCTCACACAGCCCACTTCCAAACTAGCTGCAACCCGGGGGTTGGGGACCCCTGATTTATATAATTTATCACAAAGCAATTATGCAACTGATGTTTAGGATGGCCACCTGTCTGTTACAAAAAGAAATAACGATTTTACATCAAATGTCCATGTATTAATTGATACATGCAAATGCAAATGTGGGAATAATTGTTAGAATTTAAAGAGATGCAGCAAAGGGGAAGAAGACTCAGAGGAAGTGCCTGATGTGTTTGCTTAATTTGCTGCTGAAGAGTCTGTTATTGTACCCTATCACAACAAAGTAGTATTCCTGTAATCTTGTGTCATCTGTATCCTGACCTGGCATTCCTGAAAGGGCTGACATTTGACCACAGATACATGGCCTCTAACTTGCTCTGTACTTTGTGACAGTTTGTAGCTATTCCAGGGAGATATTTTTAACAGTCCTAATTCTGTCATCACTTTTTCTGCTTACCTCAATTTTCATATTCTAGTCCATTTTCTAATCATTCATGTATTTGCATCATCTATCCCTATGTACTTCTTACTAATGTGTATTTTGCTTCGGCTCTAATGATGCTCTTATGAGTTTTCCAGTAAGCCTAATTTATTACAGGTAGTCCTCAATTAAACAACCCATTCATTCAGTGACTGTTCAGAGTTATGCTAATGTTGAGAAACGAGACTTGTAACCAGTCCTCAAGGTTCTGTCAGAGCATCCCTGTGGTCATGTGATCGCAATCTGGGTGCTTGGTGAACCAGCTCATACTTATCGATGGTTGCAGCAGCCCTTGGTCACATGATCACCATTTGTGATCTTCCCTACTGGTTTCACTCAAGCAAAGTCAATGGTGAAACTAGCAGGGAAGGTTGTAAGTTACTCTGATAAGTCACTTGCGCTCTCTCCCACCTAGCAGCAGTCAACAAAGAAGAAGGAGTCAAGCTATTCTCCAAAGCACCTGGAGACAGGACAAGAAGCAACGGATGGAAATTAACCAAAGAGAGAAGCAACCTAGAATTAAGGCGAAATTTCCTGACAGTTAGAACAATCAGTGGAACAACCTGCCTCCAGAAGCTGTGAATGCTCCAACACTGGAGGTTTTTAAGAAGAGATTGGACAGCCATTTGTCTGAAATGATATAAGGCAGGGGTTCTCAACCTTGGCAACTTTAAGACTTGTGGACTTCAACTCCCAGAACCCCTGATATAAGGTTTCCTGCCTGAGCAGGAGGTTGGACTAGATGACCTTCCAACTTTATTATTATTATAACCTTCGCCCCACTACACTCGCATCGCACCTTGTGGGCCACTCTCACGTCTTCCCTTGCTTGGCAGTAGCCACTTCTGGCTTCACTGTGCAGCTAGCAGGCAAGTAAAGCCGTGTGCAATGCCTTACTTGCCTGCTAGCTGCTAGACAGCCACAATCCTTGCTTAACAACAACAGTAGTGCTAGGATTGCCACGCTAAGTGATATAGTCATGTGACATCATGCTTTACAATAGCATTGCTTAACGATGGATATTCTGGTCTGAATTACTGTATTGTCCTTAACTGAGGATTTCCTGCATTTAGTTTTTATTGTCAAGAGGGACACTATCAACTTTTCCCGTATCTTGGTGACTTGCATTTTTGTGGCAGATGCTGAGAGCTTTAAAATATCTGTTTAGGTCCACATTTGGCAAAACCTGTCAGCAGCAATTTATGGATATAAAATTGTTCTGGTTGTAAGTTAACATTGTAGCAGTAGTTACACTTTTAGCTGCTTGCCGTTAAGAATTGATTTTGCCTTCTGAGATCATTTTTGTCAAATAATTCTTTTACCCAACTTTTTCTGATTAATTTTATTTTTAGAATTACTATTTGCTAGCTGCGAAAACTAACAAAACCATATTTTGCTTTCACTATGCCCACAAATTTGACTATATGGCTGTTCACTTTTGAATGTGACTTCAGTAATAAATAAATTATCAAAGCTAATTTGGAACTGTATAATAGATAGTAACAATGCTAAAATATTCTCTTGCCATATATTTCTTCCCACAAAACACAGTTTTGTTCCTTTGCTTTTTTATTCCTTGATAGATTTAGTTAAATTGCTTTACTGAAGATACATTTATTGAAAAAAATCCCTTTGTGGATTTGTTGAGAGTAATGCTTTGCGGTTTGCAGGCTTCAAGCAAAATATTTCATAGAGGAAAAGCATATTTTGAATCTATTCTTGGGATGACTATTGTCAATAAGGTTAACAAAGCTTACATGAGAAAAATGGATATCTAGATGACTTTGCTTTCAATAACAAGTTTATTGCACATTCTGTAGCCAATATACAGTTGCTTTAAAAGTTTTAGAACAACTTGTTTTTGCTGATAATTGAAATACTAACTATATAATTGCATAAAAGAACAAGAGAAGATTCAGAAAATATTGAGATGGTGTCTGGTGTCTTAATCTTACAAACAGGAGTTAGTTCACGTACTGACAGAAGGACATTTTACCATCTGCTTAAAGAATAGAATTAGCGATTGATCTGTTTGTTAGATCAAAGACTTTCATAAACATTACATGTTTATTCATTATGGTTATTACTTTGTAGAAAGTAGTTGTGCTGATAGTAATACAAAATGTCAAAGTATAGAACTGTGCTTGAATTTTTTGTCCTGATTGACCGTTGTGTGTGACCTATATCAATATACTCTTTGTCAGAATACACATAAATATTGCCAAATATTATCATTTAAAGGGGGATACATTATAGTATCTTTTTTCAAACATAAGTAAATATTATGAGATGTACATATGGAAAAGCTTCCTTTGGAATTGTATTAAATAGTGTTTTACAGTAGAATAAAAATATGTAGAAGTTTGAAATTACAGAAGACTTAGAAAACCACTGTGGGATTTTCTCTAACAAAAATTGATTATTCATTTGGAATAAACGAAAATCAGTTTAAATCAGCAATAGCCAATAGCTTGGTCTTTTTAAAAAATAAATGTACATTTTGAACAGATTTCTGTCAGTATATTTTTTAATATGTAAAGGAGATAAACAATCATTACAACGAAAGAAACTGATTGTTTGCACATATCCATTCACCCACAAAAATAGACACCATGCATTTTAAAAACATGAAAGTTAAAGTCACCCTGAAAATATTCTTTGCAATTGTTAGGAGGAAAAATGGGGGGGGGGACAGCATCCTGAAGAAACTAGGATTCAAAGTTTACTTTTTTATATAGTTACAAAGCTGAAGGATCCCATGTGTGAAAAACGGTATGTTTTGATGTGCAAATATTGTTAAATGAACATGAGCTTTTAATCAGATTAGCTTTAAAAATGGAGAAGAGCTGTTTTATCCATTTTGTTTGGTTTTGTTTCTGTACCTTTTAATCAATGTTGATTCCTGGAGACTTCCTGGACAGGTCCATGCAGTTTTCTTGGCCAGAGTTTAGAAATGGCTTGCCCTTGCCTCCTTCCTAGGGCTGAGAGAAAGTGACTGGCCCAAGGTCACCCAGATGGCTTCATGTTTCAGGTGGGATTACAACCCCCAATTTATAGCTTGATACCTTAATCACTGCACTGAACTGACTCTAAGTCTATAGTTGCAAAAAAAAACAAGGCTCTGTAGCACATTATAAGGTGTAAGCTTTCCTGAGCTGCTTCATTTCATTAGATGCACAGAATGATTAGACTGATGTTTTGATTGAAACTGGGTGGACGGTTGTGGGGGGAGGAGGGGAAGATAAGTTTGTTATACAGATGCAGGTTACATAATTGTCACCTAACTGATGGGAGGGAGTGCCTTTGGGTCAGTCTTGACTCCTGGCAATTACATGAACAACTCCTTGTAGTGTTCTTGGCAAGATTTCAGAAGTGGATTGCCATTGGCTCTTCCCTAGGGCTGAGAGAGAGATCATCCAGCTGATTTTGTGCTTAAGGTAAGAGTAGAACTCTTGCATAATGTAAGCCATCATTGGGGGGGGAGAGAGGTGGGTGGGGGAGTTGCAGCACCTCTGTGGTTGTAAGTGCAGGCATGCACCTGAATTTTGATCACGAGACCATGGGAACACTACAATGGCCAGAACTTCAGGGATGGGGTGCAGGTCTCTTCATTCAGTACTGTCGTGCTTGTGAATGGTCGCTGAATGAATGTTCATAAATTGAGGACAACTTGTAGTTTCCTGTACTGTCTGTATGTAGAGTAGAGCAATGTAATAGCATTTTAACTGCAACTGCCAGTTGGGAAGAGAGTTTCATACTGGTATGTATCTTTTTAAATGCTGCTCTTCTTATGTCTAGGTTCAGAATGAACTTTTAGACGTTAATGTAATGGGGCTGTTACTTGATCTGTTTTCATTCTCCCAATAGTAAATGATGCTACTTCAAACCAGGATGGCTGATCCAGTCGCTTTAATTTTCATTTCCTCTCCTAAAAGAAGATGGAGGTGTAAATATGCTTAATCTGTGATCAAAGGAAAGGAGCCCTAGAGAAGTAACTCCTTGGTAGCCCTTACGCTATGGATTTCCTTGCCCCCAGGGCGCTGGGAGATTCCACCTTGTTTGCTTTTCACAACAGAGTTAAAAACTGGTGAAGCTGGGTAACTTCATTTTTTTTTCCTTTCAAAGACCCTGTAATCCCATGCGTCAGGGTGGAGTCAGGGTGAATGAATGGAGCTGAGCATTTACTGGCCGGATGCCCTTCCTGACGCCTACACAGAAATCATAGCAGATATTTTCTCTTTGCACCCAGATAGAGAAATACCTGCTACTACCTGAGACCAAACTCACAGCCTCCTGATTGTGAGGCGAGAGCTCCACCTCTAGGCCACCATGCCACTCAACTGGGCAGCCTCAATACTTTAATTCAGGGGTTCTCAACCTTGGCAACTTTAAGACTTGTGGACTTCAACTCCCAGAATTCCTCAGCCAGCTTTGCTGGCTGAGGAATTCTGGGAGTTGAAGTCCACAAGTCTTAAAGTTGCCAAGGTTGAGAACCCCTGCAATTGGTTTGAGTTATGTGGATGATCTTCCTTGTGTCTGGGTGTGTTTTAATTTTGTTATAAACTGCCTTTTGGCTTCCGATGTATGGCAGTATAAAGATCTGTATAAATAAATTCACAATTTGACAGAATTGTTTCTCCAATAGAATTTATTCTCCCTTGCACTCCTCTATAACCAGCCATCTCTTGGCTGGGTTTTTATCTTAAAAAAAGATAGCCATTCAGCAGATGGAAAAGCATTATTAGATGAAATGTGACCAAAAAACTTGGCACATGCTAGCAAGTATGTCATTGGTATCCACGATAAATGTAAATCTGTCTTCTTTTCTGAAGGTATATATGAATATTAGCATGGGCTTCTGGTATATAAAGAGTCTCTGGTCTGTAGTATTTTGTATGCATATGCTTAGTGTGTAGACTTCATTTTTCTCCTGCTAGGTTGTGCAACAGCTTTGGTAGTGTTAAGATGTCAGAAGATACAATTATACTCTTAAACATCAGCACAGAAATGGACTCTTAATTGTGAATTTAGGGCAGTGATGGTGAACCTATGGCACAGGTGCCAGAGGCGGCACTCAGAGCCCTCTCTGTGGGCACGCACGCCGTTGCCCCAGTCCTAGGCCTTCAGCTGGGTTTTATAAAACCTTTTCGCTTTAGGCCTCCGTCGCCGTGTGCAAAAAAAAAAAAGGTTCAATCAATCAATTTCAACTTCTCACTTCTCACGGGAAGAAAAAATCTTGCAAAGTTGGAATTGATTGATTGAAGTTTTTAGTCCCACCCAGTCTGCCGTTACCACCACAGCCACACCCAGCCAATGGGCCACACCCACCCAAATGGTCACACCCAGCCAATGGGCCACACCCACCCGGCACTTGACGATGCATAAGTGGGTTTTGGGTTGCAGTTTGGGCGCTCGGTCTCCAAAAGGTTCGCCATCACTGATTTAGGGGTTTGTATTACAGCAATAAAGCAGCTTCAAATTGTTTAAGGCTGCTAAAATAAGCAAATATTCTTTAAATTGCTTGGGAAATGGATTAAAGTAAGCAAATGCAGAGTGATGCACATTGGGGCAAATAATCTGAACAATGAGGTTGAGGTCCATATTTTTATGGAGATTCAAGCTAAGAGATAATGACTCCAAAATGGAGCATTTTCTATGTGACTTTGCTGCCATCTGGTGGTCACCTGGATTTTACAAGCCCTGATCAAAAATCTTGCTTTGAACAAGGAAACTATTTTACGCTTCTTTTCAACTCTGCTGACAAATAAAATGCCCAGTATCAGAGTACCCAATACTATAAGAACACTAGCGTTTCCACTTTATTAAAAGTATGCAAGAGGATTAGATGCCTTTCAGGCAAATTCTCACTGAATGATGTGTTTTTCTGACTTAGGAGATTGTAATGAGGCTACAGGCTCTGAAGTTATAAATATTGGATAGAGAGCACTGGTTTTTGTCATAGTTTAAAAGGATTGGTTGACTGAAGCACTTGGGGAAAATATCATGAAAGATCTATGAAATGCTGTAGTGTAGCCAGTGGTGAAGCATTCTGGGGGTTGTAGTTAAATTTACCCAGTTAATCCATCATGTGCATTATTGTCAAACCATCTGGTTATCAATGAGATCACTATGCAGGTAAGAAAAAGAATAAATATTTCTGCTTCTTTTTTAATTCAGTCATTGTTTGTCCTTTGCTGCTGCTTTTTTGTTTTTCTTCTTTTTATTTCTGGCACATCTCCCAGTTCTAATTTTGATTAAACATATCTTTGGTTTCACTGCAAATAAGTTATAAACACCTGCTACTTTAATAAAGCTTTAGCTACAGCTGAAGCAACAGAATGGGAGGTGATGTTTTTAGTTTAAGGAATGGAAAACTATCAGAATCAAAGATGTAAATAAGATCTGCTGAACATTTGGTAAAACTGCCAGATCTAGTTTGTCAGTTCCCTCTCCTCCAGTTGTTGAAAACATGGTTTCAGAGATAATATTGGCAAAGTAATATAATGAGAAAGTCTTCTTTTTTTAATAAATCTGGTACTTTATGGGAGAAATAATTATGTCATATTAAACTAAAGAAAAAATAAAATAAATTAGAACCTGTTTAAAGTCTAAGTTGATTAAAATTACAGGTGATGAATTTAAAGTCTCTGTAGCTGATAAGAATAGTAAATTAGCGTAACAAATTGCAAAAACGTACAACAGCTTACCTGAAAATCCTGTATATATTTGTTTGGAAGAACATCTTGCTATATTTAGAGGAGTAATATTATTCTCTCCCTACTAAATGCCTTGAGGAAATAATCTAATCTGCTCTTATTTTGTGCATTATTTCTGTTCATTTGCTGTGCTACCATGGTTCAGCTTCCTTTTCATTCATTAAGGTATAAAGTCTCTAGCCATTTAATAATATGGAAAGAAGGAATGTGGAAAGAAGGAAACATCCAGTGGTGGGATTCATATATATGTACAATGGTTCTCATGTGGGGATGCCACTTCCAGAAGTCCATTCTGGGCCTGGGCAACAAAAAATTAGCTATTGGTTCTGCCAAACTGGTGCGAACTGGCTGAATCCCACCACTGGAAGCATCTTTCAATATGGAAAGAAGGAAACATATTTTCATAGAAGCAAAGAATTGGAAGGTATCTAAGAGGTCATGAAACCCAACCCTCTGTAACAGTGTAGGATTCATTACAAAACATTCTCTCCCTCTTTCTGTCTCTTGAACATAGATCCTAGTATAATTTTTGAGTCCTGGGTTGCTCAAGTAGAATAACTGGATATGATGCTTCCTGCAGTGTGTTTCCAAAGCTAGCAACTTTATCTCCTTTCCCACCATCTGATCACTTTCTTATTTATTTTAAATAAAAAGAAAAATACCTGTAAATCCGGCGTGGCTTCCCCTTTGAACTTTGATCACAAAAACCCAAATAGAATAACTAAAACTATAATAAATTAGAATTCTTTTTCAATCTTATTTGTTCTTGGAACTGTAAAAGTAAAAAGAACTGTCAGTACATGGGGTATAATTTATACAACACCACAAAAATACTTATGGGACAGAGATTGGCAACTCTCAGCCTTTCTCAATCTACATATTGGTTTTCTTTTTCTTTAGGTTCTTTTAATTAAAAATGTAAATGGATTAGTAAAAAGCTTGTTCCCGCTGCAAGAATTTGAAGAAGCTTCTATTAGGCAGCTAATATCTATGGTTGATTTTGAAAAGAGCTAAACACACTCAGATATGGCTAGGAATCTGATGGAAGATCACCAGAAAATTCCTAGCTATAGTCTGGAGGAAGGTGATTATAAACCAAGAAGACCAGGTGGATGAATCCATGTTGCATATTTAACTTTGGCAATTCTAATATTCTGCTTAACAGGTTTTCCTGAGCAAGGATATCTTCTGCTGTATTGCACCCATCTCGGACCAGAGTGTGAAATTATGCATCCCTCTGTGTTGCCCTGAGTTCCCGGAATAGGGCGGCATAGAAATTTAATAAATAATAATAATAATAATTGGCACCCTTAACAAAGCAACCTGTTCATTTCTCTAAACGAGAAAAAGATGAATCAGTAAACATCCCTAGTCTGATACATAGAGAAAGAACTTTCTCTTAGATCACAATTCAGTGTAGATTTATTAAGTGAAGCAAGGAACCCACTTGTTGGCAGAAGGAGCAAGGCTTAATGAATGAATGAATGAATGAATTAAAGTAATTAAAATTATGAAACCTAGATTTCATTGAATCTTGTTGGAGAAATCATGAGCCTTTATAGGATGAGCATCCAAGCCATGTGGTTAAAGCATGGGTGGGCTGTATGCAACCTTTGGGCATTCTTTTCATAATTTCCCAAAGTGCAAACCATTTTCTCCTCTGGCTGAGAGAAAGAAGCTGCTTCAGGTTGCTTCTGCCCTGCCACCAAAGCTCTGGGTTGGATTACTAGGAGGAAGGAAGCTGGCACTCCTAGTTGCCTTGTTGGCTTCCTCCTAATTGTTAGCATCAAGCAAGCAGCAGTCTTTGGTTAAATAAAAGATTGTAAAGAACACATACTGTGAGTAATTGGTTATTTGTCCCCTTGTTTACATTCAAAGGAATAAAAAAATTGCTGGGGGGGGCAGGGAGAAGGAACCTAATAGTATACAGGTAGTCCTTGATTTACAATCATTTTTTTTTTTAGTGTCTGTTCAAAGTTACAAAGACATTAGAAAAAGTGTTAACAACTGTCTTGCTTAGGAACAGAAATTTTGGGCTTAATTGTGGTCATAAGTCAAGGACTACCTTGTAATCTTATGGTTTGATAGGTGCTGTTTTGGTTATTGGAGCAAAATTATTAAGTCTCCAGTGCTTTTCATCCCAAAATAACATCCTGCCAAGCTAGCACTAATGAAACGAACAAAACCCATACCAGCTTCCACATTTTGCCAAGGACATAGGATGTTTTGTGCAACATTTTTAAATAAGCAAACAGTTTAGAAGCATAATGTTTAAAACAAACATCATTCATAGTGGCTGCAATCTAGTGGAAAATTAGGCCCATTGATTTGATAGGTCAGCATACACTAGTCAGTTTTGGACTGTGCCCAATAAATGTGTTCGTCAATCTTTGATTTAAACGGATCTGCTCAAGGTTCTACGAATTTTTAAATTAAACTTCATTATTATTTCTTTTATTAACATTAGCCAAAGCCAGTGTGAAAGGGATTTTTATCATCTGAAAGTAAAGTTTTTCAGTGATAATAATGATGATGATGATGATGAAGATAATAATAAAGTTGGAAGGGACCTTGGAGGTCATCTAGTCCAACCCCCTGCTCAGGCAGGAAACCCTATACCATTTCAGGCAAATGGCTGTCCAATCTCTTCTTAAAAACTTCCAGTGTTTTATCAAGAGATCTGTCAAATGTAAGAGGTCTTAAAAAAATGGAAAGCCCTTCATTCAGGATGGAAAACCTCAAATTTCTTTCTGCATTTAGGTTGCTACTTCATGTTTTTTTTTTTTCAATGTTCTTTTCTCTCCACCTACAAGTTTAATTCTGAGACATGTTTCACTAGAAAGAATCAGGCCAGAATTCAGATAGTCAATTTCTCACCTACATTTTCAATGGGAGATCACAAATTAATCTCAAGCCTTTTCTAAACTCTTCAACTTTTGCCTTATGTGGGTTTCCTTGTGTGCAACAAGGGATGATTTATGAGTCAAGTAATGTCCACAGACTGGACATTTGAAAAGTTTCTCTCCTGTGTAACTGAAACTTTTCCCGCAATCAGGATATTCAAAGAGTTTCTCTCCTGTGTGAGTCTGGCAACTGTTAAGGCCTCTTTGAATCAGTGAGGGGCTTTTCAATGTCAATAGGAGCAACATTTTTGTTGACTTGGTTTTTGTTGCCTCTGAAAGTAACTTGGTTATAACTTGGCTGTAATTTTGCTGTATTGTACTGCTAAAAAGTGCTACTGCATGTTATAAACTTTGTGTCTGAATCAGGAACATCTGCTTCTGGATTTTTTTTTTTAAAGCCTCTTCTTGCAGAATTTGCATAGCGAAGGGAGTTCAGAAGGGAATTGCTGGAGCGTGTAAAGGTTTCGCTTTTTTTACGTCCACCACATCAATCATTAAAGGAGACTCTGGCAGGTTAAGCAGGCCTAATTGGCTGATTTACAAGAAGAATCTCTTTCAAAAGAAGGTTGCAGTTCATTTACAGCATTAAATTAAAAGCAAAACTCACCCCCACACTAAAGTTCTCATTGGATGGTAAATTAATGCTCATGTTTGCTCCTCTTTTTTTTTAAATTTTTTTATTAAGACAATCAACATTAAACATAAGATCATATTAAGAAGCATTCATCATAGAACCTGAAATACAACATTACTCCTCTTAATGAGAGCATCAGGGCCTTAAAAACATGCTTAAACTGTAAAGCTTTCTAAACGTTCAAAATCTCTGATAAAATGTCCTGGAAGGATTTTGGAAAAATAGTGCATTATGAGTGATTTTTGTCTTGTGAAATTTCTCCTTTTAGAGATGCTACATATCAAGAGTTATTATCATAACTTTCTTCAGAGCTGATGAAATGAATAGCAAATTGGCATAATATGAACCCATAAGATTAACCAGCAACTATGAATTGTGCCTTAAGACTCTTCAGATTGCCCTTTCTGCTCCCTGTCTGCACATTCAGGGTGGCCAAAATGATTTCTGGAGGTCTATAAAGTAACAAAAAGTGGAGAAAGTAAGTGGAGAGAAGTTTTCTTTCTCACAAAATAAACAGGCCGGTAATCACGAAGGATTATAAGCTATGTAAACTTTAGCAAGTGATGTTCTTTCAAAGTATATACATACAGATGCAAATGTTGCACCTGTCTGGCACTCCTTTTCCTAGGATTGTGAAGCAGCCACACAGATGTGGGAAAAGGTAAGGCTGCTTTAAGGAGTTCTGGAGAGACAGTTCATTTGTAGTTTTGTGCATTCCAAACTACTTTTCCCCCCTTTCAGATGGAAAGCTCTGCACAGCCCTAATAGATAACCAGTAAAAATAAATGTACTTCTTTACAGATAGTCCTTCACTTACGACTACAATTGGCACCAGAATTTCTGTTGTTAAGAAGGAGGGTTGTTAAGTGAATTGGGCCCAATTTAATGGCCTTTTTGCCACAGTTGCTAAGAAAAATCATTGCAGTGGTTAAGTGAATCATACGGTCATGAAGTGAATCTGGCTTTTCCCCATTGACTTTGCTTGTCAGAAGCTAGCGGTCATGTTACCCCCGGGACACTGCAGCCATTGTAAATACAATGCCGGTTGCCCAGCAACCAAATTTTGATCACGTGACCATGGGGAAAGCTGCAATGTTTGTAAGTTGCAAGGGCTGGTTATCAGCTCTTTTTTCAGTGCTGTTATAATTTTGACCAGCCACTAAACAAATGGTTGAAAATCGAGGACTACCTGTATTCATTTCATGAGAACTGCAGCCGTAATTAATAACAATTTCCCTTTATATGGAATGAGAATCAGTAACATGAAAACAGGTGAATTTTTAGTCTAATGGCTAAGGTACCAGGGTAGGAAGCAAGAGGCTGTGAATTCTAGTCCCACTTGAGGTATGAAAGTTGGCTGGGTGATTTTGGACTAGTCAAGCTCTCTCAGCTCATGATGTCAGGCTTGGACAACAGGCTGGCCAGTCAGTTTCTGTCGCAATCAACAAATAAACCCTTAGTTGTTCTGAGAAAAGTCAACCCTGTACTTGTGGAAAAACACTAGGGAGAAAAAAAAAAGTCAGTTGTAAATAGAAGGGAATGAATTTTACCATCATCACGAATCTCTCCAATTGGGCATCCATCTATATCTAATACATAATTCAGTCCGCAACATAAAAATTTGCATACATATTTCATCTTGCTTAGTAGGGATTGAAATAAAATTCTGAAATAGATATTGTAAATTATAGCCTTCAAAAACCATAGGTCAAGATTTCTGTCATTCATCTATAATATTACAACTGTTCAAAATGTGGCAAAATTTGTGTGACAGTTTCCTGCCTGTTGAAAAGCAGATTCTCAGAATATAGTATCTGGGAATGAAGTATATATCAATCAATCCAAATAGAGCTGGAAGGGATCTTGGAGGTCTTCTAGTCCAACCCCTGCTGAAGCAGGATACCCTATACCATTTCAGACGTGGCTGTCCAGTCTCTTTAAAAACCTCCAGTGATGAAGCGCCTACAATTTCTGAAGGCAAGCTGTTCCGCTGGTTAATTGTCCTCACTGTTAGGAAGTTTCTCCTTAAGTCCAGGTTGCTTCTCTCATTGATTAGTTTCCATTCATCGTTTCTTGACCTGCCCTCTGGTGCTTTGGAAAATAAGTTGACCCTCAAATACTGGAATACTGATATCATGTTTCCCATATTTCTTCTTTTCTCTAGACTAGCCAAACCCAAATCCTGCAACCGTTCTTCATATGTTTTAGTCTCCAGGCCTTTAATTATCTTAGTTGCTCTTCTTTGCACTTTTTCCAAAGTCTCAACACTTTTTTGTAATGTGGTGACCAAAACTGGATGCAGTATTCCAGGTGTGGCCTTACTAAGGCTTAATCATCCACTAGGACCCCAAAGTCTCTCTCACAGTTACTGTTTTTGAGCCAGGTTTCGCCCAATCTATACTTCTACCTTTCAAGTTTTCATTGGCTGATCTCAGTGATGATCCTGAAATTCTCCATAGAACAGAGCTGAGACAAGTTTTAAGCTCTTATTTATCTTACAGAATTTACCATGAGGAGAAGCAGTAACCTATAGGCTGCTTTGCTTCCCTGCTATACAGGGGACCTCGGACCAAAGATAAAAGAAGCATGTAAGACATTTTAGAATTTGTATTCATTTGGGTGACCTTCTAAAATGTATGCTAAAAGCAAGAAGGTGTCCCTGAGTGCAGTATTATAAGACCAGATAACAGATTTGTTCTGCCTTCTTTATATATTCTAATCTTACTTAATGTGCACCTTATCTCATGTAAAGCTAATCTTGTGTAGAGATTTTTGAAAGATATGATTTGATATACTACTCAAGTTCTTGGATTCTCAAGGTGACCTGTAAAAATGACATCTTCCAGAGATGAACGATTTCTCAGTCACTACTGGCCATGAAAAGTTATATCAAGTCTGCATGATTAGAGGCAATGAATGCTTGTTTGCAATGAGCTAACGGTGCCAGCAGCTGATGTATCCCATCCAGTTTTCATTGTTGGGAGACCAAATGGATAATAGATCAAGACTAGGGTTTATTTTATTTTCCCCAGCCAGAGGGATGAATTCACGTTGGACTACATACTAACAGTAGAAAAGTCTATGCTAAACTAGGGAGGGAAAGCTCTGCTGAAAATGGGTGGTACCCATTATTTGTGGCCTATGCCACTTACTTGCTTTTTCTTTCTCATGGATGTAAACATGTTAAAAGGATCATGGAACCCAAGAGGTGGACTGATATAAGGAATAAAATAGCTGGGACAGAAGTCAGGTCCCATGCTAGAAAGGACTATTATATATATATCTCTCTCTGTCTCTCTCTCGCACACATAACCTACCTTCTAGAAAAATTCCAATTCTTGTAAGATTATCCCAGGACATATATATTTGCCTTCATTCTTGTAAGAGGTATATAGAAAGTGAAATCAATAGCTTGCCCCCAGAAATCGTGGGCGCTCCATCACTGGAGATTTTTAAAAAGAGGCTAGACGGTCACTTGTCTGAGATGGTATAGATCCTCCTGCTTGAACAGGGGGCTGGACCTATCCTCTCCTCTCCTCTCCTCTCCTCTCCTCTCCTCTCCTCTCCTCTCCTCTCCTCTCCTCTCCTCTCCTCTCCTCTCCTCTCCTATCCTATCCTATCCTATCCTATCCTATCCTATCCCTTATGGCCATAACTGAGCCCAATTATAGGACTATATGTGCTGGTTGTAAAGCAATTCATTATGTGACTGACCCAATTTTATGACATTTATTCTGAGGTGATCATTAAGTGAACATGACAGTTGTTAAGAAAAGCCATTGTCTTGCAATGGTTGCGGGTTTTTTTTGGCCAGAAATCAAAAGTAAATGTTAGTTTCAGGCAAAAAAAAAAGGCAAGTGTTGTGGTCCTGAGACATCAGGTTTCTGAAAACAGTATTAAATGCATTGGGGGGAGGGAAACTGAATCCAGGATATAAGTTACCTTTTGGGGGGTCCTTCATAATTTTGAACAATGCCAGTTGCTGGGCAAGGATTACCTATAGACTGTTTTATGTTTGTATGTTTTTATTTTTCTTCTTTACCAAAGGTGCTTTTTCAAAAGGTAACTGGGCTTTTTCTTTTTCTTCAGTTCTTTTTCAGAACTGAAGAAGCTTCTTGGATGTGAAGTGAAACGTCTTCAAGGAAAAACAAAGAAAGTCCAGTTCCATTGAAGATGTTTCACTTCTCATCCAAGAAGCCTCTTCAGAAAGTCCAGTTGCCTTTTGAAAAAGCACCTTTGGGACATGACCTGAGTGACTGAGAATCTCCAGAGACATTTTTTTTCTTGTGGTTTTTGAGTGGTGAAGTTGAATATGTACCTGATGTGACGGTGATCTGTCTGTGACATCTGTTATCCCAGGTGATTCAGCTGATTTGGCCGGGTAGGCCTGTGTTTTCCTCTTCCACTCCATATGTGTCTTCCCAAAGCCGTGAGCTCAGTGGAAGAAGACAACCATCCTAAATAGTGTTCTTTAGCCAAGAATATATGATAACTAAGTTCCCCTGGTAGAACCTCCAAAAAGCTCATAGTCCATTTGTAGAAAAACATATGGTGGTCAACCCAAATGTATATGATGCCATTGTGAACATTTATGAAAACTTTTAAAAACGAGCACTTTTTTCAGGATCCCTTGACATTAATTTGTAAAAGGCTTTGCTGATATACTGCTTTTAGGTATCATGAAGTATCCAACTTGGATGGAACATCATACCATCAATATAATTTCAAGATATTCGTTAAGATATTACCTCAGTATTACACCTATTAGGATCATTTAACACCTTTCCATGGTTCTTCAGTGGGTCCTGAAATTCAATCCCTGGATTTTTTCTAATGCTGAGCTTTAAAAAAAAAATGTATCTAGGCTATCAATATTCAGTGTCTGGCCTCATGCAACAGAGACCTGGAGGGGGAAAAAAATCAATGCTCCAGTGAGCCATAATTTTTGAAAGCACTTGTGTAACATCATCTATAGTTGCCCTGTCTGGTATTGGTAAACCAGAAGTAGATAAAGATATGTGGGAACACTTTTCTGAATGTATTTTAGCCACTTAACTAGGAAAAAGATTGGATGAGATTGGGTTAATCTTTTAAGTGCAATTATTTATTGATCAGGCTTTGAATCATCTCACTAGTACAAATACCTCTGTAGCCTCTTACCTGTGTTTTGCTTTCACTCTGTGAATTATAGAAAATGAAGAGTGACATTAAACATGCCATCTTCGGGAATAGTTACCAGACTGTAGCAGATGAAGAAGCCATGGAAATCAGTGTCAGTGTTCTCCCATTTTAGAAGATGCAGGGAAGGAAAAAATGGCTTTTTATACTTTCAAGATAATTTTAGAAACGCATTCTCTGAAATAGATGTAGTCCTTAACTCTAGAAAGAAACACTTTGCCAGTGAGATCAATGCTTCCCCTAAAGAAATAATTTAGAACAATTCAGGTTGGAAAAACAAAACAGAGACACATTCTTCCATCGTTTGACTAGTTATTTAGCCCTTTCCTCCCAACTAAAAGTAAATATATGTTGTGACTGCTTGAGGATTCTTCGTATCGTTGAAAAACCCATATCTCCTCTGAAGAAAAGAATGTGTTGTTGTAGCTATATTTAGCTCATTTGATAGATTTCACAGGTATATTGCTTGCCATCTCCCTTAAATCCAAGAAAGCAAAATGTTTCTGCTTCTTCATCATCATCAACATCATCAGTCATCAGTTCAGTGTGATGTCCAATGTATTAGTTATCCTGTGGTAGATGACAAGAGTGATCACTGAAAAAGTACAGTATTTTGAGTGAAGGTAAATTTAATTTTAAGTTGGATTGTCTTAATTACATGGATATTTTTTATTTATTCTTGCAAGAGCCCAGAGTTTTCTATTCCATCTGTTTCCCAGGGCCAAGACAGTAATTCATATAGTGAGTTAAATCTCTTCCTTTTCCAACCTGTGGTCCCATGTGGGCTGGAACTTCCAGAATTCTTAAATCATTCTGCCATTTGGCTGCCCAAACTGAGAAGCTAAGTTTCCCTTTGGGAAGCTGCACTCTTCATTTGGCAAACAATTATTAGAATATAAACCTGTACCCTGCTTCTAGGTCAGGTCTTGAGAATAGGCAGCCACTTCTACTTGTGGTTCTTGAAGTTTGTGATGGACCTAAAGCACAAAAATCTTTCTCTAATGAAGATTTGGTTGATGAACGTAGAAGTGTAACCTCGTGTTTTGTACGCAGCTCTAAGGACGATAAAGATTGTTATCAAGATGTACTTCCCATGGCTGTGGGATAAGGAATGATTGAGGAACTTGTAGGGATTAACATTTGACTTTCTTCTTCTTTAGAGGTTAGGAAGTTAAGGGTTGGGAGCCTAGATTCCACTGATTACCCACAGGACCAGATTTTAGCTCAGAGTGGGATAAAATACCAAGAAAGGTAGTTAGTGAAAACAACATTAGAGAAATGTAGTATAGATAGTCCTTGACTTAACAACAGTTCATTTAGTGACCGTTCAAAGTTACAACGGCACTGAAAAAAGTGACTTACAACCGTTTTTCACACTTAACAACTGTTGCAGCATCCCCATGGTCACATGATCAAAATTCAGAGGCTTGACACCTGACTCATACTTACGACCATTGCTGTGTCCCAAGGTCATGTGATCAGCTTTTGTGACCTTCTGACAAGCAAAGTCAGTGAGACAGCCAGATTCCCTTAACAACTGTGGCAAGAAAGGTCATAAAATGGGGCAAAACTCACTTAACAAATGTTTCACTTAGCAACATCAATTTTGGGCTCAATTGTGGTCGTAACTTGAGGGCTACCTGTAAAGCAAATGGAAAAACAGGGTTTTAAATATTGCAGTGGAACTATTGGAAGTGTCAGCTGGCTCTTTGGTTTCATGCACTGAAGTTTAGGGCTTGTGTTACGTTTATGTGCTACTGGAAGTGATTTGTTTTATCATTTGGCTTTTTTTTTTACACACAATATTGAGCCACAAATCTAGGCGGCAAAGGAGCCTCTGCCAAGGCAAAGCTAGGAAAGTGCATGATGGTTTAACGTATTGTAAACC
The DNA here is from genome assembly GCA_034064705.1 of Bothrops alternatus. Taxonomy (NCBI): domain Eukaryota; kingdom Metazoa; phylum Chordata; class Lepidosauria; order Squamata; family Viperidae; genus Bothrops; species Bothrops alternatus. The sequence continues at coordinate 4,742,173 of JARGCV010000051.1, read as the reverse complement.
AGCTGCTATTTCTTTAGTTGATTTTTACTACAGCGTGATTTACTTTTTTGTAATGCCGTTTGATTCCAACGTGTTCAATTCTGCTTGGGGCTGGCAAGGGAAGAGGGATATGATACAGTCCTGGGCAGGGAAGCCAGGCCAAGTGGTTCATTCATTGAAAACTGTTGTGTGGTAGTTTCATAAGGATACTAACCATGCATCCTCCCATAGTTTGCCACTGACTGGACAGCCACTTGTCTGAAGTGGTATAGGGTCTCCTGCTTGAGAAGGGGGTTGGACTAGATGACCTACAAGGCCCCTTCCAGCTCTGTTGATCTGCTGCTGCTTAGTAGCTCAAGACTGAAAGGCAGATTGAGATTGGTGGGTCTGTCTGACATGCTTATCTTCAGCCTTCTTTCACACGCTTGCAAGATCATACCTAGTAAAGAGTTTGTACAATATTTCTTTGGATGGATTATACCCATATATTTCACGCTGTTTAGTACTTAGGTCTAGTATCCCTGAGTTCCCGGAATAGGGCGGCATAGAAATTTAAATAATAATAATAATAATAATAATAATAATAATAATAATAATAATAATAATAATAATAATAATACCGGTAATAATATATTCATGAGTATTCTCATTAGAAATGCTTACTTCTGGGCAGGTGTATATTTAGTGGATGTGCTCTTAGATATGCCGCAAGAATGGATGCTCAACTTTTGCTTATCTTGATATTGCTGAACCAGGACTCCATCTAGCAGCAACCAGTGTGGCCATTATTGATGAACTTTGTGAGTTACAGTTCAACATCTCAAGAACAACATGCTGCTGCTTTATGCACTGAGTTGAGCTTGGATTCAGAAGCAGATAGGCAATCTAGGCCACATCCCATCTTGCTGCAGTTGGAAATCAATCTCACGTGGGCTATTGCAGTAGTAAATAGTTTTGAAGTGGGACTAGTTAATGGTATGTACTAGGTAATTGGGCAGTTATTATAAGCTACATACAGACAGTAAAAGGGACGCAATGGCTCAGCGGTTAAAGACACTGAGCTTGTCAGCTGGAAAACTGATAGCAACAGGATGAACAGTTTCTGTTCTTGCTCCAGCTCCTGCCAACCTAACAGTTTGAAAGCATGCAAATGCAAGTAGATAAATAGGTACCACTTTGGGAAGGTAACAGTGTTCCGGGTGCCATTGGCATATAGTCATGCTGGCCACATGACCACGGAAAATGTCTGGTTCCCTTGACCAAGAAACAGAGATGAGCACCATGCTCTACAGGCGGCCATGGCTGGACAGGGAAACCCTTACCTTTTATATACAGGTTATCCTTGACATTCAACCTTTTGTTTAATGATCATTTGATGTTACAATAGCACTGAAAAACGTGATTCACAAACTGGTTCTTGCACTTAGGACCATTGCCGAATTCCCCAGGGTTGTGTGATCAAAATTTGAGCGCTTGGCAATCGGCATGTATTTACGATGGTTGCATTGTCATAGGGTCATGTGATTGGGAGATCAATAGGGGAAGCCAGATTCACTTAATGACTGCCTGATTCACTTAACTGCAGTGATTCACTTAACAACTGTGGTGGCAAAAAGTTCACAAAATCAGGCACGAGTCACTTAACAACCCCCTGGCTTAGCAACAGAAATTCTGGTCCTGATTATGTTCATAAGTTGAAAACTACCTGTAGTCAGATTTCTTGAAGCAAAGTAATCTTTCTCTTGTTTTTCAGGTGGCTTTGTTTTAGTAAGTAATCCATCCATCCACTGAGATAAATACAAATTCCTCAGCTGTAACACTACTGTTAAGTACAGAGACACAGTTCAAAGCTTATATCCAGGTGAGATCACAGTCTAAGTACATAACTTTTCCTTGAACATTAAATCATCTTTCACCTATGTGTAGAACTGACAAGGAAATGCAAAAGGCAAGTTATTTTTAAATGCAAAATCTCTGCCTAGCTGACTCCTTAAAACAAGAACTGGGCAGAGGAATATTTATCACCCTTTCTGGCTTTCCTAATCAATACAGCGACTAAATAGCTGCTGCTTTCTGTTTATCAGGATTGGGGAATATGTATATAATTATTATATAAGCATCCCTGTTGTCTGACTCCTATGATATATGTATGAAGTTACTGCGAGTCAAGAGTATCGGCCCAAAGTAGTTTTCAACTGCAGTGCCAGTAGCTGTAGCTAAAATGCTTACCACCATCTCACAACCCTCAAGGGTATGTCACTTCACACAATGTGCTCCCTACATACCGGTAGAATAAAATTTCTGAAGTGTTTGACATCCTGATAGAGTGAATATCCCTTGAAACAGTATCTAAGTTTCAGAATTGACTCAGGACCTTTTGGTGACTGAACTGATGACATCCGGTGCATAGGATGGCATATGAACCATGTTTGACAGCCTTCTGAGCTGAGATACAAATACTAAGTTAGTGTGTGATAACAGATAGCATCCAACATCTCATCACTACTTTGTACCTTGTTCACTTACTCTGTGTAGGAAGCTCTTAGAACAGAGTCCCCCAACCTTTCCGGCTTTACGGACTGACCGGGGTGGGGGTGGCGGTAGAGAGGGGATGGTTGTGCGTAAGCGCCAGCACGCGTGTATGCGCACAGCTCCATTTGCACGAGTGTGTGCCTGCCGCTCACGCAAATGGAGCACCCGTACACGTGCTCGTGCAAGTGGGGATGCGTGTGCTTGCCCGCTGTTTCTGGGGCCCGGTTGTAAATAGGTATTAAATGGTCCAGAGATTGGGGTTGCCTGTCTTAGAATATAAAACCCAGGATAATAGGGTTGAAAGGAGCCTTGGAGGTCTTCTAGCCCAACCGCCTGCTCAAGCATTCTGCTTCACTCTGCTTAAAGGTGGGCAGGCTCTGCTTAACTTCTTAGGACTCTGAGGATTTTGGCTCTTTCTCTCAGTGGGTCCACGGATACACCAAGGGGGGGAGCAGTAGAATCATCATACTGGCCTCATCTCTAAAGTGACCTTCTCTGGCGATATATTGACATTGGGAGGGATTGGTGCTCTGGTGAACACAGGCAGTCCTCAACGACCACAGCTGAGCCTGAGATTTCTGTTGCAAAGCGAGACGGTTGTTAAGTGAGTTTTGCCCCATTTTACTTTACTTCCTTGCCACACTTGTTAAATGAATCATTGTGGTTGTTCAGTTAGTAACTCAGTTGTTAAACGAATCTGGTTTCTCCGTTGACTTTGCGTGTCAGAAGGTCAGAAAAGCTGATGACATGACCACCCCCCCTCCAGGACATTGCAACCGCCGTAAGTATGACCCAGTTGCCAAAGCATCCAGATTCTGATCACATGACTCATGAGGATGCTGCAAGGGTCCTAAGTGTGAAAAATGGTCACAAGTCCCTTTTTTCCCCGGTCCTTTGTAAGTTCAAATGGTCACTAAACGAGTGGTTGTAAGTCAAGGACGACCTGTATATGTAAGTTTACTTCTTAATGATACCAAGGGCAGGGCTAGTATTGTTCCTCTTTCACCCAGTTAGAACCTGCCCTTCTCAGAAAAAGAAGGGCGATTTAGTGGAAGGAAAGCAGTGTAATCGGGTGGGCTAGAGCAGAGGTCTCCAAACTTTCCGGGCCCTCGGCCCGGAGGGAAGGAGAGCAGCTTCCAAATTGCTGCGTGCGCACATACCTGCAAACAGGACCACGCACACTGGCGTGGCACTAGCAGCCTTGTTTGCACATGTGGCATGCGCTGGCACCCTGTGCATGCCTGAACGGGTGTGCACCCCCGTGGCAGCTAGGGGCCTGTTCGTGCATGCACGAACGGACTGTACACACCCACCCAATGCTAGCGGCCCCATTCGCGCCCGTGCACCTGCGCAAACAGCCACGGAGCTAGCACAAATGGGGAATGCGCGCCCATGCATGCATGCACTGGCCAGCCATTTCCGCGTCCCACTGGCCAAGAGCCCGCGGCCCTTAGTTTGGGGACCCCTGGGCTTAGAAGAAATCGGTTTCTGCAAAAAATGAAGCATGCCAAAATAACTAACTGCTTGATACTTTTGAATCCTGGTCAGAGGGAAGGAGCAGGACATTACATTACATTTGTTCATTTTCTGTCCGTGCACAATCTTGAGGAGACAGTCAGGGCATTGACTGTCTTAAGGTCAGGATGTTGTGGACCTTATTTGCCAGTTATGCAGTTAGCTATCGTGGCACAGCAGTTGTGTGGGGTCTCCCTCTCTGGGATCACAGGTTCCTTTCCGGCATTGTGTGTGTTGTCTTGGTTTTTGATTGAGGGTAAAAGGTGAACTGCTGGAGGGAAGGCTGCTGCCTGGCTGTGTGGCTTAGCGGTTTATTGCTGAGGCTAGTTTGCCTCCACGAAAGGAAGTAGGATAAAGCTCAGTAACTCTGAAAAGGAGCAAGAACTCGCTTTCAGGAAATAAGTCTCGCACGTTATCAACCCCTGTGGATCCAGCCAGAATGGAGAACCAGGTAGGCACATAGGCTAGTGACAGGGAAGCTTCTGTGTCAGTGGCTTGGTGTCTGGCATGGTGCAAAAGAAAAAGGGGAAAAAAAGACGAATGGGCTGCTGTGATGGCACTGGCACGTGAATATGAGGAGCGACACAATTTAATTTTCATAGGTGATTCATACCCGCACAAAGGAGAATTCTCAGATTAGTAGCTTTGCAGCAAGGCTGGTTGGCTTTGAAAGGATTTGTCAGAGGGTGAGAAATACTGGAGAGAATAGGAGAGCATTGCACACAGTTCTATGAAACGAGTTATAATGAGATTATGACCCAAATTAGAAATATTAAATATCTTTTTATTACTGTAAATGATAAGTATATAGTTTAATGACCTTCCTTCATTTCCCAGAAGGCAGGAATAATTTAATTGGACTCTGAGACGGGGATAGATTTCATTTAGACCTTTTCTGATTATTTTTAAAACACCCCTGAAATGATAATGAAGTGTGCAAGGCGCAAATGGCAGTAGCTGATAATATTGCTGGAGCCAATCTGAGAATTCTGCTTTAGAAAGCCACAAGAGGGCAACCTTGTAAAGCTCAACTCAGAAAGTCACACGGTAGACTTGCAGAGTTCACGCTAAAATGCTTTGTATAATGACGCAGTTAGGCTGTCTCAACATTTTAAGCTGACTCTTTGCCAAAGGATAGCTTGAATCACTGATGTTCATAACCTTTATGGAATGCTTGTAGAAAATTTTATCTCTCATCTCTCTCTTTCTCTCTCTCTCTCATCTCTCTCATCATTATCTCTCTATTTCTCTCTCTTATCTCTCTACCTACCTACCTACCATCACCTATGTCTGTTTGCCTGCCTATCTACCTACCTACCTACCTACCTACCTACCTACCTACCTACCATCACCTCTCTCTCTCTCTCTCTCTCTCCGCCTGCCTGCCTGCCTGCCTGCCTGCCTGCCTGCCTGCCTACCTACCTACCTACCTACCTACGTCTTTCTATCATTTCAAGGGTGTTGGCATAAAGCAGAGATCTGATAATGTGTAATCTATCATTAGTGACAGGAAAATCCTAGTATGCTTTGTGGGAATTAACTCAAAAGCAGAATAAGAATTCAGGCAATAACAACATGCCACGGGATGCGATGAGAGCAAGTGAGAAAAGGTAGCCCATGGCTTCTTTTCATGGTGTGAAATATTGGATGGATGGATGGATGGATGGGTTATACATTTGTAATATTCCCCTTGCTCAGTCAAGGGTCTGTTAGGGCTGTTGTATCTGGTATAAGTGTTTCCTAGCCAAAAAGGCCTTGTCTCTGGAGAGAGCACGACTCAGTCTATATTATATGCAGTACATAGTGTGACACTGAACCTTGAACACATTGGTGTTCTTACAAAAGTACAACAGGAGACCAAAATGATAACTCCCTAGTCTTTGCTGAATGTTAATTTTCAATATCCCTGAGGATTTATTGTGTTTTATAGGGGGTGCAGGTTCCCCATTTTTTTTTTTTTTGGTAGAAGATAATTTGTCATTGACCAGCTCAGTGTTGAGCTATGTTACTGCCATAGAGCCTAAATCACTGTTCTGACTTGGAAATTTCAGTTGGTCGTAACTGAATAGTAGAAAATATGTTTTGTTCAGAGATGATCCTTGGTCTATTTATTTGCAATATTCGTATACCATCTGACAAGATAAAAACAATAAAGCCTGTAGCTGCCAAATTGGATACTGGAGCTGGAGGTTGACACCGTCGTATTTCAAAACAACTTTCAGTGGTTCACATGGAAAACTTTAAAACGAAATAACCAACAAAAAGGCAGTTAAAACAATTACATATAAATCATCATCATCAACATCTACAGGCACATAATCCTACTGATAACAAGTCAAATCTCTAATTAATTAAAAGGATTTAAGGCAGCTACAGAGAATTATAGCTCAGGGTGTCAACCTTCTGAGATAGTTCAGATAGAAAACCTGATCAGATGAAACTAAATTCTACTTTATTGCAAGGCTACTTTAAAAGAATCTCATAAGTCTGAAAGCACAAATGTCCCACCTTCTCTTTTTACAGCCTGATCAGTTAGGGAGGATCCAGAGTTTCTTTCTGTGCCTGATTGTTGATAGACAGCAGCTCTTTCCTTCTCATAAGTCCATTCCCACATACTATTGCACAAAGGTTAAATGAGCTCCAGCATATACAGTAGCTGTGGATCCCATGGTACTAACCTTTATCTAAATCAGCGGTTCTCAACCTTTTCTAGGGCTCGACCCCGGCCCTCATCGCCCATGTGCGGCGTGACGGGGCGCATCGCGCATGCCCGACGGGGTGCATCGCAAAGGGGAAAAAATGGCCGACCAAAAAAAATGGCGGGCCCGCACCGCGCATGCCCGCATCGCAAAGGGGAAAAAAATGGCCGACCCCCCAAAAAAATGGCCGACAAAAAAATGGCGGACTGCGGTGTTTGGCGACCCCGTGAAATGGTCGTTCGACCTCAAATGGGGTCACGACCCACAGGTTGAGAACCGCTGATCTAAATGCTTTGTGTGAAAAAGAAAAAGGACTTTGTTTTGTTGTTGTTTACATCATCATTCCTTTTAAATCTCAGAACCTCCTGACGATGGTAATTGCTATAAAAGTGTGTAAAAATGAAGCAAAGAGTTGAATCAATTAACATAATATTAACACTTAATTACAGGTTGTCCTCAATTTACGACCACAACTGAGCTCAAAATTTCAGTTGCTAAGTAAGACAGTTGTTAAATGAGTTTCACAAGCTTTCTTGCCACAGTCGTTAAGTAAATCACTGCAGTTATTAGTAACATGGTTGTTAAGTGACTCTGGCTTCCCCATCACAAAAGGTGATCACATGACCTTGGGACATAGCAATTGCCATAAATAAAGTCCACTTGCCCAGCATCCAAATTTTGATTATGTGGTCCTGGGTATGCTGTAATGGTCATAAGTGCGAAAAATGGCCATAAGCCACTTTCTTCAGTGTCCCTGTAACTTTTAATAGTCACTAAATGAATGGTTGCAAGTCAAAGACTACCTATATGGTAATGTTTGTTTCTTATCTACATTTTCAGTATGCATCTGTGTCTTAATGATTTCCCCTTTTTGCATCATACTACAACTTACCTGGGGGGGGGAACTTTTAGAGGAATTTAGGAGCATTTATTTAGAGGAACCAATCTGTCTATGAGGCCTCCAATTGTGCAAATCTGTCTCAGTGTTATCAAATGAGCAGATTTATTAAAAACGGCAACAGCACTTTTTAGACTCAACATGTTGGAGAAAAAAAATTGATCTAAGGCTGGAACATTTTATACCACAAATGTAACTGTTAAAAAAAAAACCACATCTGTTTATACCTACTGTTCAGAGAATTGGGAGGACTGTAGATTCAAAAACTGACAATTCAAAAACTGACAATTCCACTTTGGTGTCAGGTACTCAGAATTTATTTTAAAAGTCTATGTGTTTCATACTGGTTTGTTTGTTTGTTTGTTTTTATTTTCCTCTAATAGTAGGGACCCGAATTATGAAGAAAAGGGGCGTTGTCTTACCTGAACGCCTTTTCTCAGCATGGTGGTGTAGAATCCACTGATTGGGTTATTTCAGCCTTCCTGCTCAGAGAGACTAAGTCAGAGCTTTAGTCACGCCTCCCTTTGGGTGTGTCTTCCCAGTTTTGACGAGGCGAAGGATCCTGACAAAGTCTGATGCAATGACTCCAAAATACACAATAAAAAACGACCATACACAAGCCTAGACAACTATCCAAGGGAGGGTGTGGATTCTACACCACCATGCTGAGAAAAGGCGTTCAGGTAAGACAACACCCTTTCTCCAGCATGGTGGATGTAGAATCCACTGATTGGGACATACCAAAGTCTCCCATGTCCCTAAGGGAGGGAAGGTCTAGGCTGGAGTCCCCCTAGAGGAAACAACCTGTTGAAGAACACGTCTGCCAAATGTGGCGTCCGCCGCGGCAAACCTATCAATCTTATAGTGCGTAATGAAAGATGATGGAGACAACCAAGAGGCCACCCTGCAAATCTCCTCCACAGAAGCCTAGGTAGACCAGGCCGCAGAGGTTGCTGCGCTGCGTGTGGTGTGAGCCGTGATACGAGCCGGGACCGGAAGTGACTGGGACGCGTAGGCCCATGCAATGCAAGCCCTGATCCATCTGCCAATGGTGGAAGAAGAGACCTTCCTACCCATGGCGGAGGGCTGAAAGGACACAAACAAGGCCTCCGACTTACGAAAGGACAAAGTACGCTTGATGTAAAGTCGTAGAGCCCTGCGCACATCTAGCTTGTGCCATTGACGTTCCAGATGGTGAGAGGGATTTGGACAGAAGCTAGGCAAAATTAGGTCCAATGACCTGTGAAACCCGGTGTTCACCTTGGGAATAAAGGAGGGGCCTAATCTAAGGACCACCCTGTCCTCATGGAAGGTACAGAGATCCTCTCTGACTGAGAGGGAGACCAATTCCAAAATCCTTCTGGCCGAAGTAATTGCAACTAAAAATGCAACCTTCAATGAAAGAAAATGCAAAGAACAAGACTTGAGAGGTTCGAAAGGAGCAGCGGTTAAGGCCTGCAACACAGTGGGTAAATCCCATCTATGTACTGTAGGAGGACCAGAATTGGACGCCCCCTTCAGAAAAGCGGAGATTGGATGGTGTGAGAGCGGACCCAAATTGTCACAGGTAAGAACCGTGGACAAGGCCGCAACCTGCCTATGGATGGTGTTAGTGGACAAGCCCTTGGAAATGCCCTCCAGCAGATAATCTAAAATATTAGGGACTGTAACTGAAAGAGGGTCCAATTTGTGTGAGATGCACCACTGGCAGAAGTTTCTCCACATGGCGTCATAGATCCGGTTTGTCGAAGGGCGTCTAGAGGCCTGGATCATAGAGATCACCCCCGAGGAATAGGCCTGCCTAGCTAGACTCTCCCGCTCAAGTGCCAAGTGGCTAATTGAAGCCACTGAGGGTCTGGATGTTGGAGCTCCCTCTGGCTGAGCGCTACTTGGTCCGGAGGAAGCCTCCATGGAGGAGACAGGGACAGATCCACTAGGTCTGCAAACCACGGTCGTCGCGGCCAATATGGAGCAACCAATATTACTTCCGCCTGCTCCACTATCAGCCTGCGAATGGTGGCCTGCAACAGCGGAAGAGGGGGGAAGGCATAAAGCAGATCCTCCGGCCACTTGCACCGGAGAGCGTCTGTCCCCTCGGCCCCCCTTGTGGGAAATCTGGTAAAGAATCTGGGGAGCTGGTCGTTGGACGGGGAGGCAAACAGATCCAGGCATGGCCTGCCGAACCTGCTCGCGATAATCTCGAACAGACTCAGGTCCAGGCACCACTCAGAGTGGTCCACAGTCGCCCTGCTCAGGGAGTCTACCTGTCGGTTTGCCTCTCCCGAGATGTGCTCCGCTCTGATTGAGTCCAAGTTGTCTTCCGCCCACAAACCTAGTTCCATGGCCTCCTGCAGGAGGGCCCAGGAATGTGTCCCTCCCTGTTTGTTCACGTGGGCCTTGGCTGCCACGTTGTCCGTCAGGACCAACACATGCTTCCCTGACACTAGGGAGGAGAAGTGAAGGAGAGCCAAATGAATCGCCCTGAGTTCGAGCCAGTTTATGTTTTGCTTGAGGTCCATCCTGGACCATTGCCCCTGTGCCAATTGGTTCTGGAGGTGAGCCCCCCAGCCGAACAGAGTGGCATCTGTGGTCAGGACGAGCCTGAGGGGCTCCTTGAAGATGGTCCCCTTGGACATCGCCTCGGAGGTCCACCACCGGAGGGAAGAGAGTATGTGGGGTGGAACCAGGACCTTCCTAGTGGAGGCGCTGAGGTTCCGCTTCTGGAAGGGAAGAAGGAACCACTGAATGTTCCTTGAATGTAATCTTGCCCACGGGACTATGCCCATGCAAGATACCATCTTTCCCAGGAGCTGGGACAGCTGGACCAGGGGAACCATCCTCGCTCTCCGGACCTGGGATACCAATTTCCGGATACTCAGTCGTTGCTCCTGGGAGAGATACACCCTGCAAAGGTCGGAGTCTATCAGGACTCCTAGATGGAGGATCCGTTTTGTGGGGATTGTGTGGCTTTTCCTGAAATTTACCGAAAAGCCGTGATCCTTCAGGTGGTCGACAGATCTAATTTTGCTGACTGGAGAGACCTGGACTGTACGAGGATGTCGTCCAGGTAGCACTGTACGTGCACCGGCATCATCCGAAGGTGGACTGCCAATACCGCTAGGACCTTCGTGAAGACCCTTGGGGCCGAAGACAGGCCAAACGGAAGGGCCCTGTATTGGTAATGCCGGTGTGTATAACAGAAGCGCAGGAACCTGCGGTGCTCCCGGGAGATTGGGATGTGGATATAGGCCACTGTAAGGTCTATGGAGGAGAGAAAATCTCCCTTCCTGATACCTGCCAGGATTGACTTTAGGGTCTGCATCTTGAACCTTCTGTATACTAGGAACCGGTTCAGACCCTTTAAGTCCAGTATCGCCCTCCATCCTCCTGATGCCTTGGGGACCACGAACAGGATGGAGTAGAAACCTGTTCCAACCTGATCCCCTGGGACTGCTTCTATGGTCCTTATTTCCAGGTGTTTGATGGCGGTAGTGACCAATCGTGCTTTTGAGGGGTTCCGAGATACTGGGAACTGTAGGAAGCGATCGTGTGGGAGGGATTGAAATTCGAGCACCAGACCCCGTCTGATGGTGTCTCTGACCCAAGAGTTGGTGGTGGTCTGCTTCCAGACCTGGTAAAACTGTTCCAGGCGCCCCCCTATCGGAAAGTCCCCTGTGGCGTCACTTGAAACGCCTGTAAGGACAGCCAGCGGAACCTCTGAAGGGACGTTTGGCCTGTGACTGACCCCTGGCTCCGGTATTCAGGCGGGCCTGTTGCCGATCCTGTCTCTAAGGAAAGGACCGTGAGCCTCTGGACCAATCCCAGGACTGCCCTGCCCGAAAGGGCTGTCGCCACTCCCAAGAACTAGAGAGACAAAAGGGCTGGCTGCAGGACTCCTGCTGTGGTTGCCTATCCGACTTCTTGGAGGGGTGTACCAGAACCTTGCACTTGTCCTTACCCTCGACCACGTGTGGATCGAGAATAGGGCCAAACAGGTCCTTGCCGGCGTACCTGGCTGTGGAGAGGCGCCATTTGGCCTTGAGATCCGTCCTCCACTGCTTCAACCACAGTAGCCTACGAGAGGACACTGTGGCAGCAATAGATCTGGCCGAGCACTTGGCCGAATGGAGAGAGGCGTCAGCCATGTATTGTGAGGCTGCCACCAGTTTAACAAGTGTCTGGTGTACTCTGACCTGATCCGGTGGGACAAGGGCTTGGAGGTCTCGGAGCCACATGATGGCCGCTCTGGCGAAGAATGAAGTGGACATCGCAGCCTTTATGGCCAGGCCCGAGGCCTGATGAGCTCTTCTGGAGGAGAACTCAAACTTCTTGTCCTCCACCTTCAAGACCTCTGCCATGTCGCCTGTGACAGCGGAAGTAGAAAACAAGGAAATTAATGGGGAATCAACAGCCGGAACCTCCAGCATGGAAGCAAATGAAGGAGACACATTGTACAGCTTCTTTTCCATGCTGCTTTCTTTCGGGGTGGTGGCCAGGGATGACCACTGGGACTCAACTGCATCCCGAAAAACAAATGGGCAAGGGATCTGATTTAGGTCCACCACCTTCACTGCAAATAGAGGATTGGACTCCTGATCTGCGGAGGTAGAAGGCTTTTCCTCCTGAACTGAAATCAGGTTAGTAGTAGTACAGGCCTTCAGAAGAAGGGATTTGAAGAGGGATGGATCAAAGAGACCCGAGGTAGATGCCTGGTCTGGTGTTGCCTCCTCATCCTCTGACATGGTAGTGTCAGCTATGGCCAAATCCACGGACTCCCCCTCTCCTATTTGAGAGGAAGATTCAGAGATACCTGAACCCTGCGTCGTGGTCTGTCCCGGCAGAGAAGAGGGACTTGGGGGGGAGGCAGATGTTGGGATGGAACCTGTGAACCCCTGGAGGAAGACATAAACTGAACAAATGCATGGTGCATGAATGCCTGAAACTCTGAGACCACATGTCCCCCTGGTCCCTGGGAGTAGCCCCAACCACCGCTGGAGCATAAACAGCTTCTGGGCTCGGATGTATTGAGGAGGGGGAGGAGTGAGAGGGACCTGCCTGTTCGGTTTTCCCCGGAGGAGGACTAATCCAAGTGGCTTCTTACACAGGTGCAAAAGGTGGCTCCAAGATAGAAGTATCCAATGGGGCGGGGGGAACCGATTCGGCCCCACTGGATAGGAGCCGCTGTGCCTTGGAGAATTCCCTCTCCAGTGCCTGGTGTCTCCTCGAGGCCTCTCGCTTGGCTGTTTTGGAAGTTTCTTTAGTAGACAAATGCTTGGTTTTGGCCTTTTTCTTCCCCCCTGCTTCCAATTCACTAGATCTGCGCTTCGACTGCGCAGGGGGTGCACCGGAGGCTTGTGTTGCCTTGTGTTGCCATTGCAACTAGGTAGGGCCTGTCAAGGATACCTAGGAAAAAGGGGAATTCAAGGATGCAGATCAAAACCAGTCAGAGATGGATCGCACCTGTTCCTCACACTGAACAGGAGATGCAAGGGCAGAGCAGCCGAACAGGCCCTAGACCTGTCCGCTTAGGCCTGGTGGCTAAAGGCCACAGCTATCAATAACAGGTGGTCAAAGGAAAAACTCCTCACTCCAAAAAACAGGGCCGTGGGCCTGTAAGCAATATCGAGCCCTGTATCTATATATAATAAAGTCTTTATTATTATTATTACTATTATTATTATAACTATTATGAAGAAAGACAGTAAATTCCTGACCAAATATATGAATTGCCTCCGATCAAGCCTGCCCACGCGGCCCACGGACAACCACTGTATCCCCGGCCTAGCCGGCACCGATCAGTGTAGAGGTTAAAATGGCATCCGCCTAAAACCTCTCAAACTGTTGCAAAAACAATGAAGCAAATATTCCCCCCGCTCGGACCTGCCAACACAGGTCAAGGCGACAATGCTGCTAAAGAGCGGCCTTGACGACTCTCAAACCAAAATGGTGGCCGTTAAGGGAGTCTCCAATGACGACCGCCTGACGACCACGCAGTCAAAATGGTGGCCGCGACTCCTTGTATCTCCTAAAATGAAGGAGACAAGCAAAATGAGAGAAAACACGGCAACCGCGAAGGCTAGGGCTCCCCGCTTCCCCCCCGTCCTGGAACTTGCGTTTGGAAGAACAGGGAAGTCCGCGGCAATCCGACGCTGGAGCCTCGTGGCGCCTGCCCTGGGATCGTAATGCACCCGTCTGAGTAAGGCAGCTCACCGTTCCCGGGAGCTGCAGAAGCGGGTAAGAAAAACGATCCGAGGGTCCTGCTTCTAAGGAGGCCCAAGGCCTCGAAGGGGGAAAAAAGAGCCCTGCCGGAGCCCAAGAGGCTCTGACACGAAGAAGGACAAAGTCCTTTGAGCCAGCCAAACAACAGTTTAGGAATTTAGTAAATTTTAGAAAAAAGCCAAATTGAACAAATAAAAGGAAAAAAATCCTTTGGAGCCAATAAACCTGCGTACTGCTGAGCCTAAGACTAAGTCAAAACTGGGAAGACACACCCAAAGGGAAGCGTGACTAAAGCTCTGACTTAGTCTCTCTGAGCAGGAAGGCTGAAATAACCCAATCAGTGGATTCTACATCCACCATGCTGGAGAATGCTGTGCAAAAAGGTGGTGCCTGTATACCACGGGTAGGCAACCTTGACTTTTTTATGACTCGTGGACTTCAACTCCCAGAATTCCTGAGCCAGCTATGCTGGCTCAGGAATTCTGGAAGTTGAAGTCCACGAGTCATAAAAGAGCCAAGGTTGCCTACTCCTGCTGTATACAATGGCAATATACTATTAACAAGCTAATGAAACATGGTGTGGACCACAATTTGAACTAGAATTAATGTTGCTAAGCAAGACAGTTGTTGAGTGATTCATTGCATTTGTTAAGCAAATCATGCACAAATATGGCTTCTCTCATTGACTTTGCTTTGTCAGAAGCCAGCTGAGAAGTCACCAATGGCGATCATATGACTCCAGGTTGTAGCAACCAGTGTAAACATATGCTAGTTTCCGAGTACTTGAATTTTGATCACATGGCCACAGGGATACTGCAGCAGTCGTAAGTGCAAGGATCAGTCACAAGTCCCTCTTTTCAGTGCTGTTGTAACTTTGAAAAATTGCTAAACAAGTGGTCGTAACTTGAGGACTTCCTGTACTTGAATAATCTTGTGGCTTCTTTAATTATTAAAAAAGAGATGCTTCATACAGTAGTGGCCAAAATTGTGGAAGCCTTTTGGGAAAAATGTACAGTAGAAATGCCACCTTTGGCTAAGTTTCCACCAATTTTTCTTCTAATTTCTTTATAACTGTAGCCTTGTTCACTTAATAATACTATTTTACATCGCTTTCTGGGCAACCAGTCAATTCTTTGCACCATTACTTTAATTTTATTACGTTTTACAAGCTCACTAAATGAAAGAACACAAAAAAACCCCAACCAACTTGATAGTGATTACATAACACATTGACAAATATCCTCCTCTCAGCTTCAATACATGACATCAATAACTGAATCCTACTGTGATCTGATTGGCTCATTGCCAATGAGCCAATGGTACTACTCCCAAAAAGATGACACCTGATTGGCTCTCTAAACACTCATGCTCATTAGCTACAATCAGATGAAGGAAAGTTACCCGATATCAACCTAAGCAAGTTGTGCTTCCTTTTTCTGGTTATTTGGCTATAACTTTTCATAGAACACAGTACAGATAATTGAACAAACTTTGTTGCATTACATTCTTGATTAAATTATCTTTCCATTGATATATAATTTTATGGTACTACTCCAAAAAAAAGTGGTATTATTAGCCATCAAACCTCAAAAAATATACTTTCCCCACAATTTTGGCCACTACTTTATGTGCTCTCTTTTTCTTCTCGTCTCTTTCGAAAGAGTTGCATAGTAATACCTTCTTGTCTATTCAGCTAGATAAGAAGTTTTACAGATGTAACATTCTCCTGCTCAAATTTTTTTTTCTTGGTTTACATGTACAAATATATATCTAACAATAAAAAATGTTATATAAAATAAAAAAAAATCTTGATTTATGAAGAAACAGACAGGGAATGACAACATTCTGGAGTTGGTGGGCAAATTATGGATTATGGATATTCCCCCAAAATGGCAACCATTGGAAGACATGGCTTGCCTTGGTAACTCTGACCAGGCAAAATACTATTTTGTTAAAAGCTCAATTGATGAAGATATTTCCTACTCCTCAATGTATGCTCTACTTTCTTAGTTTAGTCTTGTCTTTTTCTTGGTCTGAGGGAGAGACATCTAAATAAGGCACCAGCTATTGTTTGTATCTTCTGAGAAGGCATATGAAACCAGGCTGGGGCCACAAGCTCTTTTAAGAATCAAGAGACTTGAAAGGCTGTGATTTCCCTTTGTGGCAGCACAGCTTCCTAATCAATTATTGTTGTTTTTAATTAAAGCAATCTTTTAAAAATGAAAATTAAGGAAGGAAAACCTGGCATGTGCTGAGAGGCTGGAGCTCCTTTTTAATCCTGTCTCTGCGATTCCTGGAAATCCCTTGGAAGCCTGTAATTGTGACAAAGAGATGTTAATGAAAGCAGCAGGACAAATGAAGATCATCCTAATTGATTTGGTCATGCCCTCTGGTCGTTCAAACTTGATTGAATACGGTGAATCAGGTCCAAGGATGAGATTTAAAGATTTAATTAATTGTCAAATTATATCCCCCCCAAATTTGGAATTATCTGTTTATAAAGAACTTTGGATCTGTTGAATATTGCAAAAGGACTGTTACGGTACATGTTCTTGGAAAGACATTTGTGTACCAGATACCAACGTTTGGCTTGATGAAATGTATTGTCAGCCCTTGAATAGTTTCTTCATTGACATAATCAGAGACTGAACAGAAGGATTTTGGGGTAGTCAAAGTTTAACCTGTTATTTAAAAATAGAACTGTGTTTACTTTGAGGGGGTCCTTGTTGCTTACTGAGCTTGCTTGTGTTTTGTTTTTTTTGCAGACATTTCATTTCTCTAACTAGATAACATCATCAGTGGTAGTAAGGAGTGCTGTTTGTTGTCGGTTTATATTGTGGTGCCTTGCCTGTCTGGGTGGGTAGGGGCGGTCTTAGGAATTCTTTGATTGGGCTGTTTACTAATGGCTCTGTGGCAGTTTCTTGATTGGGGTATTGCTTCCTTGATTGTTGGTCTACTTCATTGTATTTACTTTGTATGTATTTTAAATTATTGTATTTTATTATTTTTGTGGGATTTTTTTCATGTTTTATTTGTGTTCATCTGTTTGTATACATTTGTGTTCTGTTTTGTTCTTCACCCTTCCAGTTATATTAAAACAGTTCTTTTTAATATATATTTATGTTAATACAAGACGTACTATTTTGTACTGTTAAGATTACATTAACAGAACCTTGCAAATCTGAAAGTACAAGACTTCCTCCCTCACCTTTACAGTCCAAGACATTAGGGAGGGTTCCTTCTGAGATGTTTGCCGCGCTCACTTTCCTTCTGTGGACCCAGCTGCTGCTTATCTGACCATTGTCTAAACTGTGGCTCTTCCTTCTGTCTCCTAAGGCAGAGGTCCCCAACTTTTTGGGCACCAGGGACCGGTTCAGTGGAGAGAGATTTTTCCGCGGACCGAAGAGTGTGTGGTTTTGTGTGCTGCCTGCGTCCCACGGATGGGGCTTTGCTTGTTTGTGTGGACCAGTTGCTAGCATGCCGTGGCCCGGTACTCGTCCACGGACCGGGGGTTGGGGACCCATGTCCTAAGGTCATTCTCACATACCATTAGTCACGTTCATGGAAGCAATTTTTGTTTAAACCAGAATAGAGAAAGCTAAAGAAACAAATCATGATAACTCAAGAGTAGGAGCTGGTTTTTTATTTTTATTTTTTTTCACATTCAAGGAAATTTGTTCACGGGTACATGAAGTTAGGGCTAAAGCCCAATTTTTTTAAAAAAATTGTCCAGTCGTTTAAAAAGTGGAACAGAAACAGAGCTAATTAGCCTATAGGGATTCCATGTTAACTATCCATTACAGTTCACATTTGTTTAGGCTATTAAAGGACAGTCTGACTTGGACAGCAGGTTATGTTGAGGATTTGGTAAGTGCGTTTTTGTTTTACTTTGTTATTTTTTGCTTTGATGATTTTTAAAGCTACCTGAAATAACAGCATGAGTTTGTTTTTCCCCTGTGCTTGTGCTTCTAACATTTCTTGGAAAATGTAGTTCATTTACGTAACATTTGGTGATAATAGATTCTTTCTCAACTGCTTATTAATAGCCTTCATTTTGTAAATGTTGCAAACGTGGTATACTTGTTTATTTCATAGTTATAAATGTTACACAAGGACTTCTTAAAATGGTGATACAGTAGAGGGAGTGAGAACAAGCAATGGATCACTTATTTTAAAACATGAAGACAAACTGGGGTATAATTCAGAATTAAATCCACATTCATAATTTAATTCATATTCAAATCCACATTCATATTTAATTGCTTGGTATGTGTGTGTGTAAAATATCCCACCATTTCAATTAAATAAGATGATTACGCATATTATATATGTGTTTGTGTGTGTGTTTGTGTGTATGTATATGTATATGTGTAGAAAATGGGAAAAACAGCAATTAGCTTAAAAGAATGTTGTGATTAGAAAGTTACGCTAATCAAAGATAAAATGCCCTTCTTGAATTCTAAGCCCAAATGATTTTGTTGCAATACTAGCACTTCCTGGGTCAAATTGCTCATTTTAAACTTGCCAGTTTATGTATTGCCTGAATCTGTGCAGTTTCCTTTTAGTGTGTTGTGTAAATAAAAAATGATTATGAATGATACTGCCAGGACTATAATGTACTAAATGGGGAGGCCTAACAGGTAAATTATAAGAACCATTCTGAATGCTCTATCAATCATATCAAAGTAATGGTTATTCAAGTTACACCAGTCAAGGGTGAGGCTCACTGTTGTGTCACCCTCTGTAAAAGTTACAGTACAGGCACAACTTGGGTTTAGCCAAAGATCTGGCACGTTACCTTTTTCTGCAGAGAACACATTTGGGGACAGGGTCTGTGCAAATCATTGAAAGCGTAAACATGACTGCTAATTAATACCTTTCTTTTACCATGACACCAATGCTCAAGGGAGTGGCTGTATTCAAAAACCTCAGTGCTCCAGAAGGTCAGGAGAGATTGTGTTGTTTATGTGATGTGTGAGTCATTACAGTCTTTCCCAGAATAGCCACGTCTAGTGTAAGCAGTACTTCATCCCCCCCCCCCAAAAGTAAAGAAAAACCCTCATCCAACAGGACTTGCCCCTTACACACATGCTTCTGTTTTTATTCTGGATGCTATCCTTATTTACTTTAGGTTTCCTTCCGTTTGGGGATTGTTTAAAAAACAATGAAAAGGTGGGTGTGGTACAGATTTTATCAACACATGAAGAAACATCAACAAGGACAGGCAATCATGTTGTATTCTTACATTTTTCAAGCTTATTTGGGGTTGCAGAATTTTTTTTACCGTTAGACAGCATTGAAGTGAGGTTTTTAGTTGCCTGCTCCCTGTAGGGTCATTCACACTTTTCACTTATCAGCTCCAAACAATAGGACTGGGATCTCAAGGTTGAAAACCAATCTCTCTGTCTGACTGTCTGTCTTCTATCATCTATCTGTCTACTTGTCTACCTGTCTCCTTCCCTCCCTCCCTCCCTCCATCCATCTCACAACAGTTCTTGGTGGGGTATAAATTAAAATCATAAGCTAGTACCAAAAAACAAATAAAAGAAGTTGATAACTGCAGAACTATCATTCTCCAATGAAATAACAGTTCAACTCAGGGGGCACATATACTACCCATTTGCCATGTATCTCTTATCTTCACAGTTCTCTGTTTGAGATCCACCTCAAGCTGTATCTCTGACCGAAAGAGCCAATTATCTTGGGTTGTCTCATGAAAAAAGAACCAAGTTTGTTGGTGCTGAAGAAAGATAAATGATCACTACCTTCAAACTAACATGAGTATGAATATTTTGTGGCACGAAAGAAAACGAATTTGGAAAAGAAGCTGCATACAGTTCCAATGCTTTTGTTGTTTGTGTGTGTGTGTGTGTGTGTGTGTGTGTGTGTGAGAGAGAGAGAGAGGGGGGGGGGAAACAGAGGACCTTTTGTGCAACTTGGAATGCAGGAGCGATCCCTGATCAACCTGATCTACCAGTGTTCGTGCTTCTGCTGTGCACCTTCCAGATATAATTGATCAGGTCAAATAAGTCAAAGCCGCTATTCCATTGTCAGGAGCTGAGGTAGCTGTTTGGGATGTTATATTTCTTGCCTTGGCAGTCTTTCTCGCATATTCCCTAAGTGAACCCTCTTGTCTTCTCACTTCATCTCACACTGCCAATCCAATTTAATAAGCGGTAATAAAATTGGATGCAGAGTAGGGGCCTTAGTGCTTTCTATTTATGTGGGAAAAGTTCAGGTAGCGGATGCACATCTGGTCCTGCAGCTGGTTCAAGATAATTACCAGGGAGTCTTCTGAGTTACATTGGATCAGTGTTTCCTTGAGTCCATCACTCGACTTCCGTACAAGCAGGTCTTTGGTTTGAGAAATGCTTGGCAAAGAAGTCCCAGTGGTCCTTACTGACATATGTCCCACAAAATAATGAGCCAGCAAAGCTCCTTCCATCTCATAGAAATGCAGACGCTTTTGTTGCAACTGTTTATTGTTCCTCCCTCTCCAGTCCCTGGGCTCAACTTGACCTTCAGCTACCAGGAGCTCAATTCGAGCCAGGCTTATAATAATGAATTATCAGACCATTTTTCCCCCTCCCACAATAGTTACACACATCTGCTCAGGAAATAAACAGGAAAGAATTGTCTCTTTTAATGAAATGTGGCAACCAACCTGTTACATTTCCCCAGTGGTCATAAGTATAGGTTGGGAATGACAGGTTTTAATTGCTACTTTTCCCATGCTTCTTTAGCCTATTTAAGGAAATAAATATGAGATGGGGAAAAGTGGGGAGATTGAACATTTTAACAGCATTATATGCTTGGAGAGGAATGTCTGCATGACACTTTGGTCTGGGATCAGTTTATTATTTATTTAGCATATTATAGCACGCATACCAGAGGCGGCACTCAGAGCTCTCTTTGTGGGCACGTGCACCATTGCCCCAGGAGTTCGCCAGAATAGCGAGCACGTGGTGTTTGGAAGCAACAGGGCAGGAAGTGAGTGAGCAAGTGGTGTTGGCCCCCTGGGGATGCCCCGGAGATGGCGAGGGACTGCCCCGGCCATGCTTACCCAGTCTGCCATGACCACTGCAGCCATGCCCACCCAGTGGGCCACCTCCCCAGGACACTACAATGCTGATGCAGCCCTGGCACTTTGCGATAAATAAGCGGGTTTTGGGTTGCAGTTTGGGCACTCGGTCTCTAAAAGGTTCACAATCACTCGCATATGGCATACAAAGTCAGAGAACTCTACAAATGCTAGATACAATGCAGTCTGGACAGCCTAAATTGATAGCTCATTCTGTTTGGCGCTTGCATGCCTGTCCTTGGTACACTGCAGGGGATGGACTAGGTTACACCTGCTGATTAGTAGCATTCAGGTTGCTGGCTCTTCTGGGCTCCTCTGCTGGTTTCGTGTTGCCTTGCCTCATATTGTGTTGTCTTGCATCTGGCCATGTCCAACACTGGCTTCCGCTCTCTTTAGACACATGAACGCAGCTAGGGATCAGTTTAGAGAAGATGGATTAGGAATGTAGAAGAAGATTCATTACTGATTCTCATGGAACACATTTACGTGTTGCAGTACAAAGAGAGTAGAATAGGTATAAACCTACTCTAGTAGCATCCAGACTTCTCTAAAAGATATCTGAGAATTCTGTGGAACGTTGCATAGGTGTACATCTTATTTGTTAATTGGCCTATGCTGCTTAGAAGCAACTGGTTTCTGTGTCTAAATGACACATGTGCAAAGAAACATTTAAACTGAAGTGAAATGGCTGCTGTGATCTAAGTGGAGTATTGCTTCAAGTTGCATCTTAAATGGCTCCAACACAGCTTAGTATGTCTTTATGACTTAAGCATAATGGGTGACTAAAAACCTAATTCTTTTCTTTGTGGAGACACAATGAAGAAACATCAGTACTTCTGGAAATGCCCCTCCGATTACGGAAGAGCACATGATCAGTTGGGCATTCAAAGAAGTTTAACTTGAAAAAGACACATGGGTTGAAGAATCCTGCAGGAACAATAATCTCTGTAAGTCTTTACTGTAACCAGGCAGCAGAATAGCAAAACTAATAATTCTGAAAAGATTTGACAGCGTAGAAATTCATCTGGTTGCATGACTGAAGCAAAGGAAAGTTCCAGTAGTGTTAGGCGCCTTTAGTGCAATCCCAAAACATTATTCGAATCGGCATTGAGAAAATCACCATCAGTCAATTGCAAAAGATAGCTTTATTCAGAACAACTTACATCCTGTAACAATACGTTTAACCTTACTAAACAATATCTGCTTATCCCAGGTCCTTAGGAAGGATTAATCTTCTATATAAATAAAAATGTAAATGTTCGTTTGTTCAAAATCTTAAATCTCCGAAAGGTCTTCACCGATTGCTTTGAAATTTTTACACAACGTTGCATTCGAACACGCGCATGTTTTTATATACCTATATTATATAGATGTCACACCTGTGACAGGTAAAAACATGCTTTTGTGAAAAACCGCACCATCTGTTACACGTAAAAGCAACACAGGCTACGATTTCAGACAATCTCTATATCTGCACAGACAATGGAACAACAAAAAATATTGTATACCCACAAGCATTGTGAAATTAAACATATTACAAAGTGCGCTTTCTCTTTTCTTTCTTTTCCATTTAACCAGACTGAGCCACAGCAACGCGTGGCTGGGTACAGCTAGTAAGTATATAAAAATGCCAGATCCAGTCTAAACATCTGGTTTACTGTGTGCCAAACCTAATCATCATCATCATCACCATCATAATATGCACATTGACAAAATTTCCATCTCTCAATTACAAAAGACCACTCTGCTGAGATCTGCACATATACCTACACTGCTACATTGCAATATCCTAGGTTCTTGGGAAGAATTTGATGCATATGAAGGCTAACATCAGCTAAAGAACTGGCAGCTGTGATTTTTGTGTATATAATAATAACACAACCTTTTATACTCTTGTGTAATATATTGTACTTCTATTTTATTATAGTTAAAATATAAATAACAGTAGGGTTAACATCTCTAAATGTTCATTTGTATAGACAAGAGTTTTGCTAGTTTTCAAACAATATTTAAGACTTGGTTAACAGGACAAGGAGATTGCATGGATGAATTCTAGTGTGCATGGACATCTAAGCTCTTTCTGTTTTGTATATGTATGCAACATGTACAAAAGGGTGTGGTTTGGATTATAATACTTGCCTCATCTACAGGTGTTGACCTCCTGCAGATCCCACTGTTGATATAAAACTCAGGTATAGAGATGTCAGTATTCTCATCTGAGATCTGAAAAGTTCCTGAAATTTGGCAAGACCTTGAAATATTGCAAATTTAGAGTAATTTCATATTTAATTGCTAGGAGGATCTGGTAGATGTATCACCACCATGTTGTGATTACTATTCCGAAACACCTTAGTTCATACCTAGATCTGGAAGAATCATGTGAATAATGTTGAAGAGATTGTTATACCTTTCTTTCGTAGGCTGCTGTGTAACAGTGGCTTTAATTAAAAAAAATTCTAACTTAAACCAATTCGTATCCTCAATAATAATACAGTATTTTTCCAATCCTGTTTCTTCTCTAGGCTTTGGATGTGTAGGAAAATTTGGGTGCAGAAATGCTCGGATATATTTACAAATGGGAATCTGCATTTCTGGCAGAAGGTACTTGCTGCTAAGATTGCTCACCTGCAATAAAAACCTGGAAAAGCTATCAAGGTAAGAAGTACCTCCTATCCTTTAAATAGATCCTGAGATTTCTGAAATCTTTGATAATAACGTAAGCATAATAAAGTTCCTTGAAGTATTTGCCTCCTTCTAAAGCAGATGTCACCAAACTCATTGTCCCCCTATTAACATTTCATTAACCCTCAAACATTTATTATATGACAATAATTTAATAAATACTGTTTAACTAACAGTACTATGAATATAATAATAATAATAATAATAATAATAATAATAATAATAATAATAATAATAATAATAAGAACTGAAGCCCACTCTCACTGCTGACTGACCCTCTAATGCTGGGTAAAACTGTCTTATCAGTAGCTACCTGTGTTGTTTCTCTGTGTCATATAATATATGTGGGTATATGCATCGTTCTGTATTTATTTATTTATTTATTTATTTATTTATTTATTTATTTATTTATTCATTCATTCATTCATTCATTCATTCTTTGAGAGCTGAATGCAGTGAAATTTCATTTTAATGTATGCTGATTAGTGTACATTCAAAGTGACAATAAAGTTTCTATTCTATTCTATTCTATTCTATTCTATTCTATTCTATTCTATTCTATTCTATTCCATTCTATTCCATTCTATTCCATTCTATTCCATTCCATTCCATTCCATTCCATTCCATTCCATTCTAAATAGGGACTGGGATGGAATTCTACAGAGGCCCAAAAAGATTAATTGACCCAATCACCTTTCCACCCTTACAAAAAATTTTTTTGAAAGGTTTATATCTCCCATCATTATCAACCACTTATTGACAGTCAGACTTACTAACCCCCTTGGCCCCCAGCCATTTATTGACCACTTTGGGGAACCTTGTTCTAAAGCACGGGTGGTCAACTATAGGCCCTTTATGGCCTGTGTACTTCAACTCCCAGAATTCCTGAGCCTGCAACCTTTAGTGGGGCCACAATTTATGTGGATGAAAGTATAGAAGACCAAGTGAGCCTGGATATTTAGGGGGGGGGTGTTGTGCAGTTTTTAAAAAAATATGCTAGTGTTATTTTAGGGCTAATAACTTTATGGCTAATACTTTTTTTTTTTTTTTAACCAACCTCAGATTTTGGCTATCATGGTCAAAGAAGACCTGAGAAATTGGGAGGTTGCATGTGAGCCTGGTGCTCACTTCTGTCCACAACCTTGTTTGTTTGGGTATTCTTCCCGGGAGAGTTTGCCCAGGTTGGCTCTGCCAGAGAATGGAGAGGCAGGAAGTGAGTGGGCTTGGTTTGAGGAGAGGGAGAGAGGCAGGTTGCAGCATCTAGTGAAGTCCTTCCTTATAATATCTTTTCTAAAAATGTAATCCAAATTGTTCAATTATTATTGTTATTGTTGTTGTTAAATTTTTATGCTGCCCATCTTTCCTACAAAGTGACTCTGGGTGACCTAAAAGTTTAAATCTCATCTTTATCAATTTTTCTGAATATCGTATTTAAATAGGAGACTTCTATCTGTTGTTATATATATACCAGTGATGGCGAACCTTTTAGAGACTGAGTGCCCAAAAACCGCCCCTGCCTCCCCGCCTGCCCACCTAGGCGCTCTGCCCACTCCACCCCGCTCCCCTGCAAGGCCACCCACCGCCTCCACAGCCCACCACAGTAGATCGCCCAGGCGGCCCAGAAGCGCCGTGGCAGCCACGCCCTCCACCTGTACCCCACAGCATCATCTGCAAGTGACGGCATGAGGGGGGAGTCTTGTCCCCGCTGCCCAGCTGCCATGTCCTTGGCTGCAGTGCTCCGTGTGGACCGTGCTCAAGGGCGACTCTCCTCCAGGGGGGCTGCTGGTGAGAAGGGGGCCATGGGGAGGCGGGGCAGGGGCAACAGTACACGTGGCCACAGAGAGGGCTCTGAGTGCCGCCTCTGGCACGCGTGCCATAGGTTCGCCACCACTGATATATACATTTCCCTTGAACACTTTTTGTGCCTGATTATGATGGGAGGAGGCTTTCAAATCAGTTTCTACTTGATTTTTGCTCAGTATTCCTTTAAATCATAAAATTTTTGCATAGGAAGGAGTTTGTTAGCCTAGTATTTTTCAAACTTGGTAACTTTAAGACATGGGGACATCAACTACCGAAATTCCCCAGCCAGCTTTGGGAATTCTCAAGAGTTGAAGTCTGCACATCTTTAAGTTGCCAAGTTTGAAAAACACTGATATAGTCAAATTCTTAAATACTGTTGCGTATGAATGCTAGATACTAATAAATTATATTTTATGACAATAGAATCTATACTGCCTGATTACCCTGTTTCACTATAAAAGCACTTTTTAATTAACAATAACCAGGAAAAATCTTTAATCCAGACATAGAATAACTTTTAATTAATTGTTGCTCATTAATTTTTGATTTTGGCTGCAACAGTCTAAGCCAGGGGTAGGCAACCTTGGCTCTTTTATGACTTGTGGACTTCAACTCCCAGAATTCCTGAGCCACGAGTCATAAAAGAGCCAAGGTTGCCTACCCCTGGTCTAAGCAATCAATAGGTAGAAATGAAGAGATTCAAAACATTCTAAATTTTGCTGCTCTTTTTTTCTATGAACCACCCTCCCTCCCTCCCATTTTTGTTTGAGAATGTACCACAGGCTAGTAAAGTTTTTGGATTGGTCCCTTTGGAATTTTGAAAGTACACTGTAAGTGTTCTCTCAAAAATTTCCTCCTGTTGTTGAGTTTTGCCAATTCCCAAAACAACTGTGGATGGGTACAAAACAAAATTTATCAGAATTCAGACAATTGTTCATTGTCATGTCTTCTAGCTGATAGGATTATTTCTAGTGCCCAGATTTGGTTTATTTTCCTGCATCAGTGGGCATCATCCCCATCATTTTCTAAAACTGCTTTATAAGTGGAAAAAAGAAAAAGGCCATTTCCCCCCGCCCCCCAAAATGCCGGTACAAGTAGTCCTCAACTTACAACAGTTCATTTAGTGACCATTAGAAGTTACAACGTCAATGAAAAAAGCAACTTATAACCATTTTTCACACTTATGACCATTGCAGCATCCTCATGGCCGCATGATTTGGATGCTTGGCAACTGGTTCACATTTATGACAGCTGCAATGTCCCCAGATCATGTGTGAACGCCTATTGCCACCTTCTGGCAAGCAAAGTCAGTGGGGGAAGCCAGATTCAATTAACAACCGGGTTATTAACTTAACAATTGCAGCGGTTCCCTTAACAACTGTGGTAAGAAAAATTGTAAAATGGGGCAAAGCTAAATCAACAAATGTCCCACTTGGCAACATAAATATTTGACTCAATTATGATAATAAGTTCGAGGACTGTCTGTATTTTGAAGCCTTCTTGGAATAGGCTGCTCCCCAAAATCGCCTCCTTTGGAGGTTATTTGGTGATGGGCTGAATGTCTTGAAATCAGACAAAGCTCAGTGTCTCAGCCTCGTAATAGAATCAGACAAAGAGCATCTCCAGAGAGAGAAATTGGAAATAAATGATGTGCTGTTCTGCATCCTTTCTTGTAAGGCACGACTGATTAAGAATTGACCTCAGTTTAGGTGTGAATGGGATTCTGCCCCCTTAAGTATTATGCTTTTATTAATCCTTTTCATTTAATTTCCAGTCTGCATTAACTCCTCCCCCCTTTGTAGCTTTTGCCTTGTATTTTGCACCGTTCCCAAATTATTATTTTTTTCTCATTCTCAGTGGCTTCCTCCCCCCCCCCCTTCTGCCTCCCGTTTCTGCAGGATGAGCTCCTGTGCCAAATCAATGCTTCCGTCTCAGTGGCTGTTCCTGGCATATGTGTTAATGGTGTGCTGTAAATTGTTGTCCGCAACTAGCCATCCCCCTCGGGGACTCACAGGTAGGCGCTTTCAAACTCATTAGGCACTACCGAGGCCAATTAACAACACTCTCCAAATGTTAGAGTCCACTTTTTAGCCATAGATAATTGATGAAGCTGTTTGGCAATGCATTGTGATCAGAGCGAAAGAGACAAAAAGGTTACCAAGTCACACATAAAGAAAGATGAATTATTGTTAAGACTTTGAAGCAGTTTGTGGTAATGTCTGTGTCAGACAATCTCCTGGAATGAATTGGTGAGACTGTGCATATCAAATGTTCATGATTTTCTTTTTCTCGTGACTCAACCTCTCCCCCCCCTCAACAAAAAAAAAATCATAAAACAGAACCAAAAAGTGGAAGAAATGTTCTCCAGAATTGTGGGGAGAGAAGATATTGTTCTCTTGTAAACAGTTTACACTGATTACTTGAATAGGAAAAAAAAATCCTTTCCTGAACAGCTGTTGCAATCTCAAGCAGTTGGCATGTTCTCTGTCCATCTATAAAGAGATAAAAACAAGTTGCCTTATGCTCTTGCCTCTTAGGGAAATAAATCAGCTTTGAAATGATGGAAAAGATGGGAGGGCTTTAGTTAAATTTGGGTCCAAGCACAAGGCTTTGGCAGTGGCACTGATAGCAAACCACAATAATGTTGAAGTAATGTTGAAGTGCAGTGGCTCAGCGGTTAAAGATTCTGAGCCTGTGGGCTGGAGAGCTGACAGCCCAGGTTGCAGACCCCCCTGCGACTGACAGGGAAACCTTTACCTTTAATAAAATACACTGGAAGATGTCATCATCAAATGTTGTAGTTATATTATTATTATTATTATTATTATTAATTTAATTTCTATGCCACCCTATTCCGGAGAACTCAGGGCGGCTCACAGCATAATAGAAATTACATACATATAAAAAACCCTTAAGTTAAAAAAAAACCAAAAAAAAAACAAAAAACAAAAAACCAATCATATACAGCACCTGTTGATCATGACTTCAGATGCAAGTTGCAGAATGCAATGACATCATAAAATATGCACACCCATTACCCCTCCCCTCTCCAAAGAAGCCAATTGGCTTTGAAGAATGCCGAGAACATTACAGCAGATTTATAGCATGGACACGCTTTAAGGGCTGGATCCTGAATCAGATGTATAATATTGAACATAGTAGACAATATTATCCCCACAAGACCTTTTCCATGGGAGAAATGCATTGCTTTGAGAAATTTGCCTCTGTGCTATAAATCTAAGATTATTTGGGTGAAACTGAGGCGTCTAACTAGGCAACTTTGGACTTTTGAACCACAGCTCATGTTCTTTTCTGCCCTCAAGGAAAACTTGATTTCAGTTAATCAGCGAAAGCAATGCACATTCGTTCCGTAAACTGGCATTTCTGATCTTTGCTACAATGGTAGGATTTTGGTGGGGTGGGGGGGAAATGAAACCACTTTCCACAATACTGTACAGGAAGAAAGGAGGTTGTGAAATGAGTTATGCCATTAGTTCTCAACCTGTGGTCAGTAGACTCCTGATGGGCAGCAATGTCCGTGAAGACTTGAATAAACGTTACGATTTTAATCTTGAGTTAACTCTTGGTGGTCTGTGACTATGGTCTGTGACTGCAAAATGTATTTAAAGGGGGGGGGATGTCCATGGTGAAGAAAAGGTTGAAAACCACTGAGTTACTCTGATTCCTTTTCTTGGAATGGTGAGAATTCATACACATAGAGTGTGAACAGCTATGTCTTGCCAACTTTGGCCGTTCTTAAAATGCTAAGCAGGTTTGGATGTGGTCACCACTTGAATGGGAGACAACCAGACAATCTGTGGATTACATGGGAAAGTTTTTTTTTAAAAAAAATACCCTTAAAAATTGTTTCATTGTCCATATATTTATTTATTTAATTATTTAGTCAAATAAAGCTACATATTCATCCAACTAATTCTGAAAATCTCATAACAAGGTTTAAAACATCAGTATAGAAAACCAAAGAAATAAAAACAATAGAAAGATTAATGTTTAATCGTTATGTTAGCGTTAAACAATAATGTTTGATCTTGAAGATGAGCGATTAATTCAATAATCCCTATAGTTATCTATAGATGTTATCCCTATAGATGTTATCCATGGCTGTTTAATATATTGTCTCTATTGATGCCTTCTGTTTTGATTAAATGTAAGGCACTATGGCTTGTATGGATTGATTTAAAAAATAACTGTATGCCCCCTTAAATCTCCTACCCAATGAGCAAAATTGGTCTAATTTGGGAGGGGGCAATTCAAAATATTAAGTCATAGTTTCGAATATAGGTAGTCCTCTACTTACAACAGTTCATTTAATGACCATTCAAAGTTACAATGACACTGAAAAAAGCAACTTATGATCATTTTTCACACTTACGAACTTTGTAGCAGCCCCATGATCATGTGATTTCTATTTGGATGCTTGACAGCTGACTCATATTTATGATGGTTGCAGTGTCCCAGAGTCATGTGATTCCCCTTTGCGACCTTTGAACAAGCAAAGTCAATGGAGAGGCCAGATTCACTTAACAGCCGTGTTACTAATTTATCTTCTACGGTGATTCACTTAACAACTGTGGCAAGAAAGGTCGTAAATTGGGGCAAAACTCACTTAACAAATGTCTGACTTAAGAATAGAAATTTTGGGCTCAATTATGGTCATAATTCGAGGACTACCTGTATGCTAAAAAGCTTTAAGGCACCAGGATATCATTTTGCTCGTTTACACTTCTGAAATAGTTTGAAATATTTACCTCAGCTCATTCTGGAATGCTCTCTAGAGCACAAATAGGCAGTTGGGATTATCCATATGCTCATGTCCATTGAATTTAACGATGTGGTTTTGACTGCCATAGTAGCTATGGCAATTGTGTGACTGTTTACCACTTTGAACCTTTCTAAGCACATCTCTTAAGTCAGCGGTTCTCAACCTTTTTCAGGCCGTGACCCCGACCTGCGCCGCGCATGCGCAACACGACCCCAACCTTCACCGCGCATGCGCAGCGCGATGGCCTGCATTGTGCATGTGCGGCGCGCACGCTACGGCCCACATTGTGCATGCGCGGCGCGACAGCCCGCACCGTGCATGTGCGGCACGCGCAACAGCCCGCATCGCGCATGCACGGCACAACAGCCCGCATCGCACATGCACGGCACAACGGCCCGCATCGCGCATGCGCGGTGCACGCCTGACGGCCCACATCACGCATGCGCGGCGTGACGGCCCGCATCACGCATGCACGGTACTACCCCACGCATGCGCGGTGCTGCCCCCTGCGCCGGCTGAGGGGAAAAGGGGAAAAAAATGGCGGACTGCGTTGTTTGGCGACCCCCGTGAAATGGTCGTTCAACCCCAAATGGGGTCGCGACCCACAGGTTGAGAACCGCTGCCTTAAGTGGAAAGCAAAGCTCAGAGTAGAGAGGGCCAATGTAGAAGCATAACCCAACATTTGAAGATAGTATTCTGCTTAAGGGTATGAGCCATGGAAATATAACTGTGCACAAGCCTTAAGCAGCCATTACTCTCTAAAAAGGCATCACATAAATAAGAGAGTTGTACTTTTAGCAATTCCCTGTTGTGTGGTTTCCCCTAACCCCATATTAGTTGGGGTTGCAGTGAGGGTCAGTTTCTATCCATAGATAAGTCAGAATTACAAATACTTCTGCAAATGGATAACAATTAAACAGAGCTGCGATTTTCATAAAAATTAAAGAACAGTACTTGATATTCTGATTGTTTTGAAAAATCAGGGGAGGACACCTGTCCTGTGTTGAATGCTATGTGTCTGGGATGAAGGGAATCTTGTAGCTTCTGCGGGGATAAAATCTGTGAATTTGTGAAGCAAATTAAGTTAAGTAAATTCAGCTTATTTAAATATTTTCAAGGTGTGGAAATGATGTGCATCTGTAGGAAGGGCAGGATAATTTAGAATTAATCCAGCTTTAGAATTAGAATTATCCAGCTTTCTTGGATAGTATATTATTCTTATTTCATGTCATCATTGACAGATGCAATTATAACATTAAGACAAATTTTTGGTAATTATAAATTTAGAAATATCTACTCTGCTACTATTACACATTACCCCCTATTAAAAGCAGATGGCTATGTCATTATTATGGTTTTGTGTTAAACTTCTAATTAACACCATCTGCTTTTTAAGAAATGTGTTATTGCTGGCAATCCCTGACTTCATTTAGCCAGTCCCATAGCTAAGAGTTTAGTGTGCAGAGTTCAGTGTGCTCTTATCGTAAGATGTGTTCAACGTATGAATGACTGAAAGTACAGTGTAGGTAGTCCTCAACTTACAACCATTTGTTTAGTGACTGTTTGAAGTTAGAACAGCCCTGGTTTATGACTGTTTTTCACACTTAGAATGGTTGTAGCATCCCCATGGTCACGGGATCAAAATTCTCAGATGCTTGGCAACTAGCCTGTATTTATGATGGTTGCCGTGTCCTGGGGGGGTCATGTGATCACCTTTTGCAACCTTCTGAGAAGCAAAGTCAATGAGGAAGCCAGATTCACTTAACAACAGTATTGCTGATTTAACAACTGCAGTGATTCACTTAACAACTGTGGCAAGAAAGGTCGTAAAATGGGGCAAAACTCACTTGTTGCCTCGCTTAGCAACAGAAATTTTGAGCTCAGTTGAGGTCGTAAGTCAAGGACTACCTGTAGGAAGTGTACCCAAGTTGCCCTTGCAGGATGAACTTCAGGGTTCCTTTTGAAAACATCATCTACAGTTAATGACCAAAATAAATGTGTATGTTTTGAATTCATAGACATCTATCCTTATTCGGCTTGTTAGCCATTATGCCCAGACTGTGTTCCAACTATACTTCAGTTTTTATTTTTCTAGAATGCAAGAGAAGAAGCAGTGGCAAAAACATGTTGACATTGGAATTCATTTCCAACCTAGGATTCAATCACACCTCTTTAAAATTCACTCACCATCCAGTCCCAAGAGAAATACCTGTGATGGGAATTTGATGCTGTGTACTGTGTGCATGAAAGATAAGTTCCATTATAGGTGATGCAAATTCTTTAACTTTACAACTCAAGATTATGATTATATATTTTGGTAGGATTAAGATTGACTTTTAGACTTTTCAGAATGCACCTTGTGATATTAAAGTCTTGGCAAACCGTGAACCACTTGATGTGAAAGAAAAATAGATGACCTTATGGGTAATTGCTTCTGGAAACCTCAAAGAACATACAAGCAATATATTGTTGTCATTGCTAAGTTTTGCTTCTTCTGGGGAATTGAAGCAAACAGTTTAAATTTGAATGGAATGGAAGATTATAGTCTTATCACATAGGCTAAAATGTAGACTGCCACATTTTTGGCTGACATTCTCCCCCCCCCCAAAATAACCTTGCTAAACTGCTTTGAGGTCACTGAATATTCCATCACATTGTAACTGCTCAGTTTGAGATCAGTCATTAGGATGTTGATAAACCATGAAGTCTTTGTGAGGGATGTGAAGAGACTGAGACAGAAATTTACAGAAAAGGGGGAGGAAAACAGGCTAGTGGATAAGAAGCAAGAATAGAGAATAAGGTACAAGTGGGAGAGAAGATAAGGAGAGAAATCAGAATGGCTGAAGGAAGGGTCACTAGGCAGATGACTAAAATAGACTGAGGGGAGGAAGTAGACAATTTAGTTAAGATCAAGGATGTAATTGAGAAAAAGAGGAATGGGCCAAATAAGTGAGGATCTGAGAAAGCGATGCACCCAAATGTTAAGTCTCTCCAAACCTACAAAAGGCAAGAAGGACTAAGTGATTTGATAATACAATAATACAGAATGAGCCAGGAAGCTTAAAAGCAGAGGTTTGAGATGCTCAGTCTAGGCAAATTGAAATGGCAGCACATAGGAATGAAACTTGCATCTCAACGCTAGGCTTCTGGACTCTCATTACAGGAATCTTTGCTGCATTTAATCATATCAAATCAGTAAAAGATTTGCTTAGTACACAGGTTGTACCTTGTGGGTTTCAGTTAATACTTACCCAAGGGATGCCTCTGATTTGTGATCATGGCAGTCGCTAATATTATAATAATAATAATAAAAGTGCTCAGGTGATTTCCTTGAACCTTCTCCTGCTCAGTTCACTACAACTAGTACGTTTTAGCAACCCCAGTCACTGGCAGAGGGATTTCTTCAAGCAGGCCGGAGTAGGCATTGAGATAACCTATGGCAGCCCTTGGAAAACTCAGCTTCATGTTACACTCCCTGCTTCTCCTCCTTCTATTGTTTTATGTTTTTAAAACTCCATTTTCTAATAGTAACTTAGAATCTTTATATACAGGAAAGTAACTGAAGCATTTCTAAAATTTGAATTAAAATTATTGGTGGCTAAAATTCATCCCTTTGTTCAGAAAAAGACCTATCCATCTACCCAAATGAAGAGAAAAGTTAGCCCGGTAGAAAGTGTCTTAGGATGTTGGAAGGAATGGTGGAGGACAGTCTCTCGTGTTTGCCTTCTGGTGAACAAATGTTTTACAATCACCTTTGTATAATTACACATTCACTGTGGCATCCGTTTTTGTGAGAGTGATTTTGTGAGAGTCAGTTTGGCCTAGT
The DNA here is from genome assembly GCA_034064705.1 of Bothrops alternatus. Lineage (NCBI taxonomy): Eukaryota > Metazoa > Chordata > Lepidosauria > Squamata > Viperidae > Bothrops > Bothrops alternatus. The sequence goes on along the minus strand of JARGCV010000051.1, from coordinate 4,708,156 downwards.
GGTTAAGGCACCAGGCTTGAAAGTGGAAAAAACATGATTTCAAGTCCCGCCTTAGCCATGAAAGTCAGCTGGGTGATTTTGGCCCAGTTCCTCTATCTCAGCCCAACCCATCTCACAGAATTGTTGTTGTGAGGAAAATTTATTGGAGGAAGGAAGGAAAGAGGAGGAAGATGTGTTGGATATGTTCTCGACATTGGGTTGTTTGTAAAAATAATAAAGATGGAATACAAATAAATAAATAATATTTTCAACCTTCCCAATGGACTCACCAGCCCCAAGTGGTTTCCTAGCCTTCAAGAAAGATGAGACTAGAAATCCTTACTTGTAAGCAAAAATTGATGACACAACAGACTTTTGAGCAAAAGATGCAAAAGTTCTATAGGAGATTTTACTTGGTTTTATATTGCTGACTTCTGTGACACAGACCAGTTTTACAAGCTTCTGAGCATTCCTGCATCCTCCCCATAGCATTTCAGGTGCTTAAATCACCCAGGCATTTTCCCCACACTTTTTCCTAATGAATACAGAATTCATGCCCAGGGTAAAATTCCAGTTGTCAAGATGCCATCTTCCAAGAGTAACTAGGAAAAGGAGAGTTTGTTATGAGACACAAAGAATATGTGAATCCTTCAGCTTGGTTCTCCACCTAACAAAACAGCTACATCATATGGAGAGAGAAAAGGAAAAGGAAGTGAAATCTTTTGTCATTGGAAAGCAAAGTGCAGTGGTGACAGTAGCGCCATGCCAGCAGGATGGAAGCTCTGCCCCTTTCATATATGTTGTGACGCCTCTTGCCATTTTGGCAAAAATAGTGGGTCTTATGGATAGCTCTGAGGAGAAAGTATCAGTTGGAATTTGATGGGCCATAATAGTGAGGATTTTATTTGGCCTGTAGTACATTAATAATGATGATGATAGTAGTAGTAGTAGAGTTGGAAAGGACCTTTGAGGTCTTCTAGTCCAACCTCTTGCTCAGGCAGGAAACCCTATATGATTTCAGACAAATGGCTGTCCAGTCTCTTCTTAAAAACTTCCAGTGTTGGAGCATTCATAACTTCTGGAGGCAGGTTGTTCCACTGATTAATTCTTCCAACTGTCAGGAAATGTCTCCTTAGTTCTAGGTAGATTCTCTTTTTGATTAGTTTCCATCTGTTGATTCTTGTCTTGCCTTCAGGTGCTTTGGAAAATAGTTTGATTCCCTCTTCTTTGTGGCAACCCCTGAGATATTGAAACGCTGCTATCATGTCATCCCTGTGCTTCTCTTCATTAAACTAGGCACACCCAATTCCAGCAACTATTCCTTATATGTTTTAGCCTCCCCTAATCATCTTTGTTGCTCTTTTCTGTACTCTTAGAACAACAGCCCCCAATCTTTTCAGCACAGTGATCTTGGTTAGACATTTCATTCATTCATGCATACCAATATCTCATCTTGTATGTCTTAAAACTACAGGTAGGATACTCTAAATGGGGAAGAAATACCGTATTTTCCCGTGTATAAGACACTAATTTTTTCCTGTAAACACCCTGTTCAGAAATCAGATGCGTCTTATACAAGTGCAGCATCTTATACATGGAAAAATAATGGTAACCTCTGCAGCCCAGGGCATGCCTGTGTGGGTTGCCATGCCGCCTGGCTGCAGGTGTCAAGCCCCTGTGGGCTTGCCACTAACAGGAGGGGGGGAGGAGGCAAGATCGTCAGCCGGCTGAACTTCCAGATTTGCTGGCTCAGCTGTTTGGCGCTCCGCGGAGAAGCTCGCATGCCAGAACGTCTTATACAAGGGTTCATCTTATAGACGGAAAAATACGGTACACTGGAGAAGACCAAATAACAGGGCTTTTCTACAGCATCCCCTATTCTTTGAAGCTTTTCTTCCCCTTCCCCTAGAGCAGAGGTCCCCAACCTTTTGGGCACCAGAAACCGTTTCCGTGGAGAGATTTTTCCGGAGGGGGCGTGGTTTTGTGTACTGCCTGTATCCCATGGATGGAGCTTTGCTTGTTTGTGCAGCCTAGTTGCTGGCATACTGTGACCGGGGGTTGGAGACCCCTGCCCTAGAGGTACACATGCCCTTAACCCTGGTCATATCTAGTAAACAGGTAAAATCTATAGAATTTCAACAAACCCTTTATTCAGCTGATTTGATTCAGGATATCTATCATAGGACTTTAGACTAAAGTGTTTTTATTGTCCGGTTGGCTTTATATTTTGTTTCTGTGTTGCTCCACACCACTGAGACGCCTTCCGGGTAGATAAATGCAATTAATGAATAATAAATAAAATAATAAATATTCCATAGAGGTATGGCGAGATCTCTTAATAACTAAGCAGTCTAAGATGGATTTCCATTTCGATATTCACCTCATCCTGGACATCACTCTTTTCCAATCCAAAATGAGGCATTTTACCAACTATACTCTCAAGCAAGCTCTTAACTCACTTGAGACTGTACCTGGTTACATATTAACCTCTTTATGATTTCTGTGACCACTGTTTGCATTCATCATCTTGTTTGGAGCCATGTGAGACATTTCCCCTTAAACACTGGAATAGTCTAGACATTTACAAGAACATGAAATATTGGATCGTGAAAGGACTTTCAAGGAAACACAATAAAGATACTGCCCTTAAATAATTTGGTGGAACAGAGTTGATGTTTCCTGTAGTCGGAGACTCACAACTCACAAACTTCATCTGAAATAAGGTAGCAGGAGAGAAGAGTAGAAAAAGACAATATTTGGCATGTTATTGATTCCTCTTTTACATCTGCTCTACATTTACTATCAAAAGTTGCCTACCTACGGTAGTGTTTAGATGCTACTCTCCATCATTTTAACTTAGTTGATTTCTAATTTTCCATTTCTGTCTCTCATTCTCATGCTGTTTACATATTAGTAAGGTGAGGTAGCTCATTCATTTGTCTAGTCTGAAAGGTGTTTTTGAGCAAAACCATCTACTTCAGTTCAGAAGTATATTTGGATCTCTGTTCTGAATATTTAAGAGTTGTGGGGAATTTTACATGTGTGCATTGTTTAAGCTTGGTAAAAGTTGCATGCATTTTGAGAACCCACACCCTCTGAAAAGCTATTATGGCAAATAGTGCAATTTGCCGTTTCACACACAAACAACATTGCAAGCCTAATGAAACTTTTAACAAAAGTATAGTGTTAACCCACTTGAAGAGTCACCGTGGTATAAAGCCCATGAAATTCGTTGGGGCCAAGCTTATCATTATGAAGAAAAGAGAGGGAATATTTCATATTAGGAATGAATGTGTTCAAAAGTGTTTTGGTGGAAATGTTTCAAACTTCATGGAGATGTGAGCACAGAACTTCTCTGCTATTTATTAAAGCAGCTATGGCTGTCCAAGGAATCTGAAGGATCATGAGGGAGATTTTTCTAACAATTTCACAGATAGCCTTATCACACACTTGCTTGGTCCCTGAAACAAGGGGGTGTCTAGAGCCTAAAATCTAAATATGAGATTTTTTTCTGCATGGTCTTTCACCACTCAGCAATCCCAAACAGCTGCTTGGTCCACAGAAGAGCTGTAGAAGAAGAAGCAGTGGTAAAGATGCTTAGATCAGCGGTTCTCAACCTGTGGGTCGCGACCCCATTGGGGGGTCGAACGACCCTTTCACAGGGGTCGTCTAAGACCATCGGAAAACACATATTTCCGATGGTCTTAGGAACCGATTGGTGCGGCTCGAGACCGATTTTTGAAACACACTCAAATCAAAGGCGGCGACGTCACGAAAGCAAAGGCGGCGGGGGCGGGAGAGGAAGAGTCAGCGAGTAAGCCCAGCCAGCCAGCCGGGCTGAAAAGAAAGAGGCGGGGCCTCCCAAACCCCGACTTTTTTCCCCCCTGCCCTCCTTTCCTTTGCAACTTGCAAAGGAAAGGGACCCCCAGACTGAAGTCCGGGAAGGCTGGAGAGCTTTGCACGGGGTCCTGATTCCCCTTTGCTCCACCACCAGCATCTCTGCCAGGCCAGACAGCTGCTGGGGAGAATTTCCCTTTCCCCCTTCCTTCCCTCTCCCTCTTTTTTTAGTGCAAAAAAAAATGTCCTAGTCTCTTTTTTTTCCTTTTCTTTCCCTTGTCTCGGCTTTTTTTTTTGTAAAAAATTATTTTATTAAAACCATCAACATTAAACATAAGATCATATTAAAAAGCAATCATCATATAACCTGCAATACAACTCTAAGTATCAGTCTTTGTAAACATCTGGTTTAGTAAAAAATAGGCGGGGGATCTTCAAGACAAGAGTTGTTGCTGGGGCATTTTTTTAAAAAAAAAAAGTCCTTCCCAGGCGGGAAATCTTTCTGCGTTTCTTCAGCTTTTTTGAGCCGGGGGAGGGGAGAGCTGATTGGGGGGGGTCCTAGGAAGAAGGGAAAGACCCACCGGCGAGGTTCAGCTGCTTTTATGCTCAAGCAGCCGGCAAGGAAAAAACCCCGGAGGGTCGGGTGTCTGAGTTTTTCAATCCCTTATTAAATAGGCAAAGGCTTGGCCGTTTAATAGTTTGCTCAAACTTTTTAACCTCCCGGATTTATTACCTTCAAATATCAATGAATAAATGGCATATTAAAAAAAAGAAAGAAGTAAATCATAGGAAGAGCCCATTTAGGAACGCGAGAGAAATAATATTCAAGAGAAGATCGGGTGAATTTGATGCCCCCTAACAGAAGGTGGGGGAGAAAAGTTGGAGAGCGGCTTGTTTTATTTGCTCAAAATGCTTTTCAAAGGCTCCAGTATGCAAAAGAGGGGAGGGGGGTTGTCAAAAGAAAGGCAGCATACCCAGACTTCTGCCAAATTCAGACTGTGATCCCCTTGTTTTTTTCCAGTCCAGCCTCTCCCCGCCTTACTTTTTCTGCAGAGAAAAACCAAGCCTACTTATTTTAGAAAATAGTTTCTTTCCATCAGGAAGAGAATGTAAAATGAGAAAAAGATCTCATGAGTTTCAGGAAAAAACCTTTTGGAGAGGTCTGAGGGTTTAAGATTTGGAGGCTTTTGTTGAAATTCCCTCTCCACCCCCCCCCAGCCAAATCTATCCCACCTGGAGACCTATACCTAAGGCAGAATCTCTTTATCCTTGAGGATTCCCTGGTAAAAACTGTCTTTCACATTAACCCAGTTGGTGTCCGTCAGGGACAGGATCCTGCTGACTCTATTTGTGTTATTTGCTAAATTTATGGGCCACCATCAGTGAACTGATGGACAGTACTACTTGATCTGTTGGGTGGATGCTGGGTGGTTTAGGGGTGGGAAATTGTGGTGGGTGGGAGTGTATTTGGGAATTATGTGTGTGGGACCTGGTCTTTGGGTGTCATGTAAATTTCGTTGTATGTGAATACTGTGTATACACACACAATGACAATAAAGTTGTTGTTATTATTATTATTGGTCATCATTTTAGGCTTCTTTTTTTTCTTTTACAGGGAGGGGATTAGATGCCGTGCAAAGCCAGCCCCCTCCCCTACTTTAGTTTACTGCTGGATGCATTAAACCAGCCGTTCTCAACCTGTGGGTTGGCTTTTTACTCATACTGTCGCAAAATGTAGCAATGTAGTTTACTGTTGTTATATTAAGACTGTTACCCATGCTACACCATGCTTCAAGACAAAATTTCATTTATTTGTAATTAGAAATAAATATTTCACAATATATAATTACGTATTGTTTTTGTGATTAATCACTATGCTTTAATTATGTTCAATTTGTAACAATGAAAATACATCCTGCATATCAGATATTTACATTACGATTCATAACAGTAGCAAAATTACAGTTATGAAGTAGCAACAAAAATAATTTTATGGTTGGGGGTCACCACAACATGAGGAACTATATTAAAGGGTCGCGGCATTAGGAAGGTTGAGAACCACTGGCTTAGATGAATAATGACTGAAGAGCAGACTGAACACAACTAAGTGAACACACACTGCAGCATGCTGGCTGGGGAATTCTGGGAATTGGTCCTGACATGTTAACGTTGCTAAGGTTCAGAAACATTGATGTAGAGGAATGATTGGTGATGATAGCTCAGTCCTTAGTTGAAATATGTCTCCAAAAGCCCAGGGAAAAAAAAGCCGAAGCTGAAATGATAAAGCTGAAATGGAGGTTTGGAAGGGGGCTGCATATTTATTTTGTTTGCTTTCTGGATCATTGATTGTACCTATCAGGGCAAGCGATTTTGTGAAAAGCTTCATAACATGTCCAAACAATTAAAATGTGTGTGTGTGTGTGTGTGTGTGTGTGTGTGTGTGTATCCCCCGCTTAAGCAGGAGAACCCACTCGATCTCAGACAGGTGATTGTCTAGTCTTTTCTTAAAGATCTCCAGTGATGGGGCGCCCACCATTTCTGGGGGCAAGCTGTTCCACTGGTTGATTGTCCTCACTGCCAGGAAGTTTCTCCTTAAATCCAGGTTGCTTCTCTGTGTCCAGTACAGGTAGTCCTCAACATACAGCAGTTCATTTAGCAACTGTTTGAAGTCACGGTGACACTGAAAAGAAAGTGACTTATGAATGCTTTTCACACTTGCAACTGTTGCACCATCCCCACAGTCAAGTGATCAAAATTCAAACACTTCAACTGACAATTGCAGTGTCCTGGGTTATGTGATCATCTTTTGTAACTTTCTGACAAGCAGCGTCAATGGGGGAAGGTAGACTCATCTGACAACCATTTTACTAAATAACTGCGAGGATTGACCTAACAATTGTGGCAAGAGAGGTCGTAAAGTAGGGCAAAATTCATTTAATAACTGTGTCACTGTAAATCAAGGACTACCTGTAGTCCAAAAATATTATAGAACCCCCACTTTAGACTATGCAAGATTTAGATATTAAATACATTTCTACAGATCCAGGCATACTTTGCATGAAGAAGTCTGGCTGCTGCTTTGAAGGACTACAGAACAATTCTTTGGCATGATTTCTACCACTATCTGTTGGTCATAGATAGTGAAAAAAATTGAAATTAAAAATTTTGCAATATGGTCAAACCCACTAGAGGGCTCTGCAAGATTAAAAACTAGACAACTGACTTCCTATCCAAAAATCAAAGTCACAATGTTGCAATTTGCTAATAAGCATAATAATAGGATGTTTGCCTTTTCCTAGGTCAGGTTTGGAAAATTCCAGTCTTTTTCTTGTTCTTGGCTCCTTTTATGTCTTGATGTTTTATTCCCAAGGTACATTTATGTATATTCTTTCTCCTTTAAAAATATAAAATGAAAAGGCTAGTTGTGGTGGAAAGCTGTATTGAATTGCTGTAGGTAATAAAATGAAAAAAAATCTGTAAGAAAAATTATTTTGTTTAAACAATGAATACTATAGGAGACATAGTCTTCCATTTACATGCATAGGTAAACTTTCTACTGGGGGCAATTCAGTGTTAATTTAGTCTTTTATAATGTAAAATATAGCCTCTGGTATAGTTTCTCAGAACACATACTTTACATTGTGTTACTGTAGGAATAGATTTATATATTCAAAGGAGATGGAAAAAAATTACAGATTAGATGATTAATATGTAGGTTTCAAGGTTCAGGCTTCATAATGATTAGGAAAGAATAATATTCCTTTTAGATATGTGGAACGAACTTAAATTCTCATAGCTCAAGCAGTGAATGTCAGTTTAACTCTAGCCTTTCTTTATCTGTGATCCATATATCTGAATCTTATTTTTTCCACCCTACCCAGTAGGTTAGTCCTACTTACTCCAAAATTATTTCAAGGCTGCTGCAGAACATGCAACTTTTATTTAACTGACATTTTACTCAACTTTCAAAATATAATGTGAAATATAATATAACGCAACATGTTATATAATATTGAGAATGAGTTTGGGGTAGTGGTTAAGCTGCTGGCCTAGAAACCAGGAGACTGTGAGTTCTAGTCCTGCCTTAGGCATGAAAGCTGGCTGGGTGACTTTGGGCTATCATTGTCTCTCAACTAATTCTCCAGCATGATGGATGTAGAATCCACTTGATTGGGTTATTTCAGCCTTCCTGCTCAGAGAGACTAAGTCAGAGCTTTAGTCACGCCTCCCTTTGGGTGTGTCTTCCCAGTTTTGACTTAGTCTTAGGCTCAGCAGAACGCAGGTTGTATTGGCTCCATAGTTTTTTCTCTTTAGATCAGACTAATTGGTTTTTTATTAAGATAATTTTTTTTCCAAATTACTAAATTTGACAGGGGTTTAGTTTTGGCCATTAGGTAAGGACTTGGTCCTTTCTCCTTGAGGATCGGAGCCCCGTGAGCTCTAAAAGGGCTCTACCCCACCCCCCTTTTTTCCGGCCTTCAGGCTTCTTTAGGCCTTTTCAAGCTGGACCCTCGGGTACTCAATACCCGATCCGAGCGGCTACCCGCGATTGCGGTCCTTCGCTGCCTTACCAGCAATTTCCTCGAAGATCTCCACTTGCTGAGGAGCTTGCACGAGGCTTTTCTGACGACTTTCCCTCCGGATTTTCGGTGGAGTTTTTTCCATCCAACCGCAAGTTTCTTTCGCTGTTGGGGGGGGAAGTGGGCGGCTCTGTTCACCAGACCCGGCCCGAAATACTTCTCTTGTCGTCTCGATCGTTGTGGGGAGATCTGGGAGGCGCGGCTGCCATTTTGACCGTGTGGCCGCCAGGCGGTCGCCATTTTGGGAGGCCCATAGGCGGATGCTATTTTGGGCCCTAAAGTTTAGGCCTACTAGGCCGGATTCAATCCATGCAGTTTGCCTTGACTTGTGCTGACAAGTCCGAACGGGGGGATTGTTTACGTATTCACAGTTAAACTGTTTGAGAGGTATAGGCGGACGCCTCTTGACCTCTAAAGTATTCAGGCCGGCTAGGCGTGATTTCTTGTTGTTTGGCTAGGCCCTTGGCTAACAGGGCAGTCCGGATTACTCATATATATGTGGTTATATTGTCAATATTATTATTACAGTAATTGTTAGTGGATTGGTATTGATTATAGGTCTCCAGACCTGTGCATTGGAGTGGGGAGTTGTTTGACCACCTGTTATTGTTAGTAGTGGCCTAATCAGACAGAGGTAGTCTGCTGTATGACTTTAACTCCTCTTCCACTGTTGCAGGCCACCATCCGCAGGCTGATCCTGGAGCAGGCGGAAGTAATACTGGTTGCTCCTTATTGGCCGCGACGCCCGTGGTTTGCAGATCTAGTGGATCTGTCCCTGTCTCCTCCGTGGAGGTTTCCTCCGGACTGAGTAGCTCTCAGCCAGGGGGAGCTCCAGCACCCAGACCCCCAGTGGCTTCAATTAGCCGCTTGGCACTTGAGCAGGAGAGTCTAGCCAGGCAGGCCTATTCCTCGGGGGTGATTTCTATGATTCAGGCCTCTAGACACCCTTCAACGAACCGGGTATATGACGCCACATGGAGAAACTTCTGCCAGTGGTGCATCTCACACAAATTGGATCCTCTTTCAGTTACAGTCCCTAATATTTTAGATTATCTGCTGGAGGGCATTTCCAAGGGCTTGTCCACTAACACCATCCGTAGGCAGGTTGCGGCCTTGTCCACGGTTCTTACCTGTGACAATTTGGGTCCGCTCTCACACCACCCATCTATCTCCGCTTTTCTTAAAGGGGAAGCCAATTCTGGTCCTCCCACAGTACATAGGTATCCATCTTGGGATTTACCTACTGTGTTACAGGCCTTAACCACTGCTCCTTTTGAGCCTCTCCAGTCTTGTTCCCTGCACTTTCTCTCCTTGAAGGTTGCCTTTTTAGTTGCAATCACTTCAGCAAGGAGGATATCGGAATTGGCCGCTCTCTCAGTCAGAGATGATCTTTGCACCTTCCATGAGGACAGGGTGGTCCTTAGATTAGATCCCTCCTTTATTCCCAAGGTGAACACCGGGTTTCACAGGTCACTGGATTTAATTTTGCCTAGCTTCTGTCCAAATCCTTCTCACCGTCTGGAACGTCAGTGGCACAAGCTAGATGTCCGCAGGGCTCTGCGTCTGTACATCAAGCGTACTTCGACCTTTCGCAAGTCGGAGGCCTTATTTGTATCCTTTCAACCCTCTGCCATGGGCAGGAAGGTCTCTTCTTCCACCATTGGTAGGTGGATCAGGGCTTGCATTGCTAGGGCCTACACGTCCCATTCACTTCCGGTTCTGGCTCATATCACAGCTCACTCCACGCGCAGCGCAGCGACCTCTGCGGCCTGGTCTACCCAGGCCTCTGTGGAGGTGATTTGCAGGGTGGCCTCTTGGTTGTATCCTTCTTCTTTTATTACACACTATAAGATCGATAGGTTTGCCACGGTGGACGCCGCATTTGGCAGACGGGTTCTTCAACAGGTTGTTTCCTCTAGGGAGACACCAGCCTAGACCTTCCCTCCCTTAGGGACATGGGGGGCTTTGGTATGTCCCAATCAAGTGGATTCTACATCCACCATAATGGAGAAGGGGCGTTGTCTTACCTGAACGCCTTTTCTCAGCATGATGGTGTAGAATCCACACCCTCCCTTAGATAGGTGTCTAGCCTTGTGTATTGTCATTTTTTTTGTATTTTGGAGTCATTGCGTCAGACTTTGTCAGGATCCTTCGCCTCTTCAAAACTGGGAAGACCACCCAAAGGGAGGCGTGACTAAAGCTCTGACTTAGTCTCTCTGAGCAGGAAGGCTGAAATAACCCAATCAAGTGGATTCTACACCACCATGCTGAGAAAAGGCGTTCAGGTAAGACAACGCCCCATCTCCACACAGGATTGTTGTTGTGGGGAAAACAGGAAGAAAAAGGAGTACAGATATTTTCACTGTCTTGCATTACTTATAATAAAGGTGGGATAAAAATCTAATAAACAATTAATTTCAAGATTTTATTACCTAATTACCAAGAGCCTTAGTGGTGCAGTGGTTAAAGGGCAGTATTGTAGGCAAATTCTATCCACAGCCTGGAGTTCGATCCTGATAGGCCTTAATATTGACTCAGTTTTCCATCCTTCTGAGGTTAATAAAATGAGGCAGATTGTTGGGGGTAATATGCAAATAATGCTTCTACATTATAAACCACCCAGACAGTGCTGTAAAGCACTATGGGGTGGTATGTAAGCCTAAATGCTATTGCTAATTGGAGATACTGTATATGGAAGACAATTACCTGCTAAACTGGGAAATTACCATGTTTGGGTTGTGAGCTATTTTAAGAGAGAGATACAGACTCACATTGATTATTTTACTAAGCAAAAGTATGGTGGTTGGTATTTTCTCAAGTAATTCACAGGTATTCAGCCCTCATAATATACTGGAAAGTGATAGACTCATGCTAGGTATCGTTCTTCAAGCTGACTGTTGAGGTACCAAGTGAACATATACAGAATTCTCTCTTTTTTTGGAGTTGCTTGATGAGGAGGTTCCTCTCTGAATGGTTTGCAAATCCAATAGGCCAGTGGTTCTCAACCTGTGGGTCGCGACCCCATTTGGGGTCGAACGACCATTTCACGGGGGTCGCCAAGCACCGCAGTCCGCCATTTTTTTTTTGGTTGGCCATTTTTTTTGTTGGCCATTTTTTTCCCTATCGCGATGCGGGCCATTGCGCCGTGCATGCGCAATGCGCCCCGCCACAAATGCGCGGTGTGGGCCCGCCATTTTTTTTTGGGTCGGCCATTTTGTTTTTGGGTCAGCCATTTTTTCCCCTATCGCGATGCAGGCCGTTGCGTCACGCATGCGCAATGCGCCCCGTCGCACCGCGCATGGCGCGGGCCGGGGTCGAGCCCCGGAAAAGGTTGAGAACCGCTGCAATAGGCTGTTACACACTAAATCGATATTTGTGTGTATAACTTTTGCATTTCAGAGTAAAATGTAGTTGGTCCCAGGTTCAATGTCTCCATGACACAAGGTAGGATTGGAAAACGTCCAACTCAATATCATGGAAAGCCATTCTTAATTGGTATTGGACTTGATGCATTATTGGTCTGATTCAATATAAGACAGATTATGAGTTGGAAATTTATTTTATGTTTTGGTGCCTTCAAGTCAGCAGTGTACCCTGGTGACTGCCTGGACACATTCCTACAGTTTTATTGGCAAGATTTCAGAAGTGGTTTGCCATTATTTCCTTTCTAGGGTGGGAAGCGAGTGATTAGCCCAAGGTCACCTAGCTGACTTTGTGTCTTAATAGTCTAACTCAATATAGGGCAGTTCTGTGTAGTACTGCTTAAAATACCATGGTTTCTGAAACAGTTCAAAAGCAATTTCTTGTTATTTGTGGGCTGTAGGATGAAATGTAAGAATGGCATGTCACAGAACAGTTTAGCCATTATTTACAGAACTCAAATTGCAGGTTGGTGAACCTCTGAAAATCACCTCCATTTCTGTATTGTCCCATTCAACTAATACATTTCTCTCTCTACATTGCCTAACAGGCTAGGTGGGCAATATGGACAACTCTCTCAGAACAAGGAGTAATTTTATAGGATTTTGAGTATGATTTCAGTTAAATACATTCTCATGAAACCTCTCTTCAAAGAAATGTAATGCAGCTATCTTTTTCTCACTGCAGTTGAACTGCTTTGTTTCACTCACACACGCAAAAGACAGTTGGAGGGCAATGCCTGTTGAAAGTAGGAGATTAGATATATCGGAGTGTGTTCTGCTAGGTAATCTGTTCTCATCAGACTGGAAATGATATCTGTCAGAACAGAATGGAACAAGCATTGGGTATCCATTAACTTTCTAGGATAGCAATTTTTAACGGTATACTCTAAAATAAATAAAAATAAATGTCCAAGGAGCTCAAAACATTGATATTTGCGTTACATGGTATGGAGTTTCTCTTCTTATTTCTACATAAGATTCAAAAGCCTGTTTAGTTCTTCAAAAATACCAGGAAAAATGCTTTCTGATTCTCTGTGAGAAACACATAGACCAGGGCTCTTCAGACTTGGCCTTTTTATGATTTGTGGACTTCAGTTCCCAGAATTCCTCAGCCAGGCATACTGGTTGAGGAATTCTGGGAGTTGAAGTCTGCAAGTCATAAAAGGGCCAGGTTTGAAGACCCCTGACTTAGACACACCCAGAAATGTTGTTAGTGCCACAGAACACATGGTCTATAGAAAGGGGAAGGGTGCTTGCCCCAAAGACGTTGCACTGTAATGTTATAATCAATTCCCAAATAGATATACAGGCAAAGAGGGATGCTTTATTTTATTTTTTTGACAATATTTTATTAAGTTTTATAAAGGTAAGGGAAAGGGAGGGCCGATATAGGTAGTGGGATTCAGGGTAGGGTTCAGGGAAAGAGTTGGGGTGGGGGTAGGTACAACAATGGGATTGCCCCCAAAGACATTTCAAGCTTTAGCAAACAAACTATCTTCCGGATACAGGTGTTCAGTGGGAGTGGTTAATATAATAATAAGTAGTTATAATCAAGAAAAATAACTTTATTTTTTTATTGTGCTGTTTGGACAGTTTTTACAGAGATGTTATGGATAAGCACACTTTCCTAATTTTTCAGACATCTTGCCTTGGCACGAAAAGTGCACAATCTGCCTTAGCAAGTATTTCTTCTAGCGTAGTCACAATCAATAATCAAGGCTACGACAGTGTAGGTCATGCTGTCATAATAAAGATAAAATGCAGTATGTGTTATAAAAAAAATGGATTCACTTCCTTTAGCCAAAGAAGGAATGGAATAAATGCTTTCTGTCTGCCACGGATACATTGTAAAGAATATTTTGCTCTTAATAAAATGCCAGCTGAATGTTAAATTTCCTCCTTCCGAAGTTTAGCCACAAGGATGCTTACTCGATTGAACTCTCACTTCCTGGAAAATTGGCAAACTTTCACTGCTGACATCACTCTTTTCATTTGCATGGGCCTCTTCAGAATCAAAACAGGAACCCCAAGCAGTAGTGGAGATTGCTTTTACTTTTTTTTTTTTGCCAGAGTTGTTGTTGACTTCTTTTTTTCTTTGAACCATAGACGGAAGGACACTTCTGTTAAAAGAAATTATGACTGGTGGATGCTGGGCAGAGGGCAAAAATGCTTTTTTACATCTTTGGAGCTGAAAGAGAAGGGAAAAAAATGTTGCCAGGAGGGTCCTTCGGGAGAGACTTGCTACAGCAAAGGGTCTTGAGGCCCAGCCAGGCTTTGATCCTCACAACATGAACAGCCTAGTAATAGATTGAAGCTTAAGAATAATTCTATTTTGCTAATGGCAAGAAACGTTTCTTCTACTGGAATGGATGATTATTTGTTTGCACTAAACAGGAAGAACAAAGTCTAGGCTGAAAACATGCCCCTTAGCTGTTTCACATGATTGACCAAAATAATGTTTCTATAATGGTCCAGGGGACAACAAACTTATTCAGGTTACTCTTTTTAAAAATCTTTTGAAGCACTTATTAAGGTTTTCATTTTGTTTTGCTGTTTTCCTTTTAAGGGAACTGGAGATGACTAGTATTAATGCTTCTAAAACAGGGGTTCTCAACCTTGGCAAGGTTGAGAACCCCTGTTCTAAAACAATGGTTTCTAACCTGTGGATGCTTGCTGCCCACACAAATGGGGTGGCATGGGCAGCAAAATAGAACCAAACAAAAACATGCAAATGATGGAATGAAGTTTGCCAAATCTCTCATTTGTTCACGTAAGCTACCCATTTAAACAAAAGTCGTCATTGGTGCACTAACTGATATGGTGGAGCAGGGATATCAGTTAAACATCTGCATTGGCAATGACATCATCCTGGTGGCACAGTGGTTAAAATGCAGTATTGCAAGTTAACTCTGCCCTCTGCCAGGAGTTTGATCCAGACCAGCTCAAGGTTGACTCAGCCTTCCATCCTTCTGAGGTTGATAAAATGAGAACCCAGATTGTTGGGAGCAATATGCTGATTCTGTAAACCGCTTAGAGAGGACTGTAAAAGCACTATGAAGTGGTATATAAATCCAAGTGCTATTATATATAATGGGCAATGCATCATGAATTCCACATCATTCAGAATATCTCTTCTCTGCTTTGGTAGCCTCTTCCACCCATGATTACTCGTCTGACCCTATGGACACAACTAAAGTTCAATAATGAAACTTAATATTTATGTTGACTCAGTTAATATAAAATTAACTTGATTATATTATGGAAACTATTATCCAATTAGATGTTCTGAGTAACCCTCAGCTCCTTTGATCTCATTGATTAATTTCCAATTGATCTCATTGGAATATATTTTTGAGGAATTATTTATAGGTATGTCAACCTTCTGACTGAGTGTTCAAATACATTCCAAATAATAAAAGCAGTTTGACCTTGGAATCAATTATCCATTTGCTGGATGTGCTCAGACAGAGGCTTGATGGTCATCCATCAAGGATTCTTTAACTTGAATTTGTTTATTGGACTTAGTGACTCTTTCCAAGTCTAGAATTCTATATTATCTATTTATTCCTGACTAAATATTGCAAACCTTTGTGTGTATTTTGGCCATGACTGTGACTACTGATTTTTGATGTGAATAAGCAGTACACTGTAGTAGTGCATTGCTTGCTATATAGCGGGTATACTGCACCTACATCCCAAAGTGATGAGAAAGTAAAAACATGGAATGTTGAAAAAAATGATAAAAAGATAATTTTGTAAATTGTAAGGCTGTATCCAATTTTAAAGAAGCTGCTTTTATTGATACCGTTGTTGTTATTTACCACCCTAAATCATTGAACTGAAATTTACGGCACTGAGAAATGAAGACATGTCAAGCTTGACTTGATAAATCAAGTAAGATATGACAGTCTGCAGAGAGAAAAGAAAAGAAAAACATTTTTGGCAAGGACAGGAATTCAGGGTGTTGCTCAATAAGCAGACTGAGAATGAGAAATCAGATTTAAATTACTAGGAGATGAAATCAGATTTAGATAAATAAGTTTCCTCTAGTGATTATATCTCTTCTTGACTGAAATATTTAAGACAATTGATGCTGTTAAATATTCTTGGAAGTGCTTGTTATATCTGGGGAATATTCTGAACATAGGTTGCGATGCCTCTTGGCTCAGCGGAGTGAGTCAAAGTATTGTCAGCTGTATTCCCCAATAGACAGCAATATTAATGGATGTTCTACCAGAGCAACTGATACTTCAAGATGAGATGTCATTTACTGTAGCAAGGTTAGGATTTCAGAGAGATAGGACTAATAAATGGAAGATACTGGTCTTATGGGGAAGAGGCAGATATGATGGGAGGCCTGGGGTAGGCCGCTCTCGGGGAACAAGGCCTCGCTGCCTGAAAGCGATCTCTTGTTCCGGCCCCTTGAACCTCTCCTGGGGTACTGGTAATGAGCGAAGTCCGGACCCTGGACTCAGGCTGCTGCTGCTCAATGCCAGGTCGGTGGTAAATAAAGCTCTCCTCATCCGGGATCTAATTCTGGATGAGGAGGCCGACCTGGCATGTGTGACTGAGACCTGGCTGACCCCAGAGGGTGGAGTTCCCCTCTCTGAAATGTGCCCAGCTGGGTTTCAGGTATGGCATCAGCCACGACCCCAGGGAAGGGGAGGAGTGGCGATTATAGCTAAGGAGTCACTCGGGCTGCACAGACTCGCTGCTACTGAGATATCAGGTTGTGAGTCCCTCCTTATGAGGTTGGACCTAGGTGTACAGGTGGGCTTGTTGCTTACATACCTGCCTCCCAGCTGCGTTTCAACAGCCCTGCCCACGCTACTCGAGGAGGTAGCCAGGTTGGCGGTCGAGTTCCCCAGACTTATAGTCTTGGGGGACTTCAATGTGCTGTCACTCGGTGAGTCCTCTGGGTTGGCGCAGGAGTTCATGGCCTCCATGGCAACCATGTACCTGACACAAGTAATCAAGGGCCCAACCCACGAAGGGGGACACACACCTGACCTGGTCTTCCTCTCGGAGCAGTTGAGGTATGATCTGAAGTTAAGGGGCTTAGAAGTGTTGCCTATGACATGGACAGATCATTTTCTGCTGCGGCTTGAGTTTACAACACCAATCCTCTCTCGCAGGGAGCTGGAACCGATTAAATGGTTCTGCCCCAGACGCCTGATGGACCCTATGGGCTTTCAAAGGGCGCTTGGGGAATTGCCGGATTCGCTCGTACACAGTTTGGCGGAGTCCCTAGTGATGGCCTGGAATATGGCCACTACGGGAGCTCTAGACCGGATTGCACTGTTGCGACCTCTCTGTGGTAGCAGACCTAGGAGATCACCTTGGTTTACCGAGGAACTCAGGGGGATGAAGCGCCAGAAGAGACGTTTAGAGAAGCAATGGAGGGAAAGCAGATCCGAATCTGATCGAACCAAATTGAGAGCTTATATTAAGACCTATTTGGAAGCGATCACTACGGCAAGATCCCAGTATCTTTCCGCATTGATCGTGTCTGCGGAATCCCGTCTGGCTGCCCTATTTAAGGTGACTCGTTCTCTCCTTGATACGGGGAGGAGGGAGGAACCTTTGCAGGGCAATGCCGAAGAATTTAACATCTTTTTCGCAGACAAGGTCGCTCAGATCAGGGCTGACTTGGACTCCAGTGTCGGCTGACAATGAGTCAGTCGAGATGACAGAGGCCAGTCTTAGTCCTGTTGAATGGGATGAGTTTGACCTGGTAACTCCTGATGATGTGGATAAGGCCATTGGAGCTGTGAGTTCTGCCACCTGTTTATTGGACCCGTGCCCCTCCTGGCTGGTTTTGGCTAGCAGGGAAGTGACACGGAGCTGGGTCAGGCTGTTGCTAACGCTTCACTGAGGGAGGGATCCTTCCCGGCTCCCTTAAAGGAGGCACTTGTGCGCCCCCTCCTCAAGAAGCCTTCCCTGGACCCGGCAGTCTTAAATAATTATCGGCCAGTCTCCAATCTTTCCTTTTTAGGGAAGGTTGTCAAGAAGGTGGTGGCACTCCAACTCCAATGGTCCTTGAACGAAGCTGATTATCTGGGCCCTCAGCAGTCCGGGTTCAGGTCCAGTTACAGCACGGACACTGCTTTGCTCGCGCTGACTGATGATCTCTGGCAGGCCCGGTATGGAGGCTACTCCACTATCCTGGTGCTTCTTGACCTCTCAGCGGCATTCGATACCATCGACCATGGTATTCTTCTGCGCCGGTTGGAGGGTCTTGGAGTGCGGGGCACTGTTTTATGGTGGTTCACCTCCTACCTCTCTGGCCGGTCGCAGTCGGTGTTCGCAGGAGGTCAGAGATCGGCTCCGAGGTCTCTTCCATGTGGAGTCCCTCAGGGGTCTGTTCTCTCACCTCTGCTTTTTAACATCTACATGAAGCCGTTGGGTGAGATCATCCGTCGACACGGGGTGAGTTATCATCAATATGCTGATGATACCCAGCTTTATATCTCTACCCCGCGTCACTACAGTGAAGCAGTGGAAGTGATGAACCGGTGCCTGGAGGCTGTTGAGGTCTGGATGGGTGCCAACAGGCTCAGACTCAATCCCGACAAGACGGAGTGGCTATGGGTTCTGCCTCCCAAGGACAATTCCAACTGTCCATCCATTACCCTGGGGGAAGAGGTTTTGTCCCCCTTGGAGAGGGTTCGCAACTTGGATGTCCTCCTCGATCCACAGCTTAGTCTAGAACATCATTGTTCGGCTGTGGCGAGGGGGGCATTCGCCCAGGTTCGCCTGGTGCGCCAGTTGCGGCCCTATTTGGACTGGAAGTCACTCCTCACAGTCACCCATGCCCTTGTCACCTCGAGATTCGACTATTGTAATGCCATGGGGCAACCTTTGAAGAATGTCCGGAGACTGCAGGTAGTCCAGAATGCGGCCGCGCGAGCCGTCTTGGGTCTCCCAAGACATGCTCATATCACTCCAGCTCTCCGTGAGCTGCACTGGCTATCAATTGGTCTCCGAACACAATTCAAAGTGTTGGTTATGACCTATAAAGCCCTTTATGGCAATGGACCAGGTTACTTGCGGGACTGTCTTCTGCCTTAGGGCACATAGGGTTGGCCTCCTACGAGTCCCGTCTATTAGGCAATGCCATCTGGCGGGGCCTAGGGCTAGGGCCTTCTCCGTTGCTGCCCCAGCCCTCTGGAACCAGCTTCCCACAGAGGTTCGCACTGCTTCCTCCCTCCTAGTTTTCCGGAAACTGTTGAAGACTCATTTATGCCGACAGGCTTGGGGCGTATGAACTATACTCTGCCCCTGGGCCTAGGAAGGTGCCTCCATCAGTGACTGTGTACCGATTGTGATTGTATGCTGTATGAATGTGTTTTGGACTGAATGAATGAGTGTTAGATAGGATGGTTGATTTTTATTGTAATTTAATTTTTTATTTATTATTGTTGTAAGCTGCCCTGGGTCCTAGGAGAAGGGCGGCATAGAAATCTAATGAAAGTAAAGTAAAGTAAAGTAAAGATGAAGAAGCTGCACATTTGCAGGTAGAGCTAATGGTGACCAGTGTCAGAAGGGTTTGGCAGTGTTGACATTTCCTGTATCCTTAAATGTCATCCACAGAATTCCCAAATTATTATTATTTTTTTAAAAATGTTAAAATATTGCAAAAGTTCCAAAATCTCATGAGAGGGTTGAAACTCACAAGCTGTCAGTGTTCTTGCACGAGTTCTCACGGGGGAAGCAAAATCTGGTGAACTTGCATAACTTTGCAAAATTTGAGACAAGTTTTTATTTTGGGGTGATTAATAACTTTTGCAATCCTCGATGAGGGCTCATCTTCAGAAACAGCTTTGCCTCAGCTAGTGAGAACTTGGCTCAAGTTGCCTGGCAGAAGGTGCAAATTTGGCAGAAGGTACTATTTCAGATGGCATGGCTAAGTGAGGAACTATTGTATTTCATTGTTTTGAATTGTGCATTTATTGTTCATGTTGCTTTAAGTAATTGATTGTTTTCTGTAAACATGAGTTGGAGACCAGCAGAGTTTATTTTTTAATTTCACTTCTTCTTCCTACCTACTTCCCATGGATGAGTAGATATTTTTGCCATGTTTTTCTCAGCCTTGGGAATAAGGAATTGTTGGTTGTTGACATAACTGATATTTCCAACCTAGCCCTATGTAACCACTGCAGTTTAGGGACTCCATAGTTAAAGTGTTTATTTTCTGAATTAATACAAAACACAATTCTAATTATGGTAACTTTAATGATTTTGTAATGGCGTCTCTTATTTTTCATGTTCTTTTATAAGAGCCGTGGGAAGGAATATGTGTGTATGTGTGCCTTTATTGTGTTTTTATGAGGGAAAGTTGTATCAGGTACCTTTTGTTCAGAAGGTACCAAATTAAAACTTACCATTTCCAGATGAGGGTAGAAAATATCCTTCGAAAGCCTTGGAGAACTGCTGCCATCCAGGACAGACTGTGCTGAATGTGAAGGACTAATAGTTTCACTTGGGAAGATCGTATAGTTTGAAAGAAAAAAAGAAAAAAACAGCAAAACATTAAGTCTATGGAGTGTCTCAATCAGCCAGGTTATGGTTATCCCAAGGCTGTTTTTTTGAAAGGCAACTGGACTTTCTTTGTATTTTTCCTTGAAGATGTTTCACGTCTCATCTAAGAAGCTTCTTCAGAACTGAAGAAACTTCTTGGATAAGAAGTGAAATGTCTTCAAAGAAAAAAACCAAAGAAAGTCCATTTGCCTTTTGAAAAAGCACCTTTGGGACAGCAAAACATTGCATGTATGTGACATAAGATAAGCCACGTCAGATTAACTATTTGTACAATGTAATTTAATAATGTCTGCTAATAGTGACAGGCATAACTGGCCTACAAATATACATAAGCACAAAGAAAACAGCATTCAATACAGTATAACAACACCGGGTCAAAATACTTTTACAATGTATAATATACACAGTAAAATATACTATGTTCCCCTCATAGCATGCTTTGAACACACAGACACCCTTCTCTGATGCACTGCTGCTGTTGCTAAAACTCTTATGATACAAAAATATCATTTTTCCATGTTGCTGACTAAGTTTTGGTTAATAGCAGGACCAGATAAATGATATAGAATTCCTAAAGTAAAAATGTACAACTTGAAAAAAAAAATAATCAAGTGCCAATTTCCTCTCAAAGCATATAAATATAAATTACCATTAAATAAATCTTTGGTCACATGTTGCATCTGAACTGGCAACTAGCAATGATCTCTTAGGTTCTTCGAATAAAATATCAGACAAATCTGCATAGTTTGTCTGATATTCCCCAAATTTTCTTCCAAAGTATCTCTTCAGAGTTAACCAAGGAAGAAAGAACTGAAGAGAACTAGAGCAGTGATGGCGAACCTTTTAGAGACCGAGTGCCCAAACTGCAACCCAAAACCCACTTATTTATCGCCGGGTGCCAGGTGGGCGTGGCCCACTGGGTGGGCGTGGCTGTGGTGCTCATGGCAGACTGGGTGGGTGTGACCAAGGTGGGCGTGATCACCTCGATGTTGCTCGTGGGGAGGGACACTTGGGGCTGGGCAGGGTTGGGGAAATCCAGAGGGTGTGGGGCAGGGGGCAGGAGGCTTCTCCTGTGGGTGAGGCAAGGCGAGGCAGGGCAGGGGAGTCATTGTCACAGGGCAAGGCAAGGCAGGGGCCGGGGCGGCTGCTGCCTGACACCATTGGCCCCTGCACACACAGGCCAGTGAGCGCATGGGTACTGGGATGCATCCAGCCATGTGGACCTTGGTGAGCTAGCAGGTGGCTGGTTGAAGAGGGATGGTTGCCATCTCCAAGGCATGACACACATGCCCACAGAGAGGGCTCTGAGTGCCGCCTCTGGCACGCGTGCCAAAGGTTCGCCACCACTGAACTAGAGGATCCAAATGCTTTCTATATCCTAACTAGAGATAGACTCTAAAGTGTAACCCTGGGATGCTACAGCTCAGGAGGCTGTCACCTGATAGGAGTCCTGCAAGTGATGGGCACAACAATATTCTTGACTGTCATCATCAACCTCTGGATCAGCATAGTTACACCAGAAACCATTAAGGTCCCTGGGGGTGGGATTAATGTTGCTTCTCCTCTTCCTATTTTTAAAAAATCAAATCTGGACATTATCTATCTATCTATCTATCTATCTGTCTGTCTGTCTATCTATCTATCTATCTATCTATCTATCTATCTATCTATCTATCTATCTATCTATCTATCTATCTATCTATCTATCTACAACATTATCATCATCAATCTATCTACACACATACATCCACATATGCACATAAACACACACATAAACGTATATATAAATAAGATGTATTCTGACAACACAATATTTTGCATTTCTAAATTCTGTACTGCATGGTAAAATGATATGTATGGCTAAAATAAATGCACATCGCTAAGCCTCTTATCTAAAGATTTTTAGCTGAACTACTGCCCCTCATAATTCTGCTGTCATATCAAATTATATTGTGCAGGGTGCTGAAACAACTAATTTGATAATTCTCTGCATTGTCATAATAATCAGGTATAAGATAAGAATCCTTTCTTAATATACCAGTATATACAGTTGTAACTTTTCTTAACGTCCTTTGATATTTGTCCTGAGCAGCAGATGGCAGTAGAACAACACACAGAAGGAAAATACATCAGGATTTAATTTATAAGTAGCATGCAACATTTAGACCTTTACCACCACCAGAGCTTCTGTAGCACCAGAGCTTCTCACTACCCAAAATTTGGTTGTGTGCAGTCAGGAGGTAAGACTTGTGCCTTAATTCAGTAATTATTACAAGGATGAGAAAAACAGATATTTCCGTCCTGGTAGCTAAAGACGCAGGTGGCTGAGTCATACCTTGTCTATTACAAATATGCCAGGATGAATTTCATGGGTCATATTCACGGAATGAACAGAGAGTCAAGTCTAGTAAAAATCTTAACTGGGGAAAAAAATCCATCTAGATGCAAATCAAGCTCCTGTAATTAAAAAGTATAGAAATTTTGTTTCCAGAAAAATCAAACAAACAGTAAGATCTCTTTCTGAAAAAAGGAAAAAAAATTAAACATTACAACATTACAACTGCATTGTTCAATTTTTAAAAAAGATTTGCCCTTGAGGCATTTTCTGTTTCCAATATTACTTGCAGATAGTCCTTCCATTGGCAAGAAAATATGATGATGCATGGCACATTTGTAATATGGGAGATTTTTTTCACAGCCAAACATCAATGTCTTGTACTGATTTTTTCCCCCCTGGCATCAGTGCCCCTATCTCTCTGCTACAGAGTGCTGGCTCTGGAATGGTGACTAGCAAAAGTTAGTCATCCATCACAATGAAAAGAAGAAGTTCACACTTTTCAAAGTGCCTGCAAATGCCATACAACAATAAAAGTGAGATTTGTCTAGTAAAGGTCTTCCCAGTTATATTTGAAACTGCTAGATTTAGTAAAGTTGTACAATCCAGATTATTTTTTCTCCCACATTTGGGAGATTGCATAAGGATATTGATTGAATGTATTTTGTGTGGAAAAAGCAGGATATTAATTTAAAGAATAGCTGCAATAGCATAATTTAGTTCTCTGCAAGACAAAGCATTTTACATGAAAGAGAGATTTCCCAGCTCTGCTTTATAAGTTTGTGTTCAAATGGAGGTAGCAGGCATTACCAGCATGATAGCCATCATAGTACCATCAGATAGATTCCCATGGGCTCCTCTGATTAAGAAAAACAAATTGAAAGTGGCAGAATGAACTAATCATATAGCTGAATCTTGCTAGTATGATATTTTATCACTTTAGGATATTGATTGATTGGGATATTGTGCTTCCACATTATGCTTATGTTAGGTAGACATTTTTTTATCATCAGCATGAGTTGTGTTTTCTTAAGTTTGAATCTATTGTTCTTTCATTACTTGTAAATTATATATATATTAATTAGATAAAATCATTTTCTTTCAAATGGGAAAACGGTTGTAGCCATATGAGTGTCCATGATATGGTTCAAAATTCCAAATATTCCTACCAGTTCCAAAAAGACTGCCTGCAAATTCCTCTGCTGACCTCCATTTTCCAAACAAGATGGCAAGATTAGAAGAATCTTGGAACATGGAACATACAGATAGTCCTCATTTAGACCATTCATTCAGTGACTGGAAAAAAAAATCCTTTGTGGCCCTTTCAGCATCTTTCAGTTACCTTCAATATGCATTGTTCTATGCCTGACCTATGCTTACAGTACTCTCTTGAATTTTCTTTCTCTCTCTCTAATCTTATTATTTTGCAAAGGGGAGGGGACAGAAAAAAAGCAAGCATTTTCTGTATGCATTCTCTCCTTTGCCGGTTTATTTCCTGCTGTTTTTGAAGTGTAGAAGAGAAAACGGGTTCATGTTTTACATTCATTTTCTCCAATTTCTGCTGTATGGGTGGGGGGGGGGTAGGAAAGGAGAGATTTTCTATAGAAATTGATTGCTTTTGTTTTTCCCTCCCTTGCCCCCGGAACAGAGAGACTGGAGAGAAAGGGACTTTAAGATCAAAAGTTTCAGTCCTGCGCTGTTAGCAGAATCACATTTCTTTTGATGTGTATAAGATAGTAAGCATTCCAAAGAACAAGTAAGCAGTTGAAAGTGTGAAATTGAATTGTTTTTTTCCAGCCATTCAGTCACATGATTTCTCACTTAGTGACCATTTTGCTTAGTGGCAGAGTTGCTGGACCCATTTAGGGACATTAAGTGAGGACTTTCTATATGAGGAATCTTGATGGATCAGATCAAATAATCTTTATTATAGCCTTACATGCAGAAAACACCAAATCAGTGCTCTGGACCACTGATACTCTTTTCCTACTATTGGTGTTAAGGTACAATTTTGTTTATTCTATAAATAGTAGAGATTTAATGAAGTCACCACAGACATTGATAGATAGTTGTCAGTCAGGTTATCTAGGGTTATTTGAAAACTGTCAAATATGGTAGCCATGCTTGGTAGTTCATATTTCATGATGTAACTAGTTTTATTTTGTTATTTAAATGGTTTCAATACTGCTACCCAACTTAAAAATCTGAAAGTTAAAATGCACTCACAATTAAATATAATAAGTTAAAACAATTAACAGTCAGAAAATTATACATGGAGATGTTTTATAGAAATATATTACAAAAATAAAAATCAGCAAAATAAGCTAAAACTTTAAAACTAGAATCAATAAAAATGTTAAAAATCACAGTAGATTTAATACTTTCTTAAAGTTATGTGTTATATAAAAATCAGTCCAATCCTGAATCTGTATCCATTTAACTTTAATTAGCAACATTCTAAGAGAGAAAGAAAATAACTTTTCTCTAGACAGTTTTTGCATCATATGCAAGATTTAAAATACCGCTTGTGTAGCCTTCTTACTTTAAATTACCTGATGCACTCTAATTTTCCCTAAATGAGGAAATGCTCTATCCTTTAATTATTAAATATTGCCTTTTTTGCATTTTTACAGCTCCATGCTATCCTTTCTCAGGTGATGTTAATTAGGTTTATAATAATAATAATGATAAAGTTGGAAGGGATCTTGGAGGTTATCTAGTCCAACCCCCTGCTCAGGCAGGAAACCCTATACCATTTCGGACAAATGGCTGTCCAGTCTCTTCTTAAAAACTTCCAGTGTTGGCGCATTCACCACTTCTGGAGGCAGATTTTCCACTGATTAATTGTTCTAACTGTCAGGAAGTTTCTCCTTAGTTCTAGGTTGCTTCTCTCTTTGGTTAGTTTCCACCCGTTGCTTCTTGTCCTGCCTTCAGGCGCTTTGGAAAATAGCTTGACTCCCTCTTCCTTGTGGCAGTCCCTGAGATATTGGAACACTGCTATCATGTCCCCCCTCGTCCTTCTCTTCGTTAAACTAGACATACCCAATTCCAGCAGCCGTTCCTTATATGTTTTAGCCTCCAGTCCCCTAATCATCTTTGTTGCTCTTCTCTGTACTCTTTCTAGAGTCTCAACATCTTTTTTATATTGTGATGACCAAAACTGGATGCAGTATTTCAAGTGTGGCCTTACCAAGGCATTGTAAAGTGGTATTAATACTTCACGTGATCTTGATTCTACCCCTCTGTTAATGCAGCCTAGCACTGTGTTGGCTTTTTTGGCAGCTGCAGCACACTGCTGGCTCATATTTAAATGATTGTCCAGTAGGACTCCGAGATCCCTCTCACAGTTACTACTATTGAGCAAGGTACCCCCTATACTATACCTGTACATTTGGTTTTTCTTGCCTAAATGTAGAACCTTACTTTTTTCACCATTGAATTTCATTTTGTTAGATAGTGCCCAGTGTTCAAGTCTGTCCAGATCCTCCTGTATCCTAAGCCTATCTTCTGGAGTCTTGGCTATTCCTGCCAGCTTGATGTCGTCTGCAAATTTGATGAGTTCCCCATCTTTCCGCTCGTCCAGATCGTTGATGAAGATGTTGAAGAGCACTGGGCCCAGAACAGAGCCCTGGGGCACACCACTACACACTTCCCTCCATGTAGATGCGGTTCCATTGAGGACCATACGCTGAGTACGGCCGGTCAGCCAGCTACGGATCCATCTGGTGGTGATGCTGTCTAACCCACATTTTTCTATCTTCTCAAGTAGTAGGTTGTGGTCTACTTTGTCAAATGCCTTACTGAAGTCCAAGTAAATTATATCCACAGCATTCCTCTGGTCCACTAATTTTGTCACTTGGTCAAAGAATGCAATAAGATTTGTCTGGCATGATCTGTTCTTGACAAACCCGTGTTGGCTTTTAGTAATGACTTTGTTTGCCTGTAGATGTTCACTGATTCATTGTTTGATTATCTTTTCCAGAATCTTCCCAGGTATTAAGGTCAGGTGGATAGGTCTGTAATTTCCTGGGTCCTTTTTCCCCCCTTTTTTGAAGATGGGAACTACATCAGCTCTTTTCCAGTCCTCTGGTACTTCCCCAGTGCTCCAGGATCTTTGAAAAATATAGTTCAGTGGTTCTGAGATCACACCTGCCAGTTCCTTAAGAACCTTGGGGTGTAATCCATCTGGTCCTGGTGATTTGAACTCGTCTAGGCTAGACAGGTGTTCACTTACCATTTTCTAGCCTATCTTAACTTGTATTTCTATTTTGTTTTTTATGGCACTATTTTTGATAGGTTGGTCTGTTTTTTCTCTTTGTGTAAAGACAGATGCGAAAAACGAGTTAAATAGTTCTGCTTTCTCCCTGTTGCTTGTGACCTTCTTGCCACTTTAACCCACTAATGGACCAATCGTTTCCTTCACTTTTTTCTTGTTTTTTGCATGTTGAAAGAAGCTTTTTTTGTTATTTTTGACTTTGGTTGCAAGCCTTAGTTCATTCTGAGCCTTAGCTTTCCTCACTTCGTCTTTGCAGGCTCGGGCTATTTGCTGATATTCTGACTTAGTTATGTGTCCCTCTTTCCACTTCCTATACTTGTCCTTTTTATCTTTCAATTGATCAGAGAGTTCTTTATGCAGCCATGCTGGTTTCTTTTGAGAGCTGTTATTTTTCCTCTTTGTTGGTATTGTGCTAGACTGGGCCATTATTATCTCATTTTTCAAAATTTCCCAAGCCTCATGAGTTGTTTTCCCCTGGAGGATTCTCATCCATGGAATCCTTCCCAAACCCTCTCTAAGTTTATTGAAATTAGCTCTCTTGAAGTCCAAGACTCTAGTTTGACTGTGTTCTATTGCTTGTGCTTCCATAATGCTGAATTCCAATATTGCATGATCACTTCCTCCCAAGGTTCCTATGGCTTCAACACCTTCTATCATTTCATCTCTGTTAGTGAGAATTAGGTCCAAAATGGCTAATTCCCTAGTTCCCTTCTCTACTTTTTGGCAGACAAAGTTGTCTGCTAGGTTTGCAAGGAATCTGTTTGATCTTTCACTTGGTGCAGAGTTTGTCTCCCAGTTGATGTCAGGGTAGTTAAAGTCCCCCATTACTATTGTGATGTGCTTCCTACATACCTTAGTTAGCAGACTAGCAAAAAGTTCATCTATTTCCTGTGTTTGGTTGGGTGGCCTATAGTATACACCTATGGCAATGTCGTTCCCCTCCACTTTTATATTGACCCATATGCATTCAGGACAGTTTTCATCATTGTTGTGCTCTATTTCTGTAGAGATGTAGTTATTTCTTATATAGAGAGCAACTCCACCTCCTCTTTTATTTGGTCTGTTTCTTTTAAATAATTTAAATCCCTCTAGCTGTGTGTTCCATTTGTGGGTTTCGTCCCACCATGTTTCCGTTATGGCAACAATATCATATCTGCCCTCATTAACCTGAATTTCTAGTTCACCGTGCTTGCTTGTTCATACTCCGTGCATTTGTGTATAGACATTTGAGTCCTTTATGACCGACCCTGTGTTTACCTCCTACATAACTTGTGTGGTTCCTGAGTTCCCCTAATGTCTTACCACCTATTTGGTTAGTGCACTTTGTGTGGCACTCGCTATTAAGAGCTTGATTTTGCTTGACAGCAAGGTTGATGTTCTTGTCCACACACACATCTATGTTACATGCACTGATAGCCCTATAATTTTTAGATTGCCGGGGACAGGGATGTTCTGTATCAGTTAGCTCACTGTCCCCGCTGTTTAGTTTAAATATTCCTCCAGAAAATCTGTTAATTTATAGCCAAGTAACTCAGTCCCTTTCTTTGATGGATGCAAACCATCTCTTTTGTACATTTCTTCATTGGACCAGCTGCTGACATCGTGACTAATATATCCAAAGCCTTCCCCTTTACTCCACTCCTTTAGCCACATATTGAATTGTGCTATACGCTGGCCTTTTCCATTTTGGTCCTTATACACTGGTAAGACCTCTGAAAAATAAGCCTACAGCCTATTGTGCTACGTTCCTGCCCCAGGCTCTGGAAGTCATTCTGCACAGTGAGTACATCTTTTGGGGACAGATCGTTAGTGCCAAGATGTACAATAGCCTCCACATCACAGTCCTTGCTGGCATTCTTGATTATTTTACAAATAACGCTTCTTGTCCTTACTGGCAGTAGCACCTGCAAGACACCTGACCTCATTCGAAACCTCTGTGTCCTTTCCTTAATTTACATCCCTTATAATTGAATCACCAACCAGAAGGTGGCTTCTCTTTTTGGGTGCCTTTCTATTCTTGCATGACTGATGTGTAATACCTGATTCGCACTTCTCCCTGTCGAAAACAAGTTCTTCATCTCGGACCAAGATCCCCTGCTTATTTGAGTTGTTATCACAAATACCTTTACCTGTCTCCTTAATACATACTCCTTATGTACACAGTATTTAGAAATTATATCATAGATTAAGAGTAGTTTTATTTTCAATCTTGTGCTGAGCAATTCCTACTGGAAATTGTTCTTTCTTTTAGCAGCCTTGACATTTTCACTGAAGTATCTACCATGATTCTGGAATCCTGCTCAGTTACTGTCAGCTATAACCTCTTTAGTGTATATACGAACTTTTTTTTATGCCAATGCGCATCATTTTGTGTTTGCTTGCATTAAGGTGTATTTGCTATTTGAAATTTCACTGTTCTACTTTGGAA
Source organism: Bothrops alternatus (assembly GCA_034064705.1). Taxonomy (NCBI): domain Eukaryota; kingdom Metazoa; phylum Chordata; class Lepidosauria; order Squamata; family Viperidae; genus Bothrops; species Bothrops alternatus. The sequence continues at coordinate 4,678,758 of JARGCV010000051.1, read as the reverse complement.
ACAAGAGTTCTGCATAATCCTTTTTTGAATGTGCCACAATTTGGTGTCATTAGTAGACTTGGTCATCTAATGCAGGGGTGTCAAACTCAATTTCATTGACGGTCGCATCAGCATTGTGGTTGCCCTTGGGGAGGCCGGGTAGGTGGGCATGGCCAGCTCTACATCGTTCGTGTCAAGGGTGCCTGTGGGAGCCTGGGCAGAAGTGGGACAGATCTGAGGGTCTCTGGCAGAAGGGGGTGGGACTGAGGCAAGCACCAAGGTATGGTGCATTTCTTCATTCCTCACAAAGGGTGACACCTCTCCAGCATGTACCCAGGAGCAGGGCCAACGTGTCGGGCTGGTTCCTCGCTGTTTCTGGACGGCCTTGTGGAGCTAAGACTGAATGCATTTTAGCGTAGATGGCCACCACAAAATTGTACATTGGCTCCTGGCCGGCCTGGGCCAGGGCCAAGGCAGCGGGGGCCGTTCCCTCACTGTTTCCAGGATGGTTTCGCAGGCCACATGAAATCACTTCGCGGGCTGCATCTGGCCCCTGGGCCTTGTGTTTGACATGTCTGATCTAATGCCTGCAGCTCTGTTCTAAAGTAATGCCACCTATAACATTGAAAGGAACTATATTTATGTTGGTTTCAGGGACTGTAAAGATAGCCAAGGACCAATTCTGTGCAATATTAAGAAGAAATTAATTATGAGTCTTGATTGAACTGAGGATACAATATAGATTTCTGTTTCCTTCTGTTGTCATTATCCTAATGCATCTGGCCTTTAATTAGAAAGTTTTGGAACAATGACACATTCAGCATAGTTAAATATTTTGAGAGCTTTATCACCTGAAATTTCAGTGGCTAATAATTCAGTTACGTTCTGTGTCTTTTTTAAGATATTGTTAAGATCACTTGTGGACTATAAAATCTTTGCTTCAATAATAGCAGAAAGACTAAAGAGATTCTTGATTGAATTTATACATTCAGACCAAAATAGATTTTTACCAAAGAGACAAATAAAGAACAATTTAAGAATAATTTTAGATACATTGGAATATTACGAAATGCACCCAGGGAAACAAATAGCTTTGATTTTTTTAGATGCACAGAAAGCCTTTGACAACGTCAATTGGCAATTTATGATTCAACAACTAATTCATATGAAATTTGGAGAAAATTTTATGAACATAATCCAAACAATTTTTCATAGACAAATGGCTAAAATAATTGTGAATGGAGATTTCACGGAGAGCTTCAATATTAAAAAAGGCACAAGACAAGGATGTCCATTATCCCCGCTATTATTTATCTTAACATTGGAAGTGTTTAACAGGAATGTTAGACAGGATCCAGAAATCAAAGGAATGGAGATAAAAGGTGAAAAGTACAAACTACAAGCATTTGCAGATGACCTGGTATTTATATTGGAGGATCTGTTAAAGATAAGTCCTAAATTATTAGCAAAGATTGAAGAATTTGGAGAAGTAGCAGGACTGAAAATTAATAGAGAAAAGATTAAAGTTATAGTTAAAAATCTTACAGATAAACAAAAAAACAACAACTATTAGTAAAAACATACCTGCAAGTAGTTAAGAAAGTTAAATACTTGGGGATATATCTAACAGCAAGATATGTAATAATAAAAAAGACAATTATGTAAAAATAATTAAAACAAATAAAACTAGATTTGGAAAAATGAAAAAATCTACAACTATCAATCCTGGGAAGAATAGCGATGGTGAAAATGAACATTTTACCAAAACTAGTCTTTTTGTTTCAAACAATACCGATAAAAATTGACATTTTCCCCCCGATGAATTAAATACATCAATATTGAAATTTTTCTGACAAGGGAAAAAAGCTAGAATCAGACTGAAAATATTGCAAGAAGCAAAAGAAAAAGGAGGCTTTAGCCTACTAGACTGGGTCTTGTACTATCAAGCAGCCGCACTAACATGGTTAAAAGAATGGATAACTCTTAGAAATAAAAGACTATTATACCTAGAAGGGCATAACCTACAACTTGGATGACATGCTGTCCTATGGTATGGGAAGAACAAAATTCACAAATACTTTCAAAATTACTATGTAAGAAATGCATTGCATTTCAAGATCAAAATCAAGAACTTACATGAAAATATCTGGATGGATCTTGACAATGGAGGCATTTGTACACCCAAACTTAATCAATTATGAGAAATGTGACTTACAAAGATATTTTGAATACTAATGGGAAACTACAAACTAAACAAGAATTGGAAGAACAGGGCATTGAGCTATCATGGTGGCCACACCTGCAAATACAAATGAGATATGAGAAAGATGCAAAAATATATGGTTTTTACAAAGATCAGACATCGTTAGACCAGATACTATTGTCATCAGATAAAACCTATGGGAAAGAAATTACAAAATAATGAGGACAGCTACTTACAAAGGAAATTCATATAAAATGTTCTATAGATGGCACTTACCACCTGCAAAATTAGCAAAAATGATTAAAAATGTGTCTAGCAATTGTTGGAAATGCAGACAAAATCCAGGCACATATTATCATCTTTGGTGGACATGTCCTAAGCAAAGAACTATTGGTCAAAAATATATAGGTGGCTAGAAAAGATGATAGGAACACATGTAGACTATAAACTGGAATTATTTATTTTAGGCATAACATCAGAAAATTATGATAAGAAATGTGTATACTTAATACTAAATATATTAACAGCAGTGAGAATTACATTTATTTATTTATTTATTTGGGTTTGTATGCCGCTCCTCTCTGGGGACTTGGAGCGGCTAACAACATATATATAACAATAAATTACAATAATTTGCTCAATACTGGAAAAATGAAGAAATACCATCTGAAGAAGATATAATTAAGAAAATTTTGGACTGTGCAGAAATGGATTGAAAATGAAGGGGAAGCAAGACTCAGAATACTTTCAACATGGGGAAATTTTTATAAATGGTTAGAAAAATGGAATAAAGGGTAGGAATGAAAATTGTATTACTATTAATGTTAAACACACAAACCCAGACAACGTGTTGCTTATTAAATACTAAGATTATTACTGTAAAAATTAATAAAATATACATTAAAAAAAGATCAATTCTTACAGAAACTCACTCTTCTTTATATATTCATTGTCTTCATAATAGCCATGGGAAAGGTAACGCTTAAATGTTATTGAATTCCAGTGGTTACTGAACTCTCATGAAATCTGATCAGCCTAGTCAATGGTGAGGGATGATGGGAGTTGAAGTCCAACAACCTCGGGAGAGCCACAGTAGCTAATCCTATGTAACACAGATGAAGTGTTTTGCTCTGTTCTGAAAATAAGTCCAATCATAAATCACCACCTTTAATAGCTGTAACTGCATGGACCTTGCCATAAAAATGATGATTATTGGTTCTGATGGCTTGTTTGACTTGTGTTTGATTACTTTTTAAATGGCTATTCCTTTTTGGCGTGACAGAGACAAATACACGCTTCTTAAATGCTGACTAATACCTATTCAATTATTCAATACACATGAGTATCAGGATCAAGCTTTTTCTGATTACTTCTGACATGTGCATCTTACTACAATCTTACATTATGTGTCGTTTTTAAATTTTACATATATATGCCTCTTATATGTGCAGAATACCATTGTCCTTAGAGCTTTTGTTGCAGAAGATTCTGCTCGGGCTTGGATCAGAACAGCCCATTTGAGATAGGACCCATCCTCCTCTATTAATAAAAAATGTTATAAAAAAAAAAAGAAAGCATTGCTGCCTGGGAACGATCCTTTGTCCTTCCTTGCCAAAGGTCAGATTACAGAATCAGCACAGAGGACCATTCGATAACTAAGCTTTTATCTTGCTAACTACATTTCAGATTATGCTACTCAGGGGAAGTGTTCAGCTGACCTTCAAGAAGGATAGGTGTCCTTGGAACTTTGCTTCCACAAACCTTTATAATTGGCTGGGTTGATGAATATTGAAGGCATTCAAGACAGCTACAGAGCAGTAGGTTACCCATTCCTGCTGGGAAATGTTGCTGCATGGCTGTACAAACTCTTCCAAAGAATTACTGTGAAAGTGGGAGCATTTACACTGTACCCCCTTGGAATCAGTGAAGCAGGCATATGTCACCGGTTGTCTATGAAGATTCTCAATCATCCAGGTCATGGTTGTCCCTAAGGTACTTTTTTAAAACAACAACAATAACAACTGAACTTTCATTTGTTTTTCCTTGAAGACATTTCACTTCTCATCCAAAAAGCTTCTTCAGTTCTGGTGAAGAATAGAAGGATTTAAGGACTGCAAGGAATATAAATCCTTCCATTCTCCTCCATTCAGAAATGAAGGAAGCTTCTTGGATGAGAAGTGAAACATCTTCAAGGACAAACAAAGTCCAGTTGCCGTTTTGGGCTATTTCACAGGTTCTTTCCTACCTGTCATTATGCTCCTACAAGAGACCTAAGTTCAACCGCCCTCTGAATTCCGTTGACTTTTATCTAGCACCAATTTGCCTTGACTGTTAGTAGATCAGATTTTTGTATATGGGTAGCAATAAGCTCGTGCTGGTTTCTTGAGCTTGACACTCAAGTAATATAAGGGCAACCAGATCATTAGGAAATAATATGGAAGTCCATACATTATTAGCATTTTCTGTAATGCTTGAAAAGTTTACATTGCTTTACAAATTATGCCTTATATATCTGTACTGTGTGTGGTAAAACATAAGATAGAAAACAGGAGGGATCTTCTCATCAAGTAATTGTGATTTCTGTGGCTGAGCATTTGTGGTCAAGGCCTATAGATATCTGATAACTTTTTTTTTTGCAGGCCCTGAGGATTTTCTGGGTTGCTGAGGCAGTTCTCCAGAATTTTTGGGGGTAGAAAGTTCAAAGTATTTTTAAAAACCATAAAATAGCTGAAAAAACAAACTCGTTCCTTCACAAAAATGGGAGAGAATCCCAAAAGATCTCTTTTGAATGATGGACATCCATCTATTTTATTCAATCACATTATCCACTAAGACCTCTGGACTTCCAAAATACTTCCCTACCATCAAATGTTAGCCTGCTCTTGTTCCCAGCATGAAGAAGAATGTAATTTTGTCAGGGAAAGAAAAGGAAATAAATACGAAACTGTTCCTCAGAGGTCCTGTGAGCTTTCAGGGCTCAAGTTGGAGACAAGAAATTGAAAATGGGAGTGAGAGGGGTAAAGGGATAAACCCATTCAAGCCCATTATAAATTGCAGAAAGGATTTCATAATCCACAGGTAGTAGATCTGTGGTTGTGCATTTGTGAGGTTTTGGGGGATTTATACTCAGCACTGCAGGATATCCCAGTGCAAATTTTATTTTTTTATTTTTTTATGATGTACACTGCCCAGAATCACTTGTTGAGATGGGAGGCTATAGAAATCAAACAAATAAAATATAAATAAAATGCATAAAATGCTACCCAGTGCTGGCATAGAGCCCCTGAATCTCTTGCCTATAGCACTTGTACCAAGGTCTACGTTTTCATGGTGAAGATCCTTAAAGTGAAATCTTTACATTTGCTCTCTTGTAGTAGATGAAATGTCACATAGTCAGGATGTACCAGTTTTTTTTAATTCTTGGCCCCAAAAATGATATTCTCATCAGTAAGATATTTCACTTCAATCAGGAGATTCACACAATGTCTCTGTTTGAGAAAAAAGTGTACTCTATGATTGGCAAATCACAGACTCTTAGTTCAACCAGTGTCACAAAGTTATGAAAATAAATCTAGGGAGGACCCCTTCAAGCTAGGAAGGAGGAATGGAAGAAGGAATGAAAGAAGGGAGGGTTCTAGCAGACAGAATTAAAATTCAGAAGTTTCTTACACATATCTCATCCCTCTGCTATGATTCATTCTGTTGGGCTATGAAAAAAATATTTTTTCATTCCCTTTGGTAAAATGAGAATGAAAGTGACCTACTTTATAACATCACATTGGGAGTGTAATAGGATTAAAAGCACATTGTTTTACTTCATCATTCCATATTAAAACATACGAAAACACAGAGCGGCACTTAAAAGTTTGTGAACATTTTTGAACGTTAAATATTTCTACATAAATGTGACTTAACATGTTACCTGTTTTCCACGCAAATACTAAAGCAAGATAAAGACTCCCCAATTAAACAAATGAATTGAAAACTTTATACTTCTTCATTTATTCATTTTAAAAAAAGGACCCAGTGCTACATATTTGTGGATAGGGAATTGAGTCTTACTTATTTTGCTTATCTGTTATGTAGATCAAACTATTGGAATTACAGAGTTCTCTAAATAATGCATTAGTGAGTCTCATACTTATTTTATGGAAGTTCTTCAGCTGAATAAATTATTTGTCAGCTTTTTTCTCTTGACTAATTTGACATTCAGTCATGTGATGAGGAGGGAGCCAGACTGTTGGAACTTCAAATTTGAGTCATAAGTTCTCCTTTTTGGGTTGGTCTGAACTTTGAAAAGTCCCTAAGCAACTGGTCTTAAGTCAAGGACTATCTGTATTTAGTATCAATGGATAATCTGAAGATTTACTACTGTGAGAAATGAATGAAAGCACTATCCATTTAGTAGTGACCCTTCGTAGTTTTATAATATACACCTTTCTTTAAGCTAAATCAGCGGTTCTCAACCTTTTTTAGGTCGCGACCCCCGATCTGTCAAGCACCGCGCATGCGCGGTGCTACCACCTGCGCCGTGCATGCGTGGTGCTGCCTCCTGCGCCGTGCATGCGCGGTGCTGCCCCCTGCACCGGCCGAGGTGTAGGCCGCTGCCCATTCGGGGTGGCGGCAGGCAGGCCCAGGCGCTCCTGGGCGGCCATGGCAGTGACAGCACAGGGCGACCACGGGCTGGGCCACCAGCTGGCCCAGCCCAAGTGAGGTAAGCCACCCACCGGGCCCCACACACGCCAAAAACTCCCTGCGCCTGCCGCTGCCCCGCTAGCCTTGCCTTCGCTGCCGCCCGTTTGGGGCGGCGGCAGGCAGGCCCAGGCGCTCCTGGGCGGCAGCGATGGCGCAGGGCGACCACGGGCTGGGCCATCAGCTGGCCCAGCCCAAGGGAGGTAAGTCACCTGCCGGGCCCCACGCGTGCCAAAAACTCTCCCTGCGCCCGCCACTGCCCCGCTAGCCTTACTTTCGCTGCCGCCCTGCAGCAGCAACAGCGCAGGGTGACCACCGGCTGGGCCACCAGCTGGCCCAGCCCAAGGGAGGTAAGGCACCTGCCAGGCCCCACACGCGCCAGCTGCCCTCCCTGCGCCCGCCGGCCTCCCACCTTCCACCCCCGGCCCTCTTTTACTTACATTTTTAGTAGTTGCTCAGCAGGGAGGGGTGGAAAGTTCCAGACCGCTCGCCTTTGCTGCAGACAACTTGCAGCACCGTTTGCAGACTGGGACTTTTGGCAGGCCCAGCAGGGCAGAGACAGCATGGACAATTCCTATTGGCTTTTGAAAGCCAATAGAATTAGACTCTATTCAAGATAGTCTATTCTATTGGCTTTCAACAGCCAATAGAATAAGAGGGAGTAGCACAGCTAAGGAAAAGGGGAAAAAATGGCGGACTGCGTTGTTTGGCGACCCCGTGAAATGGTTGTTCGACCCCAAATGGGGTCGCGACTCACAGGTTGAGAACCACTGAGCTAAATAATACTATCATTTTTCTTTGTGGGTGACTTGCTGTAGGCCATTCGTTGTTTTGTTTTGTTTTTCTATTCCATTCCTGTCTTGACAGGGTTCACTTGGATTTGGAATAGGAAGTACTGTCAGTTTTCTCCACCTGCAGTCATGTACATTGTTTCATTAAGAGCAAAAATTGTACTTATTACCCATTAACATATTTCAGAGTAACTTAAACATGACCTGTTGCTAGCTAGTTGGCTTGCAAGGAATTGCTATTTTTCTGCATCTGATCAAATTATTCATGTCCATCCATGAGGATGTTAGTGAAGCCATCGATTCTGAGGTACATCAGAGGAGGTGGGAGAAAGAACCAGTGAAGAACAAGAGGTCTTTGGGGCAGATATGCATCATTTTTTTTCAAACCATGTGGCACCAGTCATTTTGAGCGTCAGATTTAGCCATGTTGGAGAAGGAGATGGGGAACGCTTTAATTGTGGCAGATTGATGAGATGTTGAGACTCTAGAAAGAGTACAACGAAGACCAACAAATATGATAGGGGACTGGAGGCTAAAACATATAAGGAAAGGCTGCTGGAATTGGGTATGTCTAGTTTAATGAAGAGAAGGACGAGGGGGGACATGATAGCAGTGTTCCAATATCTCAGGGGCTGCCACAAAGAAGAGGGAGTCAAGCTATTTTCCAAGGCACCTGAAGGCAGGACAAGAAGCAACGGATGGAAACTAATCAAGGAGAGAAGCAACCTAGAACTAAGGAGAAACTTCCTGACAGTTAGAACCATTAACCAGTGGAATAACCTGCCTCCAGAAGCGGTGAATGCTCCAAGACTGGAAGTTTTTAAGAAGAGACTGGACAGCCATTTGTCTGAAATGGTATAGGGTTTCCTGCCTGAGCGGGGGGTTGGACTAGATAACCTCCAAGGTCCCTTCCAACTTTATTATTATTAAATATAATAATATAATATAATATAATATAATATAATATAATATAATATAATATAATATAATATAATATAATATAATATAATATAATATAATATAATATAATATAATATAATATAATATAATATAATATAATATAATATAATATAATATAATATAAAATATAATATAATATAATATAAAATATAATATAATATAATATAATATAATATAATATAATATAATATAATATAATATAATATAATATCTCTGCCTGTTGCCACTGGAGTAGGAGGAGGTTGGGTAATCACTCTGCAGAGCTTTGAAAAACCCAGCAGGGAGAAGAGGGCAGCCTAACTTCAAAACCTGGAGTGGCCTAATCTGACCATTCTTGCTGATTCCTTGAGACTGAGGTTCTAACCGTTCTTGCCCCTAGTGACCTAATTATGATACCTGCCTGCTGCACAAAAACCTTGTTCTCAAGTAAGATTGCCACAAGGCATGGGAGCTTTGTAGTAAAATTCCCCATAAATTTGATTTTATCTGCCTGCTCCTGCTGCAAGCTGCTGACTCAACAGTTTATCTGAGGTTAGAAAGCTTAACTTGTGTTTTTGTTTATTTGTGCATGTGTTCCTCCCCTCCTCCTTTTCTGAAAGAATAAGGCAATAATAAAGTTGTCATTTTAATCTTTGTCTACTAATTAGGGCCAGAAGAATTGGGAACGAATATGCTGAGTGAGCTGGTTCTCTCTTCTTCTTTGAAATATCTTTGTGCCAGTTATTGACCCCCAGGAGAGGGCCAATAAGAGAAGGGAAAGGATCAAGGGAAAATAATCATCCAGCAAAGGAAGTTCAAAATACATTTTTATCCAGGTTGGAGAAGAACTACCACTTTCCTGAAATCCCTGATACATTTGTTAAAATAAGAATGGAGTTATTAAACGTTTTAAAAAGAAATGTCTAATGTATGTGTCTTCCATTGAGTGGATAGAGGCCTACAAAGAATTTTATGTAGGCTCTGAAAAGACTCTTCCACTTAATACTGTTGGATGATTAGCATATTTGTGATAGTCCTGAGTACAATAAAGATGCTTTTTGAGACAAAAATCTCTTAAAAGTTGCAAGAAACAGAAAAATCTCCCTTTACCGCCGACATGGGCCTTCATTGCCATTGACTGAATGCAATCTGTATACCAGAAGCTAAACAGTGATTTTACAGCTTTAATTAAAATCGGCCTGCATCAACCAGCTTGGATAATTGCACTTTCTGTAGATTACATTATGAAAAACAATTTCACATAGGTCTGTTTTGAGGCAAGGAATGTGTTGAAACAGCGGTCACAGAGAACCAGTCATAATGTCATATACGAGGGTATGGGAAGGGATGAAACAGATTTCTCAAAGAACAGGTTTATATTATGAGATTCTGTCAATGTAGCTTTATAATAAAGTAGAGTTAGTTCATATGGTTATGATTTCTATTTGGTGTATATCACAAGGCCAACTTCAACTTTACAAGCCTGAAAATACAATCTTCCCCTTTTCTCTCCTTTATAGACCAAAAAACTAGGGAAGGTCTCTTAGCTTCTTGCCCTACCCATTATCCATTTACTGGTTATGCTGTCTCTTATCTGATTGTTCCCTTAGCAGTGTTTCCTAGGTCTTTCCCACATAACTTCATAGAAAAATCATTTTTCTGCTGTTTTAAAATTCTTTTATTGGTTATCTGAGTAAGATATCTTGAATACAGAGCTTTTAAACAAAAACTAACAATCCTCCCAAAGAAAGCTGTATAGTAAATTAGGTAGAAACTAGAAAAAGATACAGCTTGTACAGTATTTCCACGAAAAATCCAATTTTAATTAGTTGGGTAAACTCCAAAGATGAATCACAAGTTCTAAAACTATTTGCTAATCTTTTATAAATGAGAAAGATGCTTCATTGTTTAATAAGCTATTCTCAGTTATTATTTCATTTACGATAACATTAGTTTTAACTTTCTTGGTTATTTTGCTCAGCAGAGTCAGCATTGCTGTTGTGAACTTAAGAACATAGCCATCCATTTCATGGATATCAGTGTTTCCTCTTGGAACTTACAAGGCACCAACAAACTTTAAAAGCTTTGAAGCCAATAATATAGTTATGAGTTGGTTTACTTGGCTTCAGAACAGTTTGGTGTAATCCTAAAATTCCTATATTATATTGTTCTTTCCTAACACTGTTTTCAATAGGCATCGTAGTTAACTGAGAAAGATTACCCAATTATAAATTCATTCCGAATCATTTATTTTTGTGTTACCTATTGAAATTAGGTTTCAAGTGGGCATTCTTCAGAAGTGACTTCTAATTGTGTTGAGACACCTCCCCCTAAGACCATATTTGGAGAAGTTGACTGTAGATATCTAAATAATTTAAATTCAAAAATTACTTTAATCATGGTTTATGTAACTCACTGGTATTTTGAACAGAAATGTCTCTCGCCATATTTGAAGTTTTAAAAATAATTTGATCTAGGAAAAAGGTTTTCCCCCTGTCTGGTGCCTTCTAAATGTTAGCTTCCAAAATGCTAGGCTGGAACTTTTCCAATTTGAATTGGAGAGCCTCTAATTCAATCCAAATCAAATTGGACTAATTTCCAAAGCACCAAATTAGGCTGAATCAAATGTTGTGATCAGTGTTTACTCCTAATACGTAGTTTTGAACAGAATAGTCTTTTGTGAGAAATGACAATGCAGCTGTATAAATTACCTCTAGTGGAAGCAACAATTACAAACTCAGTGCATTATGCTAACATGCACACAGACTCAGCACTAAATGCTGATTGCCTTTTATTAGGAGGCAGTAGCTGAAAACACAAAGGGTGTGGGTGACATTAACCTTTTTCAGTCTCCGTATTAAATAATGAAAACAAACCAGCCAGCCTTAAAATCTCAACATCTAAATGATCAGTAGAAAAACTTATTAGTTAGAAGACCCTATATATGCATTATCATATCACACTGCCCCAGATTTTTTGGATCTGCTGTATTAATTATACTTGTTAGGTAATGTAGTGAATAGTGTTTTATTAAATGTTAAGGATTCCATTTCTTCTTCCAATTGGTAATATCAAAATTCCTCTGAATTCTTTAATTTGTGCATATAAAGGCCAATCCTGAACAAGCTATCATACTTCAGTCTAGCCAAAAAAGCTTGTCTAGTTATAAGGATTAGGTTTGATTCTCAGTGACTATCACAAGTAGATAACGTGATTAACATCAGATTCTAAAACTGCCTCTTGTATAACTGAAAAATAGGGACTCATCTAAGCAGAAATTTAAAGGCTGCCTTCCACTCTTGACAATGAATTTCTTTTCACATAGCTTTAAAGCTATATATAATGAATACTTGGAGATAGAAATGAAATGTCTCCATCCCTTACTTTTGCATATTTATTTATTTATCATCATCATCATCATCATCATCATCTTCTGGTATCCTTGGTTGTTATTATGCCTTCCTTCTCTATGAAGTCTTTCTTTTTGCTCAACAAATGTAGGGTTGCTTGAGTCAGAAGGTCACTTATAAAAATTCATTTTTCTCTCTTAAGGGACATTCTTCAAACAAAACCACTCCTGGAGATTATATAAAGCTTCTTTTCTAATATAGAACCATCATCTGAAGCACTGCCACATTCTGATTAAGTCTAGGGGCTAATCCTAATGCCCATCTACTCAGCAAAACTGATTTCTTCATCCTTTGTGGTAACACATAATCTCTGGGTTTCTTGGGCTGTGCTTTAATTTCAACTAAAATATATCATCAGCAAAGATTTTGGAAAATGATGGTGTCATGGTTCCGATAGATGAAACCCATTGAAGAACTTTAAGGCAAGAATTCTTCCTTAGAAAACATTTTATTCAGGAAACAAAGTATCAGCACAACATAGTTGAACCCAAAACTAGATTCCCTTCCCCTAGATACAAAGTTACAAGTTGCAAGTCCCACCCCTACAAAGCAGTCAAATCACATTCTCCAATTAGCCAGGAGCGCAGGCTCTCTCCCCAGCCCACCAAAATGTTTGTGTCCTTGAGTTCCCACGGAGCTGCATTGTTATGGCTAGCTGAGCTCAAGCATTCACCCCATCCCTCTTCAACATCTAATTTCTAAACAGAAGAAAAAGCATGTTAAAAGCAAAGTAAAAATGGCTGCAATTTCCATCAGTTGTCAGAACAGGAACATCCAATGTTACAGCATTGACAGATGGATCCTTACTCCTGGATCAAGACTTTCTTAGGTGGGATTTCAAGGATATGTCATTTCACTTGTGTTCTAGAGTTTTGGATGTCCACCCTTGATTATCCTCCATGGCTTATTCTGTGAAACTCCTACATGACTTTCTAGGAATCACAGGTCTAGCTTATCTCATCATCACTATCCATCACTCTCTCACTGTATTTGCATGTAAGCATTGATTAAAAAAAACCTCAGCCAAGTCCCTCACATTTTAAGCTAAATGGCAATTAAATCTAAACTCAGAATCTAAAAAAGTTAGAATTGTTTTAGTATTTACTAAAACAGCAAGAACACAATCTCTCACAACAAGAGGGAACTAAAATAAACTGACAAAAGCTCTGAGAAACTAACAATGGCTTGCGGAGATATAGGATCAGTTAAGTCACATCCTAACTGAATTTTCATGAGGTAAATTGCAAATACAAAGCAGAAAACAGGATACTGGGAAGAAAATACAGTGCTGCACATTGAAGCTGCTTCAATGATGAAAACTCTTTCAGATTTTGTTCCAAAATATAATTCTTATCCTCTATGTGTTCAGATTATTGGTCCCACCCATTCTGACAGCTCATTGACTACTTACTTATCCAATTTGGTTTTTGTTTCACTTGGATTGGTTACTTTTCAGTCCTGACTGACAATTTGGTTTCAGGATTTGTTTACAAACAGTTTGCATCTAGTGTGTGCTACAGTCTCAGTAACAACAGTAAAATTCACCTCAGAGTCCACCTCACATTTTTATTGCACTTCACCACCTGCTTCCTGTGCTTTTTCTGCAAGATCCTTTAAAACTTAGCCACTTGTGGTTCCCAAATCTCTGTTCAGCTGGTAATAAGAAGTGAACCATATCATACTGCATTTTTGTTCTATATCTATAAAGTGGCATACAATTTATTTAACAAAGTTAAATAAAAAGCATTGCACCTCCAAAGATTCCTAACACCAGAGTGTGTAGACAAGAGAAGGTAAACTCAATTGACTGTGTGCTTAAATTATATCCACTTGAGAACATAATAGAACGAACCTCTGTATGAGTAGAAGCATTCAAGAACAATCTTTGATGTGCAGCAGTTGACACATAGACTGGGTTTTGAGAATTCAGATGTAAAAGACCTGTATTTCAGGAACCTAGTTGCTGGAAGAAAATCTATCATTCTTCCTGTTTCTTGGTCTTGGCCAAAGAAATTCCTGTTGAGGTCACTCTTACCTTGTATAATACTGATCAGGAACAGCTTAGTCCTAAACAGGATGATTATCCCACAGTCTAGGTCTCTAGTTTACGTTGAAACCCTAACTTGTTTTCTATTCCTGTATTCTGGCTTGTTTATCGATTCAACTCCTGATTGGTCCTTTGGTTTTAATTTAATCATCTGCCATGGCAAAGTACTACAAAGTAGTTCCATTCCTCATTCTTCTTCATATATTCATTACCAATTATGCAAAAAGCTATGATTCAATTCTTTATTAATAAACACCCTCCCTCAAAGCAGAATGCATCCTATATTTTGTGCATATAGATGTCTATTTTTAATGCAAATTAATTTAGTATATACTGAACCTTGCCTATTCTAATAAACATAGTTTTCTCAGGCTTATGTCTAGTGTAAGAAATAGAATTTCTAGTATTTTTCATTTTGTTAACATTTGATCTAGCAGTTACCAATATTAATTAAAATTCTTCTGTTTATCCTTGAGAGTCCATTTCTCAGGATTACTCTAAATAACGATTGATTTCAAACATAGGCAAGATTCACATCTGTTGAGCATTGTCTCATGCATCCTGTTTCTACTATCAGCAATTCAGTGGAACTAACTGACTAGACAACAATTGTTCATCATTGTGGCTGAGTGACTGTTATTATATGTAATTAAAGATTTGATAATTGTGAGCTAAAGGCCAATTTCTCTTCCGGATCACCAGATTCATCTGTTCTGTTTATTGCTGGATTGTATAACCTCAGAGTCCATTTCTCCAAAGCCTTCCTTTGCATTCAGCAATTAAATACGTTTTATTTTGATATGCTATCTCCCTTTAAACAAACACACATATGAGGTGGAACCAAAAGAAGTGAACAGGAAAATCAGACAGAAAACCAAAAGATCATTTCTCCAAACTACAAGGTGACATGAGGCAATCCTGCTAGGAACTTGTTGATTTTACATTTTGTCTTATCATCCATTTCTTCACATGATATACAATTGGATAACTTTTATCATATCCCCTATCCCTTATTTTCATTTTTATATATTTTGAGGTGGGATGTTTCATTACAATATTCATTTTATTTTTTGTATTTATTATTTTTTATGCCTTTGCAGCTTTACTGCCCATTCACTCAATTTAGAACTACCTTTTTTGTGTTTCTCACAAATCAATTTTCTTTTTATTATTATTTTATTAGTTTATAATATAAAATACAGAAAAATACAAAAGAAAATAGTGGAAAAGTAAGGGAGAGAAAAGGGAGAGAAAAGGGAAGGGAAAAATGTAGCGTAAAGCAAAAAAAGAAAGAAAAGTCGTTGACTTCCGACTCCCCAGTAGAATAAAATAATAGCATCAAACCTCAACTTTTTACCTTTACATAGTAATATAAACTACCCATTTCTATAACAACGAACCTATCTAATTGGTAAAACCCAAAATCAAAGTTTCATTTTTTTCCACTTAAAAGCACAAAGTCCTGAAGCGGTTTCCAAGTAGAAACAAAAGTAATTGTGTTTTTTTTTTCTTTAATCAAAGCGGTCAGTTTAGCCATCTTTGCTAACTCCCGTCAACTTTTGCAGCCATTCAGTCACTGTGGGAATTGAAGTGTCCTATTTTTCTTTTTATTATTTGAATAATCTGGGGCTGGTGTATGTGTGCGCGCGATGGCTCAGTGGATAAAGATGCTGAGCTTGTCAGCTGGAGAACTGACAACCTGTGTTGCTGCCCTGAGTCTTGGGAGAAGGGCGGCATATAAGTCAAATAAATAAATAAATAAATAAATAAATAAATAAATAAATAAATAAATAAATAAATAAATAAATAAATAAATAAATAAATAAATAAATAAATAAGAGCTCTGGAGCTCCATGCAATGGTCTGATGGGGCGGCATATAAGTCAAATAAATAAATAAATAAATAAATAAATAAATAAATAAATAAATAAATAAATAAATAAATAAATAAATAAATAAGAGCTCTGGAGCTCCATGCAATGGTGTGAGCTCCCATTACTTCCCCAGCTCCTACCCACCTAGCAGTTCGAAAGCATGCAAATTTGAGGGAATAAATAGGTACCTCTTCTGTGGGAAGGTAACAGCATTCCAAGCACTTTTGGTGTATAGTCATGCTGCCCACAATTATCATGGAAATTGTCTTCGGACAACACTAGCTCCCTTGGCCAAGAAGCAAAGATGAGGACCATGCCTAAAGTTGGACACACCTTCAGGGAAATTTTTATCTATTTAATCGGGTACTGTTAACAAACATGGCCATTTCACTCCCCGTCCCTAACTCTAGATTACTTATGAATATGTTTAAAAGCATGGATCCCAATAAAAAAACTGCAAGGGGTACGGCAACCCTCTAGGTCCAGGAGAAGCTACTTCTCTCTAATGAACTTCTTTCTGGGAAATGGAGTGAAAGAATTGATCCGCATAGCATGAGTGCTGTAGAAAAGCTTTATCATTACTTATGCTCTTTTGACTTCTTCTTAGAACAAGGAGAATAATAGATATTTCCCATAACAGCTTTGAAATTTTGATATGCTTCAAAACCAAAATGGATGCTGAAAAATAATTATTTCCCATTGTTGTACAGATTATTGAATTTGGCTGTACTTTTGTATGCCGGCAGTGTCATGCAGCTGCTAAAAAGGCAGCTATTATCTTGATGTACATTAACTGGAGCATAAAATCTAGATTTTGAAGGTAATTACTCCATCCTACTCCATCCTGGTCACGCCATTTGGAATATTGTATCCAGAACTGAACATGACAGTCTAAAAAGCACAAAGACAAAGTAAAATGAATTATAGCTGAGGTTTACTAAAATGGTGAAGAGTTTGGAAACCAAGGCCTGTGAGAAGGTTTAAACTAAGGATCTGGGTACGTTTAATCTATAGAAGAGGCAACTGAAAGAAGATAGGACATACTCTTTAAATATCAGAAGTGTTGTTTTTATATATACGTATCACATTTCTAAACCACCCACCTCCCTCAAAGAGAACAGAACAGAAAATGAATTTATTATTAAGTTCAAAAGGCAAGATAAACCAGGAACATAACTCCAAGGAAGTAAGCTCAGACATTTTTAAAAGATTTTTTAAAATCCTATCTAACCGCCTGGAAGAGAGGAAGCAGAAGCCAAAAGCACCAGCCTGAAGATGATGAATTTGTATGTAGGTCTTTGGTTCTTCGGGTTTTCTCCCACGTAGAATTTGAAGTGTCTTGGCGACGTTTCGACGAAGTCCCATTCGTCATCTTCAGGCTGGTGCTTTCGGCTTGGTGCTTCTAGCAGCAATGTGTGATTGCAACTGTTTCTTCCTTTTAACTGCCAGTGGGGGTTTGAACTGATTGGCTGGGAGCTCGGCTGTGTTCTGATTGGGTGGAGGTGTGTTCTGATTGGTTAGGGGGTTGGCTGTGCTCTGATTGGATGAGGGGTTAGTCTGAGTTACAGGGGGGTTAGAGATGGTGAGCTGCATAGCTGTTTGGCTTCGCGTTCATGGTCGTGCCTCATCTTCATGGTGGGTGTCAGTTTGCTTCTTGTATGGATTGGAGGGGTTTAAGGTGGCTAATGATGCAGCTGTGGTCTGGCTTCTGGTTTGTGGTCGTGCCTCATCATCGGTGTGGGTTTGGGTTTGCTTTTTGCCTGGATGTGTGGTGGTGACATCGTGTGTGGTTTTTGTGAGTGTAGGTCTGGTATCATTCTTTGTGTTATGGACTCTTTTGTCAATAAGGGCGGGTTTCCAAATGGCTGGTAGGCGGGAGGTATCATCTTGTTTGTTCATGCTGTGAGGGCGTTTTTCTATCTCGATGGCTTCTCTGATTATTCTGTTATTAAAGTGTTCAGTTTTGGCAATAGTTCTGGTCTTTTTGAAATCAATTTCATGTCCTGTGGCTTTAAGGTGTTGGACCAGGGAAGAAGTTGGTTCCTCTTTTTTGACTGAGTTTTTGTGTTCTTCAATGCGTGCACTTATTCTTCTGTTGGTTTGTCCGATGTATGTGGTGGAGCAAGCAGTACATGGGATTTCATATACTCCTTGATTTTCTAACTCAATTTTGTCTTTGGGGTTTCTTAGGATGGTGGATATTTTTCTGTTTGTGCAGAATGCTGTTTTGTTGTTATGTTTGTGCAGGATCTTGCTGATTCTGTCTGTGGTGCCTTTTATGTATGGGAGGAGGGCTTTGCCGTTTTCTTGTTCTCTGTCTTGGATTTTAGTGGCAGTTTCTTTTTGGATTAAGTTGGAAATCTTATTTCTTTGGAATCCGTTGGATGTAAGTACATTAGTGAGAGTGTGTAGTTCGGTTTTTAGGTGTTGTTCGTCAGCTAGGCATTTGGTTCTGGAGATGAGTGTCTTGGCTACAGAGTTGATCTATGCTGGGTGGTGGTGTGAGAGTGCGTGCAGATAGCGGTTTGTGTGTGTTTTCTTTTGGTAGATGGTGTGTCCTAGGGAGCCATTGGATTTCTTGTAGACTAAGACATCCAGGAACGGAAGTTGGTTGTTAGCTTCTGTTTCCATGGTGAACTGTATTGGGGTGTAGGCTGTTGAGGTGTGTGAGGAAGTTTTCCAGTTTTTCTTTCCCATGTGGCCAGATTACGAAGGTGTCATCTACGTATCTGAGCCAGAGTTTGGGTTTGTGATCAGATTTTTCTAGGGCTTGGGTTTCAAAGTGTTCCATGTAGAGGTTTGCAATGACAGGTGAGAGGGGTGATCCCATGGGTGCTCCTTCTATTTGTTTGTATTTTTGTCCGTTATAGATGAAGTATGTGTTGGATAGACAGTGGTTGGTCAGATCTAGGATGTGTTTGGGGGGTGGTTATATTTGTTTTGGATAGCTGTTAAGGCTTCTTTGATTGGCACTTGGGTGAAGAGGGATATGACATCGAAGCTAACGAGTAGGTCACTGGGCTGTAAGTTTTGTTTCTTTATGATCTCTATGAACTGGAATGAGTTTTTTACATGTGAGGTGATGGATTCTGCATAGGGCTGTAGTTGTTTGGCGAGAAATTTGGCTAGGTTTTGTAGAGGTGAGCCTATGGAGCTGACTATGGGTCTAAGTGGGGTTCCTTCTTTGTGTATCATATATATATATTCATATATATATATATATATATGTGTGTGTCAAGTGGTTATTTTTTAGATTGCACCCTGTAAACCCAAATATGGGAGGAAGAAATCATTCTTTCCTTTGCTTGTTTCAGCTCAACCCAGAGCCATCTGCAAGCACAAATATATATATGTTTTTAAAATTGTTAACAAAGAAATAAGGGATTTCTGAGATAGCTATTTCGAGTTATTTAACTCTCTTCAATCAGAACTCACCCTTTCCGGGATTCGAACCTGGGCAGTCAATTTTAAAAACATATATATATTTGTGCTTGCAGATGGCTCTGGGTTGAGCTGAAACAAGCAAAGGAAAGAATGATTTCTTCCTCCCATATTTGGGTTTACAGGGTGCAATCTAAAAAATAACCACTTGACACACATATTCACTCCCTGAATATTAACAAAGCGGGAGAGAGCCTGTGGCTTGAGACTAAAGCTTCTGCCTAGCATGCAGACTGCCCAGGTTCGAATCCCGGAAAGGGTGAGTTCTGACTGAAGAGAGTTAAATAACTCGAAATAGCTATCTCAGAAATCCCTTATTTCTTTGTTAACAATTTTAAAAACATATATATATTTGTGCTTGCAGATGGCTCTGGGTTGAGCTGAAACAAGCAAAGGAAAGAATGATTTCTTCCTCCCATATTTGGGTTTACAGGGTGCAATCTAAAAAATAACCACTTGACACACATATTCACTCCCTGAATATTAACAAAGCGGGAGAGAGCCTGTGGCTTGAGACTAAAGCTTCTGCCTAGCATGCAGACTGCCCAGGTTCGAATCCCGGAAAGGGTGAGTTCTGACTGAAGAGAGTTAAATAACTCGAAATAGCTATCTCAGAAATCCCTTATTTCTTTGTTAACAATTTTAAAAACATATATATATATTTGTGCTTGCAGATGGCTCTGGGTTGAGCTGAAACAAGCAAAGGAAAGAATGATTTCTTCCTCCCATATTTGGGTTTACAGGGTGCAATCTAAAAAATAACCACTTGACACACATATTCACTCCCTGAATATTAACAAAGCGGGAGAGAGCCTGTGGCTTGAGACTAAAGCTTCTGCCTAGCATGCAGACTGCCCAGATTCGAATCCCGGAAAGGGTGAGTTCTGACTGAAGAGAGTTAAATAACTCGAAATAGCTATCTCAGAAATCCCTTATTTCTTTGTTAACAATTTTAAAAACATATATATATTTGTGCTTGCAGATGGCTCTGGGTTGAGCTGAAACAAGCAAAGGAAAGAATGATTTCTTCCTCCCATATTTGGGTTTACAGGGTGCAATCTAAAAAATAACCACTTGACACACATATTCACTCCCTGAATATTAACAAAGCGGGAGAGAGCCTGTGGCTTGAGACTAAAGCTTCTGCCTAGCATGCAGACTGCCCAGGTTCGAATCCCGGAAAGGGTGAGTTCTGACTGAAGAGAGTTAAATAACTCGAAATAGCTATCTCAGAAATCCCTTATTTCTTTGTTAACAATTTTAAAAACATATATTTGTGCTTGCAGATGGCTCTGGGTTGAGCTGAAACAAGCAAAGGAAAGAATGATTTCTTCCTCCCATATTTGGGTTTACAGGGTGCAATCTAAAAAATAACCACTTGACACACATATTCACTCCCTGAATATTAACAAAGCGGGAGAGAGCCTGTGGCTTGAGACTAAAGCTTCTGCCTAGCATGCAGACTGCCCAGGTTCGAATCCCGGAAAGGGTGAGTTCTGACTGAAGAGAGTTAAATAACTCGAAATAGCTATCTCAGAAATCCCTTATTTCTTTGTTAACAATTTTAAAAACATATATATATTTGTGCTTGCAGATGGCTCTGGGTTGAGCTGAAACAAGCAAAGGAAAGAATGATTTCTTCCTCCCATATTTGGGTTTACAGGGTGCAATCTAAAAAATAACTACTTGACACACATATTCACTCCCTGAATATTAACAAAGCGGGAGAGAGCCTGTGGCTTGAGACTAAAGCTTCTTCCTAGCATGCAGACTGCCCAGGTTCGAATCCCGGAAAGGGTGAGTTCTGACTGAAGAGAGTTAAATAACTCGAAATAGCTATCTCAGAAATCCCTTATTTCTTTGTTAACAATTTTAAAAACATATATATATTTGTGCTTGCAGATGGCTCTGGGTTGAGCTGAAACAAGCAAAGGAAAGAATGATTTCTTCCTCCCATATTTGGGTTTACAGGGTGCAATCTAAAAAATAACCACTTGACACACATATTCACTCCCTGAATATTAACAAAGCGGGAGAGAGCCTGTGGCTTGAGACTAAAGCTTCTGCCTAGCATGCAGACTGCCCAGGTTCGAATCCCGGAAAGGGTGAGTTCTGACTGAAGAGAGTTAAATAACTCGAAATAGCTATCTCAGAAATCCCTTATTTCTTTGTTAACAATTTTAAAAACATATATATATTTGTGCTTGCAGATGGCTCTGGGTTGAGCTGAAACAAGCAAAGGAAAGAATGATTTCTTCCTCCCATATTTGGGTTTACAGGGTGCAATCTAAAAAATAACCACTTGACACACATATTCACTCCCTGAATATTAACAAAGCGGGAGAGAGCCTGTGGCTTGAGACTAAAGCTTCTGCCTAGCATGCAGACTGCCCAGGTTCGAATCCCGGAAAGGGTGAGTTCTGACTGAAGAGAGTTAAATAACTCGAAATAGCTATCTCAGAAATCCCTTATTTCTTTGTTAACAATTTTAAAAACATATATTTGTGCTTGCAGATGGCTCTGGGTTGAGCTGAAACAAGCAAAGGAAAGAATGATTTCTTCCTCCCATATTTGGGTTTACAGGGTGCAATCTAAAAAATAACCACTTGACACACATATTCACTCCCTGAATATTAACAAAGCGGGAGAGAGCCTGTGGCTTGAGACTAAAGCTTCTGCCTAGCATGCAGACTGCCCAGGTTCGAATCCCGGAAAGGGTGAGTTCTGACTGAAGAGAGTTAAATAACTCGAAATAGCTATCTCAGAAATCCCTTATTTCTTTGTTAACAATTTTAAAAACATATATATATTTGTGCTTGCAGATGGCTCTGGGTTGAGCTGAAACAAGCAAAGGAAAGAATGATTTCTTCCTCCCATATTTGGGTTTACAGGGTGCAATCTAAAAAATAACCACTTGACACACATATTCACTCCCTGAATATTAACAAAGCGGGAGAGAGCCTGTGGCTTGAGACTAAAGCTTCTGCCTAGCATGCAGACTGCCCAGGTTCGAATCCCGGAAAGGGTGAGTTCTGACTGAAGAGAGTTAAATAACTCGAAATAGCTATCTCAGAAATCCCTTATTTCTTTGTTAACAATTTTAAAAACATATATATATATATTTGTGCTTGCAGATGGCTCTGGGTTGAGCTGAAACAAGCAAAGGAAAGAATGATTTCTTCCTCCCATATTTGGGTTTACAGGGTGCAATCTAAAAAATAACCACTTGACACACATATTCACTCCCTGAATATTAACAAAGCGGGAGAGAGCCTGTGGCTTGAGACTAAAGCTTCTGCCTAGCATGCAGACTGCCCAGGTTCGAATCCCGGAAAGGGTGAGTTCTGACTGAAGAGAGTTAAATAACTCGAAATAGCTATCTCAGAAATCCCTTATTTCTTTGTTAACAATTTTAAAAACATATATATATATTTGTGCTTGCAGATGGCTCTGGGTTGAGCTGAAACAAGCAAAGGAAAGAATGATTTCTTCCTCCCATATTTGGGTTTACAGGGTGCAATCTAAAAAATAACCACTTGACACACATATTCACTCCCTGAATATTAACAAAGCGGGAGAGAGCCTGTGGCTTGAGACTAAAGCTTCTGCCTAGCATGCAGACTGCCCAGGTTCGAATCCCGGAAAGGGTGAGTTCTGACTGAAGAGAGTTAAATAACTCGAAATAGCTATCTCAGAAATCCCTTATTTCTTTGTTAACAATTTTAAAAACATATATATATTTGTGCTTGCAGATGGCTCTGGGTTGAGCTGAAACAAGCAAAGGAAAGAATGATTTCTTCCTCCCATATTTGGGTTTACAGGGTGCAATCTAAAAAATAACCACTTGACACACATATTCACTCCCTGAATATTAACAAAGCGGGAGAGAGCCTGTGGCTTGAGACTAAAGCTTCTTCCTAGCATGCAGACTGCCCAGGTTCGAATCCCGGAAAGGGTGAGTTCTGACTGAAGAGAGTTAAATAACTCGAAATAGCTATCTCAGAAATCCCTTATTTCTTTGTTAACAATTTTAAAAACATATATTTGTGCTTGCAGATGGCTCTGGGTTGAGCTGAAACAAGCAAAGGAAAGAATGATTTCTTCCTCCCATATTTGGGTTTACAGGGTGCAATCTAAAAAATAACCACTTGACACACATATTCACTCCCTGAATATTAACAAAGCGGGAGAGAGCCTGTGGCTTGAGACTAAAGCTTCTGCCTAGCATGCAGACTGCCCAGGTTCGAATCCCGGAAAGGGTGAGTTCTGACTGAAGAGAGTTAAATAACTCGAAATAGCTATCTCAGAAATCCCTTATTTCTTTGTTAACAATTTTAAAAACATATATATATTTGTGCTTGCAGATGGCTCTGGGTTGAGCTGAAACAAGCAAAGGAAAGAATGATTTCTTCCTCCCATATTTGGGTTTACAGGGTGCAATCTAAAAAATAACCACTTGACACACATATTCACTCCCTGAATATTAACAAAGCGGGAGAGAGCCTGTGGCTTGAGACTAAAGCTTCTGCCTAGCATGCAGACTGCCCAGGTTCGAATCCTGGAAAGGGTGAGTTCTGACTGAAGAGAGTTAAATAACTTGAAATAGCTATCTCAGAAATCCCTTATTTCTTTGTTAACAATTTTAAAAACATATATTTGTGCTTGCAGATGGCTCTGGGTTGAGCTGAAACAAGCAAAGGAAAGAATGATTTCTTCCTCCCATATTTGGGTTTACAGGGTGCAATCTAAAAAATAACCACTTGACACACATATTCACTCCCTGAATATTAACAAAGCGGGAGAGAGCCTGTGGCTTGAGACTAAAGCTTCTGCCTAGCATGCAGACTGCCCAGGTTCGAATCCCGGAAAGGGTGAGTTCTGACTGAAGAGAGTTAAATAACTCGAAATAGCTATCTCAGAAATCCCTTATTTCTTTGTTAACAATTTTAAAAACATATATATATTTGTGCTTGCAGATGGCTCTGGGTTGAGCTGAAACAAGCAAAGGAAAGAATGATTTCTTCCTCCCATATTTGGGTTTACAGGGTGCAATCTAAAAAATAACCACTTGACACACATATTCACTCCCTGAATATTAACAAAGCGGGAGAGAGCCTGTGGCTTGAGACTAAAGCTTCTGCCTAGCATGCAGACTGCCCAGGTTCGAATCCCGGAAAGGGTGAGTTCTGACTGAAGAGAGTTAAATAACTCGAAATAGCTATCTCAGAAATCCCTTATTTCTTTGTTAACAATTTTAAAAACATATATATATTTGTGCTTGCATATGGCTCTGGGTTGAGCTGAAACAAGCAAAGGAAAGAATGATTTCTTCCTCCCATATTTGGGTTTACAGGGTACAATCTAAAAAATAACCACTTGACACACATATTCACTCCCTGAATATTAACAAAGCGGGAGAGAGCCTGTGGCTTGAGACTAAAGCTTCTGCCTAGCATGCAGACTGCCCAGGTTCGAATCCCGGAAAGGGTGAGTTCTGACTGAAGAGAGTTAAATAACTCGAAATAGCTATCTCAGAAATCCCTTATTTCTTTGTTACCAATTTTAAAAACACACACACACACACACACACACACACACACATATATATATATATATATATATATATATATATATATATATATATATATATATATATATATATATATATATATATATATATAATATATGAATAACTCAAGGCAACAAACATATTTACTACTCCTTCCTCCTCCCATTTTCATCACAATAATAGCCTTGTGAGGTGGGTTGAGGTCAAAGAGAGGGACTGGGCCAATATCACCCATCCACCTTCTATGTCTAGAACTAGAATTTTTGTAGATGCTACAAATTAGGGAGATTTAAAGAAAGTAGAGGCTTGTAGATATGGCTTGTATATTCTGAACATTTCTTGACCATTGCCAATGAAGCTGCTGAATTTAGGATGCAAATGGATGACAGCTGTTTTATAAACCCTAACTAGACAAAGCATAGAGCCTCTGACAATGAACAACAAAAAAAAAAATCAAATAGGTAATTAAATAAATAAACCACATCTCCGAGAACCTGAAAAAAACACCCCTGTAGATAAAAGGGCCATTCTAACAGTCCTCCTATCCTCTCCTAGCCATTCCAGCTCTTGCTTTTTATCACACAGGCTTCCAGCCATTCCTAACATTACCTGCAGCCAGTGGGAAAGATTGTAGAACTGTATAGATATTGTGGACATTGATCATCATTTTTCCCTGCATTTGTGAAGATTATACCTTCACAATGGTGTATGTGCTCTCTTAAAAAGCTATTTAATGTTCCAAAAACTGAATCAGGGTAGATGGCAGAGGAAAGGAATTAACAGTGTTTTTCACTCTTATTATTGCCCCATTTTGTTTTGCTCTACATTTCATATTACCTATGTATTGATAGTATTGACTATCTTTTGGGCTGATTTTATGTCAGGTTTGGATTGTTTTGCATAGACCAGACTGAGTCAGTCCCCATCAGACTAAGAGTTCAGTTGATAAAAAAGTGATGGTCACTTGAATTACTCTATCTTCAGTGTGAGTACTTCTGAGTGTTTTATATTGTATTGCTGTGTTGCTTGAGTGTAACTTTTGTGAGTTACCTGGAAAAGTTTGATAAGGGATTCACTATTTACTTAAAAAAAGTAAATAGTGAATGAACAAATGTTTCCTGTGTGAAATTTCATTTCAGGTAACCATCTTGGACTCATGGTAGTTCTGACAATGGTTGTATGTATTCAAGTTGGATGTAAGTAACAGTCTCAGCTTAGCTCAATCTATTTTCTTAGGTGTTACCATGGCAGAAGAACCTGAGGCAATTACTCAGTAGACTTTTTGGTTTTTTTTCTTATTTGGTGACAATTCTAATTTTATCTCAATGCCCTTGGAACATAATAGAATAAACATCCCTGACATGAAAGGATGCAGTAGAAGAAATAGAATGAATATATAATCGCCTATGACAAAATTATGTACTGTACAGGATGTCCATCCTGCAAGGTGAAGAAGAAACAAAGATCTGAGTTATTTGTTGGGAAGAAATACTGTAATTGGGTAAAGCTAATCAGGTTTTTTTTTTTACATTGAAAGGGTCATTCTGTCTGATGAACACTCTATAATATTTGGATTCCTGAATATTCATGAAAGATTTCACATTTTTCAGATATATTTTTGTTCTGTTGAGAATAATGTAAGTTTTATGAATGACTTAAAGGTTAAGGCTTATAGAATATTGATATATGTCTTTTTCAGTTTTGACTAGATACCAGCACTGGAGATGAATGATCCCAGTATGGACCCCATAAAATACTTTGCAAGCAATATTTTAAAACTGAACAGTTAAAGAATGTGGAAAAGAGATAAACTTGTAATCTTTTTAAGCACTGTCACTTATTACTGATATCATTAGGCTTAGAATAGTAGACAGCTTATCTAACAATGATATATTTACAAGTGACAGTACTTGTATATAAAAGAATACACACACACAAACACACTTACATATCTAAACACAAATATGCCAAGTAACAATATAATGAAGATTTTAATAACAAGTGATTTAGCTTAAGACTGAAACCTTTATTATATATCATTGACTAATGTCTCAGCAGTCCTTTTCATTTCTTGCTTTTCAATGTTATATTTGAATGAAAAAGATATTGCCATATTCCTAATGTTGATATCCCAAATTGTAATCAATATTGACAGAATATATACTTTCTCTTTCTCTTTCTTCTTTACTTACAACACTTTAAGGTATCTAACAGAGTATCAATAATTTATACTATATCAGTATCATTGTATTGAAATAACATAATGTATCAAGTTTTATAATAGCACAACAAAAAGGGGAAAAAAGTTGTAGATAATAGGTTTAACACATTTGGGGGTATATCATTTGTATAGTAAACCTATTAAATGAACAAATAAAAAGGAAAAGTACAGGTAGTCCTCTACTTATAACTACAATTGAGCCCAAACTTTCTGTTACTAAGCAAGATATTCATTAAATGAGTTTTGCCCTATTTTATGATCTTTCATGCCCTAGTTGTTAAGTGAATCACTGCAATTGTTAAGTTAGGAACTGAGTTGTTAAGTGAATCCCAAAGCTTCCCCATTGACTTTGGTTGTCAGAAAGTGACAAAACATGACCACATGACCCTGGGACACTGCAACCATCATAAATATGAGTCAGTTGCCTAGCATCTGAATTTTGATTATGTGATCATGGGGATGGTGCAACTGTTGTAAGTGTTTAAAACAGTCATAAGTCACTTTTTCCACTACCATTGTATCTTTGAACGGTCAGTGAATGAACTGTTGTAACTCAAGGACTACTTGTACTCAGCTTCCTCATCTATGGTTTGCACCATACCTTCATTGCAACCTTGACACACCGTTGGGCGAACTCAAACTTGCTTTTGTTTTAATGTTTTAGTTTGAGACACGTATTGGCAAACCATTCAGAAGAATCAAACTGTGATGGAAGCACAAAGCATAAGCTTTACGCCAATCTAACTGCCCCTGCCTAATTTCTCAAAAGTTTATTGGCTTTCTGTTCATATAAATAACTGGAGGACATATGCTATTAACAATTGTTTGGTAGTGATTGTTTAGTAGTCTTTCTGCGTTGTATTTTATTTTTTTTAAACCTTCTTTTCATCCTACAGATTCAGATCCAGTAATACTAATGTGCTGCAGACATATTACTAGATAAAGTTGATCTTGTAGTTTCACTGTTACAACTAAACAGAGCACTTGACATACCTTGCTTTTCTTGTTTCAGTCTTTAAACATGTCATAATACTGAGGTATTGCTTGGGATTCTGTTTAAGCAAAGCTATTTTCTGAGCTTTTATCTTTGTCTTTGCCCCTGCTGATAGTCTCAAAAAGACAGGTTGAAAAACCTGCCAAATATCTATGTTTCTCAGTGCCAACAAGCCACAAGCCTGGCTTAAAATTAGTATCTGTTTATCTTTATTTATCCTTTTTGTGATGACCATTCCCTCTTTCTACATTGCAGTTGGGCATTTCATTTGAATTTTTCTCATATGACCTTTGAATTTTCCATAAGCATTTCCAGCATGTTTATTTTCCAGAGTGTAAAAATAAGATAAAAGAATGCTAAGGTATGTTAACTAATTTGTATAATTCTGCTGCATTAATTGTATCCACACTAAAAAAAACCTTGGTCATTGTGCCGTGGTTTCAAAAATGTTCCTACTTCAGTTGGCCTACAAATGCACATAGACATAAAAAAGGCAAAATCTGCTTTCAGTTGAATTCAACTCATGAGCACTTCTCTGCAGAGTTCCTGTGATATAAAAACGTAAAATGGAATCCAGATTATTTTGAACTAACCACTGCAGGGTACTATAAGAACAGATATACAGAGACTAAATGTTGTACTAGGAAAAGTCATACATTAAGCAAGTTTTGACCAATTCAACTTACTGATTTGTGGGATTTATTTTCAGTAAAACTGAATTTGGATTTTACCCATTAATGAGCATTGCTACATCAGATGAAAGGACTGTTAGTCCAGCACTCTTTTCCCACAGTAGCCAGCTGGAATCCATAATTAGGATATTTCTGCAGTAATACCCTTCATCCATGTTCTGTAGCAACTGAGTGGCTGTCTTTTAGCTTCCTAGTTGCAAACAGCTAAAAAGTTATTCTAGCTCAAGGAATAACTCTAATCCTAAAAAAGTCCATGGAGAGGTGTTTGGAAGTTGAGTCATGGCAACTGGGTTTATTATATTTTGTTGGTTTGATATGTTTCGCTGCTTATCCAAATAGGGTCTTTAGTGTGAGCAAGTTGGTTAGGAGGCATTTGGGTAGGCAGAGAGTCACCAACTCCTATAAATTGTTAGGGATCATTAAGTGTGGCCTCTCTGGTGAACCTGAAGTGGTCTTAATCTTCCTGGAGACTGAAGAGAGAGCAGCATAAAAAATTGAGGACCAGTTGTGTGTGAGGCCTTCAGTTCTATTGAGGAAAAAAATTTCCACTTTGGCATAAATGAATTCCTTCACATCTCTCTCAAACCTTCTATCTTCCCTGTCCAAAATGTGAACATTAAGACTACTTCACAGGTTCACTAGGGAGGTCACATTTAATCCCCCCCTAAGAATTTATAGGAGTTGATATATTCCAGTGACTCTCCGCCTACTCAGATGCCCCCTAACCAACTAGCTCAGACTGAAGAAATTACTTGGATAAGCAGCAAAACATATCAAACCAACAAAAAAATTACAAGTCCAGTTGCCATGACTCAACTTCCAGATAACTCTAGCTGGATGACTGAGAATCTTCAACAATGGAGGGGTCTTTTTCCACCAATACATTCCATCCATTTATCAGTATTTTTCTCCTTCCTAGTATTTTCCCATGAGTGAATAATCCAGGTATCTTTTGATCAACCAAGTGTTGATCCATTGGTTGTGACAGGAATTGACTGGCCAGCCTGTTGCCCAAGCTTGATATTATGGGGGAGGAGAGAGAGACAGAGAGAGACTGAGCCAGCTTTCTTGTCTAAGGTGGGATTAGAACTCACAGTCTCCTGGTTTCCAACCTGATGCTTTACCCATTGAACCAATCTGGCTCTCTTTAAGCCCCCATTTAATACTATGTCTAAATATCAGGAACTGAGGCTTATTTTAATTCTAATAAATAAATCAGAACCAGACTGTTGTTTCAATAATGGGAAGCGGAAGAAAGAATGGGGTAATCAAGAAGTCATTCACAGAGCTGGAAACTACGGTTTCTTATTGTCACTATTATCAGCTGTAGTTCTTCCCTAATGTCTCACTGAATATATGTAGTCTCTTTTTAAGTCAATCTAAGCAGCTGCCCACCTCTACATTTTGTGACAGAAAATTCTGCAAATAAATTGCTTTGAGTATTTGCCTTTATTTCTAAACAATCTTTCCAATGTTTTCATTGTTCAGAAACTCCCAAATGTTCTCACCTAAATTATCAAGCATTCTTTGCAGGCATTCAAGTGTAATGTGCTGTGCTGCATTGAAAGCACCTGCAGGGCAGTTTTTAGGTGGCAAGTAAATAGGGCTATTTTCTTACTATTGCTAAGAAGTTATGTGATTGCCATTAGATTGTTGTTCATGTTTCATTTAAATCATGTTTCCAGAATGTATACCTGTTTCTTTAGGACAAGCAAAAATGAAAGCTGGTTGGGTGACTTTGGGACAGTCATTCTCTCTCACCTCACAGAGTTGGTATGGGAGGGAAAAAGGAATTAGGTATATTCACTGCTTTGAGTTGTTTATAAATATAATAAAGGTGGGATATCAATAAATAAATAATCACATATAAATTTCAACAGCGCTCCAAAGGCAACTATCAAAATTTGAGTTGGCTGGTCCAGATAAAAACATAGTGAGAGAGTATTTGACTCAGTTTTAATTTATGGTATATAAGACCTCAGTTTTGAATGATTTTCCTATTTTGTCTTATTAAAAAAAATGAGTTTAATGGCAATTTTTAAAGTCTCTCTGGGTGGTATATAGGATTATCAGCTTGTCATTCCCTGGTAGCT
The DNA here is from genome assembly GCA_034064705.1 of Bothrops alternatus. NCBI lineage: Eukaryota > Metazoa > Chordata > Lepidosauria > Squamata > Viperidae > Bothrops > Bothrops alternatus. The sequence goes on along the minus strand of JARGCV010000051.1, from coordinate 4,647,813 downwards.
GTGTATGAAACAAAACTTGACGGAATTTTTTTTAGCATATTAATATTTGGTTGGCATGCAGTAATATATTTTGTAACCAAAGAAATCAGTGTGCACAATAATATTTAATACTTGCATATTATTGCATGTTTGGTGGTATTAATTTTACAAATTGCAAATCTACAGCATTTTCTTTTGAAAAAAGAAAATTTTATTCTTGAACATTGAACCCAAATTTTTAGTGCAACTTGAAATGTTCACATGAAATTTTCATTTGAACATTTGTGAATTAATACTGGAACTGATGTTGGTTTCATGCAAAAACTATAGAGTTAGAGGTTTCTCACGGGCAACCTGTTTTCCTTTCTTTCTGAAAAGAACAATTTTAATAAATTACTTTCTGCCATCACAAGAGCTGTTTGCATCCTTTATTAATGTATTTATTTTATTCATTAGATTTGTTTGCTACGCATCTCACTTATTTGTTATCTGATTAAGTCCTGGTCATCGTGAATGGAGCAAACAGAGAAATGCTACACATTTTACTGTTTTTCAAATAAACCTGAGTCAAATGATACCAGAACATGGATTCTAATGCAAGTCTCTGAGAAAATTGAACATTTTTATGATTATGGTAATATTCTTACATTATGGTGATGTTATATAGTTGTTAATTCATATTGAGATTGAGATCCAATGGAATGTAGATCACTTTTTTGGTTGATAGGTTTAAAAACTCTACTGGCAATTTAAGCAGTTCCATTCTGATTATCTCTTTAGAAATGGATTTATTCAGAATTTAAATACCAGAATGTTTAATACATTGATGCTAAACTTACAGATTTCTCTTTTAATATATATATTTTTAAATGGGCTCTGCTTATGCGTCTGGGCCTCAGGAAAGAAAGGTTACAGCCCCAGATAGAAACCAGAAGGCGGTGATTTTTGTGTCCTTCCTTAGACATAAAACCTGCTAGGTGTCTTTGGGTCAGACTCTGATAGCCTTAGGAGAATAGCTAGAAAAAGTGCATGGATTTGTTCAGGCAGTCCTCAGATAAAGATTGTTCTCTCTCTCTCTCTCTCTCTCTCTCTCTCTCTCTCTCTCTCTCTCTCTCTCTCTCTCTCTCTCTCTCTCTCTCTCTCTCTCACTCTCACTCTCACTCTCACTCTCACTCTCACTCTCTCACTCTCTCACTCTCTCTCTCTCTCTCTCTCTCTCTCTCACACACACACACACACACACAAACAGAGAGAGAGAGAGAGAGAGAGAGAGAGAGAGAAGGATGGTTAAGAAATAGATTTTTAACGCCTTCATAATTGGAATATTGCCCTTACTTGTTTCATCTGAATAAGCCTGCATTAACTAAAACAGATCTCTTAAAGGATAAAGCAAACGCTGAAAGCAGTTCTATAGTATTTGCAAGGTGCTGGGTCTTTCTGGAAGATTAATGATTAGCCAAGCAGCAACTAATGTCTCCAGCCCAGACTGCTAGAAATATCTTTTGAGAATCATCTTAGATTGTAATATATGCTTCTCATATTAAAATGTCACTTCCAGACCCAAGTCCATTAGTGTCATGCAGCCACCTCAGTTGCCTTCTATTCTATAAGAGATATTAGCAAATAATCACAATGCTTGGAGATCAAAGCAAGAAAATTGTCGTTTAAACAATTCATCTTAAGAAAAGAAGAATAAGCAAGACACTCCCTGGCACTTACCTTCAATACCAATCATTTTTATTTAATGTGCCTTTAGCAGACATTTATTTATTTCCATTGTACAGATTCAAACAGGTAGTGCATTTATATTTTTAGTGGGCAATTTTTGCACAGCTTGATACTTGTATTTCAGGATTATTGAACAGGTATAGATTGCTTAGGCAAGATAATTTTAAATAGATAATGTAGGGGGAGAGTTATCTGATTTTTCCCTTTGCATATAAAGAAAGAGTGAAAAAATAGAAAATTACATCTTAGATTGGTAGCCCCATATTACTGTTCAGATACTTCAAGGGAAATACTGTCTGTCATTTTTGTGGGGTTTATACACAGCTGTCTCTACCACACCACATTTTACTCCCCCCCTACCCCTCCCTCCTTGGTAGGAGGGTATATTTTGAAACAGGCAGTGCAATGTATCCACATCTCTGTGTCAACTCCAGAAACCTTTTTCTATAGAAGTATGATACAGGAGTTGTCACTTCATTTGATCACATGCTATCTTCCAAGTGAATCAAAAGCATTTGAAAAAAGAAAATAAATGCCAAGTGCAGGGCATCCAGTGGGCACTAAGAAGGGTGCCAGGGAGTATGCTGGCACCTGCGAATAGTAGATTGCTTGCATTTTTAATGGTATTATGTTGTGTGTGTGTGTGTATGCGCATACAAATATTTATCTGTATTGGCAATTTTTTCTTGGAGCACATGGTTATGTCAAATCTGCTTTGATTTATCAGCCATTTTCATCCAGGGCTATGCTCTTTTCCTGGATGAGCCTTTGACTTACATCTGATTTAAGGTCACCTGTGCTACTTATTTTCAGGGGACTTCAATCTCCATATAGATGTGACCTCTGATTTCACCAGTAAATGCTGTTATACTATGATCTCCTGTTTACATTGTCAGCACTTTCTTTCGTTGGTACGTGTGAAAGGTCAGGCTTTTGATTTAGTTAACTTCTTGGGACTCTCATTATCAGGACTTGAAGGTGCCCACCTTGATTTTTCATTCTACACCCTCTTTCCCTCAGCTTTCTGATTTTGTACTAATAATATGCTTGAAAGAAGCAGGCGGTGTTCTCAACTTTGTGTGCTTGCGGGATGAAAAGTAATAAAATTAATTGGTGTTTGTTTTCCAGCCATAATGCAAGCTTGCATGTTTGTATTTTGAGTCTTTATCACCACGTTTTCCTGTCCAATTGCTAACTTTCTCTCTAAACATTTGTGTAATTCTTCAAAGTTTCTTCCGGATGTGCAGGTTTATTTCCTTTAGTGCTTTGATATTTCTACTACGGTAGGGGAGAATGAGAGCAGTGGAACTGAAGTTGAAGCACAGAGAGATGAGACTGCTCCTGGTGAAATTTTGCATGTCCAAACCAGATCAGTAACTTGGAGCAGATAACAAGATAAATTGACTTGAATTGTTTGCCAGTTTGTCATACAGGTCTCTGATCTCCACTTTTGTGTGATACATGTGTGCTGGTGGGGAAGATATTGGCCTGAGAGGAAAAGATGTACAATAACTTTAAAGCAAAAATCATATAATTGCATGACCTCTTACCCTGATTTTCTTGTTACCAGCTGGTACAGATCTAAGAGCAACAGCAGCAGCATGAAAGGACAGAGCAGCAAAGGGTGGGAGAAGCATTCTCGACCAACCACCTCTTTTTATTTCTTTCAGTCAGATCAATACAGGGGAGAAAAGAGCTGGACTTCATTCAATGGATGGTTGGAGGCTAACCAACAAAATGCCTGGGGCAGGGAATGAAAAAATTGTTCATTCTGTATGTGTTTTACAAATATTCATGCTGATGTTTAAAAAAAATGCAAAGTTCCATTTCATTTCAGAACGCTTTCAAAGCAACCTCAGAAGTAAGAGAGATACTCAAAGTTTCATGGTTCGCAGCTCCTAGTATAATATAAGAGGTATGTTGAGAAGGCTCATTACCTAATAGAGATAGCTTGCTGCTAGAAGCCACTTCAGAAGCTGAGGGATACTTATTTATATTATATTTATTCATTTATTACAGTTCCAACCCCACTCAGTAACCAAACTTCTAGGATGGTATACAATTTTATTCAGAGGCAATTAGCCAATTCCATTCAAATTTCATAGAATTTTCATAGACATTTGAAGCAAGATATATTCTGAAGCAGTTTGAAAAGATACAAACTCAGCTGGGAGATTTGACACGTTTCTGCCCATGCATAATTACACTTCCCAGATCAGTTCAAAAATTGGAATCAAGTTAATTTCCTGAATCGATTAAAAACTCTGAATCAGGTCACTTTAATTTTACTGGTGGATTTGAAAATAAGTAGAATGTACCTGCAGTTGTCATGAATTTATACCAGGTCATCATGTTTTTGTATTTTTACACCGATCTCCCCCATTTCAAACTTTGTATTTTGCTGATAGGGAAAGTAGAGATCATTTAGTTTTCATAGGAAATATTGTTTTGGGAGAGAGGAAACATTTGGTCTGGATGTGATGATGGGGGTCTTGTACCCAGTGAGAATCATGGTTGAATGGGATGTAAACTTTGACTTCTTTATCGCAGCCACTGACATAATCATTTTATCGTATTTCCTGCCTTTGACTGATCTATTTTCTAGAACTCAGTATTGGTCAGTGGATCTAGGTTTAGACTAGATCACTTGCTTCACTCTTCTTGAACCATAGCGCAACCTTTGTCGACTATACTGGGATTCCTAGAATTCCTTTGTTGGGTAGGAATTCAGAGGGTTGCATCTAGAAGCCATAAAGTTGGAAAAAACAAAGCAAAGCTTAAAGTTGGCCTACTAAAACCCACATTAAATAAAGATAGCTTTAAAGCAGAATCTGCTGCCTGAAACATTTCATTCTGTAAAACATTGTTTTTGTATTTTCCTTTTTAAACATCACCGCTTGTTTCAGATTTCAACCTTATCTGAGTTAATGTCTTAAATTTTGCTGAAAGTTTTTGAATTTCTTAGAACAGCTTTTACTAATAGGGTAACCATGCATTTCACCAAGTCACTTTCATGAAACCTAATTGAAGATTTTTTAAAGTTTTTATTTTTTATTTTAAATTAATTCATAAACATTTCAAAGTATATTGCTGATTTTATGTTAGAATATTTCATATAGTGAATGGTTGCCAGGATGTTGCCTCAACTAGATAATCTCTAGTTCAGTGGTTCTCAACCTTTTTCAGGTTGAGACCCCACTTGCGCCGCCCATGCGTGGCGCGCCCCCGACCCGCGCCACGCACGTGTGTGCGATGGGCCAATCCACGCATGCGCGCGCGACGGGCTGATCCACGCATGTGCAGCGCGCGCACGACGGGCCGAACCGTGCATGCGCGTGCGACGAGCCAATCTGTGCATGCACGGCGCGCGCACAACGGCCCGAACCGTGCATGCGTGGCGCAACGGGCCGATCCGTGCATGCATGGCATGCGCGACGGGCCGAACCGCGCATGCACAGTGCGCGCGCGACGGGCAAAAAAAATGGCGGACCGCGGTGTCCGGCGACCCCTGCAAAACGGTCGTTCGACCCCAAATGGGGTCGCGACCCATAGGTTGAGAACCGCTGCTCTAGTTCCTAGATTACTAGGTTCTATATTGAGATCCTAGTAGGATCTATTACAGTGGTGGATAGCTTCTGTTTTTTAAGATCAACCATCAATAGTAAAAAAACAAGCAGTCAAGAAATATGCAATGGCATATGGTAAAGCAGCCATGAAAACCTTGGAAAAATAGTCAAAGGCCGTGATGTGGTTATATCTACAAAGATCAGAATCTTGCAAGCCATGGTATTCCTTGGGATGGTCTATGGAAGCAAAAGTTGTACTTTGAAGAACTAGGAAAGGAAGAGTATAGACACTTGACCTTTGAGGTTGGAGAAGACTCCTGAGAATACTGTGGACAGCCAAGAAATCAAAGAAATGGATCATCAAACAATTCAATCAGAGCTGTCACTCAAGGCATAAATAACCAGACTCAAATTATCCTACTTTGAACACATTATGTGAAGGCTCTAAAGCCGGGAGAGGTGGAAGGAAAGAGGAGAAGAAATTGATCAGCAGCAAGGTGAACGGACTTAGTTAAAGTAGCAATGAATGCAACAGTAGAAGATCTCAAAGGTCAGATTAGGGATGGATCATCATGGAGAAAATCTGTCTGTGTGGTCACTAGGAGTTGAAAACATTTTGATGGCATATTCAGTAAAAATTAAAACATGATTTCCATTCAGTGGAGTTATTTTTTTAATATAGGTTAGATTTTAGATTATAATGGTAAACATCTAATGCAAACTAAACTTAACGAAAAGAAAATGTAGCGGAATAAAAAGAATAAGAATATAATAAAGAAAAAAGAAATTTGTGAAGAACTGACTTCCAACCTTCATCACAAGTATAAGCACATTTAATAAATCTTGATCCTCTTTAAAATTATGCATGCTTATCTCTTCATCCCATCCTGTATCTCTATAAACAAATCCATAAAGCATAATCTTTAAATCCTGATGTCAGCAGAAAGTCCATAAAAGATTGCTAGAAGCAGAAATGTATATTATTTTAATCTTGATCAAATATGCCAAACTTTACTTAATCTTTAGTTCATTCAAATGTTGTCATAGGATTTCATTTCATTTCAGTCAATCAATCAATCAATCAGCACAGAGCTGGAAGGGACCTTGGAGGTCTTCTATCTAGTCCAGTGGTTCTCAACCTTTTTAATGCCGCGACCCCCAACTGGTCGTAAATTGAGGACTACCCAACCGATCGTAAGTCGAGGACCCCCCAACCGGTTGTAAGTCGAGGACTATTTCCCTGCCCGGGAGCGCCGCGCATGTGTGGTGCTGCCCCCTGCGCAGGCCAAGGCGTAGCTGGCAAGGGGCAGTGACGACGCAGGGCGACAACCGGCTGGGCCACCAGCTGGCCCAGCCCAAGGGAGGTAAGGCACCCGCCGGGCTCCATGCACACCAGCAACCCTCCCTGCGCCCGCCACTGCCCCGCTAGCCTTACCTTGGCCACCGCCCGTTTGGGGCAGCGGCAGGCAGGCCCAGGTGTTCCTGGGCGGCTGTGGCAGTGATGGCGCAGGGCGACCACCGGCTGGGCCACCAGCTGGCCCAGCCCAAGGGAGGTAAGGCACCCGCTGGGCCCCACGTGTGCCAGCAACCTTCCCTGCGCCTCCTGGCCTCCCACCTCCCATCCCTGGCTCTCTTTTACTTACATTTTTAGTAGTTGCTCAGCAGGGAGGGGTGGAAACTTCCAGACAGTTCGCCTTCGCTACAGACAACTTGCAGCACCATTTGCAGACTGGGACTTTTGGCGGGCTCAGCAGGGCAGAGACAGCCTGGACAATTCCTATTGGCTTTTGAAAGCCAATAGAATTAGACTCTATTCAAGAGAGTCTATTCTATTGGCTTTCAAAAGCCAATAGAATAAGAGGGAGTAGCATAGCTAAGGAAAAGGGGGGAAAATGGCGGACTGCGTTGTTTGGTGACCCCCGTGAAATGGTTGTTCGACCCCAAATGGGGTCGTGACCCACAGGTTGAGAACCGCTGATCTAGTCCATCCCTCTATTCAAGCAGGAGATGCTATAACAGTGGTCCCCAGCCTTTTATGTACCAGGGACCTGTTTCATGGAGAGAGATTTTTCTGTGGACCGGAGGGGGCGTGGTTTTGTATGCTGCCTGCATATTGCTTTGCTTGTTTGTGCAGACCAGCTGCTGGCATGCTGTGGTCTGGTACCAGTCCATAGACCGGGGGTTGGGAACCCCTGCCTTATACCATTTCATAGAGATGGCTGTCCAGTCTTTTCTTAAAAGCCTCCAATGATGAAGCTCCTACACCTTCTGAATGCAAGCTGTTCCACTGGTTAATTGCCCTCACTATTAGGAAGTTTCTTTGTTTCATCGCAGAATTGAAGAACCAAGAGTTCTTCAAGACTTTAACAAGCCTGTTTTGTAAATCTGATAGGAAACTTTACCCAGGTCACTCTCTTGGTTTGTCATTTATATTTTCTTTTTAAATTTTAAAACCTCAGCCAATTTCTTTTGAATATCCATTAAAATATCCTTTTTCTAAACCATTTTCTTGGCCTATCAGTTATAAATCCACTTTTGATGTCTCTAACTTGTTGTATAAAACTAGTTGTAAATCTAATATTTCTTCCGTAACATCTTTTTGGACATAATCTATCCCTAGAAGCAGATATCATCTCTGACATTGTTGATATAATAGCTATTATTATTTTCTGATTCCATTCTTCAAAGGTTTACCTCTACCTAAAATCCTTAATCCCCACTAGTATCCAATTTTTGAAATCACAAACTTCTTCATCTATCTTATGTCTTGTAATAAAACACGCAGGCTCTATTTCCCACAAGAAGCTGTACTATATAATTAATTACAAAATATTATTATAAGGTAATATTTAAATCACACTGATAAAAATTAAAATAATACAAATTAAAAATGGCCATTTATAATTTTCTGAGATCAAAATCTTATTTAGCTTTTTGTTATTTATTTTGGATTCTTTAAATTAAATTTTCATTTGTTTAGAATTAAAGAGCCATGCTGAATCAGGCCAAAGCCCATCGAGTCCAGCATTCTGTGTCACACAGTGGCCCACCAAATGTACATGGGGATCTTGAGCAGAAAGAGAAGGCAAAACCTTCCCTTTCCCTTGACCCCCAACAAATGGTACTCAAGGGAATCCTGCCTGCCTCAACCAACATAGAGGCGGCACATGGACATCCGTTTTAATAACCACCGATACACTTGGCATCCATGAATCTATCTAACCCTGCCTTGAAGCTGTCAAGGCTGACAGCTGTCACGACCCCTTCTGGAAGTGAATTCCATAAATCAACGACCCTCTGGGTGAAGAAATATTTCCCTTTATTTGTCCTCATTTTCTTACCTATGAGCTTTAGGGAGTGCCCCCTTGTCCTGGTATTGTGTGACAGAGAAAAGAATTTTTCTCTATCCACCTTTTCTATCCCATGCATGATTTTATACACTTCGATCAAGTCACCCCTTAAACGCCGTCTTTCAAGGCTGAAGAGACAACTTCAAACTTGTTATTGTAAGGGTCTCTAATACCTTAGAAACAATTAATGAACATTTTCTGAAAGTGATTAGAAAGTGAGGTTTGTGAACTTAGTGTCCTTTTAAAGTCGCCATCATGTTTATGAGCAAGATGCTTAATCCCATTGTTTCCTAGTGCTCAAAGCCACGGAAAACCGGTGTCCTACAGCTGTCTGGAGCACATATGGGCGATCTCTCATCCTTTCTTAATCCAGAGAGATGATGATGATGATGACGACGACAACAACAACAACAATAATAATAATAATAGAGTTTGAAGGGACCTTGGAGGTCTTCTAATCCAACTCCCTGCTCAGGCAGGAAACCCTATACCGTTTCAGACAGGTTCCAGTGAACTAATTTATTCACCAATTCCTTGGTCTTTGCCTTTTGCAGAACTGTCTTTAGTTCACCAAAGCTCCCTTGGCACTCTCCCTATTCAATGGACTTTTGGATGAATTTTACTGTGGATTTCATTCACAAACAGGAGACCAAAATATGAGCATTTTTGGCATAGTTCAACCAGTTCACCTAATGCATTCCATTTATGTCAATATGTCAATTTACATCATTTGTACAATGATGTAATAGATATTTTATGTCATTTGTACCAATTTCCCTAATTGCATTATAGACATTTGCATCTCTTTTTGTCAGTTGCGTAATTATATAATTGATGTTGCATAAATTGATGCATGCAATGTAAAAATGTTGAGAACATAATTATGCAAATGACATACATTGCATCAGTTAGGTAAATTTGGATTTAATAGTCATTTGGCTTTAACAAGTACCCCTGCTCCCCAAATAGTCCTTTAAATTCAGGTTTTACTGAACAAAATATTGCAGTATGGAATCATCACCTGAAGGCTCTTTAAACAGTTGCAATATGACCTTGCTGTGTTTCTCCAGACAGCAATATACCCTGTACAAATTAGAGATGCCACTCTGTGCTGTGAAATACCAAACATACTGTACATTCAGAAATGTTCTGGCAATTATTTTCAGTGATTTGGTGATCATGATCCTATATTGGGAGCCCCACAGCAGTTCAGACTTTTTAAGTAGTACAGGTAGTCATTGACTTACGGCCTAAATGACCCTGCCCATTACAGACATAAGTTATAATGGTTGTAAAGTGGCTTACATGACTGATCTGATTTTACTATCTTTTTTGTGGCATTTATTAAGTAAACATGCCAATTGTTAAGTGAATGCAGTGGTCATTACGCATATCGCTTTGTTCAGTATGGGCTGGTTTTGTAAAGAAACTGGAAGCAAATGTCTTTTTTAACAAAAATGTTGTAAAACACAGTCACGTGATTATGAGATACGATGGTTGAAAATGTGGATCGGTTGCCAAGCGCTTCATGTGTAATCCCATGACTGCAGGGGAGCGGTGGCTGTCAGAACTTTAGAACAACATTGTAAGTACCCCTGTGGAGGTCCGTCATAACTTCAAAGAGTTGGTAATCGACCAGTTGTAAATTGAGGACTACCTATAGCCATTTACTGCTTTCTCCTTTTTAAAGAGTGTTGTGGGAAGTAGTAGTAGTAATAGTAATGTTGGAAGGGACCTTGGAGGTCATCTAGTCCAACCTCCTGCTCAGGCAGGAGAACCTATACCATTTCAGACAAATAGCTGTCTAGTCTCTTCTTTAAAACTTCCAGTGTTGCTGCATTCACAGATTCTGGAAGGAGGTTGTTCCACTGATTAATTGTTCTAACTCTCAGGAAGTTTCTCCTTAGTTCTAGGTTGCTTCTCTCTTTGGTTAGTTTCCATCCATTGCTTCTTGTCCTGCCTTCAGGTGCTTTGGAGAATAGCTTGACTCCTTCTTCTTTGTAGCAACCCTGAGTGAGCTTTAAGGTTCTGGTGACTTCCTCAGACAAATCAAGATCAAGAACCATGACTTTTCTCAAATCTACTCAGGCTCCTTATTGAGAAGGGCATGGGAACAATCAGGGGCATCATCGCTTCCAATGGAAAAATAAAACTCTCTGAATAAAAAGAGAGATCCCCTGAGAGATAACTGTGCATAGTGGGACTCTCTATGCACAGTTACTCATGCCTTCGTCACTTCCAGGCTGGACTACTGTAATGCTCTCTACATGGGGCTCCCCTTGAGGTGCACCCGGAGGCTTCAGCTGGCCCAGAATGCGGCCGCATGGGTAGTGACCGGAGCATCATGGCGCTCCCATGTAACACCGCTCCTGCACGAGCTGCACTGGTTGCCGGTGGCTTCTCGGGTGCGTTTCAAGGTGTTAGTGACCATCTTTAAAGCGCTCCATGGCATCGGACCCGGATATTTACAGGACCGCCTTCAGCCAGCAAATACCTCCCGCCGTCCAGTACGCTCCCACAGAGTGGGTCTCCTCAGGGTGCCGTCGGCCAGACAATGTCGGCTGGCGACCCCCAGGGGGAGGGCCTTCTCTGTGGGAGCTCCAACACTTTGGAACGAGCTCCCCCCCGAACTCCGTACGATGACAGAATTGCGCTCCTTCCATCGAGAATTAAAAACATATCTTTTTCGACAAGCCGGCCTGGGATAGTAGCTCCGGTACCAACAAGGCCATAATTGTTTTAGGGGATTGTTGCTTTTAAGAGAATGTATTGGGTTTTAAATGATTCTGGGCCAAATTGTTTAATCTATTTTTAATCATTTTACTTTTTGTATGTTGATGTTTTTAATTGGGCTGTACACCGCCCCGAGTCCTTCGGGAGGGGGGCGGTATAGAAATTGCAAAATAAATAAAATAAGTGCAGAAAGTCATATGACTTGCTTTGAAAACACAAATGTGTTTATGTATTGCACTGACGAAATGTATTGACAGCAGAGGACCTCAAATTATGTTTTCTATTCCTCAATGTGTATACACTAGTTAGATTCATGTGGTTCTCTACTTTGCATGGACATCACTGTCTTTAATAAGCAGAAACTGGGGTCCACAAATAAATATGAGAGGCTAAGAAACTCTGTGCTGGATTAAATCAAAAGCCTATCTAGTGTAGTTGTCAACGCTGTGACAATGGATGTTGTCACTCTGACAACTGAGAGGAGAGGAGATATGATAACCTTCAAATATTAGAAGGTTTGTCACTTGGAAAAGGGAGTGCACTTTTACGGTCCCAGAGGGCAGGGTTAGAATCAGTGGGTTTAAACTAAAAGGAAGCAGGGTAAAAGCGATGGATTCTCCTGAGGCAGAGATTGTCTGGTGGTAATCTCTCAAAAATGTCCTACAATGACCTAGAGCAGACATATCAAACTTGCGTTGTCACATTACATCGCGCAATGAATCACGATGGTATTGCCATTGCCGACAATGGGGTGGGCGCAGCTTCTGGATGACACGTCCAGCCCATGGGCCGGCAGTTTGACACCCGTGATCTAGAGGTTGGATAGGATGACCTCTTAAGACATCTTCCAACTCTTTGATTCTGCAGTCCATTTCTATACAGGTTGTACAGCAAATGATATTGAGAGACATATTTCTTCTGATTGCAGAATAAATTTTAGCCATTAATGCTAATAGCTCTATTATCCATGAATTTATCTAATTCAAAGCCACCCAGACTGAATGTCATGACTACATCTGAGGGAATTCCAGATTTCAGTTAAGTATTGTGTGAAGAAAGGCTTCTTTTTGTTTCTTCAGAATCTCCCACCACTAAGCATTATTTGTTGGCCCCAAGGCCTCTACATTTTCCATACCATTTGTTCCTTCCTTCCTTCCTTCCTTCCTTCCTTCCTTCCTTCCTTCCTTCCTTCCTTCCTTCCTTCCTTCCTTCCTTCCTTCCTTCCTTCCTTCCTTCCTTCCTTCCTTCCTTCCTTCCTTCCTTCCTTCCTTCCTTCCTTCATCATATTTCTGTACTGCCCAGGAGCTCAGGACCTCTGGGCAGTAAGAGGGGCTCTGAGCAGTCACATCACCTTCCTGAACTGCCCTTCTAAACTAAGACATGATGTACCCAGAACTTTCTAAACTGGAAAACCCTATGTGATACTGTTTTGGATGTGCTCATGTATGATTGTAAACCTAGATGTATTCATTAGGGAATTTGGGAGTCAATGAAGGTTTCTCATGAATTTGAATGCATATTGGCTTAGGTTCTTGAATTAAAAACAATTCTTGTCTTCCACTTGATGCAGTTGGCAAACTCTACAGAGTTTGAATAAAAGAAATGAGTAAGGTATTACAACAGCCATCCCCCAAATGATCTCTGACTGCTAAATTTTGGGAAACAGATGCTGGCAGCACATCATGAGTTCAGGGCACAAAGTTCTATTGCTGTTTTACCCCATAGTGCTTCACCTTAGTGCGTTGACTGCTCATAATCTTAGTTTCTAAATTCAACATGCAATTGCTTAAAACTTGCTCAGCTCAGATTGAATCCTGTGGTTAAAAAATAACAGATCTCTCCCACACAAATTATCAAGAGAATAAGCACCTTCCTTAACATTATTAGCAAGTTATTAACCTGTTTAAACCATTTAAGTGTACAGAACAGTACTTATTCTTTATTTGTTAGCAAAATAAAATCATCTGTTTATAGGAGCTTGGAAATGTTCACAACAGATTTTAGGAATTGATTTTTTTTGAACGATATGGAGATATAAAGATGTTGCCTGCTTATTTATTACTTTGCAATGTATCCATTGCCCCAAAGAGCTTTTTTTATTTAAAAAAATGCTATTACTTAGATGTTAGGCATGTCCATAAAATATAGAGGCTGTCAATAAATATATAGTGGCTGTGATCAACTTTTTAAAAATACAGTGATCAACCTTTCTGCAACTTTCAGTAAAATGGATGATGCATCCCACAGTTAAAGTATATTTTGTTAAAAAGGTGGTATCTAGGGGCTGGGGAGCTTGAATAAAATCTTGTATATTCTGTTATTTGGCTCATATTCCCCCTTACATAGTTTTCAATGCAGCTGTCTACGTCTTTAGGTAAAGTAATAGTTCTTTATCATACAGAGAAATGCTGTAGAGAAAATATATTAGAGGACTAATCTGTGCCTTCATGGGATCTGAATTCCAGTTGTAGGATTTCATTTACCTATGAAGTGACTTCAGATTGTTCTCAGCACTTATTCTAATATTTAGCATAATATTAGTGTTAAAAATGCAGATTTAAACTAAATTGAGGGTGCAAATGAGCATCAATTGCTGATTCTTTTAGAATGTAGACTGTGTTGAATAACATGTTAACTTTGGAGTCTTGATTTAATAAAACATAATGAGGACAAGTGGCACGTGGATACCAAAAGAAATATTGCTAATCCCTTTGCATGAGTAAGTAAATCTGGAAACAATACCTCCACATCAATAACTGTCAGAAATCATCTTCAGACTTTATGGTTTAGTAAGCAAGGATTCATTATTTAATTCAAGCTTATATTTAGTTTCCATTCTCTTCTATCAGGAAGTAAACAGGCATGTTAAAAGCTATTTTAGCAATATGGATGACTCTTTGGACTTTCAAAATTACTTTTGTTCTTATATGGGAACTTGTATCTTTAATTCTATATCCCTTTAGCTTCAAATGTTAACTCACATTTTTGCCTGGCTTTGCTTCTATAAGAAATATTCATGCAACCCGATGAGCATGTTTTACTATTCCCAAATCACTGTTGCCATGTTCTACTAGTAAATGAATAAATGTTGCTGTTAGATATATCTATTAACTTACTTAGTCCTTTGTAAACACTGATAAGGGCCCAAAGTCTGCAAGTACATTATATTACTTTTGGTAAATGTATCAGAAAGTAAAGCAAAAAAGTTCACTCTACTGTATCTGTACAGTAGGAGTAGGGGTATGCCTCAATCAGTAGATTCCTATGTTAACAGAAGATAAGGTTACCTGATTGGACTGCAATGAAGTAAATAGAATCTTGTTGAATAATGCTTCCAGTAGGTTATCATGAATTGCCCAAACAATTGTTTTTAACCTATAAAGCGCTTTATGGCTTGGTTTCCAGGTATTTTCAGGATTGCCTCTTTCAGCTTAAATTAACCTGACCAATGTGCCTCTTAGGGAAGAAATTATCTTAATTTCTGTAAGGTAAAGGCAAGAGGAAATCTGAAACTGCTTTTTGGTAGCAATCTATGCCTTATGGCAGAGGTCCCCGACCCCCGGTCTGTGGACTGGTACCAGGCCGCGGCATGCCAGTCCGCACAAACAAGCAAAGCCCCATCCATGGGATGCAGGCAGCACACAAAACCACGCACCCTCCAGTCTGCTGAAAAACCTCTCTCCACATAACCGGTCCCTGGTGCCCAAAAGGTTGGGACCTCTGCCTTATGGAATAGTCCTCCTGCTAAGGTCAGGCAAGTGCTCAGTTATTGGAAGCCAGTTAATACCAAATTGCTTTTAGGTTTTATTATATGATTACAATAGTATACAAATAAAGAATTATTCCATTGTAATGGATTGCATGGCATGGATGAGTCACACAGTGCAATGGGTGAAATGATGGGTTAAGGAGGCTGTAATAAGATTTGTCGTAATCCATCCATGAACTGCTTTTTCTGGGAAATAACGTGGAAACAATAAAAGTCCTATGTCCTTCGTAATCAGTGCTGAGACAATAACCTATGCCTTGTTATTCGTAGGCCTCAACCAAGTTAAGCAAGGGACCTGTGAGGTGGTTGCAGTGCATCGGTGTTGTAACAAGAACAGGATTGAAGAGCGGTCACAGACGGTCAAGTGCTCTTGCCTCCCAGGTCAGGTTGCAGGCACAACACACGCACGACCATCTTGTGTCGAAGGTAAGGGTCTTTTACCTTATTGGCTTCAGAATTGAAGGACTCTCTCCGTCTCCTTGATGTTGTGAATTCATAATTGATAAAAACAAGAATAAATCCTTCTCTTTATTAAAGTTAGACATATGTTTCTTTACAGATAATTAGTAATTAATTTATATAATTGATACAGTTAATTAGTTATAGTAGTGAGATGTTACTAGCTATATTAATAGAGATCATTAGTAAAATTTTAACCCAAAGGTCAATCTCCTAAAATTAAGTATTTGTTCATGCAGTCTTTTGCCAGAATGATTACTTGTTACAGTAATAGATATTTTTTACTTCTTTGCATGAAAAAGTCTACTTTGAACATGACTTAAATTGAACAAAGGCCTTTTGGATAATTAATCCAGGAATAGCAAACTTGACCCTATTTGATATGTTGAGTCCTTTTAATCAAAATAAATAAATAAATCAGGATAAAGGAATTAGTTAACTAAGCAAGAGCAGTTAGCTTCCACCAAACATGGCCGTTACTACTCCCTCCTCCCATTCCACAAAACGAGAACAGATCTACCACTTTTGTCCACTAAATCTCTTGAAACAATGTAAAATCTGGACTTTGAAACATGAAAAAACACAGTAGGATTTCACAGTTGATAAGAGAGATGGAATTACTTGTTTCATTGAGCCCCGGTATTGCAGGCAAACTCTGCCCATAGCCTGGAGTTCAATCCTGATGGGGCTCAAGGTTGACTCAGCCTTCTATCCTTCTGAGGTTGGTAAAATGAAGACCAAGATTCATTCATTATTCATTATCCGTATCCCACCTTTCATGTAGGTGACTTATATAAGGTTCTGGCTTCACTTTTATCCCCATGATAGCAACCCTTAGGAGGAAGATAAGGCTGAGACAGGGCAATTCACAGAGTCATCCATGGAGTTTCCATGCCTGAAAGAAATTAGTTCCATTATGTACACACAAAGCAAATTGGAATCAAAGACTCAGTGGAATTCAGCAGAAAATGAAGATCATCTTCTGATTACCTTCACAAGGCCACGCTAGTAATGAAGAGAGGAATGATGAGACTTAAGGCCTGTTTCTATGAGATTAAACTACATGTGGAACGGGCATTTCTGTTTTAGCAGAGCTATTTACAAAATATTTGCCATTTGAATTATAGCCTGGTTTAAAGATAGAGGCACGCTGTGCGTGAATGCAGGTATTGAATTTAGCCATCAGCCTTAGCCTCAACCTAGGGAGCAAACTGAATTTGTAGTAAAGCTGCTTGAGCTGAGCTGAAAGAAATGGATGTTCACTAAACTCTAATTCTCTTTGCTGTTTTCCAAAGGTCATCTTGATTTTTGTCTTTCAGACTGGGTAACCCTGATAGTCTTACGGTTGCTTTCCATAATTTGCTTTTGTGTTTAAATATATATCTCTATATATCTTCTGTTTCTTCCTCTGTCTCTGACAATGCATAAGAGCAGCCACCCTCATCTGGGTAGGTGGGCGTTCTGAAATGATACCTGTTAATTTGAATTTCTTCAGCAGGTATTTATATGTGAAGGGTTTCCCTTCCTTGATTTAAATGTATATTAATGGCTGAAATTCATATTGCTTTAAAGAAAATCAAGAAATTGCTTAATGTGACACTTTCCTTCCCCCTATTCCCCAACAGCAGAGTGATTAGATTTTTCTCTTCTACTGGATAGTTTTTTGTTGAGCGATAAAAATTATAAATTCTACTTAGTGCTTCTGTCAACAGCAGTGAAAAATCCTAAAATATAAAATGTTAAGAGATTTATTTTAGATGAAAGCAAAACAGTACATTATTTAATAGCTTCCTGCTAATTAATATTGACATAGAAAGTGTATTTATTAAGCCATGTAGAAGACACTTAACTTCTCTTTTCATTGCTTTCCACACAAAATCATATCCTTCTAAAATGACTTAGCAATAACACAGAGCTTCTAACTTTCTAATTTCTCTGATGTTTTAATCTATGACCCAAGGTTTTTCAATGGTAAAACATGCTCTAGCCCAGGGGTAGGCAAGGTTTTTCAATGGTTTTTCAATGGTAAAACATGGTTTTTCAATGGTAAAACATGCTCTAGCCCAGGGTTTTTCAATGGTAAAACATGCTCTAGCCCAGGGGTAGGCAACCTTGGCTCTTTTATGACTCGTGGACTTCAATTCCCAGAATTCCTGAGCCAGCATGGCTCGCTCAGGAATTCTGGGAGTTGAAGTCCATGAGTCATAAAAGAGCCAAGGTTGCCTACCTCTGCTTTAGCCAAATCATAGATTATACAATCGTGCTATTAACTTTTGAATCTTATCTAATGTTTATGTGCCACGGAATTTGGAAGAGATATTGAATTTATTTTTCAGGTAGTTTAAATATTCTGTGGAAAGACAGCATCACTTTATGGGCTTCTAATCAATAATGTTTGTATGAGTGATAGATTACTAAGACAAGGGATCAAGACAATGGAAAAAAAATCTAAACTGGGGAAAAAAACATATTATGGAGGCAAGTGCCAAGAGTACCAGCATATTACAGTAGGTGCAGATATAGAATACAGAATAAGAGAGTTGGAAGAGACCCTGGAGATCATTTAGTCCAACCCCCTGCATACACTAGAGACCCTGTGGTCTCTGGATGAATGGCTGTCCAATCTCTTCTTAAAAACCCCCATTGATCAAGAAGGACAGAAACTCAGCTACAAGGGTTCAGTTTGTGTAGAACCTTCACAAGTAGTGGGTAAATCAGGACGAATGGTGCAGTCCACCCACTTGTTTGGATAAAATTGTTCGTATTAAGTCCCCATTATGTTTTGGATGTTGACCTTTTGTTTCTTCCTGATTAGAAAGTTTTTCATTTTGAGGTGAACATAATGTAACTGATGGTTAATATTAATCTTATGTTTTAACTGTTTTTTTAAAAAAAACCTTTGGCTCCCTTACATGTTCATCCAAGCGCAAAGGTGGTGTATAAATTTGCTAAACATTAAATACACACACACACACACACACACACACAGAGACATACTTAATGTATGTTTTAATTGCCTCAGAAGATATCTGGACACACTTGACTGAAACTTTTTACAGGTAATCCCCCTCAATCAGGAGAAATAGAAAGTAATTTCTATCTCCCCAAAGGCATTTGTGCATTATCTCAAGCTAGGTGGAACATCATTTATTTTTGAGTTGTTCAAATCTTGGTTATAAGATCAGTTCCCAATGTCACATGTTATCTTCTCTTATTCAGAGATTAAATGTTGCTTGTATGTTTACTTTTTTGTACCTCATGTATTTGGGTAAGCAATTCAAATGTAATTCTCTCTCTCTCTCTCTCTCTCTCTCTCTCTCTCTCTCTCTCTCTCTCTCTCTCTCTCTCTCTCTCTCTCTCCCCTCTCTCTCTCCCCTCTCTCCCTCTCCCTCTCTCCCTCCCTCTCCTTCTGTCTCTCCCTCTCCTTCTGTCTCTCCCTCTTCCTTTCCCTATCTCCTTAACTCCCTCTCCCTATGTGTTTGTATGTATGTATATACATACATCTCTTCCAAGGCAAAGCCTATAACTTTTTATATACTATGCACTGTGAAACAATACACCTTATGATGTGGAATAAATTCAAGATATTTGCTTAAAATATGCATCTAAATGGCAAAGATAGATTCTTTGTGGTTTTTTTTACAATATTCTAATATTTGCCCTAACAGATCTTTCTTGAAACTGTTTACTGCATATGTTTTGAGATTTAACAAAGGAAAGATTATGTATGCATGTATTGGATATACAGAACAGGCAACTCTGCATTTCCCCTTTAGTATGATAGCTTAGAGCGTTTTTTTTTTAAAAATATACTATAAACTCTGGGATAATTTATTCTATATTTAGGGCAGGAATCCATGTCCATGTATACTTTGCAAATCTTATTTTGGGGGGATGAATGCAACTGTATGAAGCTTTTGAACTGCAGAAGCCTAAAGGAGCTTTTTAATTAAGGTTTTCTGTTTCTGCTCTCACTTGTGTAACTAATTATTTTCAACATTCATTTCTCTTTCAAAGAGCTAACCCATTGTCCCCAATTTAAGCTTAGTAACTTGAACATTTTTGTTGTGTGTGTGTGTGTATATATATATTTATATCGAGTGTTTCTTTTCTTAAATTAAAAACATATATATATATGTATGTATGTATGTATGTATGTATGTATGTATGTATGTATGTATGTATGTTTTCTGAGGTTTTCGCGGGTGTTTGTATGTAGGTCTTTGGTTCTTCGGGTTTTCTCCCACGTAGAATTTGAAGTGTCTTGGCGACGTTTCGACGAAGTCACATTCGTCATCTTCAGGCTGGTGCTTTCGGCTTCGTGCTTTATATATATAGTGGAGACTCAAGTGGAGAAGGTTTTACAAGAATCATTGAACATTGAAAAGATAACTTTAAGATCACAAAGTAAATTTGAGGATAAGGAAAAATATTTGACAAAATGGATTGCTGAGCTGTTGGGAATACCACAAGAAATGGGGAGACAAAGGATGATGAGAGAAATTTTCAATGAATATGAAGGGGCAAAATCTTTTTACAAAGACATGATGTTTGATTTGTCTACTATATCCACAACATTACAAGAT
Organism: Bothrops alternatus; assembly: GCA_034064705.1. Taxonomy (NCBI): domain Eukaryota; kingdom Metazoa; phylum Chordata; class Lepidosauria; order Squamata; family Viperidae; genus Bothrops; species Bothrops alternatus. The sequence goes on along the minus strand of JARGCV010000051.1, from coordinate 4,627,643 downwards.
TATGGAAAGACTCTTTGATGCAACGGAATATATTGATTGGGAGAGATGCTTGACAAAAGAAGAGGGCTAAAGTGAGAATTGAGGAATTAGATGACGGGGTATATCAGAGGAAATATTTAAAAATTAAACACTTGTTTGAATATGGCTAAAAAAATTTAAAGATTTTAGTTTAAGAGGGATGAACCCTCTAAGTAAGACAGTATCTTTTTTTCTTTTGTTTTTCAATATGAGAACTATAAAAATGTGTGGGATGATTAACATAAAGGAAATATTTTAGATATTTAAATGTAATTGATTTTAAGAAAATTCCAATGGATAACTAAAAATGTTTTGAATAGAGTTAAAAGATTAGATGATTGGATTTATTAAATGGAATATTTAAAGATTGAACATAGGTTTAATTATGGGTAAAAAACCCAAAGTATTTGGAAATAAGTATACTAATTCAAGAGGGATACATATTTTAAGTAGCATATTATTTTCTTTTTTCTTCTCTTTCTTCTTTTTTTCTCTTTTTCTTTTTCTCTCTGACGTCTTTTCTTTTTCTCTGTCTTTCTTTTGTGTCTTTTTCTTACTTATCTTTTAAGATATGAAAATAGATTTAAATATTTTAAGGTAATTAATTTGGGAAAAATTTAACCAGTAGAAATATTTTGAACATTGTAGGGAAAATAAATTTAAATAAGAATTGTAAACAGGATTTGTAACGAGGCAACCAAGATGACCAGATAGAAAAGAAGCATGATATTGATGAGATTATTATTGGTAGAAATTTTAGAAAAATCTATATTTTAATTTTTACCTATCAAAGAAATAAGAATTATATTAATTTAGGTTGCAAAGAGAATATTATTGGAAGAAGAGAAAATCAAGCAAAGTTATAATGTGGATTTTGGAATATAGAAATTAATTGTTAATTAGTGATTACTTTGTAAATATAAAGCCAGACAACATGCTGTTTACCAAATATCAAGATGTTTATATTAAAAAATCAATAAAATATATTTTAAAAAAAGTTTTCAGAATATCAGTCTAACCAATAGGAACATGTAATCCACCTGCAGATTACATCTTTTAGGGAAGAGATAAAATATAAGTCCCTCGGCTGCCACTCAAGGTCACTAAACAGCTGCAAGCTAAGCTGAATTCCAACGTTTCCTCCTCAATGGCTGTGGTACCAGTTCATAATCCCCCTTATTTCACAAAAGAGTTTACACCGATCTCTTGACTGTCTTGGGGAGTATTCTTCTGTCTCTTCTGGGCAAAAAAACCTGCTCAACAAACCCATGTCACATACAATGGTGCTTGATACACTGTATATGGAACAGCTTGAATTGGAAATCAGAGTGCAATTTTTATTATCTGTATACATGATTGTAGATTTGGATTCATCTGTCCTGAGGTCCAGTAGTAGTTGGTGTAGCCTGGGTTATCTCTTGACAAGCTTGTGCCACAGATACATATCCTGGTCCTTTAATCCGATGTTTAGAAAAGGAAAAAACATTAGGTTATAGTAAACTTGGCAAGCAAACACTTTCAATTTAGCACCCAATTTATCTCCATGTTTCTGGTTAGAAAAGTTTTGATTCTCTTGCTAACAACCATTTAATGGACAGATCATACTGCTGTCTTCCTGACATTGCAAAATGATGCAGATGATCCAGGCTAATAATGTTTTACAAACTATTGTCTGCATTCTCTTGATCTTGGCCTTCTAGGGTAAACAGAAAGGCATCACAACCATATGAGCTAACTCTACTTTATTGTAAAGCTACACTGATAAAATCTTCCAAGCATGAAAGTGCAGACCACACTTGGAATATTTCATTCAATTTTGGTCACCACGATATAAAAAAAGATGTTGAGACTCTAGAAAGAGTGCAGAAAAGAGCAACAAAGATGATTAGGGGACTAGAGACTAAAATATATGAAGAACATTGCAGGAATTGGGTTGGTCTCGTTTAAGGAAAAGAAAAACTGGGATGACATGATAGCAGTGTTCCAATATTTGAGGAGCTGCCACAAAGAAGACGTGGGGGTTTCAACTTATTCTCCAAAGCACCTGAAGGCAGGACAAGAAGCATTGGATGGAAAATCATCAAGGAGAGAGCCAACCCTAGAACTAAGGAGAAACTTCCTGACAGTCAGAACAATTAATCAGTGGAGCAACTTGCCTCCAGAAGTTGTGAATGCTCCAACACTGGAGATTTTTAAGAAGAGACAACCATTTGTTGGATATCATATAGCATTTTCTGCTTGAGGAGGTTGCACTAGAAGACCTTCAAGGTTCCTTCCAATTCTATTTTTCCTGAGCCTCTTGCCCTGCCTGCTATCCAGGTGCTATAAGTAATTCTTGATGTACAACTGTTTGGTCAGTGCCCATGTGAAATTGTGATGCTGAAGAAAGAGAATTATGACCCCTGCCTGAAGTCATGAGTGACTTAGTCATGTGATCAAAATTTGGGCACTTAGCAATATGCCTGCCCTTACAACCACAATGGTGCTGCCACTCCTACCCACCTGCTTATCTCTAACCCCAATTCAGCCACCCACCCAGCCCACCAGGATGCACAAAGTTGCCAGGGCCCTGGCGGTCTCCACCCACTCCCTGACTACTTGTTCCCTGCCCCATCACCCAGTTTATTTGCCAGTTTATAGGTAGATAAACTGGAATTAAAATAATTAGTTAAATCCAAAAATACTTCCCACAATTTGACAGAAATATTCTGCCCCGATTTCATCTGGACATTAAATGGCTAAAGACTCAAGAAGTTGGGAGTGTGGCAATAACTACCTTCTGAAGGGTGAAGCTAAAGCTGAAGGGCTGCTGAACTTGTACTGAAATGTATATACAGAGATAATGTGTTCCTTGCAGTTTTTAAATATAATTATTTAAATGTTTAAATTTTAAATGTAATTATTTAAAATATTTAATCAATACTTTTAGGAGAAACTAATAATAAAGGGCATAGAGATGGGTAGGCTATGAAACTGCTAGGTAGAATGTTTTTTTCTGGTAAACTAAAACATATGTCTGAATACTCCTTAGGCTTACTTTGCTTTAGATATATTGGAAATCTGGCTACTAGACTGGATACAGTTTTTTGAGATGAAAAGTGGAATACAGGTAATCCTCAGCTTACAGTCATTCGCTTAGCGACCATTCCAAGTTACAACAGCACTGAAAAAAGTGACATATAAACTGATCCTTGCAGTTAACCCCTGTCGTAGCATCTTCACAGTCAGATGATCAGAATCTGAGTGCTTGGCAACTGGAATTCATTTATGATGGTTGCAGCATCCCAGGATCAGTTGAGATCTTTCCAGTCAGCTTTGGACAAGCACAGTCAATGGGGGATTCACTTAACAACCGTGTAATTGACTTAACAACTACAGTGATTAGCTTAATAACTATGGCAAAAAAGGTCGTAAAATCAGGTGCAATTCATTTAATAACCACTTTGTTCAGCATTGAAAATTCTGGTCCCAATTATGGCTGTAAGTTGAGAACTGCCTGTATTTAGCTATTCTCTTGTTTGTGAGGATTATAGAGAAAAGGCTAGTTCTTATGTTACTTTGGAAGCACAACAATTTCTAGGCATATTATCCCTACTCCAGCACAACAGAAGTGAAGCTGCTGATACAATATCAGTCAAGGCTTCAGGTCACACTGTGCCAAGCAAGGTGATGGGTGCCAATATGGCCTGGGAAACAATTTATAAGTCAACATTGATCTGAAGCTGGTTATATTTTCTTCGGGAGAGTTATTTAAAAAGGCACAAGAACCAAAGGCATACATAGCTGCCCTTACTAAGTCAGCAGAAGCGCATCACCTTCAAAGCAGAGTTGTTTAATCTCACAACATTCGCTTTGCTATTTTTTTTAAAAAAAACATTGTCAATATTAGATGCTACAAGGCGGTTTCATGTTAGAGAGTCAATTGAGTCCTTGGCCAGGATCCACCTCCAACATTCAGATCAAATCAAATCAATCTTTCTTATAGTCAAAGATGAGTATGAGGAAGATGCACAGGATATTTATATGTTATTGGTAATGCCTGGAATATCTTGCCTAATTCAGTTGTCTTAGCTATTAAGTTTCCCAATTTTAATTCTGTGGACCCCATCCCATATTTAAGAGGTTCCTAAGGGGGGTGCATAAGTGCACTAACATGCCTTTTGCTCCTGTCTAATTTAGTTTTTTTCATTTTGTTTGTTTGAATTTGTAATTTTTGTTTGATAGTTAGAAGATAGATAGATAGATAGATAGATAGATAGATAGATAGATAGATAGATAGATAGATAGATAGATAGATAGATAGATAAGTACACGCATTGAAAAACACAAAAACTCAGTCAAAAAAGAGGAACCAACTTCTTCCCTGGTCCAACACCTTAAAGCCACAGGACATGAAATTGACTTCAAAAAGACCAGAACTATCGCCAAAACTGAACACTTTAATAACAGAATAATCAGAGAAGCCATCGAGATAGAAAAACGCCTACACAGCATGAACAAATGAGATGATACCTCCCGCCTACCAGCCATTTGGAAACCCGCCCTTATTGACAAACGAATCCCTAACACAAAGAATGACACCAGACTCACGAAAACCACACAGGATGTCACCACCACACATCCATGCAAAAAGCAAACCCAAACCCACACCGATGATGAGGCACGACCACAAACCAGAAGCCAGACTATAGCTGCATCATTAGCCACTTTAAACCCCTCCAATCCATACATGAAGCAAACTGACATCCACCATGAAGATGAGGCATGACCACGAACGCGAAACCAAACAGCTATGCAGCTCACCATCTCTAACCCCCCTGCAACTCAGACTAACCTGAGCACAACAAAGCCCCCACCCAAACAGAACACTCCCCCATCCAATCAAAGCACAGCCAACCCCTCATCCAATCATAGCACAGCCAACCCCCTAACCAATCAGAACACACCTCCACCCAATCAGAACACAGCCGAGCTCCCAGCCAATCAGTTCAAACCTCCACTGGCAATTGAAAGGAAGAAACAGTTGCAACCATACATTGCTGCTAGAAGCACAAAGCTGAAAGCACCAGCCTGAAGATGACGAATGTGACTTCGTCGAAACGTCGCCAAGACACTTCAAATTCTACGTGGGAGAAAACCCGAAGAACCAAAGACCCACATACAAACACCCGCAAAAACCTCAGAAAACAAATACACACACACACACACACACACACACACACACACACACACACACACACACACACACACTGATTGGCTGGGAGTCATTCTTTGTGTTAGGGACTCGCTTGTCAATAAGGGTGGGTTTCCAAATGGCTGCACCAGCCTGAAGATGACGAATGGGACTTCGTTGAAACGTCGCCAAGACACTTCAAATTTTACGCGGGAGAAAACCCGAATTAACAGAGACCTACATAGATAGATAGATAGATAGATAGATAGATAGATAGATAGATAGATAGATAGATAGATAGATGTGTGAAAAGGTGGTATAGAGTGGTATAGAATGCCTAGGAAATCTATAGAATGTGTGAGGTTTAGGCAAAGTATGAAATGTTACGTTATTTTAATGTGCTATATACTTTCCCTAGGCATTGTATATAAAGCCTAGGCATTATACAGAATGACAAGACATATTTAGGCAAAATATGAAAAAAGAGTCATGAAAAGACAGTCTCCTGGTTTCTAGGCAGGCACCTTAACCATTAAACCCAACTGACTCTCTTCCATTGTGATATCTTTTGGATTGATATGCTAAGGAAATGGGTATGCTAAGGAAGTGTCAACGAACTTTTTCATGTTCTAAATAAGTATGTTAAACTTATTGGAGCTTCTTTAGCTTACCCCTTCTGTTCGTTTGGTTTTCATCATGGACATTGGTGGGCATCCCTGCAGTTAAGCAGTATGTGTACAGTTTGTGCTGAATTTGAATTATTCCAGATGTTACAAAAAAGAGTCTTGGCAACTGCATAGATCCAGTGTGGTTGACCATTATCATAAAGGCTCATCAACAGTGGAGTCATTGTAATCCTTGAACAATGACAATATTAATTGTCACTTCATGAAGATATTTTTTCTGTAAGTGCTTGTCTACAATGTAGCATTTTAATTTCATTCTGCCTCTCATTGTTTAAATGTTGTACTATACCCCCTTAAGAAACCTTGAAATAGTATGTGAGATAAATATATTGGCTATAAGTCTGCTGTGTAGGAACAGGGAATGGATAAGATTATTGCCTTATACCTGGCACTAGAACAAGGAATAAACAAAGAAACAATTTAATCAAAAACATGTATTTATACTCAAGGGTCACTCTGCTTCTATTGTCTACATTTTGTTTTCTTCTGACCTTCTTACTTACAGTTTACTTCCCCAAGCCAGGATTGGCTGAGATGATTATTATAGATTATTATAGTACAGGAAAGCTTTCCCCCTAAAAAAAAATGGGATTCTTTTTAAAATACCACAAAATAGCTTTTAAACATTCCCTGTTATTATAATTATTCCTGCACCAAGCAGAAGATTCTACGGTTCATTTAGTGACTGTTCGAAGTTACAACGGCACTGAAAAAAGTGACTTATGACCATTTTTCACACTTACAACCATTGCAGCATCCCCACAATCATGTGATAAAAGTTCAGGCGCTCGGCAACAGATTCATTATTTATGTGTCCTTTCAGTGTCCCAGGGTCATGTGATCAACTTTTGTGACCTTCTGACAAGCAAAGTCAATGGGGCAGCCAGATTCACTTAACAACCGTGCTACTAACTTAACAACTGCAGCGATGTACCTAACAACTCTGACAAGAAAGGTCGTAACATAGGGCAAAAATTCACTTAACCAATGTCTCACTTGGCAACATAAATTTTGGACTCAGTTGTGGTCCTGACTTGAGGACCACCTATATTTGATGTCTTCAACAGTTCCTCCCCAGTCATATAAATTTGTGCATATGTATGTGAGTGTATTTCTTAGTATTATAATTGTATATTTAAAATATCAACAGTACTAATATCAGTACACATATTAATTGTATATATTAACCAAAGCCCTATTAAGTAATTTATGATCTTTTTGTGGTGGTCATTAAGGGAATCACCATGGTCATTAAATGAATCTGTGGTGGTTAACCAAACACTGTGACAGTTTAGTCAACCCATCGTTCTCAATGGTAGTGTTTTACCTGAAAAACCAAAGTAAACGCTGGGTTTTGGCAAAAAAGATAATAAATTGCAGGATGCTATAAATGCCCACCAAGGCAGGCCGATTGCTGAGCACCTGAAATGACTGGAGGGGGAGTGGAGTGGCTGGCCATCAGAACTTCAGAACTGGGTTGTAAGTAGCTTTGGAGAGGTCTAAGTAGCTGGTCATAAGTAGTAGCAATAAAGGGGAAAAAAGATTTTGCTTGGTTGTCAAGGGTGTGTGCAAAGGAAAAGTCCAAAAAGACAGGCTGGTGACTGTGTTCACACAAAACCAAATCCTTTTTTTGATCAAGACTGCAGCTGCCTAACTATTAGTACCTCCCCAGGGCCCCCTATTGATTCAGGCAAAATAGGGCTATGATTGAGAAAAATTCAGGAACAGGTTTTGAGGCTTTGCAAAGATCACGAATCTGAGCGTGCTATTAATGTTTTATGTTGGAGAAACTTTGCTTATAGGGAGAGAGAGAGAGATATATATTTTCAGTGTGCTGATCAAAGCAGAGAAAGAAACACAGCCAAAGTGATCATTAGGAGCTAACAGCAATCAGCAGGAAGAAACTCAAATAGTAATTAAATGTAAAACCCATCCTGCCAGAAGCCTTGAATCTGATAAATAAGGAAAGCCCAGTCTTTTCAATCGAGGCATCACTTAAACACTATCTCATTTGTGAAATGGGCCTAATAATAGCTATCCTGTTGCAAGGTTTAATTAATGTTGGTACAACACTTTGCAGTTCCTTAGCACTGTTCATCTACAAATGCAGATGCTGTAGCCATAGATATAAAGGCAGCTCATTAGAAAAAAAGAATGGCAAGGAGTGGGGAGAAAGCCGGTGAAAATAGGGTGAGTTGGAAACCGCCAAGAGGTTTTACTGACCTGCTTATCCTCATCCTTTATCAAGATGGTGGAAGGTACTGCACCACTGTCCCCTGCAGGTCTGAAGGCTAACTGTCACAGGACTTTTATACATGTGGGCAGCATGGTTTTCTCAGGACTCAACGGTGTGATGTAAACCCTGCCCATTTTTGTATGTGCATATTGCACACTCATGCAAAAGAGGTGGAGCTTGCAGTATGATGCTGTGGTACTGTTGACAAGAATAGCAATTTCCAGGGAATTCTTGTGTTAGGACATTGATTAAAGGACATCCCACAAGAGTGGGGGAATTTTAAACATGAAAGATGGGGTCCTTGGTGCTCTCTGAGCTTGGCTGATATATATATCAAAGAAGATTTCTTTCTCCCATATTTGGGTCGACAGGGTGCATCAAAAAACACTCAAGGTAAATATATATATATATATATATATATATATATATATATATATATATATATATATATATATATATATATATATATATATATATATATATATATATATATATATATATATATATATATATATATATATATATAATGTATTTGTGTCTCTAATTATATTTTCATCAGCTAACATTGCCGACATCGTCAGAGCATAAAAGCAAGGTTTCTGGGAGTTCTCTTATATTACCGGTCGACTTTGCACTCAGCTTTTTTTGACCTGGTCATTGGTCCACTCATTGTCTCTAGTTGTTTTGTTTTTAAAGGGCATGTGTTTGCTGCTATATATATATTTCTAGTCCAACCCCCTGCTCAGGCAGGAAATCCTATACAATTTCAGACAAATGGCTGTCCTGTCTCTTCTTCAACTTTCCAATGTTGGAGCATTCACAGCTTCTGGAGGCAGGTTGTTCCACTGATTAATTGTTCTAACTGTCAGGAAATTTCTCCTTAGTTCTAGATTCTTTCTCTCTTTGGTAAGTTTCCATCCATTGCTTCTTGTCCTGCCTTCAGATGCTTTAAAGAATAGCTTGACTCCCTCTTCTTTGTGGCAATCCCTGAAATATTGGAACATTGCTATCATGTCACCCCTAGTTTTTCTCTTCATTAAATTAGACATACCCAATTCCAGCAACCGTTCCTTATATGTTTTAGCCTCCAGTCCCCTAATCATCTTTGTTACTCTTCTCTGCACTCTTTTTGGAGTCTCAACATCTTTTTTACATCGTGGTGACCAAAAATGGATGCAGTATTCCAAGTCTAGCCTTACTAAGGCATTGTAAAGTGGTATTAAAACTTCACATGATCTTCATTCTATCCCTCTGTTAATGCAGCCTAGCACTGTGTTGGCTTTTTTGGCAGATGCAGCACATTGCTGACTCATATTTAAGTGATTGTCCACTAGGACTCTGAGATCCCTCTCGCAGTTACTACTATTGAGCAAGGTACTCCCCATACCAGGGGTCTGCAACCTTAAACACTCAAAGAGCCACTTGGACCTGTTTCCCAGAGAAAAGAAAACACTGGGAGCCACGTGGGGGGGGGGCTTGATTGAAGACTTTAATTATAAAGAAATACAGGCTGCTGTGCATGAGTTCTCTCTATCTCTTTCCTCTCCCTCTTTCTCTCTTTCTCTTTCCCTTTCCTCTCCTTTTCTCTCTTTCCTCTCTCTCTCTCTTTCCTTTCCCCCTCTCCCTCTCCCTCTCCTCTCCCTCTTTTTTCTCTCTCTCCCTCTCTCTTTTTCTCTCTCTCTCCCTCTCTTTATCTCTTTCTCTCCCCCCTCTCTCCCCCTCTCTCTCTTTCTCTTCCCCCCTCCCTCTCTCCAATCTTCTGCTCACCTGGCAAGCTGGCTTCAAGCTCTTCTCCAACAGGCTGGCTCTCTCCTGCCCTTCCTGCTTCCTGCAGAGATGCAGCCAAGGCAGGAGCCCCACCCAATAAGCTTGTCAGCTCGTCGGAGAACACAGTGAGGCCACTCTCTTTTACACACACACACACACACACACACACACACACACACAGAGAGAGAGAGAGAGAGAGAGAGAGAGAGAGAGAGAGAGAGAGAGAGAGAGAGAGAGAGAGAGAGAGAGAGAGAGAGAGAGAGAGAGAGAGAGAGAGAGAGAAGGGAAGCACAAGTGCTTCTCTCTGTCTCTCTCTGCAAATGGCAGAGGAGGCTGGGAGCAGCAGGAGAAGATATAAAGAGCCACATGCGGTTCCGGAGCCGCAGGTTGCCGACCTGTGACTTATACTATAACTGTGCATTTGGTTTTTCTTGCCTAAATGTAGAACCATACTTTATTCACCATTGAATTTCATTTTGTTAGATAGTGCCCAGTGTTCAAGTCTGTCCAGATCCTCCTGTATGTTAAGCCTGTCTTCTGGAGTGTTGGCTATTCCTGCCAGCTTGGTGTCGTCTGCAAATTTGACGAGTTCCCCATCTATCCTCTCATCCAAATTGTTGATGACGATGTTGAAGAACATTGGGCCCAAAACAGTTTTCTTGCAGACATTTCACAATCCAACAAGGTACATCATCCTGCACTGATGATATGACCTAGTTGGGTAATGAAACATCTGCAAGGACCCCACAGTTCATCCCCGAACTACAAATATTCTCTTCTATTGGTAAAACATGGAAGATTCACTTCAATCTCCAAAGTTTTTTTTTCTTTTTAAAAAATGCCATGGCTACCAATACACTCTCCAGCATTTCCTCCCTTCATCTATGGAGAAGAAGCTTGCTAGGTAGAAACCTGTATCTGTGATCTTCAAAATGTTGTTGGGATCTGGCAAAGACTGCGGTGGCGCAGTGGTTTGAATGCGGTATTGCAGGCTAAATCTTCTGATTGCCAGCAGTTCGATCCTGACTGGATAAAGGTTGACTCAGCCTTCCATCTTTCCAAGGTCCGTAAAATGAAAACCCAGATTGTTGTGGACAATATGTTGACTCTGTAAATCGCTTAGAGAAGGCTCTAAAGCACTGTGAAGTGGTATATGAGTCTAAGCGCTCTTGCTATTATTTTATAAATATAAATATAACAACTTGATCATATTGCAGGTGTGGTTTGGTTTGGTTTTCCTTGCTTACTGCTTTGAAAAATGGTGAGTTCATTTTATTGACTTCAATAGAATATTTTTAATATGCAGTACTTTTTTTATTTTTATGAAGAAGAGTAGGTAAAGCTGTTATTTGAGTACTAGGAGAAAGTATGGTCACCCATATTAATTCCTGAATGCAGTCCTCTATTTGAAATTATCCAATATTTGAATAACTGCTTGGTTTAAGTCTAGTTCAAAGATAAATAGCATAGAAAGGGAAAACAGTGATCTTTAAACTGTCCTTCATTTATTAGAGGTGGGACAACATATGACATGTAAAATATTTATTAGGCAGCTTCTCTTTCATTTTGCATTTGGTTTTGGGGTGTGTGCAGATACCGTGATCTGGATCTGAATTGTTGGCCAGGAGAAGGGAAACTTCATTCTCCTCACCATGATAATTATTTAAAAATATTCATAGACATCAATATAAAGATTTCATTAAAAAAACCAATTCAACTGACACCATAAGAGCTTTAAAAGAATTAATGTGTCAGTGTTCCCAAGTTAGATGGAAATTCATAACCTTGAAAAGTCAAGTGTTGTGAGAGATGGTTGGGATTTGGATGTGAGACCTACCAGGAAATACCAAAGATATAAGCTAGACTGGAAAGTAAACTAAGAACAATAACAATCCTAATCCTAAGTAATGACATACTATATACTACATGCATATTTAAAAAATACAATTTTTATTGAATCCGTTTTTAACAAGAAAAAGGCAATACAAATAGAAGAAAAGAAGCAAAGGAAATAAAGAATAGTAAAAATACAGAAAAGAAAGCCAAGAGAAGATGATAAAGAAATAACTTCTTAACTTTTTGACAGCAATTATAAATGTATTTATATTTTGCCCTCTCTCTCTCTATGATAATATCATAATTTCTTTTTCTCATAAGGTATCCTTTCTAATCATCAAACTCTTAAATCACAAGTTTATTTTTTTCCCTTTTTCAGGAATAGATTCATAGTTTCCAGGCACTAATAGTTGACCTTTCTTTAAATAATAATAATAATAATAATAATAATAATAATAATATATACCATTTCAGACAAATAGCTGTCCAGTATCTTCTTAAAAACTTCCAGTGTTGGAGCATTCACCACTTCTGGAGGCAGGTTGTTCCACTGGCTAATTGTTCTAACTGTCAGGAAGTTTCACCTTAGCTCTAGGTTGCTTCTCTCCTTGATTAGTTTCCATCCATTGCTTTTTGTCCTGCCTTCAGGGGCTTTGGAGAATAGCTTGACACCCTCTTCTTTGTGGAAGCCCCTGAGATATTGGAACACTGCTATGAAGTCCCTCCTTGTCCTTCTCTTCATTAAGCTAGACATACCCAATTCCAGCAGCCGTTCCTTATATGCTTTAGCCTCCAGTCCCCTGATCATCTTTGTTGCTCTTCTCTGTACTCTTTCTAGACTCTCAACATCTTTTTTATATCATGGTGACCAAAACTGGATGCAGTATTCAAAGTGTGGCCTTACCAAGGCATTGTAAAGTGGTATTAACACTTCTATCCCTCTGTTAATGCAGCCTAGAACTGTGTTGGCCTTTATGGCAGCTGCAGCACACTGCTGGCTCATATTTAAGTGATTGTCCACTAGGACTCCGAGGTCCCTCTCACAGTTACTACTATTGAGCAAGGTACCCCCTATACTATATCTGTACATTTGGTTTTTCTTGCCTAAATGTAGAACCTTACTTTTTTCACCATTGAATTTCATTTTGTTAGATAGCGCCCAGTGTTCAAGTCTGTCCAGATCCTCCTGTATCTTAAGCCTGTCTTCTGGAGTGTTGGCTATTCCTGCTTAGCCTGGTGTTGTCTGCAAATTTGATGAGTTCCCCATCTATCCCCTTGTCCAAATCGTTGATGAAGATGTTGAAGAGCACTGGGCCCAGAACAGAGCCCTGGGGTACCCCACTACACACTTCCCTCCATGTAGATGCGGTTCCATTGAGGACCTCACGCTGAGTACAGCCAGTCAGGCAGCTACGGATCCATCTGGTAGTGATGCTGTCTAACCCACATTTTTCTATCTTGTCAAGTAGTAGGTTGTGATCTACTTTATCAAATGCCTTACTGAAGTCCAAGTAAATTATATCCACTGCATTCCTCTGATTCACTAATTTTGTCACTTGGTCAAAGAATGCAATAAGATTTGTCTGGCATGATCTATTTTTGACAAACCCATGTTGGTTTTTAGTAATGACTTTGTTTGCCTCTAGGTGCTGATTCGTTGTTTGATTATCTTTTCCAGAATCTTCCCAGGTATTGAGGTCAGGCTGATAGGTATGTAATTTCCTGGGTCCATTTTTTTCCCTTTTTTGAAGATGGGAACTACATCAGCTCTTTTCCAGTCCTCTGGTAGTTCCCCAGTGCTCCAGGATCTTTGAAAAATGTAGTTCAATGGTTCTGAGATCACATCTGCCAGTTCCTTGAGAACCTTGGGGTGTAATCCATCTGGTCCTGGTGATTTGAACTCGTCTAGGCTGGACAGGTGCTCACTTACCGTTTTCTTGTCTATCTTAACATGTGTTTCTATACTGTTTTTTATGGCACTATTTTTGGTAGGTTGGTCTGTTTTTTTCCTTTGTGTAAAGACAGCTGCAAAAAACGAGTTAAATAGTTCTGCTTTCTCCCTGTTGCTGGTCATCTTCTTGCCACTTTCCCCCACTAATGGACCAATCATTTCCTTCACCCTTTTCATGTTTTTTACATGTTGAAAGCAGCTTTTTTTGTTATTTTTGACTTTGGTTGAAAGCCTTAGTTCATTTTGAGCCTTAGCTTTTCTCACTTCGTCTTTGCAGGCTCGGGCTATTACCATCTCTGCTAGTTGTGTCCTCTTCATCATTTTTTTGGCTTTTTCACAGGTCCATCAGGCATGCTAAAATTATCCTTTATGTAGCCCATATTTATGACATAAAGTACCTTTATACTTCTGGCTAATTTTTCTGAGGTCATATATCAATAGTACATCATTTTATAGAAATTCTCTTTTGAATTGTAATGTAAATTTCAAACCTTTCAATCACGTTTCCCCAATTTTCCAAAAATATGTTATATTAGATAAAACCCTTAGCCCATTTTATCATACACTCTTTCACTTGTTCATCCTCCAAATTTCAGCAAGAGTTTATACATTTTGGCAATTGGATGCTTTTCAATTTATACATCATTCAGTTTCAAACTGTGCCTTTCGTTGCTCAATTCCAAATGTCCTCTTATCTACCCTAAATCTTTTCCTTAGCTGTGGATATGAAAAACCATTGAAAACCATATCTGTCTGCAGTCAATCTTTGAGTTCAATTTATATACTCTATGAAACCAATTTATATACTCCATAAAACCACATCTATATTCCAGAGAAGAAAAGATTCAAGAGTTTGCATCTTAAGGCGGTGTTACTGAACATGGGGACATCTTATACATCCTGTGCCTATGTCTGAAAGCCTTGATCCAGATTGCACCATCAAGGGTTAACACATGCAAAAGCAAGAGAGCAGGCATGCAGGCCATTGGTTGTATTCAACCCTATTGTCTACACTATTTAAATTATAGCATTTATTCCTATTTGTGCCTCTATACATATACATTAGCCTATGCAATTTTGTGCTATGCAATATCATTGCCTTTTATTCATTGTATGTAGCCACTCGAGAGTTTAATGCTGCAGCCAGAGTCACCCACTGTTTCCTAGGGATCTTGTAAGGCTCCAAAATATGGTCTTGATGCTTGCTTCCTCCGGTTCTATTGATTTGCTCAGCTCTCAAAGCAGCATAGCAGATGAAAAGAAGAATTAAGAAATGGAACAGAAAGGAAAGGGAGGGAGAGGAACTTTAACTGCTTTTCACAGTAGTCGGAGGGCTACAGTGGAGCCACAGGGTATTGTCTTCTGTAAAGGTCAACTTCTTGTCTCTTTTTAAACAAGCAGTAAATACTAGAATTTCAATGTGATCAAGAGATTTAGGCTTCTTACCTTTTTTTCCCTGAGCAATAAACACTCTTGGCATGGTTACATCCTAAAGTCTCTTTCCAGAAGATGGATAATTTTTGTGTTCTGCCATTTAGTAAAATACTCCAAGCAAAACATTTACCAAACTTTGGGTTGCAATTCCAATGTTTGCCAGCTGACTAGGAGTGATGGGGGTTGTAGTCCACACACTTGGAGAGCCCTACATTGTGAAGATCTAACTACAGTGTGATCGAACCACAAAGTGTTCTGCATACCACATGATACTGAAAGGGTTTATATGAAATAGTACAGACAATAGGGTTTTTCTCCTTGGTAATTTGTCTTAGAACAGAACATAGAATAATAGGATTGGAAGGGATCTTGGAGGTTTTCTAGTCTAATCCTCTGGTTGAGAGCTATGCAAACTCAAAGGATTTAATTCCATCATTGAGGTATGGATTCAGTTGCTCCCTAAAGTTTCCCTCGAAAAATATGTCCATTCCTTTTGTTTTTAAAGAAAACATTTTTAGGAGAACTACTCTGAAATGTTTCATTTGCAGTAAGGGTGAAAATAGTTCTTGATCCCATTGCGGTGTCTTCAGCCAATGTAGTGTTGGTGTTATTGGTATTGGTGTTATTCTGTAGCCTATAGGAAGCTGTGAAATTAAAAAGAAACATGCATAGACATTTGATTCTGTGAGGAAGTTTATCTCTGGAAGAAGAACCCAGTTGTTTGGGAAGCTCCAAGTTTATCTTCTCCAGTGATAGCCATTACTAATCCTAATCAAGCCTAGAATCCCATTATGAGGGGAGCTGCAATGAGGGAAATGAGCTTATTTATACTGACACTAGATCAACCTCACTGAAATTAAACTCCTTCTAAAAATTGTTCCAGTGGCTTTGGGAAAACAGTGATGCTTCCCTGGTTTGGGAGACCTCCCTGGGAAGAAAGATGAAGAGGTGAATAGATATCAATAAAGGAGAATGTTTCTAGCTCAGGGTTGAAATAAGGGGTCCTTGGTGCTCTCTGAGCTTGCTTGTTTTCTTGCAGATGTTTTCATTAACCAAACTAGGTAACATCTAGCTAGACTAGCACTGATGATGTTACCTGGTTTGAGTCTGCAAGAAAACAAGCAAGTTCAGAGAGCACCAATGACTTCTCAGGTGAATTGATGTGGTGCATCATATGCAATATGGCCCAGCTGGGGTCAGGGGGCAATAACCTGAAATCATAAGTAGCCTTTGGGACCAAATCTGTTACCCATGTGTAATGTAAGCCTGCAATAGGCATCCGGAGAGGATAGCAGGTATTTGTCCAATAGTGTAATCTGTATCTTGGAGCCTTGCTGAAATTCTGAAGATTTGTTCCCAGGATTTAGAGGGATAAATTTTACAATATTAAGATATTGTCACCAGGTTTAATGACTTGGAAGCATTAAATTAAATTGGGCTTTTAGTTAAGGGAAAAGAAAGTTATGTTGGAGTCTTCCCACCCATCTATTTTTTTTAAACTTGCCCCAAGCATGTCACTTACTTATTTTATTTTTTATTTATTTGTTCAGTTTCTATAGCCGCCCATCTCAATCACTCTGGATGGCTTACATTTCATTTACAGAGAAAATGCAGCTTTCTCCTGGAATAACTCTTTAAACCAGAAAAAAATGTATCTGTGTATGCACACAAACACACACACACACACACACACACACACACACACACACACACACAAAGAGAGAGAGAGAGAGGGGGGGGAGGAAGACAGACAGGCAGACAGACAGAGAGGCAAAGAGGCAGAGGGACAGAGGGTTAAGGTTAGGGGTTGAGACAGGCAGGCTTTGGAGAGATTATTGGTATTTGATATTAAGTAAACTTCAGACATAAAGTTATTTCTAGCTGCTGCCTGCACTGTAATGCACTGGGGAAATGAAATAATTGCATCAGCACCCAAGCTAGCAAGCCTACCATTATGAATCTGCTGTCAGTTAAGCTAATTTAGATGTTGAAGCAAAAGAGTGCCCTATGAATTAATAATCTCATGTTTCATCTTTACGTATAAGAAGAGGGATTTTATAACTTTCTGTAGAAGGTGGAACTGTAACCAGGAATGAAGATTCAGATATCACAGACATAAAAAAAAACAATAATAGCTAACCAAGTTAATGTTTGTTTTCATATTTCAGTTTCTAATTGAGTTTCTTTTATGAACCAATATTTTGTCTAGTAACTTTATTTGAACTGATGAATAGCTTCCCTTCAATCAGATTATAAGAATTATAAAGATGTCACCCAGCTATCCTGCCAGCTCATTTCCCCTAAAAAAAACAAACCCTCAATATGAATAACCACAATGAAAAAAATGAAAAAGTAGACTGGTTATTAGAAGGAACTGTCTGCTTTCCAGGGTGTCCTGGAGCTGGTTAACTCCTGTTGAAATTAAAGAAATATAGATTGCAGCTGAGCATAGCGAGACTTAATTCTACATATACCTGGTTATGACTATGAAACCTAATCAGTCTAAATGGTGTAAGTCAGGGGTGTCAAACTGCCGGCCCATCATACCGGAGCCGCACCCACCCCATTGCCGGCAATGGCAAAAAAGCTCCGATACTTTGCGCGACGTCACGTGACGTCGCGAGTTTGACATGTCTGGTGTAAGTTGTGTAAAGGAAGGTACAGCTGATTTTGAAGAAAAGAATGGGCCACAAAAAGTAGATTTTCAGAAAAGATTGATCGGACTTGAGAAGGAGGAAGACACAAGAAGGAAACTCAATACGCTTTTTCAAAATGGTTTGGAGTGTCCACCATATTTTTCTTCAGAAGGCTTTAATTTTTCTACATGTCCACCATACATGAAAATATGTATAGGGATCATAAAAGACTGTACCACCACAGAGACGAACTTAATTCTGAACTTGATCACAGCAGCGAGACTGTTGGTGGGACAATACTGGAAGAAGCCAGAAATACCATCTATTGAAGAATGGACTTTGAAAGTTATAAATTTGGCAGAAATGGCTAAAATATCGGCATATTTGAAGGATCGCTCAAATGAAAAATATATGTTGGACTGGAAACATTGGATAGACTACATACAAGAGAAACACCAATCAAAGAAAATGTATCTGGCTTATAGTTAAATCTTGATATACGGAGTGAAGAATGTTTACAAATTTAAATTGATTGTATTAAGTTGAATAGCAGTTAACTTGAATTTTTTCCTGGTTTACATTTACAAATATATATCTATTAATAAAAAATGTTTAAAAAAAAGAAGGAAACTCAAAATAATTTTGTTGATAGGAGGGATGAAATTTGGGCAGATGTTTAAAATTTGTTATTCTAACTTAATAAAGGGCATTCCTCAGTTTTCTGCTGTAGCTATTTCTCGGCCCACTTTAAAGGGCTGAGAAGTTGGCATCCTGACCGCATACATACAGATAGTCCTCAACTTACGATGACAGTTGAGCCCAGAATTTATGTTGCTCAGTGAGACACTTGTAGTGAGTTTTGTCCCATTTTAAACTTTTCTTGCCACATTTGTTAAACAAATCACTGCGGTTGTTAAATTAGTAATACAGTTGTTAAGTGAATTTGGCTTCCCCATTGACTTTGCTCGTCAGAAGGATGCAAAAGATGATCACCTGACCCTGGGACACTTCAACTGTTGTAAGTATGAACCAGTTGTCAAGCATCCAAAGGTAAATCATCTGACCATGGGGATGCTGCAATGGATATAAATGTGAAAAATAGTCAAAAGTCACTTTTTAAAATACCGTTGTAAGTTTGAACAGTCACTAAATAAACTGACGTAAGTCGAGGACTACCTGTACACAAATTGGTTTCCATAAACAAGACGCTGAGCTGCCTTGATGGAAAGTCATATCCCCAAATGCTGCACTTGTATAGTCATTGCTTATTTTATTCATTTGATAATGAATACATTACGTATGTCAAATAGGCTTTGAGGGCTGTAGTGGGAATTCACCAACAACATTTTAGGTGCAAGGGATCATGTTGAAAGAGAAGGGAGATCGTCCTTCTTTTTTGCCCTAAAGATAGTCCTTAACTTAAGACTGCAACTGAGCCTGGAATTACAATTGTAAAATATTGTGATTGTTAAGCAGGTCATCATGTGACTACACCTGATTTTATGACCCTCATTAAGTGAATGTAGTAGTGATTAAATGAATCTATTTCATCCCATGGGTGTTCCTCCCCCCTCTGGAAACTGGAAGTACAAACCAGAAAAAGGCAAAAAAGAGCAAAAATCGTGTTCATGTGACCATGGAATGTGCAGTTGACAAGAGAGGTGAGGTGGTTGTCAAGTGCCCAAAATGTGATTGTGTGTGTGTGTGTGTGTGTGTATGAAACACACACACACACACAGAGAGAGAGAGAGAGAGAGAGAGAGAGAGAGAGACAGACAGACAGAGAGACAGACAGACAGACAGACAGATCACTGGAACTTCGAAATCCGATTTTAAGTGCCTTTTGGGCTTTCCTTGAAACTGCAGTTGCTAAGTAGTGACCAGTCATAAGTCAAAAACTACCTATAGTGTGCTGGAATTGCAGTTGTACAGCAACCCTGATCACTGTGCTAACACAGATATACATCCTTTCCCCTTCAAGAAGGAATATAATAGAAAACTGGGTAGGGTAAAAGGCTAGGAAAGAGGAAATACTTTAGATGCTGCTAGATCTATGAGGTTGATCTACCAACATTCCCTAGAAGACCTCTGGACTCACTTGTTATTTTCGGTTCCTTTCAGCTCCAGGGCCTCAGGCCATTTTTGCCCCATGGCTCAGCCTTAATGGTGCCCCTAAACCTTTCCCTGTTAGCGATGAAAACAGATTGGTGCTTTGCTGGGCATACTGTCAGACAAAGGTAAAGATGTGAACTAGTTTCCTCTGAGTCAAGATTGGATTCCAGTGATTGTACAGGTATGGCAATACTATGGAAGTAGTTGGCCACCACCTTAATAGAATAACAGAGTTGGAAGGGACTTTGGAGGTCTTACACTCCAACCCTTTGCTCACAAAGGAAGCCCTGTAGCATTTCAGACAAATGGTTGTCCAATCTCTTCCTAAAAACCTCCAGTCTTGGAGCACCTTCAATTTCTGGAGGCAAGTTGTTCCACTGATTAATTGTTCTAACTTTCAGGAAATTCTAGGTTGCCTCTCTCCTTGATTAGTTTCCATCCATTGCTTCTTGTTTTGCCTTCAGGTGCTTTGGAGAATAGCTTGACGCCCTCTTCTTTGTTGCAATCCCTGAGATATTGGAACACTGCTATTGTGTCACCCTAGTCCTTGTTTTCATTTTCATCTTCTCCCAAAAAGTTTCCAGCTTCCATTCTGGTTCACGTCTATGGTGATTCTCAGTCATGCAGGTCATGATTGTCCCAAAACTGCTTTTTTTTTTTCTTCCATGAGGCAACTGGACTTTCTTGTTTTTCTTTGAAGACATTTCACTTTGAAGATGTTTCGCTTCTTGGATGAGAAGCGAAACATCTTCAAAGAAAAACAAGAAAGTCCAGTTGCCTCGTGGAACAAAAAGTCTTTGGGACATTCTGGTCCATGTCCCAATATTTCCCATCCTAAACAGATCTAATCCTTCCTAGCCCAACCAAGGTCAACTAATTGTTGTCTCCTACTAAAGCATGAGAAAAAAAAATAAACAGCAATGTGGTGCAGCAAAGCAGTGGAGATAAGCAATCTTGCAGGGGTGATAAATTCTGAATTAGATATTTGTTTGACATGTAACTATTGTGACTCAAATTGCAGGTATGAGGGAAGAGAGAACACTTGGAGTCTATTTGCCATCTTTCCTATTGTAAGTAGAAAAAGAAGGGGGGAAATCTATATTGGCATTGGTAGGATCATTGGGATCTAGCTTTATGGGTGGGGAATGTTTTGCTTAATTATACATGGGAAAGAACAGTCATTCAAGTCTTGTATTGACTATGCAAGACCTTATTTACATCTACAGATATACAGTACATTGACTTAAGGAAAAACTTGCATTTTTGTACCATACAAAGATTCTGAGACAGAGTGAAGACTGGATGGTTGCATAGTATTTGTTACTTTGCTGAGAAAAAGAAAGCAGGAGCCAGCACTGCTCATCCAGTGGAAACTAGCAAAAGTCTTTCTATCTTACCCTATTTTTGAATTTTGTTTTGATTAGTGAGGAGCAGTTGTACAACTATCATTTTCTTTTTTTTACAAAAATTTTATTGGTTTTTTTAATTTTACAAGAAAATGCTCAAAGCACACTGTGGTGTTAGGGTAAACAATCATCCAAAAGCAAAACATTTACACATACTTCAGTCAATGTCGCTAGTATTCCCTCTCTTTCCACTTAACTAACATAGTTTATTTAAGATAGTTCAATCTAGTTTAAATTTAGTCAATCTGTACCTGTTTCTAACGCTTTAAAAAAATTTTTTTACAACCATAATCAAATTAACTTTAAATACAAACTCTATCAGTTCGGGTATTCCTTCCAAATATATTCTGGTACCTTAGTTTTTATTGTAAATTTTATTTAATTCTTCTTCCACTAATATCCCTTAATTAAAATAAAGCATTAAGAACATAAGAACATAAGAAGAGCCATGCTGAATCAGGCCAAAGCCCATCGAGTCCAGCATTCTGTGTCACACAGTGGCCCACCAATTGTACATGGGGATCTTGAGCAGAAAGAGAAGGCAAAACCCTCCCTTTCCCTTGACCCCCAACAAATGGTACTCAAGGGAATCCTGCCTGCCTCAACCAACATAGAGGCGGCACATGGACATCCGTTTTAATAACCCCCGATACACTTTGCATCCATGAATCTATCTAGCCCTGCCTTGAAGCTGTCAAGGCTGACAGCTGTCACGACCCCTTCAGGAAGTGAATTCCATAAATCAACGACCCTCTGGGTGAAGAAATATTTCCCTTTATTTGTCCTCACTTTCTTAGCTATGAGCTTTAGGGAGTGCCCCCTTGTCCTGGTATTGTGTGATAGAGAAAAGAATTTTTCTCTATCCACCTTTTCTATCCCATCTATCAACTAATCAATCTCTTATAGCTAACAGATAAAATCAAATCTTAATTTTTTTTCAGTCCATTAAACATAATTCAGTTCATATCCAATTAAATTGTCATAACCAATAACATCAATCTTATCAATCAGAAATCATCTTATTAGATTAGTTCAAGATTACATAATAATTTTCTTGCAAGTAACCTTATTTCCTAAACAAAAAAACAAAAAAACAAACACATTCTTAAAAGATTTAATATATATTTCATTAGTCACTCCTTTTTTCTCTTACTTGTAATCTTAATCTTGTAATCTTAATCCTAAAATCAAATCATTAATCTAAATTGCCTTTAACCCATTATCTCCCAATATCTCTTTTTTAGGCTAAAGTATTAATCTATCCTAAAGCTATATAAACCATCAATCAACTTTGAACTAACAAGATAACATCAAACTTTAAGATATTTCAATTCATTAATAATCAAACAAATAGATCATCAGTAATTTCCATATAGATAAATTTTATATCTTCCACTAATCCCATTTTTCTTACATCTAATTTATAATCTTGGTCCTTTTTTTGTAAATATTTTTATTAGTTTTTTATAATTATAAACAAAAAATCAAATTGAATACAACTCAACTTAATACAATCATTTTCAACTTTCTCTCACACAAAACAAAACATACATACTTTTAAAAACTTACATAAAATAGAATAACTATGAATGTTGCTCGGCAGCACCCCCTCCACCACATCCCCCTCTTCCTGCCTCCCTATCTCCTACTTTCCTTCCCCTCCCTCTCTCCCTCCCTCCCTCTCCACCCTCCTCTCACTTCCCTTCACTCCTCACTCTCCACCCCCTCCAGATGTGGTCCGGAGGTACTGCCCGAGCAACTCCTCTGATATCAGTAAATATATCATCCTTATATATTGGAAGTATTACAGTTGAGTGCATTATAATACATTATTACGCCCCCCCAACCCACCCACCCCGACTTCTCAAAGTGAATACAGGGTAAAACAAAAGAAAACCCTCTAAGTTAAACTAAGTTATGATATAAATCCTAATAAAAATTTAACTATATAATAAATACAATTTCTTAGATTGATATTTCCCTTGAATATAATCAATTCATTTTTTCCAGTCCAACATATATTTTTCATTTGAATGATCTTTCAAATATGCAGATACTTTAGCCATTTCCGCCAAATTTATGACTTTCAAAGTCCATTCCTCGATAGATGGTAATTCTGCCTTCTTCCAGTATTGTCCAACCAACAATCTCGCTGCTGTAATCAAGTTCAAAATTAAGTTCGTCTCTATGGTGGTGCAATCCTTTATAATACCTAACAAAAACAACTGTGGTGAAAATTCAATATATAATCTTGGTCCTTAAGTCAGTCCATAGTTCTAGATTGCCTTTAGTCCATTAAACTTTAACTTTTATTTTTTTTTAAATCTTATTCTAGGTTTTTTCAAATGCCAAGTAGGTTTCCAACAGATAGGTCTCTCTTTGTTGCTTGTAATATCTTTTGAATCAGTAAGAACCATCTTGACCTCTGAATTGGCCTTCTGATTTTTTTTTGCATAAATTCCCATTGCTTTAGAGTTCCAAGTCCCAGTCTTTGCTTTTCCTGGTTCTCAACGTCATAACTGAGTTGCATATAAGGCAGAGTCAATTTCTCTTTGTTCTCAGTTAAGTCCTCTTGTAGAGTCTGGTTGATAAAAGAATCAGGTGCAATCTGAAAGTCAGTTTTAAAGTTTGAGGAAGAGATTCTGGCTCTTAGTTCTGTAGTCAACTCTTTCATTGTAGCACATATTTCCTCTTTAGTCTCATAGATTTTTTCCAGAATAAGTTTACAGTTTAAATGTAAATACAGCTCCATTTTAGAAAAAAAAAAATCAAACGTCCAGTTAACTTTCATATAAAAAGATCATCTTCTCTCCAGTTGCAATATCACTTTTTAACCAGTAGATGTCCTCAGTAAGCTAAAAAAATCCATTTTCCCCCAAGAGTTATTTCATTTTTTATTCTTCTTTCTTTACTCAAAAGAAAACAACATAGGCTAATAATAAAGTTCTCAAAAAAATTTTTTTCCGGTATCCAAAAACGTATATATATATAAAAAACAACAACGTGATTTCTAAAGCTTTACTTTATTCCTTTGTTCGCCTTTCTTCCCCAATGAGTAAAAGCTGCCTTTCCGAGCTAGGGAAATCTTTCCAACACAACTCTTACAGGCAACAAACAAAACAAAACGAAAAAACAAAGAGAGGGAAAAAAAGGAAAGGTCTCACCTGGATTCACCATGGTGGGTCTGAAGCTTAGATGTTCTTTTGACTTGCAGTTTCTTGCGGCAGAGTGATCGGCCATTTTATTGGCCGATTTTCTTCTCCGTTGGCCCTCGAAGTTCCGTCTGGAATGCTGCCTCCTCGTAGGAAAGTCGTGCCCTCCAGGGCAACTTTGGACCCGCATAAAGATCCGCCGACGGAGGGAAAACTAGTCGGCGAGGAGAGCAATCTCACCGCACGACTAGCGACGCCGCGACCCGGAACTGGAAGTCAGTTAGCATTTTCTGTATAGGGTCTGAGGTTCAGGAAGAAGGGTTAAGTGAGAGTTGTTTCCATTGAGAAAATGCAACAAATGAATGAATAAAGCAAGGATTACAGAAGTTTCAGCAGTTGAGTTTCAGCTATATCACACTACATTGCAACTTACCGAGATATAAATTTGCTGAGCATTCCAATATTGTTGCTCCCTGGTTATATCTCCTATTTATTAACCTATTACAGCCTTGGTAGCGCAGTGGTTAGAATGCAGTATTGCAGCCTAACTCTGCATTCCCACTACCAGAGTTCGATCCTGACCAGCTCAAGGTTGACTCAGCTTTCCATCCTTCCGAAGTCGGTAAAATGAGGAACCAGATTGTTGGTGGCAATAGGCTGACTCTGTAAACCACTTAGAAAGGGCTATAAAGCAGTACATAAGTCTCGGTGTTATTGCTATTAATGGAGACCACCTGTTAAATAAGCAAGAGAAGGCTTACACTTATCCTAGTACATATGCAGGCATAGAACTAAGGCAATCTGAAAAAGCTTATTCAGTGAAAAAGGGTAAACCCTGGTAGAGTTTGTGAGATTGTGAGAGAGCTCATAGGGCAAATTTAGTTCTGCTTCTATAGAGATGGCAAGGCTTAGGATAGAAATGAAGTGTTGAGGCTCAAGGCACATATCTTGAAACTAGGCAGATGATGGTAATAACCAAAAGAACATTTCCTTGGTCACTGAGTCTAAGACAAATTTTGGAAGTGTGTTGTACTGTGCTTAGAATCATAATGGCAACTTGTAATTGCTTCTTACCTTGGAATTACAGTAACCACAGTAACAAATTACAGTAATTGCAGTAATGACTGCCCGTATTATCCAGATTCCAGGGAAGAAAAAAAAAATCCAAATGTGATTGTGAAGATCTCCAAAAGGACCTCTTTAAACCGTGTGAGTGGTCAACCAAATCAAAAACCCACTCCGGTGTTTTGAATAGAGGTAAAACAATGTAACTGCATGAAAATTCTTTAATTTTCCATGGACTCTGAGGCAATCTGGGACAGCAGAAGCTCATCAGGAAAAAGATCTTAAAAGGCACAGTCCTCAGCTGGAGATGTTAACTTGATGTGAGGCACCTGTGAAAAAGGCAATGATCCACGTTAAGAGATCATTAGGAATAGAATCAAAAACAAAAGTGCCAATGTGGCAATGCATTTTTACAACTCCGTGATACATTTGCATCTGGAGTGTTATGAACAGTTCTGATTTTTGCATTGTAAAAAGGAATAGAGCAGGAAAAAAAGGAGAGAAGAGGACAATCAAGGGACTTGAATGCTTTCTCTATGGAAGCAGTCAGTCTCAGAAATAAGAACAGTGTCCTAACTGTTAACATTCAGAAAGCTCTTAATGACCTGGCTGTTCAGTGAGATTTGGGGATTGAGGAAAGAAGCCTGTTTCTAGGGTAAGTGCAGGTGCTGTTTATTGTGCTTGGCCACGGAGAGAAACAAAATACTAAACTCAGATGTACAGTACCCTGGCCTGATCCAGCAGGGTCATTTCTGTGTCCAGAGGACGTACTTGTTCCTGACTTGTATCTTCTTTGATCAAGCAAATCTGTGGTTAAAATTGCAAGAAAGCACTTCAACTAGAGTGATGTTTCTCACATTTTGCAACATTGAGATGTGTGCAGTTCAGTCCCCAGAATTCCCTAGCCCAATATGTGTGCCAACGTTAAGAAAGACTGAACTAAAGGTGCAGAAATTTTGTTTGCTCTGTTATAATTCATGAACACATTTGCCATGAATTGCCCAGTTAGTTGGACAAATATATTAGTTTAATATCCACAATATGCAAAGGATTTTCCTATAATGCAGGAACAAGGATTCAGCTCACATCAATGACTAAGGTGTGGATGAAGCAAACATGTGATTTTCTGTCACCAGGATAGCAAAGGTGAACCATCCAGAGTGAGAAATGGTCTCCAGGGGGTTGTAACAATTTAGGAAAAAGCAAATATATGCAGTCTCCTCCTCACTCACTTTGAAAATTTAGTAACTTCTAATGAGCATCTCTCTCCCTCTCTCCCTCCCTCCCTCCCTCCCTCCCTCTCTCCCTCCCTCTTTCCCTCCCTCTCTCTCTCTCTCTCTGTCTCTCTCTCTGTCTCTCTCTCTGTCTCTCTCTCTCTCTGTCTCTCTCTCTGTCTCTCTCTCTCTCTCTCTCTCTGTCTCTCTCTCTGTCTCTCTCTCTCTGTCTCTCTCTCTCTCTCTCTCTCTCTCTCTCTCTCTGTCTCTCTGTCTCTGTCTCTGTCTCTGTCTCTCTCTCTCTCTCTCTCTCTCTCTCTCTCTCTCTCTCTCTCTCTCTCTCTCTCTCTCTCTCCTACTCTTCAGTTGATGATTTTGAAATTGCACTATTGGCAAACATTTCCTTATTTTTACCTTGTTGCATTAGGCTATTGCATTGAAAGCTATTCTTGCTTCCTGAGGATTGTGCTAATCATTCATATGTGCAGTGGGAGACGGGAATAACCTGGGAGACAGGAGGAAGAGCCACAGAGTAGGCAACCGTCAAATAAGAGGCCTCCGAGCCCGCAGAAGGAATGTGGGCATGGCAAACTTCTCAGGAAGGACCTTTCCTAGTTTCTTGGATTGTAAAGAGTTGTACTTTCAGATTTGCAAGATTCTATTAATGTAATCTGAAATGTTAATGTAATGTGAAAAGAGGGACTAGGGGCAAATGATTAGATTTTTTTTTTAGATTACATTACATAACCTTTATTGTCATTTTTTTTCCTGTGGGCACAATGGCAGACATTAAAAATGAAATTTAGTTGCTTCCTTTCAAAGTGTACACATACATAACACACATTTAAAGCATGATAGCAGTGTTTCAGTATTTAAGGAGCTGCCACAAGGAGGGAATCAACCTACTTTTCAAAGTACCAGAAGGCAAGAGAAGAAACAATGGTTGGAAACTAACCAAGGAGATCTAAGGAGAAATTTCCTGACAGTGAGAATAAACCAGTGGAATGGCTTGCCTTCAGAAGCTGTAGGTGGTCCATTACTGGAGGCTTTTAAAGAGACTTGACAGCTATTTGTATGAAAATGGTATAGAGTCTCCTGCTTGAGCAGGGGGTTGGAGTAGAAGACCTCCAGGGTCCCTTCTAACTCTTATTCTATTAATCTTACAATAAAGTTAGCGCTAGTACTTAGCTGTGCTTCTTGTCTGGACTATCACACAAGGCTGACTTTGTTTGCTTGTTTACTTTACTTTATTTAAATTTCTATGCGGCCCTTCTCCTGAGACCCAGGGCGGCTTACAACAATAATACAATAAAATAATTTACCATGACAATCAACCATCCAATCCAAACACATTCATTCAATCCAAAACACATTCATACAGCATACAATCACAATCAACACACAGCCACTGATGGAGGCACATTCGTAGGCCCAGGAGCAGAGTACAGTTCATACGCCCCAAGCCTGTCGGCATAAATGAGTCTTCAATAATTTAGTTGATTTTTGCCCTGCCTTTACTACTTTATAAGTAACTCAAGGTGGCAAGCATACATAATACTCTTTTCTCCTCCTATTTTCCCCATAACAACAACCCTTTGAAGTGGTTTGGGCTGAGAAAGAGTGACTGGCCCCAAATCACCCAGCCAGCCTTTATGCCTAAAGCAGAACTAGAACTCATAGTCTCCAGGTTTCTAGACCAGCATCTTAACTACTACAACAGATCAGTTCCATTAAAAATTTACTTGAGTGACATGATTAGTAGGTCCTTTCCTTGTACTACTTTCTGAAGAACAACCCAAGAATAGCTTTTGGGGTTATGAGTTAATAATAAATATTATTATTCAATATAGTTATTTTAAATCAAAAGTAGGATCAGCATTCATAAGTCACATTTCATATACAGTAAATTTGTTAATGTTCAGGACTTGGAATGAAGATAATTTACTTCAAATTATCATAGGACCACTGGATATCCTTGAACCACTCTCTCTCTCGCTCTTTCTCTCTCAACCTACACACCACAAGCTTGTAATAAATACAATATTCGAAAAACATCACTGTAAGCTACCTTGAATTCTCTTTAAGTAGGAATAATAATAATACTTATAGTAGGCTGCAGAGATTTTCTGTATGGCCAGTATCCATGTGCAAGACCAATTTAAATCTTCCCTCCCTGTGCATGGATGTAATTGTACATAGTGGAGGGAGTAAGGGGTACAAAAGCCTATCTCCATTCATTTACAACTTTGATGGTGGTATTTTTTTACTTTATCCTTTTTTTCTTCTTCTCCCTACCTGGATAATAGAGTAAACTGAATAGTAAACTGGAAATCCAGTTTGGTCTAGTTAAGGCACCAGCCTAGAAAGCGGGAAACAGGAAGTTCAAGTCCCATCTTAACTATGGAAGGCAGCTGGGTGACTTTGGGCCAGTCACTCTCTCTCAGACCAACTCGCCTCACAGGATTGTTGTTGTGGGGATAATAGGAAGAGGAAAGTGGGTTGGATACGTTCACCATCTTGAAAGGTTCTGGGTAGGAAATGATCAGCAGATAGTCATCCAGCAGCAACAAGTCAGGACATCTCGGGATCTTTCTTTAGGTTGACATGAAAGAGTCAACACTTTTCTGATAAAATTGCTCATATGAACTCCACCTTGTTCAGATCTGGGGCAAAGGAAATAACGGGGGCAAAGTCTGATGAGGTAATGAGGGATTCTTTTGAACTTGAGGCATCCCTCCTCAGTAGGATCGAGAGCAGAAGAATCAGTCCTTTTCAATAGCTATCCCATCTATATGGAATGTACCCACCTCCAAATTCCAGAGCAGTCCAGTAATCCTGTTATTTCACAGAACAAATAGCTGGGTATTTTGTTTAAAAAATAAAACACACACAAACCACTGTCTCAAATGTTTTAAGTCTGATTATCTGAATTTTGGTCACTTAGAATCTCCAGAGCAGAGTACAAATATCAGTAAATAATTAAATGCATACATTTCAGTTCCTTTCAAACCATAGCTTGGAGAATTGGAAAAATTCTCCATTTTGAAGGTCCTTTTGATGTGAGGAGGATACTGTTTACAGAATGCCTCATAAAGGAAGTCCTTAATGATATACATATGAGAATAATTGGGCCTAAAAATTCATTCATGAAATTGTGGTGACTCAAACAGTATTCAACCACCTCGATGCCCTTCCCTAAAGCACTTATTCTTGACCATTGTTTCACAAACTGTCATATGAAAAAAAATGTAGAATTTCAGAAGCAATTTCCAGCATAGTGAAAACTAGGATGGGACCACTCAACAGGAGAAGAAAATAAAATAAAATGCCAATTTCTCTGTGTGCATAGAAATATTGCTTCTGTTTTGCCGTTTTTAACTGACATTGATTTTTTTTCCTATGTGATTTTAAAATGTTCTTTTCCTAGCATTTAATGTTTTTTTTGTAACTTTCTGTCAAGAGAATCTTAGTTACTAAGTGGATTAGAAGGAAGGGAGGATATTGTCATTGGAATCTGTTGCACGAACTGCAATTTATTATCCTTGGTTACACTGTTTCCATGGTATAGCAAGAGTCTTTCCTTTTCAGATGTGTTGTCCCAAAGGTGCTTTCCTGCAAACAGCAACTGTACTTGATTTCTTGATTTTTCTTGAAAACCTTTTGCTTCTCATCCAAGAAGCTTCTTCAGTTCTAACTAACTGGTGGAGAATGGAAAAGATTCCATTCAACCACCGATGGTCATTGAAACCACCCGGGGGTTAATCTGTGCCCTCAGAGTCACCTGAATCAGAGTGCAAAAAAGTGGAAGTGCCTTGGGACTGCTGAAAGGACTGCACTGTAAGAGATAGGTGGTGTCATGCTCCTCCCTCTTCTGTTGAGAGAGGACTGCTCAATTTCAACATGGATAGATTCTTTGACTCCTCTTTCAAACTTCTTCTGGTCCTTTCTGTGTAGAATGCGAAACTTGTTCTCTTCAAAGGGTCTTTCCTTTTCCCTCAAGTTAATTAGAACTGAAGAAGTTTCTAGGCTGAAGCAAAATGTCTTCAAGCAAAATCAAGAAAGTCCAGGCGGAGAAAAACATCTTTGGGACAATATGACCTGCCTGACTGAGAATCTCCATAGACTTTCAGATGTATTGGCAATGAAACTCCCAGAATTCCCATCTGACATGACTTTTGGCTTGCATCTTCAACACGTTTGAAGATGCCAAGTGTGGGAAGATCTAGTAGCTATTTGCTTCCGGGCAGCCTTTTCTGGGTCCCATTTTATCCACGTTGTTCTGAAATTGCTTCATTTTTGATTTCCAGCTGCCATTGTTATCCAGAAGTGGTGGTGTCATATGGACCCTTGTATGGAAGGAGAGGAATGTAAAATACTTCCAGATTACTCAGGTTGGTCATGCAGCAGTGGAAACAAAATCAAAACAACCAAGGTAAGTGGATGGATGGATGGATGGATGGATGGATGGATGGATGGATGGATGGATGGATGGATGGACTCACTCCCTGTTCTCAAGCTGACCAATATCAGGCTATGCTGATTTTTTTTTTTTTAAGGATGCACGAGAATAACCAGATTACATGAGAATCATACTGGGTGGAAAAGGAGAGTTTAATTTATTCTGTTTTCTTGGGATCTACATTTCCTCCCAAAATTGTGTTTGCCACCCCCACCTCTCCTCCTGGATGGAAATCATTTATGCTACTGGATGGAAACTATGTTTTTCTCCATGGGTCAAATATCAGAGGAAAAGGCTTTACATGCTAAGAAACTAAGAAAACATTTCCCTGCTAAACTGTGTCCTAATCCATTCGTCTCTTCCTCTTCCAAATTTTAATTCAGAGATGGGGCATCTAATCACATCTCCCTCCATTTTTATAATTTTCTGCACTAAGCATGAATATTTTTACACCAAAGGCCTCTTGAGGCATATGTGTGCACAGGACCATGCATATATACAGATATACAGACACAAACATCATTCACCTTGGTGCCAGTTCGGTGGGAAGGGGACATGCATATTGCATCAGTCTTTTTGGACTGCAATTCATCTCCTGTAGTAGTTCAGTTACTGAAGATGAAGCCATGCAATGTCAGGCTTTATTAATTACCATAATGTCCCCAAAGTCAGTGGTCTGTTCCTCCTATCATAAGGAATAAATGACAATTTTTTATGGGAAGAAGTCAAAGACTGCTACTTCGGTCAAGGTTGAGCTGAGGTTGTAGCTTCTTTCTGGTTTAAGTGACAAATCATTAATGCTGCCTTTCTCTCGGTATCCACACATTGACTTTGATTTCGGGTTATACTAGAACAAGAATTTTCACAAACGCATGCAATATTCATCCCCCAGCATTTCAGTGCAGCTGAGATCATTGGTATGGAAGGGATGGGGAAGTCTACACATACACAATGAGTGTAGCATCTTTATTTCTTATCGCTGAAGGTGGAATATTTTTATGTCAATCATCAAGTCTCTTCCAGACATGATTTTTTTTAAAGTATAAAGATTATTTTAAATTGCCAGTCCTGGGCATCATCTTTATTTTGAAGAACATAGGGACCTGCATAGCTTGTATAGACTTTTTTTTTTTAAAAAAAGATAACGTAATAGTAGATGGATACTGTAGGTGTAGGCAATTTGACATTCTCAAGAAGTTTTGCACTTCAGCACCCCTCAGGCTTAGCCAACATTACCAGTGGAATTGCAGAATTTATGGTCCTAAACCTCTTGAAGGTACAAATTGCCTCTCCCAATCCAGTGCTTTGTTTGGAGATAGGCACATTTGCTTTCTCCTCTCCGTCAAAACAGAATAAAAGCAAAGTCAATCTGAAGACTTTATAAGAAGGGCCTTGGTGAGCCAAGTCTGTCCATTAGGACAAACTCAACAGATCTGGGAAATGCATGATTTTGGGACTGGCCTCAAACCTTTTGGCAAAGTGCAAACCGTAGTTTTCAACATTCTTGTTTTGGAATTTTTCATTTCAAATGTGAAAATCTGGGGTAAGCCATTTCTGGAAACTCGAGATGTATAAACTTATACTATAAAGAAGAAGAATTGACAACTAAGCAGGCTGACTGGCACTCTATGATTTGTTTGCAAACTTATATATAGATAAACCCAAGACTAGCTTGTCAACTGGGAAAAAATGTTCTTCTCCTAAAACACCTGGTTGATTTTGCCTTGCAGTACTTAGAATAACGCTTTGCTGTTGATATTGATATTTTTCATTCTTATAAAGAGATGAATGTAAAGGATGGGCTTTCAAACTGCCTGACAGCTTAAGCCTGTGTTAAATTTAAAGCATAAGGAACATAAAACACGGCCAAGCCAAGGAATATGCATCATTCCTTTTTGAGCAACAAACTTTATTTCCTACAAAACGATGCCTTTGATCATTATACCAAAAATACTTTTAAGTTATGGACATGAAGGCGAGATTGCCATTTCCAACCATGGAAATGTGGCGGCGGCAGGGTGTGTGTGTGAATTTCATCAGTATGAGTAACTTGCTGAAGGAGGAGTTTCAAGGTGGTCCTATTCCATAAGTCATTTCAGGTAAAAAAAAGATGGTGCATGCATTCACATGCATGCATGCATTCTCTACTTTGAAATAAATGGGGCAATCCATGTTCACAAAAGCATTGCATGCACATATATTGGAGAGCATGTGATTGGAATCATTCTCACTAACCACGTTGGACTAAATGGTTAAGTCTCAAACAGGAACTATATTTACCTTAATATCGACCCATTCTAGTTAGCCTTTAAGACAAACCGAACACTTGGATCTAAACTTTGGATAAAGTGGCATGCTTTTTCATTAAGGTAATTAAATAAAATGATGTGCATTCAGAACTTCATAGGATCAACTTTGACTGTCTCAAATTTAAAAAGAGGAGATGGGGTGGGGGAAAAAATTCGGCTAAGGTCTCCGAGAAGCTTAGCTAGTCAGTCATAAAGGGCTCAATTAGGGTTGCAGTGGCTCAGCAGTTAAAGATACTGAGCTTGTCAGCCCGGAAAGCTGACAGCCCAAGTTCGAGACCCAAGCGTCACACAACGGGTTGAGCTCCCTTTTCTGCCCCAGCTCCTGCAAACCTAGTAGTTCAAAAGCATGGAAATGGGTAAAGGAGTAGGTACCACTTTGATGGGAAGGTAAAGCGTTCCATGTGCCTCGGATATAGTTATGCTGGGCCACATGACCACGGAAACATCTTCAGACAATGCTGGCTCCCTCAGCTGAAAAATGGAAATGAGCACCACTCTCTAGAGTCAGATACAACTGGTCAGCGGAAACCTTTATCTTTCTTAAAGGGCTGAATGGAGGAATAATCTGACCTGCAATAAATTGAATTCATTTGAATTTAGCTCTGATCTGGCCCACTTGAACCTAGGATGCAGTTCCTAGGCACACTTGCCTGAAGATAAGACCTACTAAATATAGTATTGCTTCTTTCTAGGACAAGTGCATGGCATAACTCTGCCTACAGGCCTTTATTAAAGCACCAACTTTAATCTGGTCTGTGTCAGATGGTCATCTGACCAGAAAACATGTTGGGGCTGGTTGACATTCGCTTTGATGCAGACATTATTGTCACCATTCACAAGCTGAAAATTCTGCTAGCTTGAAAAAAAGGCAGAGATGCAATATATTCTGCTACAAAATGAGAGGTGTGCCCACTGTTATACCAGTGCCAGAAGATCAGAGATTACTCAGTTGAAATATTTTTTTTTCTGAAATGCATGAATCAGAATAAAGCTGTTGTGGAAAAAGAGAAAAGAGAGATAAAGAAAAAAAACCCCTTATACAAGTAACAATGCTCCCGATTTCACATGTTAGTTTATTCCTACCATTTTTATGCTGGTTCCATTCAAGATTCAAGGCAGTTCATCATATAATAAAAATAACACAAATAGTAAAACAACAAATGCTATAATAGGCATCATTTGGTCCTCGTATTTTAAAGTTCATAATAAAAATATCTCTGTTAGGCCACCGAAGTAACCAGTCTTAAAACCATGCATTAGACAGCTGCTATCTGTGTTATACCCTGAATGCTGCACAAAAAGGAACATCTTTATAGACTTAAAAAAACATCAGTAGGGAGGCAGCTGTTCTGACCGTCAAAGATAAAATAATCTTATCCCAGGAAGTTAGGTTTTGCAACAGGCCTTCTCCGCCCATATGTACTAGATAAGCAGATTCTATTTGGATCAGATAACCGGCACTCATGCAGCATTGGTGTCACTTTACAATAAGAGCTCTCATCTTTCTGTAGGAAGGCAGTGTTTCTTGCATCAGGGGTGGCTTTTAGTTTGTCTTCAAGGGCAGCCCCATGTAGAGTGCGATAATAAGGTCATGTTCAAACACGTGGCGATAAGAGCATGAGTCAGTAATACCGGAGCCTGCTGTATGCCACCCTGGGTTATTCATTCAAGTCTTTTCTAAGTTGATTTGAGGTGTAAGACATCAAAAAGAAAGATATCGGATCAAGAGACTCAAAGCATAACCGGGAAGTGTAAGCGTATGAGCTGTTCACACACAATGGAAATAATACCGTTTCAAGCCCACTCATTATTCAGACTGAATGGAGCAATGGCCCATCACATGCAGTTGGACATGTGATAAAAAACGCTTGGGGAAGTCACCAGAAACCAATATAATCTAAAGGAGGGGAAACAAAGTCCATACAGGGTTGGGCAGAAGCCCAACACCTGGCAGGCCTACATAGAATGGAAATGAGCATAAAGAGTTTCTCCTCCTTCATAAGTGTGAATGTAGAGTCCAAATCTGATTTGGTCTTTTGTAACACATCTACAGTTTGAGATTAACTACTGTGCTGAATTAGCACCCAGGAGTGCCCTTAAACTGTCTTTGCTTCATTAAAGTAACAAGCTATTAACTCTCCTCTTCAAAGAAATCAGCCCCAAGTGTGCAATCTGCATCCCAGTGAAGTCAATGGCAAAGCTCACTTTGATCTTAATGGGTTAGCATTGCACCCAAAGGTGATGCAAGTATCTTTAATTT
This sequence comes from Bothrops alternatus, assembly GCA_034064705.1. Lineage (NCBI taxonomy): Eukaryota > Metazoa > Chordata > Lepidosauria > Squamata > Viperidae > Bothrops > Bothrops alternatus. Next base: position 4,591,929 of record JARGCV010000051.1, on the reverse strand, counting down.
GCTAATTTGCCTGTGATGAGGCTTTTCCATTTTTCCTTTTGGTATCTCAGTATGCTTTTCGCTGGGAGAGAAAAACAAGAGGGAGGGATATTCGGATAAGACATTAAGCTTCCTTTCATACTGTGAATTCATGTAGGTATAATGATGAATGAACTGGCTCAGATCCCTTCTGTGCTAACTAAGAGTACAAAACCAGCTCATTATCAAAAGGCATCTCTCCATTCAGAAAATCCTGCACACAGATCTATACAGAAACAAACACACCTCTTTATAGACGGAAGATAAATGGATAATAGAAGAGGTAAAACTCATAAGGGTAACAAGTATTCTGCTCCCCCTCTCCTCTTTTGCCCTTACAATTAAATGTGAATTTTAGCAGCTCAAACAGCATATGTTACCAACCAGAATAGAAAAACCACAGTATAATACACTTGCACATTGTCAGAAATATTTTTATCTTTGATGGAAGGTGCTGCGTTTTAAATTTTTAAAAGAAGAAAGCCTTTCTCTTGGGCGCTTTGATCTGAAGTCTTGTATAGATAGGAATCAATGGCTTAAGTGGGTCTTCCAACTGGATTGTGCATAAGAACAGGCAAGGAGAACAGCTCTCATCTCCTTATCAGTGTACAACATCCAGATAATGGAACAATGCATAAAAATGCACATTTCTATCTATTTTAAAGGTAGTTGAGAAGGAAAATAGATGAATAGATTCCTGGAATTAAATGCATGACGTTCTCATCCATTCCTATCTACTTTCTACCTCTTTGGTTTGAATCACTCTTTAGGCTAAGCAGATCATGTGAACACAACCATAGTAAAGCATGATTTACAGGTAGTCCTTGACTTACAACCATTCTTTTAGTGACTGTTTGAAGTTACGGCACTGAAAAAAGTGACTTATGACCATTTTTCACACTAACGACTATTTCAGCATCCCTGTGGTCACATGATCAAAATTTGGATGCTTGGCAATTGGCATGTATTTATGACGTTTGTGGTGTCTCAGCGTCATGCAATCATCTTTTGTGACCCTCTGACAAGCAAAGTCAATGGAGAAGCCAGATTCACTTAACTACTGTGCTACTAACTTAACAAATTGCAGTGGCTCACTTAACAACTGTGCAAGAAAAGTCGTAAAATGGGGCAAAACTCACTTAACAACTGTATCGCTTAGCAGTGTAAATTTTGGGCTCAGTTGTGATTGTAAGTCGAGGACCACCTGTACACAATAGCAATAGCACTTAGACTTATATACCACTTCATAGAGCTTTACAGCCCTCTCTTAAGCAGTTTACAGAGTCAGCATATCCCCCCACCCCCAATCTGGGTCCTCATTTTACCGATCTCAGAAGGATGGAAGGCTGGGTCAATCTTGAGCCTGTCAGTCTCAAAATCCAGATTGAGGACTGAGTTAACCTGCAATATTGCATTCTAACCACTATGCTACCAGGCCTCATTTATATGAACCTAGGCCAGGGGTAGGCAACCTTGGCTCTTTTATGACTTGTGGACTTCAACTCCCAGAATTCCTCAGGAATTCTGGGAGTTGAAGTCCATGAGTCAAAAAAGAGCTAAGGTTGCCTACTCCTGGCCTAGACAGTTGTTTAAATAAACTCTAACTTAGTACAATCTACACACTGGGTTTTTTTTTTTGTATGTTTAACTGTAATTTCACCTTATTTTCTTGATTACAATGGCCTGATTGTGACTTGAAAAATACAATTTTAGAATTCAGATTCTCAAAAACATGGCTCACTTTATCTGGCTCTCTTATATCTAAAAATAGAACACATTAAGACATCATGCTGTTGTTATTTGCTTAAAGAATAATTCTAGATTTAAACTAAAAAGGTTTTGTTTACTGTAACTTGTGTAGTGCTTCAGTTTCTCAAAGAAGTTATTGCTGATGTTATCCATTAAAGTAAAAAATGTTTTATAAACTGATGTATCTCTGTGTATAAATGACAGTTCCATTTTGTTTCCTTGGATGTTATCACGGCAATGTTAAATATTTAGAAAGTTACTCGTGCCCTGGTCATCTCACAACTGGATTATTTCAGGGTGCTCCAGATGGGGCATCCAAAAGCTGTTTCAGAATGCAGTGGCACAAGTAGTAGCATGTGCCCATGTCTCCCATGTCTCTCCATGGGTGCGCATGCCTCCCCATTGCTACGCGAGATGCATTCATTTCCAGTTAGCTTCCAAGTACAATCCAAAGTGCTGGTTATAAAGCCCTGTATGGCATAGGGGCTGAATGTCTCCAGTTGTTTCTGCCTAACCAGGATGTTCCAGCAGAACGGGTGTAGTCCAGGTCCCCTCTCTTGTACATGTCATTTTGTGGGAGAAAATGTATGTCTTCTCTGTGCAGCCTGTGCCCTCTGAAACGGGTCTATGCAATTCGCCGGGGCCAACTCGTCACGGCCAACTCACCACGGCCAACTCACCAAGGCCGACTCAACTTTCTGTGGGACAAGAGTTATACTAACATCAAAAGAAACGGTGGAATAAACTAATTAAAGAAAGGATGCAAAAGGAGGGACAGAATGAAATGTGAATGACAAAAACTAATTTTTTTTTCATTTTTTTTTAAATAATGAAATTGAACTGTTAAATTGTGCCACGGAGAGTTGTCTTGTGGCGAGTTGGCCATCATGAGTTGTCCCATGGGAAGTTGACCACGACGAGTTGGCCACAGCGATTTGTCCCATTCCGCTCCGAAATGGCATGTCCACAGGGATCCAGATGGCACCCTCTTTTCTGGAGTTCCAGAAAGCTCTAAAAATCTGGGTTGGGTTGGTGTACTCTTGTTTGTCTAGGATCTTGTTTGACTTTTAATATCTGTAAGATTATTTCAGTCTGGGCTGTCTGTTTGGTTTCATGTTTTTATCTATTTTTATGGGGGTTTTTTTCTAGTTTTCTATGCTCTCCAGAGTTCATTGGAGTTGGACTAATACATTTGAATAAATAAATAAAAAGTAAAATATATGTCACTTAAAAGGCAAATTCAATACTTAGAATTATCAGGAAAAGATCTGAAAATAAAACTGTCAGTATCCTGATACATCTGTATCAAAACAACAACAACAGCAACACCCAAAGGTTAAAATACTACGTGCTATTGTGCTTATCACACATTCAGTAAAAGTCACTATAGGAAAAGAACAACTGCAACACCTCCAATGAAATAATGAAAGGCCTGTAGCAAGTCCCTTAATTGGGCAGATCCCAATGCAGTTGAGAAGTAAATGATTCTGAACTTGATGAGTATTGTGTATGAGGAAATGTGTTTACTAGCATGTTGAATGTCACACCAACAGAGAGCGATGTTGTGAAAAGATGGAGTCACTGCTCCCTGCCCCTCAAGGTCTTTGGCCTGGGACTCTTGGTATTTAGAATTGTTTTGTAATTACAGGTCTCCTGAATATTATCAGGTGTAGATACCATTCTTTGGATATCCAAAGCACCTGCACAACTCTGACATTTATCCATTCAGAATCACCAGGGCAACATAGAAGGCATCTCTATGGGCACGTTGCAGGAGTTGGTACAACTTGGATATTTCTGGGGGTTGCTGAACAATTTAAACAAAATTCTAATATAAAACTTGGTATTCCCCCCTTGGTCAGTGGGGAATCATAGTCCAGGAAGCAAGTACCCTTGTTAGCAGATTGCAATATGAATAACTATTTAGATTGTGGATAATATCACCATGGTGTACAGGTTCAGATGTTACGCCATATAGGATTTCCAAAACCCGGTTAAAATAGGGTCCATTTATTAATGCATTTACTCAGGAAAAAAATGAGGAAAATCCGTGGCAGTCAGTTAATGCAGGTAACCAGTTTTATGAAATTTTTCAAACTCCAATGATGATAGAAAAGCTAATATGGATATATTAATTTTTAAAAAATAGTTTGAAAATGGCTAATCTGAGTGTGAAAGCCAGATGGACTGAGCATCCACTTTGTATATTGATCATACAGGTTGTGTCATCAACAGTGAAAGCTTTGGAATTACAGGGATGGGAGGGAAATGAGAACATTATTCTCAGGATAATGCATGAAAATCTCCTTACAAACTATTAGGTATTTGAAAAGTCGCTCAAAGCTTTTAGTAGAGAAGGGTTCAGCTTCTTTAAAAGAAACTTATTCCTCTCAGCTGCGCTGTGGAGCAGTGCTGGACTTGAAAAAGTCATTTGATGAGGAAAAATAAGAAGAACATCTACAAAACCATGGCTAATGATGTTTTTGCATGTCGTTAATAGCTACAATAACTGTTTGGACAAGATGAATTCTAGCACACAGATAAACCAGTTTTGAAAGGATTACAAAACTAAATAAAAATCAATGGAATGTACTTTATTGTTACATTCACTGAGCATAACTACGGTAACTGAGCTGTTTCAAAATGTACATAAAATGTATTGTGAAAGCTTAAAGGCCAGGGTAGTTATCTGAAACAAACTAAAAGCTTTTGGATATTCCTTATCTTTTGTCAGCATTTACCTAAAAGTCTGCATAAAGTTCTTTTCATCTCTGGTTCCACTGAGTCCTATGAATCCTTTAACTCTGCTGTTACCTTTCTTCCCTTTATTGGGGCCATTTCCTTCATGTACACTCCTCCTTTCATGAAACATTTTGAAAACCAGGTTCAATATTATAAATCAGGCATGTCAACCTTCCGACATCACGTGACTTTGCGTGATGTATCGGGACTTTTCTCCCATTGCCGGCAATGGGGTGGGCACGGTTTCGATGTGACACATCCGGCCTGTGGGCTGGCAGTTTGACATGCCTATGATATATGATACCCCTTGATCAGAGGTTCCCAAACCTTGGGCTGCAGCCCGTTTGGAACCAGGTCGCACAAGTCACGGGCGAGCACTCGTGTGCGCGCAGCTCCATTTATCTGTGTAGTGGACACACGTCCCTGCCACTTGATCAAATGGAGCTGTGTGCACAAGCGCCTTCCACTTACACAGAAGCATCCCCTACCCCCCGCTGATCCACAAAGCCTGAAAGGTTGGGGACCCCTGCCCTAGATGACATTCATAGGTTGTCAATCTTCAGGAAACTGAAGAAGATGATGATGATTGTTGTTGTACTATAATTATTCTTTTTTGTTCTTAGTTCTACCTAGAATTAAAGTGAAATTTCCTGACAGTTAGTACAATTAATCAACCTGCCTCCAGAAGTTGTGAATGCTCCAACACTGGAAGTTTTAAAGAAAAGACTGAACAGCCATTTGTCTGAAATGGTATAGGGTTTCCTACCTGAGCAGGGGGTGGGACTAGATGACCTCCCAGGTCCCTTCCAAAAACATCATCATCATCATCATCATTATTTCAAAAGCACAGAATAGGGCCAGGTTATGTGAGGAACCACCTCTCCCTACTATTTCTACCCATCTCATTAGGTCTGGCAGAAAACATTCAGGTTTTCTCTTCTAAGAAATGCAAACTGGTTGGGTCCAGGAAGGGAACATTTTCTGTCATGGCCCCAACTCTTTGGAACACCATAGCCTGGAGATCAAATTGGTCCTGATTTTGGTAAGGCCTTACAAACTCAGCTTTGCCACCAGGCCTGAAGGTCAGGAGGTGGGCCCAAGCCTGTGCATTGCTTATGTTTATTTGTGATTGAGGGGATTGTTTTTATCCCAGATGTTTTATGATTGTGAATTTTATTTGCCTGGCAGCCCTGGAACCCGCAAGGGGTGTGTGCACAGGAGGCAGTGAACGTCAGCATCCTTGGTGAAGTCAGCCTCCAGGGCAAGACAGCCAGCAGGGACGCCGGACTCCATGTGCTCACCACCTCCTGCACGTGCACCCAGTGGGTGGGGCAGGGTGCCTGTCGCTGGTTCCAGGGCTGCCCTGTGGATCTAAGACTGAGTGCATTCTGGCTTTGATGGCTGGCACCAGGTTGTAGATCAGCACCCTGGGCCGGGCCAAAGTGCCGCAGGCCGGTCCTTCGCAGTTTCCAGGGCAGCTCTGCGGGCCAGGCCAGATTTGGCCTAGGGGCCTTGTGTTTGACATGTCTGCTATATGTCAAAGGTGCACTGAACTCTGTTACCTTCCCACCAAAGTGGTACTTATTAGTCTATTCGTATTTACATGCTTTTGAACTGCTAGGTGGCTAGGAGCTGGGTCAGGAATGGGAGCACATTCTGTCACTTCCGTTCCTGCCCCAGCTCCTGCCCACCTAGTAGTTTGAAAGCATGCACCAAGGTCAGAATTGGACTTCTGTGACTGAACCATTTGCAGTTGGACTACTGCTATTGTTGGAACATGCCTAGCATCACATTTTGTCAACAGGTTAAAATTCACCTTTTCCCCATGCCATTCTCTCAGATGTTACTGCAAAGATCTGTCTGTGAGGATACTGTACTGGTTTTATCTTTGTATGTGTTTTATCTTCATTCTGCATATTTAAATTTTCTGAAGAGGTTTTAAAACCAAATACCAGCAACAATATTTATATGTATAATTCTCTCATTTCTCTTTTCCTTTGCTTGCAGGTGACACGGTAGCACAAAGTCAACATGTGTCAAAGCTGGAATAATGGGATTTACAACCAAATTTCCTGACTGCTGCACAGAGACATTTACTTGGCAAGGAAAGTGTCAAGTTGGTACTGTCAACTTTTCAAGTTAGCTGGCAAGAACTAGAACTGCCTTCTTTTTAATGATGACAGCATTCTTAAAAAAAAACAAGTTTCTTATAAAGAACTGTAAGACAGGAACTGTAAGTCCAACCCTTTCACGTTCAGGATGAACAATTGTAAAAAAGAAGCTAAAACATCTAGTGGCGTGTATTGTCTAGGATCTGATTTATGATGTTTAAATACTCAAACTGGGTTTGCATAACTTCTGGGAATAATTAGATGAAGAACCAGAAATAATTCAGATGAATATGATAGGAAAGACAATTGAATTAGTGTTTAAATATTCACATCAATATATTTTTATGTAGGATTTAATAATAATTAAATGAGCTCATGAAATAAATCATTATGCTCAGTAAATTGTAGCTTATGCCAATCTTTATATTCTGTTAACAGTCTGTACAACTTTATTTCTTTCCATTTGTACAGTGTTAAAGAGAGAGAATACTTGTTTTGCAAGTAGATAGTGTTTACAGCATCAGACATGTCCACCCATTTATAAAACAGAATGATAAGTACTGTTCTGCTTCACTGCAGCCAGAAAACTGAAAGAAAATGTAACCATTGATTAGAAATTTTACCCAACTCAAGGAATATTGAGATCTCAGTTTGCACTTTGCTAGTTCCATATACATGTGGAAATTAATAAGCTAAATCACTCATTTAAAGTCCACAGGTGATCAATAAATTTTAAAATAATAAAAAAATAAAATGTATACATTGCTGGCATTTTCAATTGATGATGGTCATGGGCAGATGCACCCTGGACGTCTGGAGTATAGAAGTCAAATAAAATGAAAAAGAAATGATTTTGTTCACATTTGAATGTGAGTGAACTGTATGTACCGGAAAGGAAGATTACATTTCCTTGTCCATCCTTCAACATCACCAAAACAGGAAAGTCACTTGCAGTACACAATGAACTATATTGTGCAAATATACAATATGCAAAAATTCAATCTATCAAAGAATATTTTTGCAAAAGCTCTGCACTAGTCAACACTGCAAACCAAAAAGGTATAGGTTTGAAGACTTTATATATTGTGATGCAAACCTGAAAAAAAAATATCAAGTTCAACAAACTGAACTTCATAGATTTGTCCCTCCATGCTGTATATTCTACATGCAAAATTAAAAACTTTTACTCATCATAATATCTATAAACTCACATAGAATAGCAGTGTATAGCAACACATCTAACCCTCTGCCTTTCATATATAATATTATGATCTTTTAATTGGATGTCCATATCAGTACACTAAAAGATACAAGAAAATCTTTATAGAGTGGGGATTGCCCACGTATGCTTTAGTTGCCTGTATTAACTACATTTAATCTGATTTCGGATCTTGTGAGCTGAGTCAGGGCAATGGTGCAAATTAAGCAAACTGGAAAATGGTGATGTAAGAACTGAGAACAACTTGGGACTTTGGAGTAAACTGCCAATATTTTACCTAGAATTATACAATAGGTGGGAGGAATCTCTCTTTTGCTTGGTTTTGCTTGCTGTATACCACTTATTTAAAAGTATATTTATGTCCTATAAACAATGTTCTACTGTAGGTAGAAGAAATACATCCTCTTTCAGTTAGTTGCTATTTATAATAATTAAATACACAGTTTTTAGGAGGCTATATTTTCTAGCTCGTATGATTTATAACATGTAACTGTTTCTTATTACTTTAATTGTATTTCATTCCGGGTTTCATCTTGCCCCAAGGGTTCTCTTTGTTTTGTTCCAGTTTATGCAAAAGAAAGTTCACTTTTAGTCTTGTGCTAATACGTTTAAATGCAGCCATCCCTGTATCTTTCCCTACAGATTTACCATAAGTGATCCAGTAATTGCTGTGTTTTGTGTATTTTTTTCTGTGTTAACATACAACTAATTTTTATAGATTCAGAAAGGCCGAAAACATGAAGTTGATGTTGCACTAATCGATTCACTTGGGTGTGGGGATTTTCTTCTAACAATGCAAAATTGTTTAGAATAACAAGCATTGTTGGCTTTTATTTTGTGAGGAACATCTTGAGATACTCATACATCATTCCAAAATCTTCACAGAACTCCTTTTTTTAAAAAATCAGGATAACAACTCTCCATTTTTGCTTCAGAGTTTTAATTTTAATAATTGGTTAGGGGTAGTTAATGGGGCAGATGTCTCCCCCCATACACACACTAAATATTTGAAAAATTACTTGATTCTGTCATTGGAGAGAAATAATAGATGATCAAAAACAGTTTTTCCCATTATTGGGATTTAATAATAATGACCATATAGTGGGAGAGGAGCTCTGCTTACTGCAAAATGGCAAACATAGTTAGCAGAGCCTTACCAGCAGATTGAGGTTGCCGTACTTTTTATGTGTTCATCCTTTGGGCCCTCTGTAATATTAAAGTACTTTTATCTTTTCTCTGGGCAGATGAACATATTCCTAATAAAGAATGAAGATGCAACAGCATATCGGGTTTTTTTTTCATTTGTTAGGAATGCTTGTAGGAACTTATAGGGCATGTGAGGAAATAAAGATGGAACCAGGGTACTGCTGATGGCCTTTTCGCTTTGCTAGCTTTCAGTGGATGGTTGGATGGATAGATATGTTTTGATTTGATCAGATTGGACATGTAGTCTGACAGTTACAAAGGGAATCCGCAAACACTTTGCCATTTATGGATAAACAATTTTACCTTGATACACTTTTAATTTTCAGTTTTCTGTAATCCTTTTTAAATATATATTTTAGAGATTTTCACACAAAAGGATAAACATGACAGAAAATGAGATTAAGAAAGAAAAGATAGAGGGGAAATGGCACAAAAAGATATTTAAAGACGTGACATCTGATCTTCTTTACAGCAGATACGAACTTAATATCACTCCATCCCACTTAAAATTACATTACATAGTTGCTTCTTCACCTCTTTCAGTCATCAGATCCACAAATAATCAACTCATTTCTGTCCATTTTCAGCAAAATGTCCATAAAGGTTTTCCAATAAAAGTACTTATTATCTTATTCCTGATCAAACAAGTCCATTTTATATCCTTTGTATAGTGGTAAAGTAATTTTGTAGTTAGAGGGAACAGGTAGCCATAAAATCTAAATTAATCTTAAATTGACTAATTAGACTTAATCCCTCCCCCCCTTTCTGTTCTGGCTTCCTTCTTTGTCATCTGATTGTAATGTTTTTATTTGTTAATGGTTTTATCAGCTGAGTTTTTAGGATTGATGATTTTAATGTTTTTAATGTTTTAATGTTTTTATATTGTAAGCTGCCCATTGTTGTTGGATACGGGCAGCAAATTAAATTCCATAAATGAATAAATAGTTCTCCAGAATGAGTGCCAAGCATCACAACATTTTTAAATACCAGTAATGGAAAATGGAAAAGTTGGGGAAAGAGGGGAAGAAATTCTGCCTAGGAAACAATACAACAAGAAAGACAGAATCTTAACAGTATCTTAATAGTCAGAAGAAGAAACTTAGGAAAGACCCACATTAATGGATCAATGAGTTAAAAGGGTTTGTGTTGGGAAGTTTGTACTTTTAGACTTGCAAAATTCTGTTAATGCAGTCTTACAATAAAATAGAATTAGTTCGTCCAATCTTGTCTCCTGTCTGATTTATTTGAGAGGATTATTATTATTATTATTATTATTATTATTATTATTATTATTATTATTATTATTATTATTATTAATTTAATTTCTATGCTGCCCTATTCCGGAGAACTCAGGGCGGCTCACAGCATAATAGAAATTACATACATATAAAAAACCCTTAAGTTAAAAAAAATATCTGTATAAGGACTGAACCTGTGAATGTTCTTTACACAGATTATTTGGTTAGTGATATGGCCCACTTAACCTTTGGGTAGAAGTTCACATTAGAGAATGATTTAAATTAACTGTTGGAGTTATTTTATGGACCATTAAATAGTTTTATTATTTGTATAGGAGAGAATAATACCAACACATTTTTTAAATCTTACTAAGAGTCTGTGCTATCCTTGATGTGTATATATTTACTTCACAATGCCTTTTTATAAGTTCAGCAGCAGTTATTTCCTGGTTTTACTCCCCCTCCACAAAAACCCTGCAGATAAAATATTTGTAGGAGAAATTTACATCCAAATAAGATTAAATTAAATATTGGCAATAAAACTGTCAGACCCTAGATGAAGGTGGTAGATTTCTAGTCTTGTATATAATATTACTTCAAAAGAGGAAAACAATATAATTATTCTTCCTTGCCAAGTAGGGGCACTGAAAGAACTGTTTCATAACATACATTCCTTTTACCACTGATATATTATTATGGATCAGTAACGGATTTAAAACAAACCAAAACCAAACAGGCATCAGATTGCAAGAATAAACGAACAATATTCATTGGGTGCAGACCTATTGACCTGCATACTAATGCTTTGAGTGGAACCCAGATTTAATAATAGAATGGAAAAAGTACAAAGAAGAGCAACTAAGATGATTAAAGGCCTTGAAACAAAAACATATGAAGAACAGTTGCAGGAATTGGGTATAACTAGAGAAAAGAAGGACTAGTGGGGACATGACAGCAGTATTCCAGTATTTGAGAGGCTGCCACAAAGAGGAGAGGGTCAATTTATTTTCCAAAACACCAGAGGGCAGGACAAGAAACAATGAATGGAAACTAATCAAGGAGAGAAGCAACCTGAAATTAAGGAGAAACTTTTTTTTTTTTGCATTTACAAACATTCGGAAGTTTATTTAATAAAAAAAAAACATCACAATCATGAACATTGTTACATTTGAGTTTCCATCCTCCTGACTTCCAACACACACATTTTACTGGGCATGCTCACAACAAAGCTGCTTTTTTGTTTTTCCAAACGAGTTTTTAGTTAAAACAACCATATATTTTTTTTAAAAAAAAAGGAAGGAAGGAAGAAAGAAAGAAAGAAAGAAAGAAAGAAAGAAAGAAAGAAAGAAAAAGAATAAAGAATAACTCGGCACGCTACCATTCAACTTTTGTTTTAATGTTTCTCCACAAATGGTGAAAAATACTAAGTACAGACAAGGAATCATCATAATGTTGTGGGCCAACATTATAAATATGGAATTATAAATTTAAAACATTTTCTGGTTTAAAAAATAAATCTGGTAGTAAATGCAGTCCATAACAGCAAGGACAATTAACCAGTGGAACAGCTTGCCTTCAGACTTCGTGGGTGCTTCATCACTGGAGATTTTTTTTTTTTAACTTTTAACTTTTTATTTACTTCCCAGTAAAGCCTTAAACTCTAGAGGTTTTCAAACGGTTGATCAGGTTCAACCAGAGTTAGCTTTAGAGATTAGACATCAGCCAGTTGCTGCCATTTTCTGGGCAAAACTAACATTAAAAAAAAGTATAAAAATAAACCTTTAAGCTTATAGACAAAATTAGCCTGAATGAGGTAGTTAAGTTTTGAAGCTGTTTATATTCTTAATGCTAGGTTGATATGCAAACTTTCCCAAGTATGCTACATTTTTGTATTACAGACTTACATCATGTTATCAAGATTGACAACATATTAAATTTTCTATTCAGGAAAGTGCTCAAATTTCAGCTGATATTAGGGTTTTTTTTGTAAAAGCCTTTTGTTACTTATGCCTTAAGTAACATAATTTCTCCATAATTCAGGCTCTATTTTTTCTTTGCTGAAATGTTTGCCCAGCCGACTGGACAGCTACATGTCTGAAATGGTATAGGAACTCCTGCTTGAGCAGGGTGCTGGACTAAAAGACCTCCAAGGTCCCATCCAGCTCTTTTCTGATTCTGATTCTGAATGGGCATCCTAGGAAATCTGAGCACGGTTGTCACAATAAATTGGAAGGTCATGAGATTGGGGCTCTTAGGGGAGGAACCAAGATGGTGAGAAAAAAGCAGCTCCTAAAATAAGCTCTCACCACCTCACCCCTCTAATTTAGTCCCATCACCTAAAAATGCCACCCAGGGGCAAGAAAAAAACCTTGGCCAGCTCCCACAATGACACTGAGGCCTATAAGTCCAAGAAAGCCAAGGAACAGATGAGTTATTCCTACCTCCCCACTGCAGAGACAACAAAAAACATGAGTAACAGATCTACAGCTTCAGGATCCCCTTCACTCCCAAAGAATATGACAACACAAAAGCCAGTAACAAAACAGCCCCTTCCCCCCCAATTCTCCAAATCTCAGCTCCAGTCACTCCCCAGACCAGGAAGATAGTGGAGATAACTTTCTAGAACAAGTGTCCTCACTCTCTCTCTCTCTCTCACACACACACTCAAAGAGAGGGAGAGAGAGTGAGAAACCCTATTACATTATTAAACTTCCCATGAGGTTTTCCTTCTGCCCTTAATTTTCACACTGCAATATCTAAGTGACATTGCAATCAACATGGACAGATTCCAATCATTCCTTGACCTGCAACTCCTCTCTGGCAATGGTGGGGGGAGGGGGTTTAAAATAGCAACAGAAGCTGCCTATGTTGATATAACAGCAGCCTGTCCTATGTCAATAGCGTATCCTGAAAGACCTAACCGTCACTGGGTGCTACAGAAAAAAACAATTAGAAATCCACTGAAATACCCATAGATGCAACAGCCTCAAGATTATTGTGCCTCCTTATCTCAACTCCTAAATTGTCAAAATAGAACAATTCATTTGAAAACTTTTCACTGCTTACCCAGTTCATGAAATGCTAAGTTCACATTGCTGGATTTCAGAGGCATTTTTCCCACCTGGCTCACAAATGAGTGAATTTCTGTGGCAGACACATCATATCCAAACTGTTGGAATTTTTAAGGAGGAGTTAGTCTGTGACTTCATCACTGGGAAAGTGACAAATTGTCATGAGCCATACAAACATAAGCTCCAAAAGTAATAAAATAGCCAGACTGGCCAAGAGCAAGGAGGCTAAGCAAACTCCAAGTGAGGAAGCTAAATATATAAATTTTATATAAAAATTATTTATATAAATTATTTATATAAAGTTTATATAAATATATAAACACAGAATTCATTAATCTGAGGATTAATTGAGCAGACATCAAAACAACAATTCTGACATAGCCTCCCACTGCCAGTAGTGATATGCAAATCCAGCACCAACTTAACACAGCAGCCCCATTGAGATGCTCATCTAAATCATTTCACACTTCAGCCTCTTCTTTGACTCTGACACACAGAAAATTGTCAGCACACTACTCTGACTTCCTCACCAATAACAGTGACCCTGGCAGTGACTCAGTGCTCCAGCAACAGTCAAGGATCCCCAAGAGAAATTGCATGAAACTGCCTCAAAGGAACAATCCTCAGCCAAAGACTATAGAAATCCAAACTGGAGATATATCCCATGTTTCCCCAAAAGTAAGACCTACCCTGAAAATAACCCCTAGCTTGATTTTTGGAGGTGGGCCTAATATAAGCCCTACCCCCCAAAATAAGCCCTAGTTTTGTGGCAAGGCACACACCTAAAAATCAAGCTTGGGTGGGGGTGAGGGGGATGGAGCACCCCTTACCTACTTACCATTGCAGCCAGCTCTCCCATTAATTGACACCTGCCTTGCTTCACTGGCCCACTTCTGTGGTGTCCCCGCCCTGCATTTCACTGTCAGAGGCCTTCTGGAAAGGCCTCTGCAGATGAGAACTGAGCTACTTGGTTCTTGGCCACAAAGGCCTTTCCGGAACTTTTCTGACGGTGAAATGCAGGCCAGGGGGCACTATGCACATCAAACTGGAACTCCATTCTCAGCTGCAGAAGCATTTCCTTCAGTCACAGAAGAAGTGGGCCGGCTGCGCAGGGCTGTCAGTGCCGCCATCATGAGGAGAGACCGTGGAAAAGACCCCCCTCCCCGAAAATAAGACCTGGTGCTTCTTTTGGAGGCAAAAAAAAAAAAGACTGGGTTTTATAAGACAGTAGTACCTTCATCTACTTCCAAATCTTAGCAGACTCTCCTGGCCTGGCAGGAACTTGAATCTTGCATCTCTTCCCTCACTGAACACACCAAAGGATGCTTCTTCCCTTGCTAAAGAGTTAGGAACCTTGCTTGTCAGCGAACCCGCGTATTACTGCCTATGCTGCTCATGCTGTTCTGAGTCTTTTGGTCTTTTTGCTAGAACAATATGCTCTCCTGTCCCATCACGAGAAATGAGGCTTGGCAGACAAACCAATGGCAGAGAAGGGAGACCAGGAAGTCGATAATAACTGCACTCCCCCAGTGGGAGAAGCTACTGTCCTACAAAAATTACTCACTCAGCCCCTGGCTCACAGTGTATCTGCTTAACATCTTCACTATTTCATTGAAAAATACGCTTCTGCAATATAACTCCCTGTATGTCACTTTTATACAGTAGATTTCAAAACAGCTTTTGACTCTATATCCCCAGGTAAGTTGTGGAAAAAAGTGGAGCCCTTCTGACTGACTGACTCCTGCTTCTTTTAATTGGTGTGCTTCATGAAGTGACCTCACTAAAAGTAAGGGGGCCATTTCACCAGTGCCATTGGAACTGAGGAAGGCTTCAAGCAAGGCTGCATATTCCTCCCTCCCTTTTATTCAATTCAATTCAAGCTCCATGGTGGGCCATGTCCTCAACATGAATTTTCACCCGCCAAAACTTGCTGGAAGTTTTACAGTCCCAACTTATTGTTTCACTCCATTAAGATGATACAACAATACTTTCAATAAGACCTCTTGGCCTTCAATAACACGGGGTTGCAAGGAAGACCAGTTAGTATTCAATTTTCAGAAAATTAAAACTACAGTATTTTCCAAAAGGCACTCCTTGAGGATAGATGACCACAAGTTTGTGTTTCAAATATCTGGGAGTGGTCCTATTTTCTGCCAATAGAAAGAAACAATGGGGACCATGTTGCTGAAAATACATAGAGGACTTCATCTGTCATCCTCAAATGCTTAAAGACAAGAGGTGGCCACTGTACACCTGCAGCCCCCAAATTACTGAAAGCCAAGCCAATAGTACTATTTCTTGTCCAGCTGGGCCTCTTCTCCAATTTTGCACCATGAAAACTTGTTCAATCCACATCTAAGGTGACCAACTGTCCTCCTTTAGGGAGGACAGTCCTCCTTTTGTAAGTTCTGTCCTCCCTCAAAAAGTGCCCTCCTTCATGTCTCCTTTTCGATATTTGAAGACTAATCTGCATGGCTTTTTTCCCCCTCACAGAATGCTCAGAACAGTGTTCTGGCACCTTTTTTTGATGTTTTTTTTTTCAACTTTTGCATGAGCTGTGCTACTCCCACTATTGGCTTTCGAAAGCCAATAGGAATTGCTGCTGAGCGCGCCAAAACACCTGGCTGGTAAACTTTGCACATGCAAGTTGTCTGTATTATTGTTGCAATGAATAAAATGTTTCTTTTATTTACGATATTTTTTTCTTCAATTTATTTGTGTCCTCCTTTTTATTGTAAAAAGGTTGGTCACCTTAACATTACTAATACTGGCCCTTCAAATCCCAAAATGTCTCTAATGCCACCTTGAGATTGGAGACAAGGCCTCCTGACACATGAGACTAGAATATGAGTGATCATGCTCAACAATTGGCTCAAACTGCCTTTTCCCCCTTGGCCTTGTCTCATTACCTATGAAGGATGAGTTTCATTCCACATGGAGAAATGCAGTGGCAACTAAAATCTCAATCTTGAGCTTCTCTCCACGTCTTCTACTCAGCATGGGGTATGATCAGACCAAAGTACTCTTTAAACAACGTGTAGCAGGCACAGTGTGCCAGTTGGACCTCATCTGCTACCCAGCCTTTGTTGCCAGTAAATCTAGGAGGTACTGTCTCTTCTGTGACATATTTATTAAGCTTGAAGTACCTAACCACCAGTGGGCCTTTACTCTGGCACAATATCATGCTTCCCCCAGGTGTCCTTGAAGATTGATATAGGAAAATCCCCAACTGGAGAGAAAATGACCCTGTGACACACAAACACAATACAGAATGTACCTGTATGTACCCAGTGTCTGTATTACAAAGACATTCATACTAGCTTCATTTTACCATTATTGTATAAATATCCAGGCAGCACTGGACAATTCTACATCATCCTGCTGGCTGCAGATACTAATCCTGCTACAACATATAATGTTGCCAGTTTCTATGCAGCAGTGCTTAAAATCCATCAGATGATAACCTGTGCCACAGATTAGTTTTAATGAGCATCTAATTATTTAAGAGCTATTTTCATAGATTTAATTTGCCTTACACTAACGTTTAGATGCTTGCCTACATCTATTTCACTCCTCCCTTTAGATTTTTTTAGACTCTTGTTTTTGTATATACTTTTCATATCTTTTTGGCTTTTTTAAAAAATAGATTTTGATGTATTGTTTATGCTTCATAATCCTACATATCCCCAATCTCCTTATGTTGCTATGTTTTTGTTTTTATATGTACTTTTTATAATTTATAACTTTTTTACTAATAGTTTGCATCCCACCTTCCTTATGCTACTGTATGACCATAATAAAGATTTGATCTGATCATCAGATTGGAAAAGCCTGTCTTAAAAATATTTTGGCACATCAAATTAAAAATAAGGGAAGGACAGTACTAGCCATAGTCACATGGAATATCCTGTTTCTTTCTTTTTTAAAAAAAAAAATACTAAAGTTTATTGTAAGTTAAAAAACAAATACAAAAATTAAGAAAATGAGAAAGAAAGGTGCAAGAAAAGAGAACGAGAAAAGAAAAAAAATGGTGCAACAGAGTACAAACAAAAGTTAGAACCTCAATCTTTTCTTTTGCATTTCTAAATATTTCAAGCCATTTCTATAACAACAAAATATTTCTAATCATTAAAACCTAAATTCATTTTTTTCAGCTTCAAATACAAAATCTAGAAGTGGTTTCTAAATGGAAACAAAACTAGACAAATTCTTCTCTCAAAAATAGTCAATTTTGCTATCTTCGCCAACCTTCGGCATTCATTCTTCCATTGTGGAAATTAGTGTATCTCTCCATCACTAGGGATACCCTTGCTTCAATGGGATTCAGACCAGATATTTTCTGGAAGCTTTAGTACTATAAAGTGGCTGTTACTCATGTGCATTTTGGAACCAATCAAAATACTCACTTCATTCTTGTTGGGATTTGGTTTGTGGTCATTCTTTTGGAAAGGATGTCCTTGAATTCATGGGAAATAATCCATTGAAGATATTTTTGTGCGTTGATGGTGTGAAAAGCAAAGTCACTATAATTAGAGCAGTGACTGTCTCAAAGGTGCTTTTTCAAAAGACAACTGGACTGTCTTTGTTTTCCTTGAAGACATTTCACTTCTCATCCAAGAAGCTTCTTCTCATCAGTACAACTGAAGACGTTCATGGAAGGAAGAAGGAAAACAAAGTAAGTCCAGTTGCCTTTTGAAAAAGCAACCTTGGGACCACCAAGACCTGGATGACTGAGAATCTCCACAGACGCAGAACAATGAGTGCATCTCTGTATCATCATGTCTTAAGGCAGGGGTTCTCAACCTTGGCAACTTTAAGACTTGTGGACTTCAACTCCCAGAATTCCTCAGCCAGCAAAGCAAAGAACATAAGAACATAAGAACATAAGAAGAGCCATGCTGAATCAGGCCAAAGCCCATCGAGTCCAGCATTCTGTGTCACACAGTGGCCCACCAAATGTACATGGGGATCTTGAGCAGAAAGAGAAGGCAAAACCCTCCCTTTCCCTTGACCCCCAACAAATGGTACTCAAGGGAATCCTGCCTGCCTCAACCAACATAGAGGCGGCACATGGACATCTGTTTTAATAACCACCAATACACTTTGCATCCATGAATCTATCTAGCCCTGCCTTGAAGCTGTCAAGGCTGACAGCTGTCACGACCCCTTCAGGAAGTGAATTCCATAAATCAACGACCCTCTGGGTGAAGAAATATTTCCCTTTATTTGTCCTCACTTTCTTAGCTATAAGCTTTAGGGAGTGCCCCCGTGTCCTGGTATTGTGTGATAGAGAAAAGAATTTTTCTCTATCCACATTTTCTATCCCATGCATGATTTTATACACTTCGATCAAGTCACCCCTTAAACGCCGTCTTTCAAGGCGTTGCAATCTGGTTTCATAAGGGAGGCGCTCCATTTCCTTGATCATTCTTGTTGCCCTTTTTTGCACCTTTTCCAGTTCCATTATATCCTTCTTGAGGTGCGGTGACCAGAACTGTACACAGTACTCCAAGTGTGGTCTTACCATCGATTTGTACAGAGGCAATACAACACTTGCTGAACTCTGGGAGCTGAAGTCCACAAGTCTTAAAGTTGCCTGTCCAATTTCTCAATAAATGCTCTTTAAAACTCCTGTCCAGTTTTAAAACAGGAGTTTTAAAGAGCATTTATTGAGAAATGCTCTGTTGCGTGTCTGGAAAAAGTTTTATTATAAGTTAAATGGAAAAATTCCTCTATGGACAGTTCCCAGGCACGCAATAGAGAGTATAAATAGACAACAAATTCAAGATGTGGTGCCTTATGAGAAGCTCTTAACTAAAGAAGGGAATAGTTTAGTATTGAAATCTTTAAATAGGTTAAGGGAAGAAGGAATAGTCCACAATTGGTATTCACATGTACAACTTCAGACTAGATGGCAAAAAGATGTTAAGATGGGTTTTTCTCTAAAGGATGATAAATTAATTAAACAAGTTAGAGATCAAAGAACTATGCATATTAAAAGATTATATGATGCATTAATTGAAATTGATTCTGGAACTGAGCTAGTTAAAGATTGTATGATTAAGTGGGAACATAATTTTGGACAACCAATTATGATAGAAACATGGAAAAGGATATGGGTGAAAAATGTAAAATTCACACAAGCACAGCACTTAAGAGAAAATTTTTATAAGATGTTTTATAGATGGCATTTAGACCCGAAAAAATTATCACTTATGTATTCAGATGTGCAACCCAAGTGTTGGAGATGTGAATCGATGGACGCTACCTATTTTCATATTTGGTGGACTTGTAAAAAAATTAAGGCTTTTTGGATAAAAATATGGTGGATTCTTCAGAATATTTTGAAAAAGCGTATTGAATTTTCACCACAGCTGTTTCTGCTTGGTATCATAAAAGACTCTACCACCATAGAGACTAAGTTGATTTTGAACTTGATTACTGCAGCAAGATTATTGGTGGGGCAATATTGGAAGACGTCTGAACTACCATCTATTGAAGAATGGACATTAAAAGTTATAAATATGGCAGAAATGGACAAGATATCCGCATATTTGAAGAATTACTCAAACGAAAAATTTATGATGGACTGGAAAAAATGGATAGATTATATACAAAGGAAATATCAATTGAAGAAATTATATTTGGTATATAGTTAAATAGTTATATAATAAGTTGTTTAGTGGGGTTTCTTGCGTTACTACCCTGTACTCACTCTGGGAAGTCGGGGGGGAGGTGGGAGGGTGTTTATAATTGATATACTATGTTTTCTCAACTGTAATTGGGGTTGATATAAGAATATGCAATTATAGGTATTAAGGGGTCGCTCGGGTGGCCTCTGGGCACCACATCGGATGGAAAGAGGAAGGAGGAGTGAAGGTAGAGGTAAGTAGGAAGATGGCAAGAGGGTTAAGAGGGAGAAGAGTGGGATAGAGGTGGGTGGAGTATAGAGAAAGGAGAGAGAAAGTAGGTAGATAGAAGGTAAGAGGAAGGGGGTTGGTTAGGGCTAGGGCGATGTGGTGGGGGGGTACCGAGCAGTTATATTGATTGTTTTGTTAATGAGCTACATGATTGTTTTCAGTTGAGTTATTATTTCTTTTTTCTTTGTAAAAATTTAAAAAAAAATCAATAAAAAAAATAACAAAAATAGAAAAAATAGAAAAAAAAAGTCTTAAAGTTGCCAAGGTTGAGAACCCCTGTTAGGTTTCATGGTCACGTGAATACTGTCAACATTTTGGGCTACTCCAGTCACAAAGGAAAAAAATGGTGAGGGTATCATAAATGGAAAAGAACATTTAAAAGTATGAATAGTTTGAATGGGTCACTTTCTATTTTATAGTGTAAGAATAAATATATGTTCTAATGCTTAACGATACAAATATATATCTATGAGAGAGAAGACATATAACTACGTTTTATAAATAATATGGAAAAATGGATCTTATATAATAGTAGGGCTGGTGCTATTCAGTTGATTGGTTCCAACTATTTTCAGCTAAAGGGGAAAAAACTTTTTTCTATATAACAACAGTTAACTTCCATAACTGTTGTCCTCTTTTTGTAATTTGCTACCAAAAGATTGATCAATCTTCTGCTCTTTGGTGTAATGGTTAAGGTGCTGGCCTAGAAATCAGGAGACAGTGAATTCTAGTCCCACCTTAGACATGACAGCTGGCTGGATGAATTTGCACCAGTCACTCTGTCTCAGCCCAACCCACCTCACAGGATTGTTGTTGTGGGAATAAAAGTATGAGGACTAAGTATTAGGTATGTTCACCACCTTGAATTACATATAAAGTAATAAAGGTGGGATAAAAATCTAATTACAACAACAACAACCAACAAGTGTTAGAGGGGAAATCAACTTTCTGTTTGCAGGTTGGTATCTGAAGCAGAGCAAACTCTACTATTAACAAAAGTTAGGCAACTGTCCCAGCCCTTAATTTTGAGTGTTCTGAAAGACAGTAAATAATTGTGCAATCTGTAGCTATTGTATTTGTATTGCTTGGGGGAAGTTCTTGTATCCAAGTAGCATGCTGGTTTTGAGTACTTCATGTTTTTCCATTAGCAGTGGAACACAACTGTAGCGCGTATGGGCCATTAAAGCAGTGTTGGCTTTCATGGATTGCCTGACCAAGCAAGCTTTGCTTTAATATCCTATTGATATGATTTGCTCTTGCAAACAATTTTGTACAGAGCCCATGAGATGTGTTGATGGATGAAGAAGTTTGATTGAAAACCAGTTGCTTTGATCAAGGCTGTACTTCTGAAGTAAATTGTGTTTACAATTCCCAATTCCATTGTGCCTCTGTTAACTAGTAATCTCAAAAATAACATTAAGTATTCCAAGGATGATAAAAGTTTACGTTCCAAGGATTACATCCTCAAGAAAGGGAGATACAGCCCATGAAGCCAGTCTTAAATGGAAATTCATAAGTTATGGATCATAGAGAGCCTTAACAGATGCACCTCCATAAACTGATCAACGGAATTCCAGTTTTGTCATCTACTCTGCAGAGTGACTCCATCCTGTAGTAACAAACTAATTTAAGTAAGCAAACACTATAGATGCGATTTAAGTAAACTTGTGATACCTTAAAGATTAAGATTTTTAAGTATAACAGGTCTTAGATGTTGGAGACTATATCTCCTTTTTGGGTAATCATAAGATGACATTCAATAAGCCATCTCCATAGAATTGTTTGAGTGTTTTTCCTTTAATTGTTTATTTATTTAATTCCACCCATTAACTACAGAAGAGCCATTTTGTTGCAGTGGTTAAGTCAGGGGTTCTCAACCGTGGCAACTTTAAGACTTGTGGACTTCAACTCCCAGAATTCCTCAGCCAGCTTTGCTTTGCTGGCTGAGGAATTCTGGGAGTTGAAGTCCACAAGTCTTAAAGTTGCCAAGGTTGAGAACCCCTGGGTTAAGTGATCAGACTAGAAACCAGGAGACTATGAGTTCTAGTCCTACCTTACGCACAAAGGCAACTGAGTGACCTTGCACCAGTCCCACTCTCAGATTTAGGAAGGAGGCACTGGCAAACCGCTTCTGAAAAACTTTGCCAAGAGAATGTCTAAGATTAATAAAGTTTAGTCCAGTTGCTATGATTCAACTTTTAGATATCTTTGGACTGAATGATTGAGTCTTCATTGACCCATTTTGTAAAGAAAACTGCATACATTTATCCAAGCAGTCTCCAGAATCGGACACAACTGAACAGAACCCCCCCTACAGATCTTTTAACTTAAATACTCCCTCCCCCAAAAGCAACCCCTTTGCAGTAATTAAATCAATGTAAACTACATTGAGTTATCATGTAGTAAAACTAGAGCTTTATAAAACTGATGCCTCTGTTTTTCTTACAAACATATGCAAGAAAATGAGACAACAATGAATCGATCAATAAATGAATGCTTTGAAGTCTTTCCGTTGATTATCAGGTGTGATTAGCAAGTGCGCTAAGAAATACTTGAATCAATTTACATAGGTATAAATCAGATACTGCAGTCAAGACAGAAGATAATCTTGCCATCATTACCAATGTGATTATTTATTACAAAACAGTAATTGATTAGTATAAATTATTAGCAACTACATAAATAAACCTTATCCAAGATGATCTTTCTTTGTTCTGCCTCATCGAGTCTTTCAGTAATAAACCCATCACCACAATAAGTGAGTCCAGCCATCTTGTTGCTGATTGTCTTCTTTTTTTCCACATTTCCCAGAATTACCAACTTTTCAAAGAAGCTTGAGTTTTGCATACTGTGTCCAAAATACATAATTTGCATTTGTGCTGAGTAGAAAGTCTCCATTGATTTGTTTTATAATTCATTTACTCATAGTCCGGACTATCCATGATACATTCAAGCATCTTCTTCCACTTTCCCAGAGTATTGCAGGGAAAACCATTGGCTGAAGAATTCTGTTCTGTGCAGATATAGATACCTCAACATCTGGATAGCTTTGCTAAGACTTTCATTGCTCTTCTACCAAATGTTACTTTATGGCATATATCTTGACTGCAGATTCCTTTACTGTTTGGTATTCATAAAGGCAGAAGCTATCTACAGCTTCAAGGTTTTCATTGCCAATTCGAAAGCTAATTGCTATATCTGTTGTCATTAGTTTGTCTTCTTTATGTTTAAGCTTGGTCCCATGTTTTCACTGTTTTTCTTGACTTTTATTACTCAATCTTTCAGAGTCTTTGCATTTTTGGCTGTCAGACTAATGCCACCAGCATCGTGCAGGTTATTGATGTTTCTTCATCCAGTTTTAAAACCACACTCATCTTCTTCCAATCCATCTTCCCTTAAAATATATTTAGCATAAAAGCGGAATAAATAAGGAGAGAGTATACAGCCTTGTCTCACTCTTTTATCAACCTGGAGCCAGTCTGTTTCATCATATTCTGTCTGTACTATGACTTCCTGATCTGTATATAAGTTGTACATGAGAATAACATGTTCTGGGATTCCCATCTTCCTAAGCATGTTCCACAGCTTGACATGATATACACAATTGAAGGCTTTTCTATAATCAATGGAACACATAATGTAGAGAATAAAGAGGATGTTAGAAAGAAAGAAACAAGGAGCAAAACATAAAACAAAACAAGAAATCATACATATGTGTCTCAGACAGACACCCCCTAATTCACATGAGTATAAAAAAGGGAGAAGGTAAGGAGTTAGAAGACTCTATTGCTTTCTTCCGTGGAGTTGTTTCTTTGGTCTGCATTGTGGAATTGGCATATCAGTCTTGCAAGTCTGACTATAGCATAGCAATAGCAGTTAGGCTTATATGTCGCTTCATAGTGCTTTACAGCTGTCTCTAAGCAGTTTTAGAGAGTCAGCCTATTGCCCCCAACAATCTGGCTCCTCATCCTTCCTCAGAAGGATGGAAGGCTGAGTCAACCTTGAGCAGGTCAGGATCAAACTCTTGGCAGTCATCAGAATTAGCTTGCAATACTGGATTCTAACCAGTGCACCACCACAGCTCTTATTATGCTTCACTTCCTCCCCTACTTATCCTGAAAGAGATTAGGCTGCTGGGTATGCATGCATATACATTTATATTTCTACTCCCAAGCATAAAATAAACCTTCCATGTCCCATGGCTAACTTCTACCATGCTTTCCTTAATTTTCCTTCCATGTAATTGTCCGTTTTGTGCCTAGCTGTTCTCTTCCCTCTCAGTGATCCAACAAAGAAAATGTTACTTACTGACAGGCTCTCTTGTAGAAATAGTAGTATTGTTTTGAAAGTGCTTCCCTCAGCAGGTGACACTAGCTGAACTGTGCACTTCAAAGCCAAGCTGATGCTGCTAAGGACTCTTTGACATTTTTGTAGCACACCAGGCAGTCCCAAACTGCTCCAGAGCCATTTTATAGCTTCCAATTTGATATCCAAAGCAGCAGGATACAAAAAATGCTGGACGCCTTTGCCTTTGTTTAGAGATATAATCTGGTAACATAAATGCTGTCTGCCATTTTGTTGATCAGGTTTTTATTTTATAAATGCAGTTGATATAATAGAATTGCCAAGACCTATCTAGAAATCATTTTGAGATCTACATCAAGATTATATTATTATTTAGCTTTAAAATAGAACGAAGTCAACTTTAGGGGAAAAAATCCAAAACATTTTTTAAAAAGTGGAAATTAAATAAAAATGAGTGATTTTACAAAGGCATACTATTTTCTTTTTCTAAAACATTTTATAAAATCTTGAAGCTGTTGCAAATGATGCCATTCCACAATTTTTAAAGGACATAATGCTAAGATTAAAACAAGCACAGGCTTTATTTATTCATTACTTTCAGCTATAGGGCATATTCTGACATATATGCTAAATCATTTAATGGTTTACAACTATGTGGTTTACCACCATGCTGGTTAAGATAATTACCAGTAAACTGTTTTGGTATTCTAGGTTGTTGGGGTTTAGTAGGTGAATACTGCCACTATGTTAGTTACCAGTAACTAAGGTTTATGGTTTTTACACATTCTGTGAACCCAGCTATAGTACAGTATAGTGAGATGTTTTGGTTTGACTGAAGGTTCTTGATCTATTAGAGATCACAGCTACTTTCTTTAAAAAAAAAACATACTTAAATAAACTGTATCAATCAGTGGTGGGATTCAAACATGTGAACAACCGGTTCTCTGTGTGGATGCCGCTTCCAGAAGTCCGTTCTGGGCCTGAGCAACAAAAAATTAGCTACCAGTTCTGCGGAAGTGGTGTGAAGCGGCTGAATCCCACCACTGGTATCAATGCAATCAATTTATTTATAATCTTGGAAAAAAAATCACAGCAATTTCCTTCTTTCAATCTCAAGATGAGCCAGGCCTTTCCTTTTTCATAAATCAAATGATGGACATGGGTCTTATTGAAATATTGGTTCACTTCTCAGTTTTATCTCTTCTCTCAAGTTTTAGCAAAAAAATATTCCACGAGCTCACAGCAGTTTAGCAAACGCCTCCGAGACTTGGTCTTCCTGCTCGAAGTTCTGCACAAGGAAAACAGCCTGTGAGAAAAGTCCTACTTTACCGCAATCTGTAGGGCATTTTATTGTGAAAGGCAAGAAAATGCCCAATGCTTCAGCCACTTTATCAAAAGTGTGTACATCCTCTTCTGTCCTTACATAGCCCAGCAGCATTATGTCTAACCATTAAATGTCTGCAGTATAAATTTAACATCCAAAGACCAGAAAGTAATTTGATTTATACTGATCCATATATCTCTACTTCTGCTTTTTTAAAAAAGTGATGTGTATGATTTTCCAATTGCTCACTTGATCATTTAAAAAATTTAAAAAATTGCAAGCTAACTCTGCCAACTGCCAGAAGTTCAATCCTGACTGGCTCAATGTTGACTCAGTCTTCCATCCTTTAGTGGTCAGTAAAATGAGATGCCAGATTGTTGGGGGCAACAGGCTGGCTCTGTAAACTGCTTAAAAGGCCTGAAAAGCATTATGAAGTGGTATATAAGTCTAAGTGCTATTGCTATTTATTAATGAAACCAATACTTGAATTACACCCAGGGGCCTATGGGAATCTTGAGCAGCTCATGAAATAGTGAAGTTACACGAGTGTTTTGAGGTACATTGCTGTTTTTGCCTAGAACTGGCTGCTACAACAAATTTGCTGAAAAGATTTTTCAGCCTTCGACTATATCAACTCCTTACATGGAAGCCAATGTGCGTATCCTAAATTGAATACTCCATTCTAAAATGACAGATTACATTTCTAAGGGAAGATGAGCATCCTGCCACAACTTCAATCTTTGATGGCTAAAAAAAATGATATATTTCACAAGAATATACAAAACATGGAATGATGCAAATACCTAGAAAGGATAAACAAGATTTCATTTCTAGGGCTGGAAAGTGAGATCTAGTTTAATATGTTTCTAGTTTAATATGTTGCCCCTAATTGTTTAAGAACTGACATATGTCTACAAATAGCTAACAGGGAATAATTAGATTAAAGTGAACTGAATTTTGCAAAAATAAGACTTTTCTTTCACAGTAGATCTGCAGATCCTCCTGCCAATCGATAGTACATTATAATTAGGTTTTCTAAATGCATAGCATACTGTCCAAGATCTGACAGCAAACAATAGATGCAGTTGTTGTGCTGTTGTTTTACATTAGGTAAACAAGCAATTTGTTTTAAAATATAGTGTGAGCCAAAAAAATAAAAGGCCAGTTCATACATTTTCATCTTTGGAAATACACAGGACTATTAGGCAAAAAGCTTGGTGAATATTGTCTGTTAATTTTATTTCAGCAGCATCCATGGGAAGGGGAGTTCAAAATCTGCAAGATGATGGTTGGTGTCTGGATCAAAATCTGCCATTGTTGATTTTGCCCCTTGCAGCAGCATCATTGACTAATTATTATTATTATTTGTTTCGATTTCTATGCCGCCCTATTCCAAAAACTCAGGGCGGCTTACAACATAATCAGTAGCATATAGAAATCAAATACATTATAAAACCCCTAAATTAAAACCAATCATCAGAAACAAACTCACAACAAACATACACTGGCTGGGGCAAGGTGTCAACTGCCCCAGGCCTGCCGGCAAAATATAATTGCAACTGCACTTTTAAAACTGGGGTATTATTCAATTGGGTAAATGTTTTTTTTAAATATTAAAGTTTATTATAAGATGCAAATAGAAACAAAGATCAGAGAAAGAAAAGAAAAAGAGAATGGAGAAAATTGCAAAGATATGGAAAGAAAAAGGGGGAAAAAGCAGACTTTTTCGGTGAAGTAGAGTACAAAACAAAAATTACAATCTTAAATTTTTGTTTTATATTGGGAGTAGATTCAAGCCTTTCTATAATCATAAAGTTAATGTAATCATCAAAGCCTAAAATCAAAGTTTCGTATTGGTTTCCAAATGAAAACAAAACTGTATAATTTAATTAAAGCAGTCAACTTTGCCATTTCCCAACTCCATTAGGTTTACCATCCGTTCCTCTATTGTGGGCATTGATGTGTCTTTCCATTTTTTGCGGATATAAGATTCTTGCCATTGTCACCATACATAGTAACAAAGTTCTCCAACTGGGTAAATGTAAGATATGTTAAATAACACAAATGCCGTTTCCTACGATAGCCTTTTTTCCTAGTATCCATAAAAGAACAGGACTTATATAATACTATAGTATTGGATTCAGCAGGAAGGGGGGAAAAGGAAACCACAAGACTAATAATAATTTTTAGAGGGATAACTGGATATTTAAAATGATCTAAACATTTCAAAAATGTGCACAAATGATAGACCATCCTTCTAAATGATAACCATCCCCTGACCAGCAACAAACATAACAGATGTACCATCAAAATGCAACACCATGTATTTCATCATGCAAATTTATCCACAGATGCTTTCCTACAGAGATTAGAAGGGAAATAAAGGCATTAATGCATGGAATAGCCTTGTAAACAGGATCTTTTAACAAAAGGCCAAGGTTAATAATTTATGATTGGCGAGGGTAAGCTACTGTCTGGATCTATTTTTAATGTGAGCGATTGTAAAAATGTTCTTGTCATAGAGTCTCCTATTGTAGTGGATGGTGTTAGTGACCTACATAAAATCATTGGTAACAAAATCAAGTGATTTTTTTTTAACATCATCTGGATCAGGTTACTCTTTAGTCCAGTGGTTCTCAACCTTTTTCAGGTTGAGACCCCACTTGCGCAGCCCATGCACGGCGCGACCCCGACCTGCACCGCGCGTACGCGTGCAATGGGCCGATCCGCGCATGCACACGCGACGGGCCGATCCACGCATGCGCGGTGTGCGTGCGACGGGCCGATCCACGCATGCGCAGCGCGACGGACCGATCCACGCATGCGCGGCGGACCGATCCACGCATGCGTGGCGCACGCACAATGGCCCGAACCGCACATGTGCAGCGCGACGGGCAAAAAAAGAAAAAACAAAATGGCGGAGCGTGGTGTCCGGCGACCCCCAGGAAACGGTCATTCGACCCCAAATGGGGTCGCGACCCATAGGTTGAGAACCGCTGCTTTAGTCCCATCCTTCCTCTGTTCTGTGGGGAAGGTTTCAGGCACAAGTAAGTTTTAAAAACAATCAAGGATGGAACATTTTAGCTCAGAATGGATGGTACAGAAGAAAGACCCAACAGCATTCTTTTCTTTTCCAAGAAAGCTAATTAAGCTCTACATCGGTGACTGATGGTGATAATGAATTAGATCAGTGGTTCTCAACCTTTTTCAGGTTGAGACCCCACTTGCCCCGCCCATGCGCGGCACGATCCCGGCGCACGTGCGCGCTGGCCCGATCTGCGCATGCGCGGCGCGCGCACGACGGGAAAAAAATGGCGGACCACGACGGGCCAATCCACGCATGCGCGGCGTGCGCACGACGGCCTGAACCACGCATGCGTGGCACGCGCGCGACAAAAACAAACAAACAAAAAACAAAACAAAAAACACAAAATGGCGGACCGCGGTGCCCGGCGACCCCCGTGAAACGGTCGTTCGACCCCAAATGGGGTCGCGACCCATAGGTTGAGAACCGCTGAATGAGATAATGATGAACAAATTAAAACTTAATACAGAAGACACAGAAATGATATTGAGTTAATTAACAACAACAACAACTTTATTGTCACTTTGAATGTACACCAACCGGCATACATCAAAATGAAATTTCGTTGCATACAGCTGTCAAGGAATCACTACCTGCGATATACACTCCTTGTTCGTGGCCAGCTCAAGTTTCAAATTAGCTTGTATTCCTGCATGACAGCCTCGCCTCCTTTCCTTTTTCTGATCCTGTCTCTTCCACCTTTTCCTTAAAGAGGCCTTGTTTCTTTTCGCCTCTGGAGCACGCTGCTGCCACCACCAACTCCTCCAAAAGCCTCTCTCTCTTCCTCTGGGTCTGCCAAAAGCCTCATCCAGTTCCTTTGCTCCATAAGCCCCGGGACCTCTCATCCTCTGCCTCCTTTGGAAACAGCCCTGATTTGCAATAGAATCCGTCGCTGGGCCAGCAGTCAGATCTCACTGCCGGCAGAACAATTTCAAACAGTGCCAACAACTTTTAACGGTCTCACCAACAGTTCCGAAACAGCTAGAAACTTGCCATGCCAGCAAAGATTGTCGGTCGTATGTTACCTTTGTCCCACCAAGTTGCTCAAACACATTAAAACCTTCCCGATTGTGTGGCCTATATTCCTTATATAACTCCCAAAACTTCACCTTCCAAAGCCAATGCAGCCACAGTTGATCCAGGTGCCGCCACCTTAGAACATTAATTAAAAGACAGATCTGTGAGTAGAAGTTGCTGGACAGCTTCCACAGTTTCAGAAGACTCCAAATTTCAGCAATGGCCACATATATTTCTTGGAGATGTCAAAACTAACTATTGTGGCATATTCCTTAGCTAGGTGGACTTCTTTTGAAAAGTGTTCAGAAACTTCAGCTGCTTCCGAATGCTGCCGGCTGGTGCTCGTGATTCATTTATTGAAACAGCACCACTGAAACAATTTAGATTTTTAAAGACATATATGAATTGCAATCAGTTATGTATTACATAACTAAGTCAGAATATCAACAAATAGCCCGAGCCTGCAAAGATGAAGTGAGGAAAGTTAAGACTCAAAATGAACTAAGGCTTGCGACCAAAGTCAAAAATAACAAAAAAGCTTCTTTCAACATGTAAAAAACAAGAAAAAAGTGAAGGAAATGATTGGTCCATTAGTGGGGGAAAGTGGCAAGAAGATGACAAGCAACAGGGAGAAAGCAGAACTATTTAACTCATTTTTTGCATCTGTCTTTACACAAAGGGAAAAAACAGACCAACCTACCAAAAATAGTGCCATAAAAAACAGAATAGAAACACAAGTTAAGATAGGCAAAAAAACGGTAAGTGAGCACCTGTCCAGCCTAGACGAGTTCAAATCACCAGGACCAGATGGATTACACCCCAAGGTTCTCAAGGAACTGGCAGATGTGATCTCAGAACCATTGAACTATATTTTTCAAAGATCCTGGAGCACAGGGGAACTACCAGAGGACTGGAAAAGAGCTGATGTAGTTCCCATCTTCAAAAAGGAAAAAAAAATGGACCCAGGAAATTACAGGCCTATCAGCCTGACCTCAATACCTGGGAAGATTCTGGAAAAGATAATCAAACAACGAATCAGCGAACACCTAGAGGCAAACAAAGTCATTACTAAAAGCCAACATGGGTTTGTCAAAAACAGATCATGCCAGACAAATCTTATTGCATTCTTTGACCAAGTGACAAAATTAGTAGATCAGAGGAATGCTGTGGATATAATTTACTTGGACTTCAGTAAGGCATTTGATAAAGTAGATCACAACCTACTACTTGACAAGATAGAAAAATGTGGGTTAGACAGCATCACTACCAGATGGATCCGTAGCTGGCTGACTGGCTGTACTCAGCGTGAGGTCCTCAATGGAACCGCATCTACATGGAGGGAAGTGTGTAGTGGGGTGCCCCAGGGCTCTGTTCTGGCCTAGTGCTCTTCAACATCTTCATCAACGATTTGGACGAGGGGATAGATGGGGAACTCATCAAATTTGCAGATGACACCAAGCTGGCAGGAATAGCCAACACTCCAGAAGACAGGCTTAGGATACAGGAGAATCTGGACAGACTTGAACACTGGGCGCTATCTAACAAAATGAAATTCAATGGTGAATAGATAGAATCAAGATTATAGAATCAAGATCACCACTTTACAATGCCTTGGTAAGGCCACACCTGGAATACTGCATCCAGTTTTGGTCACCACAATATAAAAAAGATGTTGAGACTCTAGAAAGAGTACAGAGAAGAGCAACAAAGATGATTAGGGGACTGGAGGCTAAAGCATATAAGGAAAGGCTGCTGGAATTGGGTATGTCAAGTTTAACGAAGAGAAGGACGAGGGGGGACATGATAGCAGTGTTCCAGTATCTCAGGGGCTGCCACAAAGAAGAGGGAGTCAAGCTATTTTCCAAGGCGCCTGAAGGCAGGACAAGAAGCAACGGATGGAAACTAATCAAGGAGAGAAGCAACCTAGAACTAAGGAGAAACTTCCTGACAGAACAATTAACCAGTGGAACAACCTGCCTCCAGAAGCGGTGAATGCTCCAACACTAGAAGTTTTTAAGAAGAGACTGGACAGCTATTTGTCTGAAATGGTATAGGGTTTCCTGCCTGAGCAGGGGGTTGGACTAGATGACCTCCAAGGTCCCTTCCAATTTTATTATTATTATTATTATTACATATCAGTTATCCTTTGACTTAGAAAAAGTACTTTATTTCACACGTAGAGCTATCAGAAATACCTACAGAAGAGAATATTTGTAGCTGAGGGTTGAACTGAGCGGTCCTTAGTACTCTCTGAGCTTGATTGTTTTCTTGCAGACATTTCATTATCAAACTAGCAACATCATCAGAAGTGTACAAGTGAGGAAGGGAGGACCATTCCTTGGGGGTGGCTCTTAGGCTCTCACAGAGATCATTATGCCTTCCTAGTGTTCAATGCTGATGCAAATAATGAATCAAGAAAACAATTAATTCTAGGTGCAAAAGGAACAATCATGGAAGGGAAGCAAGTAGATAAATTTCTTAACCATGTAGCTGTTGCCCTTAATTGGTGCCAGAGGTTCAGCCCTCCAGCAGCAAAACAACCTGAATTTCTTCACTGATAAAACTGTCACCATGAGCCAAACTGAGTCTGAAAGGAAAGTTATAAAATTAGTTTTATTGATTTCTGCTATTTTGAGTCCAGGATTTTTCAGGGACAGTTTGAAAAACATCATAATATTATGTGATTATTTTTTATTTTTATTTTACTTTTGGCAGGTAGGCGGGAGCACCTAATTTTATCTTGCAAGAGGGCTAGACTGGATTCCTGTCCCCCACCATTTAATTTGGATATTGTATATTGATATGCTAGCTTGGAATGGGAATGAAAGACAACATGCACTTCCTGTTCTACTGGAGTAGTTAGGCACACCATAGTCCAACTGGTTCTTCCCTGGCACTCTACAGATCTTTCAAGATTGTTTCTTACAGAATTTCTGGCCCACAAAGCTAAAATTCTAGAATTTCTGGAAATTGCAATCCTAGCACTCTGACAATCTCCAGATTGGCACAGTCAATGCTACTGATTTGGGAAATATATCCTTGTTTACAAATAAGCCAGTACAGGAATAAAAGAGAAGGTTTATTTTTCTGGTTAAATTTTCAGTTTGCCACAGAAGTCACCAGACTAATTCTATAAACATAGAGCCTGGTTCCTCATATGGGAATCAAAAGAAGCAAAGGCAAAAAGAATATTAAAAAGGATCATGAATACATAATTTGAGAAGGTATCATATAGTTTACAGCATTCTGAAAGTTTGAACACTACTGAAGAATGTAATAATGTCTCTTATATTTCTCATTTCAAAAGTGTATTACTTCCCTCTGATTCAGCTCACTATCTATTGACACAGAAACATGCTGAAAGGCTAAATGGCTTGATCTGACTTTAAGCTTTTGTCTCTTGTCATCCAATTCTCCACTTTCCTGCCCTTCAAAATTATAAGATGGGCTTGGATAACTCTTTCATGGATGGTTCAATAGATTGGAATCCTCTTAATTTAATGTATCAAAAGGAAAATCTAGATAAAGGAAAGTGTTTGGAAATAATTCTGAAGAACTGCTAATCAATTGCTAACAGTGCATCAACATTTGCTTTTGAAAATCATTTGAAAAATTCAAAAGAAAATTCAAGACTAAGTGGTACATATCCCTGCTTTGACATCATACAAAGTACAAAAGCCTCCACTTTTTGACAGATGAGTCCCACTTATCATGTCATATCTCATTAGACCAAAATTAATGGAGGCAATGCCAACAGTGGACAAGAAAGTCTCACTTTTGGTATTTTTGATGGTATTGTTTCTTCTTTTGAATAGCATAACACAGATGGACCATTGCTCAGTTCTCATGGGAGAAGCCAAAAGAGTAGTATGCTTTGAATTCAGCCAAATTATTGGGTTGTTGGGTATGAAGGGAGATCATCCTATAGGCTGCCTTTTATTCCTGGAAAAAGGTGGGATATACATCTAAATAATAACAACTAAAGTTATCTTGATCATGATTTTATATCCCATGTCTGCAACAACTTCAGAATAAGGTACATGTCAAGAATTATGGCTTAAAATGTATGAATTGAATGTCCTTGTCCCCATGAATACATGAAGGGCAGATGTATTTCTTAAATAAAAGTTTTTAAAAACATATTACAGATGGACAAGCTATACTTTTCTCTCATGGGTAAAATAGCGTTTTTGCATTACTGAAAAAATGCATCACCAAAAAGAGAGAAGAGGCTATGCATTAAAATGTATGTGTATAGATAGAAACACAGAATTTATGACATCACTTTAAAGGAGAGCACAATTCATCATCCCACATCTGGAAAATAGATGGAGTGACCTCTGTATTGTCCAAGTAACAAGTATTGATTGGCAAATTATTAGGGTTCCTTAGCAGATCCTCTTTTTGTTTTAAAGCTATTTTCTCCACAACGACACAAAATAGTGAGAGAATAAATAATGTCTATGTGTATTTAGCTATAATGGGCCTCTCCAAGTTGGTGCATAAACATCTGGAGTTCACAGCAGCCCCATACTAGAGAAACATCTGTGACCTTGATCCTTATTTGCTTCAAAGTAATCATGACTGATGATCAATCTAGTGCTTAGAACCACATAACTCTGGACTGTCCTTGGACTAAATTTAAGATTTTATTCTGGTAGTTCAGCTCTCCTAGTGTTTCTATTGCAACGGTTAACCATTGGGTTGCATTTTGACCATACTACTTTTGGATTTATAATCACTGCAAGATACTTTTCAGATACTTTTCTTCTCATGCTTCCCTCCTCTCCCAGGGTAACTCAAGGACAAGACTGAAATGCCAGGGCAGCTCCCTCTGAAAATCCATCTGGATTTAAGGTTATTAGATTAATAGATCATGTCATGGTCCCAGGAAATAAGTCTATTGATGATTAATGAAATGTGTTCTGCTTTGCTCTACAAAGCCAGAATTTGAAAGTAAAATCATCCAGTAAAAGTCCAAACAATTAAAATATTCATATAATAGGCAATAGTTGCTAGAATACATAATGATAAAAATAATTTTAGGTAATTCAAAAGTTTCCAAGCAGCAGAATGTTTAAAATTAGTACATTAATTGATTAGCCTGAGTTACAATAGAAATGGAATGCACAACATTGCTTTAACCAGAATTGCTTTAAGCAACTTCCTTCGTTCATTCATTCATTCATTCATTCATTCATTCATTCATTCATTCATTCATTCATTCATTCAGTTGATTTTGATGAACACTTGCCACTGCTGTGTGTATAGATAGGAGCAATTTCCGAAGTAGTTCAGAACCGTGAATTCAGGGATCCATCTCAGGCCCAGTGAGGTGGATTCTGAGAGTGGAAAATGCAATAGGTCTGGAGAGCACTGGGTTGGGGAAGGTTATGTTGAAATTCAGAAACTCTTCTCTCCCTGTCCAAAGACATCTTAATCTTACAGGCTAAACACACAGCTATTTAGAATTCTGTTTGGTGAAAGATGTATAACTAGGGGCTAATTCACATGGTTATTTTTTAAAAAGAAATTGGGTTTGTTTACTTGATTTATGTAGTTGCCTATCTCATGTACATGACGCTAGATCAGTGGTTCTCAACCTTTTTCAGGCCGCGACCCTGACCTGCGCCGTGCATGCGCAGCGCGACCCCGGTCTGCACCGTGCATGCATGGCGTGACGGCCCGCATCGCGCATGTGTGGTGCTACCCCACACATGTGCGGTGCTGCCCACTGCGCCAGCCGAGGGGAAAAGGGGAAAAAATGGTGGACTGTGTTGTTTGGCGACCCCCGTGAAATGGTCGTTCGACCCCAAATGGGGTCGCGACCCACAGGTTGAGAACCGCTGCGCTAGATGGTTTACAATAAATATTTAAAAAGTACATAGAGTTAAAGAAATGTTTAAATGATCAAGGGGTGGTTGATAATAAGAAAAAATAAAGGACTGCCTTGGTAAATTCTGACACATGAGAGAGTGAAAAAAACTAGTCCCATAAATTTTCCCATCTATTGAAAAAGAGAGTTCTTGGGACTATGTGATCTGTCTCTGCCTCATAAATTCTGTTGTTCTCGGTGAGAATCATAAAGTCATTCATAAAGAATTCAGTCATATTATCAGGACTGAATTATTGTTAATCCTTTAAATTCTTTCTATAAGATAGGAAGGGAGTCCATTTTGTCTTTTATCTAAACAGGAAAAAAAATGTATTGGCCCGCATTAGCTATAATCATATCAGTATAGCTTAGAGAATTAACCACAGTTAATACTGTAAATATGCACAAAATTGCACTGGCTGGTTCATAATAAAATAAAAAATGTAGCATTATAAATTTATGGCACAACAATTCTGGCAGGAGTTAAAGTAAGCTGATGATTATAAGCCCCACTTGAGATAAAAGTTACTAGGGATGAAATGGAATGAAGGCTACCGCAGGTAACCCAACTTCTATTTTTTATTTATTTATTGGGATTTTTACGGTCACCAATTTCACCAATGTGACTATGGGAGGCTAACAAGTATTATAAAACAATATGAAAACAATGTATATTAAAAAATACCACTCCCAGCTGACTAACACTGAGTATAATTCCCAAACATACCATTCAATTATTCTGAAAACAGCCAGGTCTTCTGTATACTTATAACTAGCAGATTATGGGGAGAAAGGGATTCTAGGCAACCTTTCTGAATTGATGCATCTCCCAGTATCAGCTACAGGTAGTCTTTGACTTATAACCATTCATTTACTGACCTTTCCAAGTTACAACAGCATTGAAAAAAGTTACTTATGACTGTTTTCCATACTTATGACTGTTGCTGCATCCCCATGGTCATTTATTAGCATTAGCATCCTCCCATGCTATTTAGCATATTCAGCAGTAAGAGATTTCTAGCATCTCTGGTCTTGGGCGAGTACTTCCACGTCTTTGCATTTGATGTTTTTCTGCGTCGCATGAGAAAAGCACATCTTACTTCCCCTATCCTTACCTTACTTTCTACAGAAGGACAATCAAGAGCATCCTGTCATACAGCATCACAGTCTGGTTTAGAAGCATCACTGTTTCAGACAGAGAGTGGTGAGGATGACTGAAAAGATCATTGGCAGTTCCCTCCCTTCCATCCAGGACATAGCACAGAAGCGTTGCTTGAGCAAGGTCCACAAGATTGTCTGGGACACTACACATCCTCTTCATGATCTGTTTTCTTTGTTACCTTCTGGGAGGAGCCTTCGTGGTATCCGAAGCAGAACATTCAGATTGTCACAGCTTTGTTCCATACAGTATTAACCTTGTGAACTCTAAAGCTTCCTCCTTCCTCTATGTATTCAAGATGGACAGTGATTAATATTTATGTTACTTATATGCAAGGGTGTAGGTCTATACATATGTTGTATATAGTATGTTTTAAATGTGTGTTATGTATGTGTATACTTTAAGAGGAAGCAACTAAATTTCATTTTTAATGTGTGCCATTGTGCCCACAGGAAAAAAGTGACAATAAAGGTTATCTTCATTATCCTCATCTTTAAATCTTCCATGAATGTTCTTTGCCATATATTTTAAGGGTGTCTTCTTGGTTGTTTGGCATCAGGAGGGCTTCATCTCATTGCCAACTTGGGGATTTGATTGTTCTCCATGTGGAGAATATGACCTGCAAGTTGGAGTCTTCTGTGTGCAAAATATTATGTAGCGTGCAGGAGAAACTCTTTTGGAACACTTCTTTGTTAGTAATATAAGCTTAGACTGCGCAAGGAGTTGCTGATACAGTTCTACAAGGGAATTGTAGAGTCTGTCATTTGTACTTCTATAACCATCTGGTTTGGCACAGCAACCAAACAGGATAGGTACAGAGTTCAATGGATAGCTAGGACTGCAGGAAAAAAAAACCCATTACAACCAGCTTGCCTTCCACTGAGGACCTGAATAGAATAGAATAACTTTATTGTCACTTTAAATGTACACTAAATTAAATTAAAATGAAATTTCATTGCATACCACTGTCAAAGGGTCACCATCTCCAATATACGTTACAAAAAATATGACAAAAAGAAAAAGAAAAAAATGCATATATACCCACATATATTCTATGACACAGAGAAACAAACAATCTAGTTCGGATGTATACATGTACATGTACAAAACGAATCTTGTGAGTTTACCAGACGGATGGCATAGGGAACAAAGCTGTTACAGAATCTGATAGTCCTGCTGGAAATACTTTGAAACATCCTCCCAGAAGGGAGCCACAGAGCATGAAGTGGGTGTGTGGGGTCTCTAACAATGCTTTGAGCTTTAAGTACATAGCCCTTATAAGCAGTGTCCTGAATAACAGGAAATGAATTTCCTATAATCTTCTCAGCTGTCCTTGCCACTCTCTGTATGGATCTTCTTATCTGAGGCTCTGCTACCACCAAACCAAACACTGATGCAGTTTATTAAGATGCTCTCAATCGTGTAAAAAGTGCCCAGGACAGAAGGAGAAAGATGAGCTCTCCTCATCCGACACAGGAAATGCAGCCGCTGATTTGCACACTTCACTAAGGATGATGTGTGGAGAGATCAATTCAGATTGTTAGTTAGCTGCACCCGCAGATACTTAATACTGTTGACCACCTCTGCATCTGCATCCTTGATACTGAGTGGAGTATGACTATGCCGGCTCTTTCTAAAATCCATAATGATCTCCTTTATTTTATTCACATTTAGGACCAGTTACTTTTATTGCACCACCAGAGCCTTCACTTCTTCCCTATAAGCGTCTTTATTGTCATCCTGGATAAGACTCACCACTGCTATGTCATCCGCATCTTTCACAATATGATTCATAGTAGATTTGGCACAGCAGTTGTGGGTTTTCAAGGTGAACAGTAACCGACTCAAGACACAGCCCTGTACTCAAAGAGATGGAATTGGAAACTTTTCTTCCACCTTGCACAAACTGGGGCCTATCAATAAGGAAATTAAGGAATGATTGTGTTGAATGCTGAACTAAAATCAAACAGCATTTGCACATGAGTATTCTTCTCCTCCAGGTGTGCCAAGCTAAGATGAAGCACACAGGAAAGTGAATCATCTATAGAGCAGTTTTCTATATACTTCACAAACCAGAAAGAGGGCTGAGAAAATATCTACAGACCCTTCACGTTCTGGATGTAAACTGTTCTAACCTCTCCCCTCAGGATGCTGCTATAGGGCATTGCATGATAAAACAATGAGACACAAAGACAGTTTTTTCCCCTCATGCCATTACTCTGCTAAATACATAATTCCCACAGAACTATCTTAGGCCTAAGGATATTTAATCATGTAGTAGGATTGTATTACTATTATCTTTCTCACCTTTTCTTTTACTTCCTCCTATCTTATGACTATCACTTATTGGTTATATCTTATGATTTATGATTGTATCTTATGATTTATAATTTATCACTTTGTTGTTGTATACATACTGCTTATGCACCAGAGACAAATTCATTGTGTGTCCAATCACATTTTCAAAAGAGTCCAGATTGTTGCAATCAGCAATGCTGGTAGGATTCTCCAGTGATACAATTATGTAATTTTATTTTCTGAATGTAACCGATCTATAAACCACTCAGATAGTGAGGGACATCATTTCACATATTCAAAATGTGGTAAGCCAGATAAGCTGTACATGAGAGACCCTTTTACATTTGGGGATTGATAAAATGGCCACAACCAATAGGCAATTTTCACTGTCTGCATTTTCCTATTTCAACCTCTCTCTCATTTTCCAACTAACTACCATTTTCCAGTCTCAAGAAAATACTCCATACAAATAACTATCCACAATACACTTTTTCAGTTTTTATCACTTTAAAATATCCCTTCTTATTCCATGTTGTTTTTAACTCCAAAATGTGGCACTATAGATGCAGATAATATTTGTGTACATATTATTCAGGAAAATTATGTGTTTGAGTTAAGCAAGTGATGACTTAATTCTCACTTCATTAATGTCTCCTTACTTCAAGTACATCTATTTCAAGTACATCTTCCTTGAGGTAGACAAGTTAGAGAGAAGATGTAGCTTCTTTGAGGAAGTACCAATAAATTCAGTGGATATGTCCAGTCTTAATGAGAACCCATTTATCTCTCTCCCCCTCTCTCTATTGTCTGTCTGTCTGTCTGTCTGTCTGTCTGTCTGTCTGTCTGTCTGTCTGTCTGTCTGTCTGTCTGTCTGTCTGTCTGTCTGTCTGTCTGTCTGTCTGTCTATCTATCTATCTATCTATCTATCTATCTATCTATCTATCTATCTATCTATCTATCTATCTATCTATCTATCTATCATCTCTATTTCTATATCCTATCTCTATTTATCTCTCTCTCTAATCTATCTATATACACACATATACTTACACATGCACATGGTTGCATACAAATATAGAGTCACACAAACACATTATATTTAAACAGTTGCTCTTTTTCTAAGCTGCTTTTTAAATCAATTTCTAATCAACATATTTAACCTGTTTGCAGATATGCCATCTGTCTGTCTGTCTGTCATAGGGAAAAATAGTCTAGTATATTCTACACTGGTTTCAGTATTTTAGAAGCTAGTCAAGTAATATGACAACATTACATATTTTTTTATATAGCAAACAATGTAATGTTCTGGATTTTATTATTATTATTGTCTTCATCAGGCAAATAAATAGTTTTTTACAGACAAATACGTTCTATAAGTTGTTTATATCATTTTCTCTTTCAGAGCCCTTGACAAAGGATCTTGTCCAACATGCATCAGGCTGTTGACAATAAAATATTTACTTACACTCAGGACTTTTCAATTCACTTTTTTCCTTCTTGTTTGCCATTGAAAACCATTTCCAAGCAGTTGAGTTTCTGTGTAACTTGTCAAAATATAGGCTTAAATAGATGAGCCCAATTACATGAAAAGACTCTATGCTGGCACAATATCTCCAGAGGACTGTTTCCATTGACCCTGAAATTTTCTTTTCTATAGGGCCAATGGGTTAAGTCATTTCTCTGTGAGCAATATAAATTCTGGTGCAGCCACAGGGATCCCTCACGGAGCAGAAGCATCTATAGATGGTAAATATCAAGCCCGTGGACCAGCATGAAATACTACTAATGTATTCTTATTTTTTTTCTGCAAATTACTTTAGAAGTCTTTTACTCAAGACTTATCCTCTTTCCAAAAAAGCACACTTCTTTTTTAATTAAATATGAAGCAATTATATAAGGCATTATAGCTGTAATTTGAAATTCCCACAGTACTTTGGTTTTATAATTAGCCTGCTGGCATCAAAATTCTTAGCAGATAGTGGCTCGCACTGAAAATGTCTCTCTGCATGTGCTTGTCAGTGCTGGCTAGCCAGAGACATAACTGTCATTGCTTTCCATTACCTTAAATAACTTACTTAGTTCTCTCAACAGTATAAATGAGCAAACTCCACAAGCAATTGAGATTACTCCATTTCTACTTGATGCTTTCATTCTGGAGGTTTTGCTCAAAAGTTATCAGTTTTGGAAGCAAGTCTGTGATAAAACAGGTCTCTAATCCCTACTTTGATATCATCAACAAATTTGTTAGTCCTTTGCTCAGTATATGATGGATCAGGATTAAGTGAAGGCTGACAGACTTTAAAGTTTGGAACCACATTTTCTTTAACTCAGAGTGAGCCATGGGAAATGGGAGGCACAAGACTCATCCAAGCGGAAAGGAGAAAACCCAACCAAACCCAACTGTGGAGTGAAGCAACAACAGTTCTCTTCTGTTTCATGATCATCAAAGTTGAAATTTCTTCATTTGGGTAAGCTGTATGAACCCTGTGCTCTTGCCGTGAGAAAGTTTAAATTAAATTGTAGTCTCTCTGTGAAAAGGAACTGTTACTGCTTAATTAAAAGCCTGTTCTTTTCACATCTGCCTTGACTTCTAATTCCACTAATTCCACTGTGATGTGGAGACACACAGCACTTTGTCCTCTTGGCTTGTAATTAGATTTGGTAATGCAGCTCTCTCATTTACAGCACAAATCCCACTAATGATGAATGGAGCAGGCTTATGAAGTGTCTGACTGATACTTCAGGGGAACAGGGTGGAGTGGTTTCCTACATAGCTACTGGGTGGGCAAGTAAATCATTACCTATTTAATGGCCTGATGATTCTGGGGAAGGTCAAAGCCTGGACTCTCAACAGGAAGCAGGAACAAAGCTTTCAAGATACCGCTGCTTTTAAAGATATGTTTGCTGCTACTGCTGCTTATAAATGATGGTTGGTTGTTGCCAGTTGTGATTTCTGTTATTTATTGCTGGGTCAATCCATGTAAGTTGCCATGATTATATTTTAGAAGGACAGAGCAGAATTGGTTAAGAGAGTAGGATGGTTTCATTCTGGTTTTGCTGTTTCAATAAATTGTTCGTTCTACATCATTCTAGAATCCTTGGAATGAGGGACAGCCAAAAATACTTTAAACAAATATTGGAAG
This sequence comes from Bothrops alternatus, assembly GCA_034064705.1. NCBI lineage: Eukaryota > Metazoa > Chordata > Lepidosauria > Squamata > Viperidae > Bothrops > Bothrops alternatus. The sequence continues at coordinate 4,549,449 of JARGCV010000051.1, read as the reverse complement.
CCCTAAAGATGTACGGGTAGCTTGATAACTATCTAGAAAACTGTATAAATTATCTTTAAAATGGGGTAAACAATTAAGCCATACAGACAGGAAATACAAAAACCTGGGCTCTGAAATCAACACCAAAGTAACAAAAAAAAGATAGCTAGCAATAATGCTTCTTGATGTGGATTAAAGAAAATTTAAATTTTTCTATACTAGAAAGAGCCATGGACTTCTTTGAGGAAAGAAAAGAAGTTTCCCTTCCATTCTAATTATTCATCAAAATACTACCAACAATTCTCTTTTCTTCCTATGAGCTTCCCAACAGGAATATTAGTATTTATGGGAATTGGGATTCCTCTTTTGGTTGTAGTAGTTACATATTGCCAACTAACGCTGGATATTTTCAAAATGCAAAAAATGTAATTACTGAACTGAAAAATCATATCTATGGTATGGAATCTCCAAGAAAATGCCTACATACAAGAATTCTATTTGAATTAGATTTATTCCAATTGCTTTATAAGGAATTTAAGCAGAGGTCTCCAATCTTTTGGGCACCAGGGACTGGTTCTGTGGAGAGAGGTTTTTCCACAGACCAGAGGGTGTGTGGTTTTGTGTGCTGCCTGCATCCCGCAGATAGGGCTTTGCTTGTTTGTGCGGACCGGTTGCTGGCATGCCGCGGCCCGGTACTGGTCCATGGACCAGGGGTTGGGGATCCTTAATTTAAAGTGTATATATACTGAATTAGACTATATCTATATCTATATCTATCATCTATCTAGAAAATGTCATGTCTCCGCCCGAGCTGGAATCTGAGGACATGGAGCTGGAGCAGGACTGTTGAGGCCCAGGAGGAGGTGTCTGTAGCTTCAGAGGACTCTGAGGAAGAGCAGGCTGAGGCAGGCCAGGGCCCTTCAAATTTGGAACAAGGGAGGCAGAGTTCAGGTGAGGAGCAAGGCCCTCTCCCACCTGATCCTAGAGCAAGAAGAGCAGAGAGGAGGAGAGAACAACGTAGGCAGGCTCAATTGCTTGGGGGGGGGAGAGTGGCCCACCCCACTCCACAAGGCACACCTGAGGATTAAGATTTAAGGAGACGCTGTGGGGTGGGGCATTGGCTGGGAACAAATGTGGTATCTTGGGACAGTTGTGAATTGTGCTATTGTCTTTATTTAACCTGGACACTTTGAATACCGGACCGGCTGGTTTCCTGCTCTACGACGGCAGACTGCATTTCTGAGTCTGTCTTTGCAGACTGCAGGCAAGCTGAGATTTAAAAGGACTCATTAAGTTTCTGTTTTGTTTTCTTGTTATCTGTCTGGCCTTGAGGACATTATATACTTCTCCGGCTGTATTGAAATTGCCTTCAGCCAGAGGCAGCTGAAGGGAATGTGTGTGTGTGCTTTGGCTGAAGGCTTGCCAACATATTTGGGAGCTTTTGGGGAGCATTTGCAGTTAATAAAGGACTGTTTCTCTTGCCAGCCAACTCCTTTGCCTCTGTGTGGGGCCCTGGGTCATCACAGACAGTCACTTGTCTGAAACAGTATACATTCTCCTGCTTGAGCAGGGGGCTGGACTAGAAGACCTCCAAGGTCCCTTTCTATTCTATTCTATTCTATTCTATTCTATTCTATTCTATTCTATTCTATTCTATTCTATTCTATTCTATTCTATTCTATCCTATTCTATTCCATTCCATTCCATTCCATTCCACTCCACTCCACTCCACTCCACTCTATCTACTCTATTCTATTATTCATCCACAGTGTACAATAGTCTCAAGGAATCTAAGCATCACTGTTTCCTTTGTTAAAAATCTTAGGATATCTATCTATCTATCTATCTATCTATCTATCTATCTATCTATCTATCTATCTATCTATCTATCTATCTATCTATCTATTTGTGAGGGTTCAAACCATTATCAATTGGCCAAGACAGGGTGATAGGATTCTACTTGATCTGTCATGCAACTCAGCCTTACATAGAGCTAAACAGCTGGGCAATTCTTGCAACCATTCTAATTTATAAACAGGGACTTGTCATAGTACCTTAAAGTACTGGCTGTGATGATGAGGGACTCCTCTTATTTTTTGGCCAATTGCTCAAGTAATACACCAAATATAAGTCAGATTAACTGTGTTAAAATGTTCTAACACAAAATAGATTTATGTTCACATTCAGTTAACTCCTGATCTCATCATTATTCTCAATTTATCAACATTAGCCTTTGAATCAGCAGCAGGCCAGGAGCCAAGAAAGGGAGATAGATAGTTCCACAGGTGGTTAGGATTCTTTTGTGTGTTTGTTTGTTTTAAAGAGAACAAAACTTGAACATGACATGCACTGTAGGTTCTCACAGATCATACACTTTTCATGCACTCTCTTTCAGGGTCAGACTCCATCATTACAAATTTTGAAAAAGAACCAGAGAATAGATAAGTGGTAATATGCCCGTGATGATGGTAATGATCTTAGCCATTCAGTTGTGTCCGACTCTTGGTGATACTTTGGGCCAGGTCTCTCCACGTCTTCTGATCTTGCACTATTTCTTTGAGTTGTTATATGCTGTGGTTGGTGTCAGCTTTGATATGTCCAGCCACTGTTTTTTTTGGTGGCCTGGTTTCCTTTTACCACTAACTTCCAAACATATTTATTTTCTCCAATGAATTCCCCCACATGACATGGCCAAAACAAGTTAGACAGTTTTGTGATTTTGCCTTCCAGTGACTTGCCTAGTATAAGATGCCCATCTGTCATCTAAATGTAAATGGTTCAAGAATCTGACCTCATATTAAGTGAGCTTGTAATGTTCCTGATGTTTGCTCCAGGGCAGACATTTCTGCATTTTAGTCCATTTAACTCAATATTGTTTGTCTAACTCCACAACACTGATTTGCAGGCTCCAGAGGAAAGGGTTCATTTGCCTTCATTGATATCATGTGGAGTCTCCTAAAAAAAATGGTTCCTTTTTCACTTTATAAGACATTCCTGCACAAGTAGTTTCACAGGAACATCTAGGCCTCTTTTCAGCCATGCCCTGGCAGAGTAGCCTTACTTAACCCAAGCCCTTAGTTTACAAAAGTGAACACTAAGACTGTGTGTGTGTGTATGCGTGTGTTTATGTGGGGAGTATATAGGACAAAAGGAAATAAAAGAGCAAGCAGCAGGGAAGGAGGGGGTGATGTCTGGAGATTTACAGTCATAACAAACAGGCAAGAGGACTTCTCAGTCAACTGCCAGGAACCACAAACTATGGTAAGCTGCATATTGTAGTGGGATTTCTCTCTGAACTATGGCTCAGGAGCTCAGTTGGAATGCCCCAAAGCCACACTGCTTAAAAGCAGACCTGGGAGCTCACCTTTGAGCTTAGCAGCAACCAGAAAGGGGAACCTCACTGAGGCAGCATCTCATCCCAACCAGTGCAAGAACTTTTGGTAGGAAGCAACGGTTGTATGCTACTTGAGACTGAGTATTAAAGATATGGTGACCAACAAGCAAAGCAAAGGAGACTAGAGCACATAACATCATGTCACTAGAAGGTAAAATATACAAAACTGCGGCTCACTTGATTTGGCCAGGTCATTTGACGGAATTCACTGGAGAAAGCAATTATGTTTGGAAGAGTTAGCAGTAAAAGGAAACAAGGCTGCCAAAGAACATGGTGGCTGGACACCATCAAAGCTGACACCAGCCAGAGCACAGAACAACTCAAAGAAGTAGTTCAAGATTGGAAGATGTGGAGAAACCCAGCTCATAGAATCGCCAAGAGTCGACACGACTGAATGGATAATATCATCATCATCATCATTAAAGATATGAGTAGAAAGGACTGAGTATTAGACACAAATTTATGTGGCAACATCAACTTGCAAAGCCTACTGGAGAGCAATAGCCTTTTGTTGGTGTGCCACAATATAGCATTGTATACGGATTTGTTATGCTGTGGTGTATCCAGTTCTTGAAAACAAAGAAGCCTCACAGGGTTATGCTAGTATATTTATTAATGATTACTGTATTATTTTATTGTGACTGTTATATTTATTGCTGACTCTTAAGCCACTTAGAGTCAGTCAATTTGAAGCTGCATAAAAGTTGTCATAAACAAATGTGCCATACATTTTGTAAGATATTATCTTTTTTATCCAACAGCTACCTGAAATGATGGCCCAGGAAAAACCTTCAGCATTTTTTTATGGGTCAACCCCCCGCCAAAAAAAAAACTGGATTCCTCCAGTTTGGGGGAGATGAGCATGTTATATTTTCTTTTTTCTTAGCTTTGGATATACATTAGTTACAGGTAGTCCTCAACTTACAACCACAACTGAGCTCAAAATTTATTATGCAAAACAGTTATGTGAGTTTTGCCCCATTTTATGACTTTTTTTGTCACAGTCGTTAAGTGAATCACTACAATTGTTAAGTTAATAATATGGCTGTTAAGAGAATCTGGCTTCCCCCAATTGACTTTGCTTGTCAGTTGGTCACAAAAGGTGATCACATGATCCCGGGGATACTGCAACTGTTTATAAATATGAGCCAGTTGGCAAGGGTCTGAATTTTGATCACGTGAACATTGGAATGCTACATTGGCCGTAAGTGTGAAAAATGGTCATAAGTCACTTTTTTTCAGTGCCATTACAACTGAATGGTTGCAAGCTGAGGGCTACCTGTATTTTCCATTGGACAGACTGCCAACACAATTCTAAAAAAACAAATACCATCACTTAAAATCATTCTCAACCAATAACATTATATAGACCAGATATCATTTGATGACAGAAAACGAACAATGGAAGGAATGCTTAATCTGACTTCTTGTATCAATTGGCAATTAAGAGTTGAAAGTCAAAAAACGTCTCAGTAGTGAACCATCTCTGTGTTTTTACTGAGCAAAACAGCCCCTTGTATCCATGTTAATCATCCAGAATCGAACTTAATCCAAAGGAAACCTTACCTTTATAAGTTGACAAAAGGTAATAGAAGAATTAAGGAGTGAATATGAATTTATGGATTTGGTTATATAACAAAGAAATTTCCCCTCAAGGTCATCTTGCATAAAATGTTGACTTACGATCACTTTACAGAGGAGTAGTTATAAAAACAAGGAAATGAACAGCAGACAGAGAAGATGTCAGGTAGATTATTAGTTTGACAGACTCAGGAGACTTAAATGCAGGTGCAGCCTAGCAGAAGCAAATAAAATAAATGTTGACAGTCAGGCAGGATGCCCAAAGTGTAAACAGGAGAATATTCCTAAGAGACCATTTTTTGAGCCTACACATTTGGTGCAGAAATGCCAAAGGTAACCTGGAGGTAAGAAAATGTTTAATAAGTTTCACCTATGATAAGATCAGATCACTGCTGATTTTTCACGGCCTCATGTCCAAAATCTTCTTCTTCTGATGTCTTTTCAAGAAATTGTTCCCTGGTTATACTTACTAGCTTGTCCCGTGTAACTTGGTTAAACCTGTCTCTTCCGGAAATGTTCAAAATAGGTTTTTTAAAAAAAATATTTCATTTGAAATTGGAGGCACATAGGTTTTCTGGAATATTTTATTTGAAGGTACAATCACCAAAACCCTTTATCAGGTCTCCAGACCATCATTTCTCATTTCTTTTTTTCAAGAACTTTTGGATGGCAATTGTGTGTAGCACTGATTTAATATTTGTGCTGAAGTGAAATGTTTACTTCCTTTGCATTAGTTCTGAGGCAGCATACAAGTTAACAGGTGATAGACAGACAGACAGACAGACAGATAGACAGGACAGGACAGCAGACACACTGACAGATAGATAGATGATAGATAGATGATAAGCAAGAAATTGATTTATTATATTATACTTAGAATCCATATTCTCAAAAGGAGAATATGGATTCTACACTTGCATTGTAGAATCTTCTCATAGTCCAGTGTAATCTTTATTATTTTAGATATTTCTTTCTTTCTTTTTTTTAAACAAGTTTTATTAATTTTTCAATGTTTACATCTAAGTAATTAGGAAGCAGCGTGGTGATGGGATAATAAAAAAATCCAATAACAGAATTATTCATATATATCTCAGGTTACTTCATTACAAGTTCCCTCTCTATTTCCCTTAATTTTTATATCATATTCAAATTAATACATTTCTAGATAAAGCTCAATCAGTCCATACATTTATCAGTAAAATTTTACTTATACATATCCAAATCCTGGTTTTTCAGTTTTACTTAATTTCAATTACCATGTTTCAATTTAGCCCTAAATAACCGTTATAGTTAAACTTTGGGTAACCCCAATTTGCCTCATTTCATTACCAAATAATTATCGTGTCTAGAATACATATTATTCCAAAAAAAGAAATTCTTAAAATTTCATAAATATGTTATATTTCTTGTCCTGATAGCTCCTCATTTGCTAATAACATATCTTTCAGTGTCACAAACCCATTTCGATATTACAATTCAAAACAATAACAATTAATTTTCATTTCCATTATAAATCTAGGTCCTAAATATTGAATGAATCAATATCTAAAAATCTTCTTAACCCATTAAATAGAATTTTAAGCTATTCCATCATCAATCAAGAAAGGAGGGTGGAAAAGAGAAGAGAAAAAAGAAAAAGACAAAAGCAAAAAATCCCATTTTTAAACCTAACTCTGTCTTTCTTTTTTTGCCAGGCAGGTTTCCATACCAGTGCCTTTAAATCCTCAAGTAGGTCTCCCTTCATTCCTACACATATTGTCAAGGGAACTGGCCCCTTTGTAATTATTAGGTTGTTGCCCCAATAATTCCAATCTCCATATTTGGTTTAAAATGTTTGTCATTAGTTCAGTCTGGTCTTCTTCTTCTTCTTCCAGTTTTGTCTGACTAGGGTAAAAAGTCGTGTCCGGTATCGTTGTTGTTGATTGATAATCTAGGTTGTCTAGGTTCTCAATGTATTGTGTTTGTTGTTCAATTCCTGTTGCTTTTGGAGTTACAGGTATTTTAGTTGAGTATTGGGTTATCAAAGTTCTCAATAGGTTGTGTGTCTTGTGGCGTAGAATCCTCTTTAGTATTGATTTGTTCCTCTTCTATTGTTTTTTGGCTTGTAAGTTGATCAGTTGGAGTCTGGAATTCAATTTGTAGTTTTGGGGTAACATCTTTGGTTTTCACTCTGAAATTCATTAGCTCAGTAGCTTCAAGAATTTTTTCAAGTATAAGTTTGTAATTAAGTTATGGGTAAGATTCCTCCATTTTTATGGTGGTTAGAGATAATCTTTTAGATATTTCTTTCTCAGTGCTTGCTCAATTATTTGCACATGGAGTACTGCAAGATTAGAATATTTAAATGATTGGTGTAGAAAGGTCTTAGGACTTGAGTTTCTGTTGTAGAAAGATAATTGCCCGTTATTTAATATTTGACTCTATCCATTGTTCAAATAGTAACTTTCAGTACTAGGAGGATGTGTGATAGGGTGATTTTTTTAAAGCTCTCAGTATAATTTACTTCTTTTCTTTTTACCATAAATTGGTAAAATTGGTAAAGCTGAAAAATAATTTGGAACCTTACCTGCAATTTTAGAAGTATATCTATAGGTGAAAGAATATATTATGCAATTATAGTAAATATATTACAATACATTTAAAGCAATGCTATAGTCTTTTAGTATTTTACTTATACTGTAGATGATTTAGCCATCTAAAAAAATAACTATATTAGATTAATTTTGCTTTCTTCTAGGAGACTGATTTGAAAGAGAAATATGTTTCTAATAAACTTTAAAATCATTAGTAAATTGGGCTTATATTCTCAAAGGAGATAATTTAATTTTTTTCCCCAGAAGTTTTTCATTTTACAGTTATGGCTATTGACATAGATCTCAAGAGCAAATTATTTTTTTATTAAAGACTCTGGTTCTCTGCTAATATTTATTCATTATATACTTCAGCTTCTCATTAAGGAATAATCAGTTAGACTATATTGCAAAAAAACTGAAGCTTCTGAAAGTGAAGATTTTTGCTAATTGATGAATATTTTGTAATAAACCAGTGTTTGGAAAACATACATACATATCTATCATGCCATTATTTTCAGGAATATAATGTTCAGAAAAAGAGTAAGAACAACTAGATCAAAGAAATTAAGGACATGAGATATAAAAAAGAAACAGCTAAAAGTAGATTATACTATTTTATTTATCAAATGTATTTACTGCCCATCTTGCATTTTATTTATTTATTTATTTATTTATTTATTTCTTAGATTTCTATACCACCCCTCTCCCGTAGGACTTGGGGCGGTTTAGAATTTAGAATTCTAAATTCTAAACTCTTAGAGTTTAGAATTTCAGGCAATTCTGAATAGTAGCACCATTTATTATACTTCTTTATATTCTTTTTACCTTTGAAAAACTGGCTTCTACCATTACCATACAGCATTTCATACTTTATCTTTTGCTCTTTACATTTCTCATTTCTCTCTTTTTGAGGATCTCATCACAAATTCAAGTATTTGGAGGGGGTTACTTCTTCAAACACAGCCATGTTAATTTGTTTTGATAGTCATTCGTTCCTTTTTAAGAGATTCCATGCTACCCTCTGTCTATCAGAATTTTCACATCTTAAAAATTGTCCATCAGTTTCTCCACTTTTATAAACATTCTACTAAGTGACACAACATCATGTACTTGCTCTTTTTTGCCATTTGTGTGCAACTTGCAATTGTTTATTCCATTCCCCAACCAAAATATACTTTTATTATAGGGTTGCAGTAAGACACTCTTGCAAATCTGAAAATTTTCCTCCTCCCTGCCTGTTGTGAGTGTCCCTGGACCAGCTTGGGAAGTATCAGAGGATGAGGATCAGCAGCCAGGTTCCTCTGAATGTGTTTCCCTCCCGGCAGCCGAGGATCAGCAGCCAGGCCCCTCTGGGTGGTTTCCCCTCCCGGCAGCCGAGGATCAGCAGCCAGGCCCCTCTGGGTGGTTTCCCCTCCCGGCAGCTGAGAGAGATAATGAAGAGCTTTGTATGCATTCTGAATCAGATTCTCAAAATGATGAGTCAGATTTAGAACAAGAAGATAAATGGATTAATCCGAGGTTCCGAAGGTTTGATAAGCGAAGGTGTCAGTTAACTGGAAAAAGGAAGTAATTGGGGAAGTGACGTATCGGACACTATATTAGAAGGGGAAAGAAAGACTACGCCTTTGTCACGAGCAACGTTGATCAAAGAGTGGGCTGAAAACTTTGGCAGTGCTTTGGAACTCAGTATTCTGGTGTTTTGAAAACCTACCGAAGGATAATGAGCTCTTGGACAATGTGATAAAGAAGAAAAGTAAGTTAATTGGGATGTAGGAGGAGAAGAGCATGTTTATCTAAATGTAAATAGATTTGCTTTGGCCGTTCAGGCCAACATAATGCCAGCAGCTTGCTTTGAAACGAATTCTTTTGAAATGTATTAAATAAACCTCTTAAAGACATATTTACGTGGATATTAATGAGTT